>JALGPY010000006.1:87641934-88841934 GCA_023055425.1 Linanthus parryae | reverse complement strand
CTTGGCAGATCAATCTCATAACCATGCATTATCATATACATCAAATATAACACCCTATCAGACAGCAACTCCTTAGAGTTATCTTTATGTAGCACACACCTCATCAAGATAGTTAACAAGATTTTGGCTTCAACAGTTAACACATAATGAGTTAACTGCTTAGAGATAGTAGCTATACCAGGTAAAAAGAACTCTTCCTTAGCCAACTTGATACCATCAACCTTGCTAGGGTAATTTTCTGTATTGTACCTCTTTGGACACCCCAATACATTAGTCGATATTAGTCGATATTTTGTTATGTACCATTCAAAAAATACATAAAAATATTAGTTGATATTGTGTTGGTGGTTTAGATAAACAAAACTCTGAAATACTTATCCCTAATGACAATTCTGAAATTTTGGTACGAAATAGCAGGATACTTTTAAGGAGAGATTTGGAATAGTGAACGATATTGTAGGAGATTCATCGAAAAAGTAGGAGACGTGGTTTTAAAACCCGTTAAAAACATTTCATGAAAGAGAATTAAGCTCGCTAATAGTAGCGAGTTGTTTACCGATCAGTTAAAATACATAGAAAAGTAACTACACCGTTGGAGACATAAATTTTTTAAACTAATCTATATTTTACCTCTAACTACCATTTACCTATGTCCATTGGAGATGCTCTTAGTTCTTGAATGTTGTACTCGATTCTTTGTAATTGAGATAGCACTAGTGTTATCACATTTGATGGAATATCTCTGAAATCATAATCCAGATCTCTCATATGTTGAGCTATCCACAACACTTGTGAGCTCCAAGCTCCAGCTGCTATCTATTCAGCTTCTTATGTTGATAAAGCTATTGAATTTTGCTTCTTAGAATGTCAGCTTATCAGGGATGATCCAGGGAAATGGCAACATCCTGATGTGCTTTTTCTATCTACTTTGTATTCTGAAAAAACGGCATCTGAATAGCCACAAAAAGAGAAGTTAGACTATTTAGGATACCAAAGTCCTACGTCTTTGGTACCATTGAGATATCTAAAGATTCTTTTGACAGCAACTAAGTCTGACTCTTTAGGATCAGCTTGATATCTAGCACACATACAAACACCAAACGTAATGTCTGGCCTGCTTGCAGTAAGATAGAGCAGTGAACCAATCATACCTCTGAACTCTTTCTAGTTCACACTCTAACCATTTTGATCCTTTTCTAAGGACATTGTAGAACACATGTGAGTTTTGGCTACCTTGTATTGAGACATATTATACTTGTTCAGCAAATTATTGATGTACTTATTCTTATGTAGAAAATTTCATTTCTTCATTTGATGTACATGAAGTCCAAGAAAGAAATTTAAATCTCCTATCAAGCTCATCTCAAATTCCCTGCTCATAATACTAGAGAAATCCGTGGAAAGAGAATCATTAGTAGAACCAAACAAAATATCATTAACATATATATATGTACTACTAAAATGTCTTTCTCATGTATCTTTATGAAAAATATTTTTGTCAACTAAGTCTCTTTTGAACCCATTTTCCAGTAAGAATTTTGACAATCTTTCATATCAAGCTCTTGGAGCTTGTTTGAGGCCGTAAAGAGTTTTGCCTAGCTTATAAACATAGTTTGAAAACTCATCACTTTCAAAACCAAGAGTTTCAGCAACCTATACATCTTCTTACAGATAACCATTTAGAAATGCACATTTAACATCCATTTGAAAAGGTTTGATGTTATTATGGGATGAAAATGCTAATAATATTCTAATTACTTCCAACCTGGCCAGAGGAGAAAAATTCTCCTCATAGTATATACCTTCTTCCAGGTTGTAGCCTTGAGCTACCAATCTTTCCTTGTTTCTGCTGATCTTACCAATTTTGATCCAGCTTGTTTCTGAACACCCACATTGTTCCAATTACAAACTGATCTTTGGGAGGAGGAACTAGATTCCAGACCTTGTTCTTATCAAATTCATTCAGCTCACTTTGCATTGAAATAATTTAGTCTTATTCTTACAGTGCTTCTTTCACATTCTTAGGTTCTACAAGAGACACAAAAGCATTAAAAGCACACAAGTTCTTTAAATGAGATCTTGTTTGTGTACCAGTGGATGGATCAGAAATGATATTTTATGCTGGATGGGATGACAGGTATTTGAACTTCTTTCTTGGTCTCTAGGGTTCTGGTTTTCCAGGAAGTTTTTCAAGACCTTGAGAGTTTGATGTAGTGGCTTGACCACTCTGTGTTCCTTGAGGTTCTGTTTCAAGGCTTTGAAAATCTCTTCTGGTTTCCTGCATATTGGTCTTAGAACCATTTTTTATCTGCATCATCCTCTAACTTATGCTTGTTCTGATTTAAATCTGCAAAATCTCACTCAAAGAACCACCATTGCTTTCATCAAATGTAACATGTATACTTTCCTCAACAAGCTTGGTTCTCTTATTATAGACTCTGTAGGTTTTTCTAGTTAAATAATAATGAAGGAAAATACCTTCATCACTTCTGGCATCAAACTATCCTTACCATTGTTGTGAACAAAAGCCAAAAGGTTTGAAATAAGAAATATTTGGCTTTCTCCCTTTGAAATGTTCATAAGAAGATTTCTTCAAAATAGGCCTAATCAGGCACCTGTTCAAAATATAGTTTGCAGTGTTGACAGCCTCAACCCAAAAATACTTTGGCAATTTGTTTTCCAAAAACATTTTTCTAGACATATCCTCAAGATTTATGTTTTTTCTTTCAACTACATCATTTTGCTAAGGAATTCTAGGAGCAGAAAAGCTGTGAGAAATATCAAATTTGGCAGAGAATAATTCAAACTCAAGTTGATCAAATTCTCTCCCGTGGTCACTCCTTATTGAAGCAATTGGCAGGTTTTTTAAATTTAAAGCTCTTTACAAAGTTTTGAAAATTTAGACAGTGCCTCGGACTTTTCTCTTAAAAATACATCACAGGGAAATCTAGTGTAATCATCTACAATAACCAGCATATACTTCTTACCTTTTGGAGTTGGAACTCTCATAGGACAACACATATCCATATGAAAGAGTTCAATAGGCCTGGTTGTACTTATAAAGTTTTTAGGCTTGAATGAGCTCCTTGTCTGTTTTCCTAGAGCACAAGCTTTACATACTTCTTCATATTTGAACTTGATGGATGGTAATCCTCTGACCAAGTCTTTGAGAACTAGTCTGTTCAATGTATGCAGGCTGATGTTTCCAAGCTTTATATGCCAAAGCTTTGAATCCTCTTTCAAAGCCTTGAGACATTTCAAACTGTCTCCTGCAACTTTGTTAGTATTCAAACAGTAAACATTGTTTGACCTTGGAGCACTGAGGATGCAATCACCAGATTTTTCATCTTGTACCACACATTTCTCTTCGTCAAAAGTAAACTTATTACCTTTATCACACAGTTGAGATACACAAAGCAGATTAAACTTGTAACCATCTACAGGATAAACATATGATATATAACTTTCATCACGATTACCAACTTTACCAATTTCTATAATGTTGCATTTTCCTTCTTACCAAGTGTGATTGTTCCTCCAGATTTTTCTTTCAGTTCAGTAAATAAAGAACATTTACCACTCATGTTTCTGGAGCAACCACTATCCATGATCCACTTCTGCTCTTTGCTCTTGGTGACAACCTGAAAATACCATTCACTGCCTTACCCAGCTATTAGACCAAGTATAATATTTGGATTCATATTCAGGATCAACTATGTTAGTTGGTTTGGCCCCTTTAGGAACCTAAATTTGTCTCAGATGTCTCTTGAGATGAAATGAAAATGTATTCCTCATGATGTGAGGTTCTCTTCTTATAAAGGGACAATTCATCTTAACATGACCAATCTTTCTACAGTAATTACATTTTGGAGAATGTCTGCTACTGGCTTTCACAAATCTGGTATTTTTCTTTCTTTGAAAGTTTGGATTATATCCAATACTAGTTTTGTGAAAAGAATGAAGACTTCTTCCAAGAATCAAGATGAGATTATGTTCAGAGCCAGCAAGTTTTGTTAAAGCATTCTTGGAGTCTTGAAGTTTCTCAGCCAGAAGAGTTTTATGTTCCTCTAATTCATCATGCTGATGACTCAGAGCAACAAAGTTGTCACTCAAAAGAGAGTTCTCTGTTACAACTTCTTTGACTTGAGTTTTCAAAGCTTTGAAATTTGTTTCCAAAGCTTTGAAATCTATGTCAGTCTTTGCCTCAGAAATTTCAAGATTCTTGTTCTGGCAAACAAGTTGCAATTTATTTATTTTTTTGTTTGCTCATGAACTTTCTCCTTTAAAGACTTGATTTTATTTAAGTAATCTTTTTCATTCTGAAGCATTGTTTTCAAAATCTCATAAAGTACATTTGTAGGTTTAGAAATAATACTATTCACAATTACCTCAATGTTCTTTTCTGAGCTTCCGTCATGCTTGGCCATAAGAAAAATGTTGGCTTGATCTTCTTCAGAATCAGATTCACTTGAAGAATCGGAATCACTCCATGAGGCTACCATGGTCTTTTTTCTTTATGTCATGATCCTTCTTTTGAAAATTCTTGCTTTTCTTGGGAGGACAGTCTCTAATCAAGTGTCCTGCATCACCACACTCAAAGCAGTTCATTACTTTATATTTATGGGAAGAAGACTTACCCTTGTAGTTTCTTTTTCATCTTGAGAATCATTGTCAATGCTTTGAAAATGAGAGAAAATGGATCTTCTTCATCATCTTATTATTTTTCAAGGCTTTGAGGTTGTTCACTCTCTTTAGCCTTGAGTGTCAAATTCTTGACACTTTCTGGTAGTTCTCCATCATCTTCACTCATGGAGATCTCATGTGTAAGTAGTTTTCCCTGTAAATCATCTAGTTGGAGAGAGGACCGATCTTGAATTTCTTCAATAGTTGTTGTCTTTGGTTCCCATTTGGCTTTGGGAAGACTGTTGGAATAGATGCCCTAGAGGCAATTTAGTTTAGTATGAATTTGTATATGGCTAGAAAAATTCATTTATTATTTATTGGATATTTAATATAATGAAGTCCTTAGATTTACAATTGTGTTGTTTATCTTAAATATCCCTAGTCAAGTATAATGATTAAATGGGACAATCATCTATAGACTAGTATGGGGTTGGATTGATATGGAGATATCACGATCCAACACATAGGTGTGCATTACGGAATGTTGCACTGGATTGACCCATCACCGAGAAGGCTACATACATGTTATGTTGAGTCACAAGTGCTTCTCGGGTACAATGGTATTGTCATCCTTAGACTTGAAGTCACTAGATATTCTAGTTGTGGATCATTGTGATCTTGGTAGCGTTAAACGCTACACCGTAACTGGGTAGTTATAAAGGCGCGTACTGGATACAATGAGAAGCAAGCTTAGAGATCGTAGTGGACATAGAGAGGATTTGCCCCTCCCACATAACGGGAGCAAATATCCTAGGCCACTCGAAGGATAGTGCTTATAGAATGTCTGGCCAGACTCAAATAAATCAATATGGGATATTGATGTTATTTGCACAAATAAGGCTATCCCATAGATCGAGAAACTGTGGATTGGATATACGAGTGTGACTTGTATGTCTCGTGTCCAATCCGGATATGGAGGCAAAAGGATGAGACAATTACTTGTACAAGGTTGTCTAGATGACTATTCTATTAGTTGGCTAGAATGGATGTTTTGCTAGAAACCGCTTCATATTAGCAAAGAGTTGCTACCAACTAGATACAACCTATGGGGTCACACGCTATATAGAGTTGTACTAGATTTGGAATTAATTAATTGGATTAATTAATTAGAATGATCACTTTGCAAACCCTTGCAAACTTAGTAGGGACTAATTTGCAAGGAAGGGACTAAATTGAATTCTAGTAGGACTAGAATAAGTCCTTTAGGTAGTTGACAAGGAGTTGTTGGACTATATAAAGGACCCTCCTTCCTTCCTTCCTCATAACTTATGCTCTTTAGAGAACATAACAAGAGTGGGAGAGAACAAAGGAGAGAGAGAGCAAGCAACAAGGGCCGACGCCGCCCCTTGCCGCCGCCCCTCATCCCGTCGGCCAAAAGAGGGCCGAGCCCCTCTTTTTGTCTCGTTTTGCGTGATTCCTTCACCCTCCTCTCATTCCGGGCTAGCACCAAGGAGATTGGAGATCTAGGAGCAACTCTAGGCGTGGATCAACTATAGAGAACGTGACACTATTCGCGTTTGAAGTCATCATGGAGAACCCAAAGGTGTGTTCATGAATTCTTACCTTTACTATCGTTATGCATCTAGACTTGTGATCCTTGGAGGGTTTTGCATGGTTATTTGTTTGATTATGCTTCCGTTTGCGCGATCCATGAATCAAAACCCTACAGTGGTATCAGAGCCACAGGTCATAGAGCATAAACGTAGTTTATGTGTTACATTCTTGTTGTTTTACACCTTAATTTGTTGTTTATCGCGTAAAACAAGACAAATCAAGCATGGGATGCAATTTGTCAATAATTAGATCATAACAAGATCCAATTTTGCATTGGATGCATGAATTGGTGAGTTTGAGAAATTTTAGGATCTTAGATCTAGGGTTTGGGCATCCTTGGGGAAGAAGGAGTTCTCCCAAAACAAGGAAACAACCAAACTTGGGCTCCAAGCAAGGAGGTTGTTTTGGAAACAACCTCCATAAGGAGGTTCGGCTCCCTAGGGGACCGCCCCCTTGCTTGCCGCCCAAGCTTGGCGCCCTAAGGGGCCGGGCGACCCTAACCCACGGGCCTAGCTTACGAGGTTTTGGGCCGGGCCGGCCCTAGGGCCTTATGGTTCATCTTGTTGGGCCCGGGCAATTGGATTGTTGGGCCATGGACCGTTTTAACCCTAGAAATCCTAAAATCAACTAAAATTGACCAAGCGCGTTAAAATTGGATTTTAACTGTTTATGTGCAAATCGCATGGTGATTGGATATGGCCTTAGGATGTGGTTTGATGTGGATGTTTAATTTTGTGGTTTGGTTTTACGGCCTGCGAGCTGATCAATTAATTGTAATAATTAATTAGGGTTTTATGGCCTGCGTGCCATTTTTTTTCTCAACCTGTGAGATTTATTTTATTTAGTATAGATATTAGCTAGTTCTAGATAAAGTAGATTGTTAGCCAAGCTTGAAGAAAAGAAGCCCAAAGCCAAAGAAGCCACAAAAAGAATGAGCATGGAGCATGGAGCATACCACATGACTATGAAGGATGGACCAAAAGATCGAGACGCATGGAGATGTGTTTGCTTAGGGTTCACAGATAATTCCATTGGCTTGGAATTATCTTAGTCTAGAAAAGGCCATATCCACATCACGTTTAATTTCTGTTATTTGTGTGGTTGGTGTATGGATGATGCATGCAATTAGGATAATAAGATAATTAGATAACCCGGATCTATTATTTGGAGTTGTGCCCAAACTCAAATAGATAGATTAGTTGATATTGATCAACAAAACAATTAAAAATTGAATTGAAAAATCCCTCAAAAATTCAATATTGTGTTCTTGCCTTCTCGTTATTTAAACACTCATTATCATCATTATTTATCAAGTTCGTGCGTGCCAAAGCATGACGACTTGGTTCATAATGATGGAATGTGATGGCACGTAACAATGTGCAATTGTTTAGATAAGAGGTTGAACACAACTAGGCTATTAATTTGATTAAGAAACCTAGAGGCAATCAATTGGGATTATCCATATGGATGGATAAATAAGGAGTTATTTGCCCGGTTGAACCAAGAGTTGCATATGGGATGCAATTGGAATTGTTCCTACCTAAAAGTAGTCAAATTATGGGTGACTTGCCAAAGCAAGCTCATAAGGAGATGAAAAGATGGATCTTGGCCCACTAGAAAATATAAGGATATTTTCCGCATTAATATCGTGAGGGTTATTAATCCGTAGAAAAATAGTGGGAGCTATATTTAATAAACTAGCCATTATTAAATATAGTCAAAAATTCACAAATACTAAAACTTGCGTATTTTCCTTTTGTAGAATTCCAAATGGCAAACAACTCATCGAGTTCACAACATTCCCTACGATCTGTCCTTGAGAAGGACAAGCTCTCTGGAACCAACTTTCTTGATTGGTACAGAAACTTGAGAATTGTTCTCAAGCAAGAGAAGAAACTGTACGCAATAGAGGAGCATGTTCCAGAAGGTCCAGAGAACCAGACACTTGTTGCCTTAAAGGCGTATCAAAAGCGTGTTGATAACGCTAATGATGCGGCCTGCCTAATGCTTTGCACCATGACCTCTGAGCTTCAGAAGCAACATGAGAACATGAATGCTGTCGATATGATCGAACATCTAAAGCAGCTCTTCCAAGAGCAGGCGAGGGTAGAGAGGTATGAGGTCTCAAAGGCACTGTTCAAATGTCATCTGGCAGAAGGGAACCCGGTGGGACCCCATGTACTCCGAATGATCGGGTACTTGGAGAATCTCGCCCGGCTTGGGTTCCCGGTCGGCCAAGAGTTGGAAACCGATCTCGTGTTGCAATCGTTGCCCGAGAGTTATGGACAGTTCATTATGAACTATAACATGAACGAGATCGTTAAACCACTGCCAGATTTGCTCAACATGTTGAGGACGGCTGAACAGAGCATCAACAAGGGTAAGGGCAAGGCCATTATGATGGTGCATAAAGGAAAGGGCAAAAAGTTTGCCTCTTCCTCCAAGGGCAAAGGCAAGTCAGTTGCCAAGTCCAAGGAACAAGCCCTTAAGCCTGTTGGTGGCATTGCCAAGGTCGTGACTAAGGGTGAGTGTCACTACTGCAGTCAACCTGGACACTGGAGGAGGAACTGCCCAAAATATCTGGAGGACAAGAGGCTTGGAATAGTGATTCCACCGCCACCAGGTATTTTTGTTGTAGATGTCAATTTAACTGTCTCTACATCATGGGTATTAGATACTGGATGTGGATCTCATATTTTTCGAAATATGCAGGATCTAAAGAGAAGTAAAAGATTGGCTAAAGGGGAGGTAGATCTGCGCGTTGGGAATGGAGCAAAGGTTGCTGCGTTGGCCATAGGCGTGTGCGAGCTATCTCTGCCTTCAGGATTAGTTTTAGAATTAAATAATTGCTATTTTGTGCCTGCTATGAGC
Organism: Linanthus parryae; assembly: GCA_023055425.1. NCBI lineage: Eukaryota > Viridiplantae > Streptophyta > Magnoliopsida > Ericales > Polemoniaceae > Linanthus > Linanthus parryae. The sequence goes on along the minus strand of JALGPY010000006.1, from coordinate 88,832,826 downwards.
AGAAACATTATTTCTATTTCTTGTTTGGACAAGAAAGGTTTTATTATTTCAATAAAGAACAATTGTTGTTCCTTTTATTTGAATAATATTCACTATTTTAGTGCGCAATTATTTAATGGACTTTATGTCCTTGATCTAAGCAATCCTGTCTACAACATTAATACCAAGCGGACTAAAATAAATGATTTAAATCCTGCTTATTTATGGCATTGTCGTTTAGGCCACATAAATGAGAAACGTGTATCTAGACTCCATAAGGATGGATTACTAGACTCATTTGATTTTGAATCATATGAGACATGTGAGGCTTGTTTATTGGGAAAAATGACAAAGTCCCCTTTCAATAAGAAAGGTGAGAGGACTAGGGAGCAATTGGCGCTCATACATACCGATGTGTGTGGGCCATTTGCAAAGCCTGCCAGGGGTGGTTATGTCTACTTCATTACATTTACTGATGATTACAGTAGATATGGATTTGTGTACCTTATGAGGGCAAAATCCGAATCCTTTGAAGTGTTCAAAGAATTCAAGAATGAAGTAGAGAAGCAACTTGGCAAAAGTATCAAGGCTCTATGATCGGATCGTGGAGGAGAATACTTGAGCCAAGAGTTTGACGACTATCTTAGAGAGTGTGGGATCGTGTCCCAACTCACTCCACCCGGAACGCCACAATGGAATGGCGTGTCCGAGAGGAGGAATCGAACCCTATTGGATATGGTTCGGTCTATGATGTGTCAAACCGATCTTCCATTATCATTTTGGGGCTACGCTCTATTAAGTGAAGCTTTCACCATTAACCGTGTTCCATCTAAATCAGTCATGAAGACACCATATGAGATGTGGAGTGGGAGGCGTCCCACACTGTCGTTCATGAGGATTTGGGGCTGCGATGTCTATGTAAAACGTTTACAATCTGACAAGCTAGGGCCTAAATCGGATAAGTGTAAATTTGTGGGGTACCCTAAGGAAACTAAGGGATACTACTTCTACAATCCAACCGAGAACAAAGTGTTTGTTGCTCGGACCGGCGTGTTTCTAGAAAGAGAGTTTGTCTCTAAAGAAGCAAGTGGGAGGAATGTAGAACTTGAAGAAGTTCAAGAACCACAAATCACTGAACCGATTATGGAACATGAACAGGAATCACAAGCAGTTGTGGATCCACCTGTTCAGGTAACACAAGAGCTTCGTAGATCTAGTAGAGTGCGCCAGGAACCCGAGAGGTACGGACTTCTCGTGACTGATTCCGGTGACACGATGCTCATAGATGATGAGCCTACTACCTATGAGGAGGCCATGAGTGGCCCAGACTCGCAGAAGTGGCTTGAGGCCATGAGATCCGAGATGGAATCCATGTATACCAACAAAGTATGGACTTTGGTGGAACCACCTGATGGGGCACGACCCATAGGGTGCAAGTGGGTCTTCAAGAAGAAGATCGACATGGATGGTAATGTGATTACCTATAAGGGCCGATTGGTGGCTAAAGGATTCAGACAGATTCATGGTATTGACTATGATGAAACCTTTTCACCAGTCGCTATGACCAAATCCATCCGAATCCTACTTGCGATTGCAGCATACTACGACTATGAGATTTGGCAGATGGATGTCAAAACAGCATTCCTTTATGGGAATCTCCTCGAGGACGTGTATATGATACAGCCAGAGGGTTTTGAGGATCCAAAGCAAGCCAACAAAGTCTGTAAGCTGCAACGATCCATTTATGGATTGAAGCAAGCTTCTAGGAGTTGGAATCGACGTTTTGATGAAGTGGTCAAAGAGTTTGGCTTCATCAGAAACGAAGATGAGTCTTGTGTCTACAAGAAGGTTAGTGGGATCTCTGTAGCTTTTCTGGTCTTGTATGTGGATGACATACTACTCATTGGAAATGACATTCCCATGCTGCAATCTGTGAAAGATTGGCTAGGAAAGTGTTTCTCAATGAAGGACTTAGGGGAAGCAGCCTATATACTCGGTATAAAGATCTATAGAGATAGATCTAAGAGGTTGCTAGGCCTAAGTCAAAGTACATATATAGACAAGGTGTTGAAACGGTTCAACATGCAAGATTCCAAGAAGGGATTCTTGCCCATGTCACATGGAATCACTCTTTCGAAGAGTGGTTGTCCTTCCAATGAGATTGAGAAGGAACGCATGAGTAGGATTCCCTATGCCTCGGCCATAGGATCTATCATGTACGCCATGTTATGTACTAGACCAGATGTGTCATATGCCTTGAGTATGACAAGCAGATACCAATCCAATCCAGGTGAGAGTCACTGGATTGCTGTCAAGAACATCCTAAAGTACTTGAGAAGAACTAAGGATGCTTTCTTGATGTTTGGCGGTGAGGAAGAGTTGCGTGTAAGGGGTTACACTGATGCAAGCTTCCAAACCGATAGAGATGACTTTAGATCACAGTCGGGATATGTGTTTTGCCTGAATGGAGCAGCGGTGAGCTGGAAGAGTTCCAAGCAAGAGACGGTAGCTGATTCTACAACAGAGGCTGAGTACATTGCTGCAAATGGCGCAGCAAAGGAGGCTGTTTGGATCAGAAAGTTTGTTTCTGAACTTGGTGTGGTCCCTAGCATTGCGGATCCAGTGGAGTTGTTCTGTGACAACACTGGGGCGATCGCGCAATCAAAGGAACCCAGATCGCACCAGAAGTCCAAGCATGTGCTCAGGAAGTTTCATATGATTCGAGATATTATCGATAGAGGAGACGTTCGGATATGCAAGATTCCTACAGATGATAATCTGTCAGACCCGCTTACAAAGCCTCTCACGCAGTGGAAGCATGAAGGGCACACTAGGAGTATGGGCATACGAGATGCGCCAGATTGGCTCTAGTGCAAGTGGGAGACTGTTGGAATAGATGCCCTAGAGGCAATTTAGTTTAGTATGAATTTGTATATGGCTAGAAAAATTCATTTATTATTTATTGGATATTTAATATAATGAAGTCCTTAGATTTACAATTGTGTTGTTTATCTTAAATATCCCTAGTCAAGTATAATGATTAAATGGGACAATCATCTATAGACTAGTATGGGGTTGGATTGATATGGAGATATCTCGATCCAACACATAGGTGTGCATTACGGAATGTTGCACTGGATTGACCCATCACCGAGAAGGCTACATACATGTTATGTTGAGTCACAAGTGCTTCTCGGGTACAATGGTATTGTCATCCTTAGACTTGAAGTCACTAGATATTCTAGTTGTGGATCATTGTGATCTTGGTAGCGTTAAACGCTACACCGTAACTGGGTAGTTATAAAGGCGTGTACTGGATACAATGAGAAGCAAGCTTAGAGATCGTAGTGGACGTAGAGAGGATTTGCCCCTCCCACATAACGGGAGCAAATATCCTAGGCCACTCGAAGGATAGTGCTTATAGAATGTCTGGCCAGACTCAAATAAATCAATATGGGATATTGATGTTATTTGCACAAATAAGGCTATCCCATAGATCGAGAAACTGTGGATTGGATATACGAGTGTGACTTGTATGTCTCGTGTCCAATCCGGATATGGAGGCAAAAGGATGAGACAATTACTTGTACAAGGTTGTCTAGATGACTATTCTATTAGTTGGCTAGAATGGATGTTTTGCTAGAAACCGCTCCATATTAGCAAAGAGTTGCTACCAACTAGATAGAACCTATGGGGTCACACGCTATATAGAGTTGTACTAGATTTGGAATTAATTAATTGGATTAATTAATTAGAAGGATCACTTTGCAAACCCTTGCAAACTTAGTAGGGACTAATTTGCAAGGAAGGGACTAAATTGAATTCTAGTAGGACTAGAGTAAGTCCTTTAGGTAGTTGACAAGGAGTTGTTGGACTATATAAAGGACCCTCCTTCCTTCCTTCCTCATAACTTATGCTCTTTAGAGAACATAACAAGAGTGGGAGAGAACAAAGGAGAGAGAGAGCAAGCAACAAGGGCCGACGCCGCCCCTTGCCGCCGCCCCTCATCCCGTCGGCCAAAAGAGGGCCGAGCCCCTCTTTTTGTCTCGTTTTGCGTGATTCCTTCACCCTCCTCTCATTCCGGGCTAGCACCAAGGAGATTGGAGATCTAGGAGCAACTCTAGGCGTGGATCAACTATAGAAAACGTGACACTATTCGCGTTTGAAGTCATCAAGGAGAACCCAAAGGTGTGTTCATGAATTCTTACCTTTACTATCGTTATGCATCTAGACTTGTGATCCTTGGAGGGTTTTGCATGGTTATTTGTTTGATTATGCTTCCATTTGCGCGATCCATGAATCAAAACCCTACAAAGACATCTCAAGATCTTTCCAACTTTCGCTTCATTGAAGAATGATTTCCCCAAGGACTCCAGATTGTTGACAATGTCAGTAAATCTATTGAACATATCTTTGATGTATTCATCTCCATTCATTTTGAACAGTTCATATTGTCTAAGGAAGATATTAATCTTGGTTTGCTTCACTTGGCTGGTTCCTTCAAAGGTTACCACCAGTTTAACCCATATCTCCTTAGCAGTCTTGCAGGTAGATATCATGTTGAACCCATCTGCATTCAAAGCACAATATAAGAGATTCATATCTCTATAATTTTTTGAAAGTTGTTCTAATTTAGAAGTAGCGAGATTTTTCAGGTTTGGGGGTTCTATTCCCATCCTTTTCTGTATAGAAGATGTGAATTCCATTCTGGATGATAGACCAAAGTTCAGTGTCTTGATCAATGATGAATATTTTCACAACGCCTTCTAGTGGACAAATTTGTCTCCACAAAACAAAGTCTGTTAGCAGCTCTTCCCTGTGAGAAACAACCTTCACCTACATTACTCACGATCACCAGATTTATTAGATCTATACGGTGATACAAGCTCTTATACTAATTGAAGATTGTAATGCAGGTAACAAATACAGGATCAAATACTCTAGAACAGGGGGGTTGAATAGAGTATGGCAACTTTTGACAAAAGAGAGAATTTTAAACAAACTGAGAAGAGCTTGAAGTGTTTCAAATCTTTGAACTCAGATTCAAGGCTTTGAAACCAAAACACACAGTTGACGATACACTGATAGTTTTCAAGTCTTTGAAAAGCATTTCAAATATTTGAACTAAAACATGTTTTGAAGCAGTTATGAAGAGAAGTACAGAACTGTACATGCAAGATGATGAACATAGTGATTTGTTACGAAGTTCGGTCCCAATTGACCTTCCCTCCGCCTGAGGGATTTCTCCCTCTAGGATTTTAACAAACTTCTTATCTATCAAAAGCTAAGCCCTAGATATCAAGCCTAGAGAATTGTCTTACTCTGTTTCAGCTTGTAGTTCTTCCTAACCTATCTATTACCTTCTCTAGCTAACTGATACAATAAGAATTCTCTGTATTTCCTCTTGAAAAACTCACGAGATTAAATGATTAAGAAGTATAACAGAAAAGATATACAAATAAAGCTCAGATAAAGAACTGACGCCAGAATGAATCAGGTGTTTTGGGAGCAGCAAGAAGCAACAAAAAGAAAGGCATAAACCAGACTCTAAGGTTTGAGAAAAACCTTCAATAATTCATAGCATATCAAAATCAGTCCACAAACCGGACTTAAATAGCTGAAAATTCTAATCATTTCAAGTATGATAAAAAATCCTAAAATTAATGCTAAATAACAATCCTAACATAATTAAATACTCAGCTATAAGATATACCCAAATCAGGTTTAAGTTAACATCCTAATTAAATAGATAAATATTCTGAAAAATATAAAATTGGCAATTTCGACCCTTAACCAGTCGATTTTGGCCAAATCAGGGCGGTGCCCATGGCAAGTCACGGGTTCTCTTTAGAACTTCGTTTACCCTCAAAATTATGTATGATACGACCCAAATCTTCAAGCCTTCAATTCTGCCTCTGATTATGCGTTTTGACCGAAACAGTCTGTCTGCAACTGATGAGAATTTCCATGAAATTATTCTGCATCACACTGTAAAGACAGTGAAGCTGTGAAGCTTAAAGTGTTCTTCTAGAAACTGGAATGGATTGAGAGGTTTGGTTGACATCCTTTAATGATGCTTGTCAATCCGTGAGAGTGTTTGAATGCCTGTGAAATGCTCAGTGCTTCTGAATCTCTCACAATTACTTGTATGTTATGTCAATTTGATTTGAAGAATATAAAGGAAGCTTCAAACATAAATTCATAAAATCCTCCAGAGATCTTTGACTCTCAAAAGCTTGCTCCAGCGGCTAGCTGCTTGATTTCCTCATTGATTTGATCTGATCTGATCTTTCTTCTGCAGGCTTAAGGAAAGTTCAGACAAGTTTCCATATCATTAGTATCAATTGTAGGCTTGGATTTCCTTCTCTGCAAACCTATGAATAACAAACTTCCTGCAGTATATATTAGCTAAAATTTCCCAACAAACACTTAGGCAAACGAAGAGATTAAGGCGTGATATAACACAGAATTAGTTGGTCTTTCATCATCTAATATTGCATAATCAAGTACAAGAGATTAGATATTGATTAGGAGGAAGAACTTCCCCATGAGTTCATGCTATGAACTGTTGTGCAGTTTTAAGACTTTAAAACCTGTTTCAAAGCTTTGAAACAAACTGTGAACTTACAAGAGTATTTCCACAAGTCTATCCAAGAGGGTCACGAAGCCTCCAGTGAGATACAGGGATGACAATATGGTGGGCTATGCATTACAGGTAGCTGAAGATGGGAATGATGAGCGTACCACCTATAAGGTTGTGATTTCAGGAAAGGAGTCAGCACAATGGATAGACGCAATGGGAGAAGATATGGAGTCTCTTAGCAAGAACTCGACATGGCATCATGTACAATTGCTATTTATGAAGGAATGAAGTCACATGCAAGTGGGTTTTCAGAAGAAATGAAGGAATTACTGCTAAGAGGGTTTCGAGTATAAGGCAAGAGTGGTTGGAAGGGGTTTCAGTCTGAGAGTGGGAGTTGACTACAACAAGATCTTCTAACCGGTAGTCAGACATACTTCAATCAGGGTGCTACTAGAAATAGTTACACACCAGGACTTGTAATTCGAACAGATAGATGTGAAAACAACTTTCCTACATGGAGAGCTGGAAGAGGAAATAAACATGAGTCAACCAGAAGGATTCAAAGTTTGTGGAAAACAAGACTATGTGTGCAAGTTGGAAAGATAATTATATGGGATCAAGCAGTATCCGTGGCAATGGTACAAGATATTTGATAGATTTATGTTGAATACTGGCTACTTGAAGTGCGAGTATGGTTGCTACGTGCATCACAAGATATTGCAAGGTAATTCACGTATCTACCTAATTCTGTATGTGGAAGATATAATGATTGCAATGTAGAATATGGAGTACATGTAGGCATTGAAGATTTCTCTCAGTGGGAAATTCAAGATGAAGGATCTGGTTTTGCTCGAAAAATTCTAGGATTTGAAACTACAAAAATATTAGTTTGTTACGATGAGCGTCTCGTCGTTATATCAAAAAAAATTGTCTTTAGAATGAAACAAAGAAGAATATTGCTCGTCATCATGCAAACGGGATGTCGTTAGTTTGAGCAGAAACAGATGGAGGGTTTGTCTATTGGAACTATATGTAAGGTGATCAGAAGAGGCTCAGTTAGATTGAAGACGAATGAAGGGAAGTTATGCTCTTTAGAGCAAGTCAGGCGTGTACCATTTACCAAGAAGAATATATTTCCTTGAGTTTACATGACAGAAGGGGTTACATCTTCAAAGGTGAAGGTGGAGATCTACAAGTCTGTAAGGGTTCTAATGTGATTCTCAAGGGAGTCAAGAGTGGAACGTTTTTATATACTAAAAGGTTCAACGTTCCTAGGTTTAGTCGGAGTAGTCTCGGCCGAGATTCAAGAAGCTAATTAAACCAAATTATGGCATATGAGGCTCGATTATATGAGTGATCATGGAATGCAGGAACTTCACAAGAAATTTTATCTCCATGTGAAAATTCCCAAGAGCCTAGGGTTTAGTGATCACTACATGTATGCAAAGCTACAGCGCAGCAAGTTCCCAAAGATGGCTCATAGGACGAAAGGCAATTTGGATTATATCCATTCGGATTTCTAGGGGTTCATCTCGAGTTGAGGCGGTAGGCGGTCACAGGTATTTTCTGAGTATTATTGATGACTATTCAATGATGACTTGGATATTCGTGATGAAGCATAAAAGTGAAGCCTTTAACGGATTCAATGAGTGGAAGACACTGGTATATAATCGGGTGGAAATAAGGTCAATAGGTTGCGCACGGACAATAGCTTGAGTTCTGTTCATCAGAGTTCGATGAATTCGGAAAGGGTTAGAAAATTGCTCGCCATCACACGATTCGGAACACACCACAGCAGAATGGTGTCGCCGAAAGGATGAATTAGACACTTTTAGCGAAGGCACGGTGTATACTTTCGAATGCATGTCTTACTAGGGGTTTCTGGGGAAAAATCAGATGCTATGGCTTGTTGTCTCGTAAATCAGAGTCCTCACACATGCATTGGATGCAAGATACCTTTTGAGGTATGGTCTGGAAAAGACAGCAAATTAATTGAATCTGAGAGTATTTGGTTGCGTTGCATATTATCATGTGGATGATGACAAGCTATAACCAAGGGGAAAGAAAGGGGTATCCATGGGTTATGGGAGGGGTGTGAAGGGATACTAGATATGGATGGACAACAGGATTACACTTAGGAGAAGTGTAGTCTTCGATGAGTGTTCGATGCTAAAATCAAATACCATGGAGAGAAAAGGAGCTTCAGATAAAGAAGGTGGAGGAAAGTTCATGACCTAATGATCCTAAGGAACCCCCACAACCATCAGAAATCGAATAGTGTAGATAGTGCTTTATGAGCTTAAAGATCTTGGCCACGTGGCAATCATCCAGCACACCATATTGTGCTCCACACACACTGGATCACCAGCTGCGCTGATCCATGTGGGGGCTACAAGACAGGGCCCTCGCATACCACTGCACGGGACTTGTAGGGACTTAGTGGTTTTGAGGCTAGAGTAAGTCATGTCGCGTGCGAGCTTAGCCCGCACGCGACCTTTAGTAACTGCTTTTGAGAGATTTATGGCACGAGCTCTATAAACCCGGTCAAACCGGTCAAACCCGGTCAACCCCATAACGGTTCCGGTATTCGCGCATAACGTGTTGTAACGGTCCCTATATATGCGGACGAACGTGCCGTTGTGGTTAAGCTAATTAAGCCGCCATTGATGGGCGCATTAACCACACTGCAACGGTCACATTCTCCGTTATATATAGGACGTTAACCTTTCCATACAAAGGAGGACACACCAGACATACGCGGAAGCTCTGCCAAACCTCTGTCTCTCTCTCAGACATTACTACTGCCTTACTCTCTCCCTACACACAACCCAACTCTTCCTGTGTCATTTCCAATCCTCTGCTCTTGGTTTACACAGAGTGCTCCCTGCCGGATTCTCTTGTGCACATTTTGGTGAACCCGACGTGAACTTACCATTGTAAGCAGCCATGTCTCAGGAGGATGATGTCAGTAACAGATCGCCTTCCACGGAGGCCGCCTCGAGAGAGGAGATCCGCCGTACTCCTACAGCTACCGGTGAAGCTCCGATGCTAGAAACCTTGGATGCCACCATCCAGAGTCAGGCGAAGGCTCTCAAAGCTCAATCTGCGCAGCTAGAACGGATCATGGCTGTCTTGGGGACTCTTGCTCCAAACTCTGCACCAGCCACCGCCGTCTCTCAGGGAGGAGGAGCCTCCACCACTCAAGGATTGGGAGTGTCAACAACACCACCCAACCCTAATCTGCAAACTCCACCGGCGACTACGCAGCTACCCTCAATTCAGGGGTCAACAGCTCAAATGTTGCCTCTTGCTGCTCATACTCCTCAGCCTCCGGCTTTGGTACCCAATCCGGCCTCACGGTATCCCTTGCCTCCTCCAACGGCAGTCTGGGGTAACGTGAATTCGCAATACGTCCCTAGTCCTCCTGCGACATATGTGTCGCCTCCACCTGCTCCAACCCCTCCTCCTGCTACCGAGGGAAACACTCCAGAGTGTATGACGTCGCTGCAATGGCGCATAGACACTATTCTGGCTCACCAATCGTTCGCGGACACCATCATCCCGAAGCTCGACAACGATCCACCTATCCCACGAGAGATCTATCGCATGCCTAACCCTGCTGGGTACAAGGCTCCTAAATGGGACAAGTTCGAAGACGTCAATGGGAACGCTCATGAACATGTCATGCGTTTCATCGATGTGATGGGGCCGTATGGAGCTTATCCCAAACTACTGATGCGCGAGTTCCCGAAATCCTTGGGGAACGTGGCTTACAAGTGGTACAGGACGTTGGAAGCCGGATCCGTGAAGACTTGGGACGACATGGTCCAGAAGTTCTTCACCAAATTCTTCCAGATGGAGGAAAAGGTGATGATGATTCATCTCTCGCGGATGTATCAGAAACGCGAGGAGGACGGAATAACATTCATCAAGAAGTTCAAGGCCAAGTCCTTGGAATGCAAATATGTGATACTCGAAAGTAGACTCGTAGAGATATGCCTGCAGTGCATGCGAGACGAGTACAAAGGTATGCTTATCAACCTGCAAACACCTACGTTTTCAAAGCTAATCGAATGCACGAAGAACATCGAGCCTATAGTGGAGAGGCAGTAAAAGAGAAACGCCCCTGAGCGATCCTCGGGCGGTACTACTTTCAAAATCGGGAGGTTCAGCTACAAGAGGGGACGCGAGGCCGAAGTGAATACGGTCTCACCCCAAAAGCAGGCGAAGATTGTGAACTTCGATGCACCACCTCTGCCATGTTCGGTGGAAGAAGCAAGCGACCTTTGAAGGCAATGGCGTAAGGACGGTGTCCTACCGCCGCTCGAGAAGGCACCCTCCAGGGAGATGGTAAGGGACCCAAAGTGGTGTGAATACCACGGAAAGGTTATGCATCCAACGGTGGACTGCAAGAAGCTCAGGATTGTGTTTAGCCAAAAGATGAAGAATGGCGAACTGATTGTCAGCGATCAAAGGCAGGATGTGCGCAACAATCCACTCCCTGCCCATGCGGAGCAAGAATAGAAAGGCAAAGAGGTTGCTATGATCTCGATTGTAGACCTTGAAGAGGTCGCAGAGGATGGTCTACCCATCATTGCCGAAATCCATGATGATGAAGACTACAGCATAGACACGGAGGACGAACGTGCCGACCGGATGAAGGGGTCGCACGGCTTCAGCAGGTTCTTCGACGAGATGAATTTCTCAGAAAAATGCCGGACGGAGATGACAAAGGCGATCTTGAGGATAGCAGAAGACTACGAGGAGGATCTCGTAGTCTCCAATGGGAAAGTCGTTAGGGCGTCTCGCTCTACAGAAAAGGTCATAACCTTTTCCGCCAGCGACAAGAAGACAGATGCGAGCCACCAGAGGCCTCTGTACGTGACGGCTATCATCAATGGTTTTGAGTTCAAAAGAGCGTTCGTCGACGGAGGAGCAGCAGTTAACGTTGTTTCGCTCCACACATTGAAGCTAGCGGGAATCCCAGTGTACAAGATTGTCAAGCGTCCTTCCCCGCTGATGGGATTCGGAAGCGACTCCAGAATGACGATAGGATGGATCCGCCTGGGTATCCAGATCGGTAAAATCAAGTGCTCGGCGAAATTCTATGTCATAGATGCGAACACTACGTATCACATGATCATAGGTCGAGCCTGGATTCATCGCTTTGACACCGTCCCTTCTACAGCTCACCAAGTGATGACAGCCATTTGGAATGACAGAATAGTCGAGATACCAGCTTCGACGAATCCATTCAACATGGATGAAGCGCATCTCAGTGAGGCGGTGTGGTTCACCGAGATGGCGGATGAGCAAACACCGGGACCATTCAACCCACTCCTTTGCCCCGATGGGAGGATATCAAAGATCAGTCACCTGCGGGAGTGATGGTGACAAGAGAAGATGCAAAGGAAAAGCCGCCTACGCGAGAAGAGGCGCCGGGGATTGCCTACCAGCGAAATAACGTGTATACTCTGAAAAGAATAGCAAAGCATGACCCTGAAGGCAAGGAGATAGAGAGTTTCTACGCCAACGGGAAGAAATGCTATCGCATATGAAGGCGCGCGGGGGTGTCCCCACGCGGGCATGGGGATATCCCTGGGAAAATCAACCAAGTTGAGCAGGTTTGGGAGACAAAAAAGCCTATGCCGAGCACTCTAGAAGAGAAACTCAAAGAAGCACCCGAATGCATGGAAGACAAACCCAGACCGCAAAAGCAGGAGCTGAAGGAGGTATTCCTAAGCCCGAGCGAAGAAAAGAAGAGGCCAGTCTTTCTAAGTGCGGACCTCACGAGTGAGGAGGAAGAAAGATTGCTACAGCTTTTGACTGGGTACAAGGACGTATTCGCCTGGGAATACGATGAAATGCCTGGCCTGGACACGAGCATCACCATGCATCGGTTGGATGTGATTGCAGGATCCAAGCCGGTAAAGCAGAGCACAAGAAGCTTTAGGCCGGAGCTCAACGTGAAGATTAAGCAAGAGATTTTCAAACTCCTGGATGCCAAATTCATAGAGCCAAATCACCATCCCACATGGCTGGCCAATATTGTGCCAGTAGTAAAGAAGAATGGGCAGCTTCGCATTTGCGTGGATTTCCGGGACCTCAATCGTTTCTGCCCCAAGGACGATTTTCCGCTCCCCAACATTGATTTACTTATTGACTCGACAGCGGGTCATCGCATGTTCAGCTTCATGGACGGCTTCAGTGGGTACAATCAGATCAAGATGGACCCTGAAGATGCACGGAAACCCGCATTCATCACCCCGGTGGAGGTATTCAACTATACGGTGATGCCTTTTGGCCTCAAAAACGCAGGTGCAACCTATCAGCGGGCTATGATGGCCCTGTTCCACGACATGATGCACAAGGAAGTGGAATTCTATGTAGATGACCTGGTTGTCAAATCCAGGGAGGAGGCAGACCATCTGGCGGATTTGCGAAAAGTGTTTAACAGATGTAGACGCTTTCAATAGAAGATGAACCCCATGAAGTGCGCATTCGGGGTAACATCAGGGAAGTTCTTGGGATGCGTGGTACATCGCCAATGAATCGAGCCTGACCCTGCGAAGTATCAGCCATCACTGGCATGACTCCGCCGCATAATCAGAGTGCATTGAAAACATTCTTGGGAAAACTATCATATCTGCGAAGATTTATCCCAGCGATCGCCGAAATCACTTTCTGTTTCCATGATCTCCTCAAGAAATATGCCATATACAACTGGACTGCAGAACACGAAGCTGCGTTCGGGAAACTAAAGGAGCTGCTGACATCTTCAAAAGTAATGATCGCACCTCAGCTTGGATCACCACTCTTGTTGTATCTGACGTCAACAAGGAGGTCTATAGGAGCTCTCCTAGCTCAGGAGTATGAGGGTCAAGAAAGGCCCATGTTAACGAGATAAAATTGCATATTGTAGTATGTTAATGAACTCTTCATAACTTGCTAATATGTGTAATTGATCTATTTTATCTCTCTTTCTAGACTTATGCTTGTTTTCGTAGTTTTGGTTGTTTTTCCCTAATTTTGTAGGTGAAGACGTGCTTTAAAACGCAAGAGGCGAGCTAGGGGGAGTTTAAACGATGAATTTGAAGAGGATTTGCGGCTCGAGAGCCATGAAGAAGGGACTTGTAGGACTTAATTTGAAGGGATTTGAAGATTTGAGAGGCGAAGATTGAAGACAAACCAAGTAAGAAGGCCAAAGTTACATAAAAGGGGCTTGATTGAAGTCATTTTGACGGAATTGGAGACCTAAATGGAGTTTTTGGAACCTCACAATGGCTGCCTTGAAACATTTCTAACGGATCTGGGGTCTATTTGTAGTATTCTAAAATGTTTTAAGAGGAGATGGGGGTATTTTAAAAGGTATCAGCAACTATAGGGGGAGCCGAGTGAAATTTCGGCAAAAACTTTTAACAGCTCACGCACTTCTCTCTCTCTCCCCGACTGAAACACACGAACCCAGCTTCCTCCATGGCAAACGACGAAGCTTCTTCGAAAGGCCCTTTCTTTCTCGTTTCTTCACCAAATCGCACAAGATCAAGACCAAAACGCTCCCCAGCCCAAGCTCTATCTACCCATTCCCTCAAATCGGCCCAAGAACAAAGCAATCAAAAAGCCCTAATTTCTAGGGTTCATGAAGACAAGATGGAAATCGACGATGGAGGTGGAAATATGTGAATCAAAGGGTGGATATTGATCCTTGGAGGTTACGAAACCAGCCCTAGCATCTATATAAACCAAAGATTGGAGGAATTTCGGACTTCTTCGGAGACCCGTGGGTTCATACGACGCCTCTGTTTTCTCTCCTCTCTCTCTCTGATTTCGCCCTAACCATGGGTTGTTCTTGCTAGAACATAGAAAGAGGAAGAGAGGGAGAGAGGAGGTCGAATTCATGCGATTTCTGGACTGGTTTTGACGAATTCATAGCTGTTCTTGGTGAAAATTGTTATTGCTCTGTTTTTGGGAAGCTATAGCACTGTTTATGCTGCTGTGTTCATGCTCTGTTTCAGCAGCAGCAGCTTAGTTTCACATGTTTCTCATTAGTTTGTAGCTTGGTTTGGAATTTGTAGCTTGTTTTGTGTAGTTGAATCAAGTATTGAGGTTGAATTGGTGAAAACAATTGGTTGATTCAAGTGTTGGCTATGAAAATATCATTTCTCTTTACTTCTCTTGAATCTCTCATGTTTAGCTAGTTAACTTGCTTGGGTGATTTGGGACTATCTAGTGCCCTAATCCTCTTATTGATTCAAGTTGAACTTCAAGGATGAATGGGTTGAATTGAGTAGCTTCAATACGTAGTTTAATACTTGAATCTCTCATGTTGGAGTATTTGATGCATTGAATAGGTAGATGTGCGAATGTTCTTGACATGTTTGATTCGGAATTTCTCTTGCGTTGAAGTGACTCGTCAATCCTAACTTTGAAAAATTGAGTACTAGTTAGGTGATTTGAGTGAGAATTTAGGAATCTCATTTGTGGCTTGATCTTTCATGTGGAAACACCTATGTGTGTTTACATATGTTTGATTCTTGAGGCAATTGATATTTGGAAAATCTCATTTGAATCGCTTCTTTAGTGCTTAATTATCGTGTGTTAGAGTTAGGCACTTCATTTGTGGCAAGTTGGATTGCAATGAGCAATCAATTCTTGAGGCACTTGTCTTGTGGAATTCTACATGTGATATGAGAACCGGGCTTGAATATAATAGGGGGATTGGTCACTAGAGAAACCGATGATCCCTAGCCCCTCATTACTTGTTATTTCACTACTTTCTTGAATCGTAGTTTTAGTAGTTGTTTACTTTGCTCTTTAAATTCTCAAATCTCAACTCGCTCCATCAATTGATTTTGGTGGATTTGATAGCTTGGCAAGCTTTAAAGCCATTGAGAGTTTGTGTTTCTTACTTTAGTTTGTCGTTTTTTTTTAGTAATAGTAAGTCATTCTCTAATCCTCCTCTCCTTGTGGATTCGACCCCGTTCTTACTCGGGTACTACTTAGAACGATATTCCTATACTTGGGAATTATCGCGAACAAGTTTTTGGCGCCGTTGCCGGGGAGAGGCTAGGTATTAGATTTGATTTGCTTTACTTAGTAGTTAGTAGTTTTCTTAGTATTCACTCTAGTCGCTTTGGATAATCAAAGTTGTGAGGTCAATGTCTTATTTTCATGAAGAGTCAAATACTCACCGGAGTTCCTATGACCACGAGTATGATGCGATTGAATGTTTATTGGGAGGTACTCCGTTTGAGATTGATACTCCGACTCATGTAGACTCACTTACTACATGCTCCAAAGATTTAGATGACCTTACTTGGGAGGAATTGAATTTTTTGTGTTTCGGTGACGTGTCTTACTCATCTCTTCTCATGGAAGATGTATTTAATTTTGATGAAGAGGAGAGACTAGTGGCTCAAGATGACCAAGTCGATGACCTCACTTATGAGCCTAAGGGTTTGGATGTGATCTCACGTTCTCAAATATTTTTACCTCTTACTTGTGAATCCACGTCCCTAAATCCATGTGCTCCATATGTAAATGATGAGATTGAAGATTCACAAGTTGCCCCTATCTCTCAAATTGTGATTTTAAGTGAAAAATTGGCAACTTTTGAAGACACATTCTATGATTCATGTAATTTGAGGATTTCAAACCCTTTTCTTAAGATGATGCATGATATAACAACTTGCTCTAACTTTATCGTTAGATTTTGCTTGCATCTCTTATTCATCTTTTGTGTCTTGCCCCTACTTCTCTTATCTATTCTAATTAATGAATCAAACTTTTTAAAGGGGAAGTACTTTTCTAAGAATGAAGTAGGGGCATGGCATGGAAAGAAGTTTCCAAGATTGGGGGTGGGATAGCATTATTTTCTTTGTTCCACCTCCCTAGTTGTAAATAAATAAATTAGTTTATCTCTATTTCTTGCATTTTCTTTTCTTGTACCATTTTGTAGGTTGCTCTTGGAGGAGGACTTGTGCTTGGTGGCCAAGAAAGCTAAAATGAGGTCTATCTATCCCTTATCTCTTATATGAATTTGTATGCTCTTCCATTGATCTCACACATTGAGGACAATGTGAAATTTTAGTTGGGGGGTGGAGTAGATTTTATTTCTTGCCTAAATGGTTACAAGCATGCTTTTTATTCATTAGTGATTTACATGAAAAATACAAAAAAATGAAAAAAAATGAAAATCCAAAAAAATTGAAAAATTGAAAAAAAAATGTGTGAATCTTTCATGAGAAGCATCACTCTTTCCCCGTGTCAAACCATAGAATTTTTATTCTTCTTTCTTTGGTAGTTTTATTTATTTCCACCTTTCATCTTGAGTCTAGATTTTATTTTCTTATTTGATAGCTTTATTGAGTCTTAGGAAGTTATAGTTGAGTCACTTATTTTGAAAAAAAAAATGAAAAAATGATGAAAAATGAGAAAAAGTGAAAAGGGGGAATTTTAGGAAGCTAAATGTTTTCAAAGAATGAAATATCTTAGTCCATGTTCTTTTTATTTTTATTTTAGAAAGGAATTCTTTGCTTATACTCAATACATCTACACCAATATCCCACCTTCCGCGATATCATGCGTTCTCACAAAGCGACACACTAAATTTACGTTTCATGTTTAAGTCCTTCAAGCTAAATTGATCACATATACTTTGACGTCTTCTACTTTTGATAAAGGGTGCATTTTCTAAAGCTATTTGAACTTCACAAAAAAAAAAGATTTTACTCTATTCGTTTTTGCAGTGGAAACTTGTAGCCCATTGGAGTGGTGGTTACCAATGACACCCCATGCGATGTCTAAGAAATAGAGGGGTATCCGGGGATAATGTTATGTCACCACCTAGATAGCTCCCTTGGTTTAGCTTAAAAAGCCCACTCGCTTGTATATTCCTCTGTTTTGTTGTGGGTCTTGGAGAGCCTTGGATTTGAGGTTAAATAATAAAAAAGAAAGAAGAAAAAAAATGAAAAATAAATCATGATAAATCGCACCATCTACCAAGAATCCACAAAAGGATCATACAAGCCCACAACCACATCCCCCATTCTAAAACTCGTTTTTGTTCAAAGCTTTGGAGGTCCATCCTACATGGGTGCTTTTGAATAAGTATGAGAATGTCTAGTTTCTTGTGATCCTTATTTTTGAAGGCATACTTTCTCGCAAATTGGACTTAATTTAACAAGTTTTGTGGTTCACATGAGTCACCTTCTGCCAAACACCGCCCACATTTGTATGAGTATATGCTTAGACGTTCTTAGGCTTCTTTCTCAATCTTCTTGGACTTTGAGAATTTATTTGAGGAGACATTTGTGCATTCTTCTTTTTCCCCCACAAAAATACTAAAATTAGCTATTAATCTTGAGGATCTTATTTTCTTTGAGTTCTCACTTAGGATAGATAATGTGTGTGTGCGTTTTTGTAAATATTTGAGTCTAGTTTAGAATTGAGTCAAGTCTTGTCTAGTTGAGTGTGTGTTTCTCATGATTGGTTTTTCACTAAATTTATACTCATATCGCTCTCTTTGCTCGAGGACGAGCAAAAGGCTAGTTGGGGGGTGTTTTAACGAGATAAAATTGCATATTGTAGTATGTTAATGAACTCTTCATAACTTGCTAATATGTGTAATTTATCTATTTTATCTCTCTTTCTAGACTTATGCTTGTTTTCGTAGTTTTGGTTGTTTTTCCCTAATTTTGTAGGTGAAGACGTGCTTTAAAACGCAAGAGGCGAGCTAGGGGGAGTTTAAACGATGGATTTGAAGAGGATTTGCGGCTCGAGTGCCATGAAGAAGGGACTTGGAGGACTTAATTTGAAGGGATTTGAAGATTTGAGAGGCCAAGATTGAAGACAAACCAAGTAAGAAGGCCAAAGTTACATAAAAGGGGCTTGATTGAAGTCATTTTGACGGAATTGGGGACCTAAATGGAGTTTTTGGAACCTCACAATGGCTGCCTTGAAACATTTCTAACGGATCTGGGGTCTATTTATAGTATTCTAAAATGTTTTAAGAGGAGATGGGGGTATTTTAAAAGGTATCAGCAACTATAGGGGGAGCCGAGTGAAATTTCGGCAAAAACATTTAACAGCTCACGCACTTCTCTCTCTCTCCCCGACTGAAACACACGAACCCAGCTTCCTCCATGGCCAACGACGAAGCTTCTTCGAAAGGCCCTTTCTCTCTCGTTTCTTCACCAAATCGCACAAGATCAAGACCAAAACGCTCCCCAGCCCAAGCTCTATCTACCCATTCCCTCAAATCGGCCCAAGAACAAAGCAATCAAAAAGCCCTAATTTCTAGGGTTAATGAAGACAAGATGAAAATCGACGATGGAGGTGGAAATAGGTGAATCAAAGGGTGGATATTGATCCTTGGAGGTTACGAAACCAGCCCTAGCATCTATATAAACCAAAGATTGAAGGAATTTCGGACTTCTTCGGAGACCCGTGGGTTCATACGACGCCTCTGTTTTCTCTCCTCTCTCTCTCTCTGATTTCGCCCTAACCATGGGTTGTTCTTGCTAGAACATAGAAAGAGGAAGAGAGGGAGAGAGGAGGTCGAATTCATGCGATTTCTGGACTGGTTTTGACGAATTCAGAGCTGTTCTTGGTGAAAATTGTTATTGCTCTGTTTTTGGGAAGCTATAGCACTGTTTATGCTGCTGTGTTCATGCTCTGTTTCAGCAGCAGCAGCTTAGTTTCACATGTTTCTCATTAGTTTGTAGCTTGGTTTGGAATTTGTAGCTTGTTTTGTGTAGTTGAATCAAGTATTGAGGTTGAATTGGTGAAAACAATTGGTTGATTCAAGTGTTGGCTATGAAAATATCATTTATCTTTACTTCTCTTGAATCTCTCATGTTTAGCTAGTTAACTTGCTTGGGTGATTTGGGACTATCTAGTGCCCTAATCCTCTTATTGATTCAAGTTGAACTTCAAGGATGAATGGGTTGAATTGAGTAGCTTCAATACGTAGTTTAATACTTGAATCTCTCATGTTGGAGTATTTGATGCATTGAATAGGTAGATGTGTGAATGTTCTTGACATGTTTGATTCGGAATTTCTCTTGCGTTGAAGTGACTCGTCAATCCTAACTTTGAAAAATTGAGTACTAGTTAGGTGATTTGAGTGAGAATTTAGGAATCTCATTTGTGGCTTGATCTTTCATGTGGAAACACCTATGTGTGTTTACATATGTTTGATGCTTGAGGCAATTGATATTTGGAAAATCTCATTTGAATCGCTTCTTTAGTGCTTAATTATCGTGTGTTAGAGTTAGGCACTTCATTTGTGGCAAGTTGGATTGCAATGAGCAATCAATTCTTGAGGCACTTGTCTTGTGGAATTCTACATGTGATATGAGAAGCGGGCTTGAATATATAGGGGGATTGGTCACTAGAGAAACCGATGATCCCTAGCCCCTCATTACTTGTTATTTCACTACTTTCTTGAATCGTAGTTTTAGTAGTTGTTTACTTTGCTCTTTAAATTCTCAAATCTCAACTCGCTCCATCAATTGATTTTGGTGAATTTGATAGCTTGGCAAGCTTTAAAGCCATTGAGAGTTTGTGTTTCTTACTTTAGTTTGTCGTTTTTTTTTAGTAATAGTAAGTCATTCTCTAATCCTCCTCTCCTTGTGGATTCGACCCCGTTCTTACTCGGGTACTACTTAGAACGATATTCCTATACTTGGGAATTATCGCGAACAGCCCATCTACTACATTTCTCGCATCGTGCAGCCCGCGGAATCAAGGTACACGGACATCGAACGTCATTGCCTTGCTTTATTCTTCGTAATAGAGAAGTTAAGGCACTATTTCGCTTCGCACAAAGTGGTGGTGGTCACAAGGAGCGATCCCATACGATATCTTTTGACTCACACCACTCCTAAAGGAAGATTGGCAAAGTGGTATATGACCATTTCCCAATATGACATCACATGCGTTCGGCCGCGGGCGATCAAATCGCAGGCGGTAGCGGATTTGCTGGCGCAGTTCCCTGATAACAGTCATGAACCCGTGATTGAAGAAGAATTGGAGGGACCTGAAATCTATGCAGTTGAGTTGCCTTATTGGACGCTCCATTTCGACGGCTCTTCAACAAGGAAAGGTGGAGGCATCGGGATAGTCTTGACCAAACCAGATGGGGAGGTAATACAGATGTCCGCAAAGCTTGACTTCGCAGTTACAAAAAACGAAGCAGAGTATGAAGCTCTCATCGGAGGACTTCGCGCGGCAAAGGCCTTGGAAGTAAGCAACTTGACGGTTATGGGGGACTCCAAGCTAATCGTCAAACAAGCCTCGGGCGAGTATGGTTTGGAAGAGATAAATTTATTGTCCTACCGGACCCTGGTACAGAAATTGGTGCAACAGTTTTGCGACGTTAGATACGAGCACAAGCCTCGAGCAGACAACAGGCATGCTGACGCTTTAGCTACCTTAGGATCCAAGTTCAGTGCTGACAAATGCCCCGCAAGGATCTTGATTGAAGTGCGAACATCCTCGGCGTTGTCAGAAGACGCGTGCAATGATGAATGCATGGACGATGCGGACTGGAGAAAGTCAATTTTACGGGCCATCGCAGAAGGCACGAGCAACGAGAAATGGGCATCTACAAAGGGGTACTGCATACATGACAACACCCTTTATTACAAGGGCCCTGGCGGAATACTTATGTGATGCGTCTCCGAGCAAGAGGGACAGCTGCTATTAGAAAAGATTCACCAACATGCTTGCGGGGAAAGTGAGGTGTCAATCTATCGGAAAGCTCATAGATATGGCATTCATTGGCCGGACATGTCAACGGCCGCAGCATTAATTCAAGGAAAGTGCGAGAGTTGGGCACTGATCAAGGAATCTCTACTCATTGCTCTGACCGATGATGATGCGGATTGGAGGAAACCACTCTTTGATTTTCTCACCCAGGGTACTGTACCCGAGTCGAGAAAAGAAGCCGAGAAACTAAGAAGGAAAGCATCCCGATATGTGGTGCAAGAAAATCTGCTTTGGCGAAGGGGCCATGAAGGTAACTTGCTGCGATGTTTAGACAGCAGGGAAGCACAAGAAGTGATGGACCTCTCTCACCAGGTGGAACATCAGGGAGGTGCGAAATTATGCAGACAACTCCTCTCAATCGGATATTTCTGGCCCACTATGGAGGCTGATTGCCGCACCAAAGTGAGACGCTGCCAGGAGTGTCAATTCAAGGGTAATCTAGTGCGCGCCCCTGCCGTAGATCTACATGCATTGGGAACACCATGGTCGTTTCACACATGGGCTCTGGATTTCATCGGTCCCATTCGACCGACCTCGCACGGGAATCACTTCATTCTCACCGCGACTGAGTTGTTCACCAAGTGGGTATAAGCGATACCACTGAAGACAGCAAATGCGCTAGCCGTAGTCCATTTCATCCAAGAAAGCATCATATGCAGGTTCGGAATTCCCAACACCACCCTTTCGGATAATGGCACTCCTTTTGTCAATCGCCAGGTAGCTGCAAAGCTAGCAGAATACAACATCAGGCAGATATGCTCCACTCCATACTACCCGAAGGGGAATGGGCAAGCAGAAGCAACCAACAAGACGCTATTGAGAATTTTGAGCAAAATGGTCGCAGATGACCATAATAAGTGGGCTGACTCTTTGAGCATAACCCTGTGGGCTTATCGGACTTATCCAAGGACACCCACAGGGGTCTCACCATTCCTTTTATGCTATGGAGCTGAGGCTGTGGTACCTGCGGAAGTGAAGGTTAACTCTGCAAGATTGGCTTTCCATGCATTGTATGACAATCAACGTGACCATGACTTAGTCCTGCTAGAAGAAAAGCGGGAGCAAGCTAAAAAGACTAATAAACGATACCAAGAAAGGATCGCTCGTGCGTACAATAAAATGGTCCAACGTCGAGATTTCGCAGTCGTAGATTTGGTCTTGCCCGCATCTGACCATTGCATGCGAGAGGCGGCTCACCCAAAATTCGCAGCCAATTGGGAAGGACCCTTTGAAGTCACGGAAGTCTTTGACAGTGGCTACTGCAGCATACGGAGGTTACATGGAACAACCTCAACCCCAAGCTCAGTCAACATGCGCTGGATTAAGAAGTATTACCCTTAACTTCTCTCATTATATGCGTGATATTACGACGTTTGCTTTATCCTCTGTATTGCTATGATTCGCACATCTTCTCTCCCATATGAGAGAATTGTAATCTCATCTCTCCCATACGAGAGTTTTATAATAAAAAGACTTCTCCCAAATGAGAAGAACTTGATGCTTCTAGCTGTCTTTATTGCTCTGATTATTTCATTGTTATTTTTAGCGAAAGCCTATCCGCCGTGATAGCAACCCGTGCGAATACGATCTTAAGTGATCCTCTAAAAGCCTATCCGCCGTGATAGCAGCCTACGCAAATAAGATCTTAATTGATTTTTTAAGCCTATCTGCAACGATAGCAGCTCATGCGAATACGATCTTAAGTGATCTTGTAAG
Organism: Linanthus parryae; assembly: GCA_023055425.1. NCBI lineage: Eukaryota > Viridiplantae > Streptophyta > Magnoliopsida > Ericales > Polemoniaceae > Linanthus > Linanthus parryae. The sequence goes on along the minus strand of JALGPY010000006.1, from coordinate 88,809,776 downwards.
CCTATCTGCCACGATAGCAGCCCATGCGAACATGATCTTAATTGATCTTTTAAGCCTATCTGCAACGATAGCAGCCTACGCGAATACGATCTTAAGTGATCTTTTAAGCCTATCTGCCACGATAGCAGCTCATGCGAATACGATCTTAAGTGATCTTTTAAGCCTATCTGCCATGATAGCAGCTCATGCGAATATGATCTTAATTGATCTTTTAAGCCTATCTTCAATGATAGCAGCCTATGCGAGTATGATCTTAAATGATCTTTCAAGCCTATCTGCCATGATAGCAGCACTATACAAATGCGATCTTAAAATGACTCTTAAGTCTATCTGCTATGATAGCAGCATTATGCAAAATGATCTTAAGTGATCTATAGAAGCCCATCCGCTGAGATAAGTGCTCTTACTTGAGTTCAACCTTAAGTAAATCTCAAGCCTATTCGTCAAGGTAGCAAAGCTGCACAAGCACGATCTCGAACGATCTAAAAACATATCTGCGAATTTATACGGCAGATAGCAAATCATAAGCGACAATGCAAAGTGCGTATATAGCACTACAGAAGGCGAAATTTGCCAATACGCATGCGAAATCGTAATTTGTTGTAACAAAACAGCAAATCATACAAAGGGATTTATCATTATGAGTCGAAATGACTTACAATTTATCTGTCTAGATAACAGCTTACAAGAGAAAAAGCTCAAATCAAGCTAACTACGCAGCCAGCATGGCTTACAATGCATCTAAAGAGTAACTTACAAGCAAGAAGTTACACATCGGGGGGATCCCAACTGGAAAAGGATCGACCTAACGGTCCTAGCAGAAGCTATGTGATACAAAGATCTGCGACCAAATATCTGTAGCAAGTAGGGTGTTCCTGCGAGAAGAACAGCCCGCTGCCCGCTATGTCTACAAGACCTATGCGACGCTACGTCCAAGATCTCAGGATCTGACAAGGCCTCTGTCTGATCAAGATATGTGCCTGAGGAACCGCCTGTTCCGGCGTAGACAGCTGTGAAGAACAGGCAAGCAGCAGATCCAAAGGTCAGAGGCTCCTTGTCCACGGAGACGAGCACATTGGCTCGTCACCCCGAGTTGAAGAACGAGGAGGCAAGAAATTCTCCTTCGGGCATGCTGGAGGAGAATTCCGCCGTTCATTACGAGTCGGTAGCAAGGTCAGTACGGCGCTGCACCTCGCCGGGAGGCGGCCGGAAACATGACCTGCAAGCATAATAGACGAAGAAAATTCTTCGAGCAAACATGAGGTATTATCTGCATCTTCTTTATGATAGTTATAAAGATCAATAAGCCTTATGAGGCACATCTTGGAAACTATATCTATAGCACAAAGCACAAACTCAGGTTTCACAACTTGAAGCTGCCATGAATCAACGAAAAACAAGCATTGAAGCCAGCAGTCATACGGACTCACGGAAAACTGCATTGTGGGATGAAGAACCCAAATAGCAAGAGGCGGGGTTTATATAGACCTTGTGGAGACTCTTCAGTTACCAAGATGAGTCAGCAGAATTTGAAAAGAGGGTAAGGATCAATCACTTACGCCTTGAAAAGAGGTAACAATCAATTACCCTACTAAAGGCTACGACGATTCGGTTGCGTATCCTAATTAATGACGGATGGTCATGATTCGGATGGACTTCCCAAGGAAAGTGTGCTTATCTAATGAGAAATTAGCGCGAAAATCAAGGTGGAATATCAATTACTGACGTCATAATTGATATGCACGGATATGCTCGAGTAAATCCCGAGAAGGGCAAAACAGGCATTCAAATTTCTTTTTTTTTGAAAAAAAAAAGGGGGTGGGGGAGAAACCCTAGCAACAATACAATAATGTTTCAGCTAATGTTTCAGCTACTCATTTGCTATTCTTTTCAAAACAAGCCCTTGATCAAGGAATCATGAGGAGTGAACTGACGGCTCAGATTTTCCACTTGCTCCACTTCTTGCTTCAATTGCTCGCATTTGGCGTTCATCTCGTGAAAGAACTTCACAGCCTCTTCAACCTTTTGCCCTTGCTGTTCTACCTTCTGCTTCTCAGCTGCGAGGTTTTGGTGGCCGCGTTTTAAAGTCATGGCCGCGCGAATCAGGGTGACTCTTTTGATAAGAAACTCAAAGCCCAGCTTGCCTTGAACTTTGGAGAGAAGATTTTGGCACATGCCAAAAAGCAATTCCGCGCTCTGAGGAGAAATAGTCGCAGGTGTGGCCGCAGACAGCTGCTCCAAAATCCAGATGGCTTCAGTCAGAAATAGCCTCCTGTCGAAGGGCCCTATCTCCAGAGACCTCGCAAATGATTGAGGGTAGGAGAGGCGCATCCGAACTAGCCAGTCCACGTCGGCTTGCTTCAACCCTAAGGCAATTTCAAAGCTAAGTTACACTATCGAACTCACAAATGAAGAATGCAAGATGTGAACAGCAAAACACGACATACCAGTTCCTTCAAGGATCTCGCGCAGAGAAGGAATGCGCATTGCTGGGGTAGTTGAAGACTGTCCTCGCTCCATTGCCCTTCTATCAGCTGCGAGCTCTAAATCCTCATAGTTGGGGGGATGAGTATAAGCCGCACCAGGTGCGATTGCAGCCCCGACCTGCGAACCCCAAAAGTTCCACGCAGGAAGAGGTGCCGCAGGCTCGGTCATCGCCGAAGGCATGGCGGCAGCAGAAGTTGCAGCTTCATGAGGGATACCTTCAGGTGCGATGGTATCAGCAGCGTTCGTTCCTATTTCCTCAGCACCAGCATGGGCATCTTCCTCCATCAACACGGTGTCAACCTCGGCATCATCAGAAAGTTCGATGACGTCCTCGAGAGGCTCTCCTGCATATTCAGCAGCAGCGACGGGTTTCTCAGTATGAGAACTCGACACTGGGACATAGGATGCAGAGGGTTGACTCCTTTGCTCCAAAACGGCTTCATCAGCATTACCTGCGATACGAAATACGATGGTGTGAGGTAACTTGTTTCGGATATTATTTTATTATCTTTGATAAGCTAAGATGAAGCACCTCCACGCGAAGGTGGGATTGCAGCATCCTCGTCATACGCTAAGGACGTGGAACCTTGACCTATTAATGTGTCTTCATTAAGCATGTATTTAAGGTGAGCGTGACCTGGGGCGCGAAGAAACCAGTCATGATTATGTTTGGGCTGCTAAGCCTAGTTCACGCATATTGCTCAAATGGTTTCCTGAGGGTTCACCGCACTTGCCTACTAGCCAACGGCAAATGTCAGCTTTTGACACACCGTGCTTTAGTGCTCCAACAATGACATCTCGATAAGTTACTGCGAGATTAAAAATCTCACCTTCATTACCGCCTGCGATTTCTTCAAAATCCGCTTGGGCCTGCTCTAGAGCTGCCGCATCTTCTTCTGGAGACGCATCCTCCTCTTCAACTTGAGGAGCCACCTCTTCTGGAAGCACATCCTCCTCATCAGTTGGACGCACTAGGTCGTCGACGTGTTGTTCCACGCGCTCGAGCTCCTCTTCTTCTCGCTTTCTTCTTGTTTCAGCAGCTTCCGCAGCTGTTCTCCTGGACTCGGAAAGAATGTCCTCGCTTATGGTTTCATCGGAAACACCAGAATGAGAACCCCTCTTCTGCTTCTTGGCCAAAAGGCCACTGAAGGTCTCAACATCATCATCTGCGAAGAAACAATTTGTTCAAACCAGATTGCAAAAGAGTTAAGATAATAAGAAGAGAAGTACGATTGAGATACCTCCTGACTCTTCCTCTTGTATCACATCTCTCTCTCTGTCTCTGACATCTTCGATTCTTTCCTCTTCTTCTTCTCCCTCTCTTGTCTCCCTCCTCTCCTCTTCTTCCTCCTGGCCGAACGGAACGAAGGTCTCCACTGCGAGCTCCTTCCGCGCTTTACTGGTCATGCGACCTTTACCTTTATCCCTGGCAGTAAGGGATCTCGCAGGAGGGGAAGTTGGAGCGCTCCTAGGGGAAGAGATTGTGATTCCTCTTTGTCTGGGCCTTTTCGCTCTCGGAGCAGCAGTCACTGGAGGAGACGGATCATTCCTGGGAGGAGACAAGGCCGGAGTGTTGTCTATCAGCGAATCAGCAAAAGCATTCATGATCTCGCGAATTTTGGTCTCAACCGCGGGATCCATCTTTGATGCCATCCGAACTAGTTATCCTTGCCGTCTTGCAGTAACAATGGTGGTGACCAGCGATTTGGAACGCTCACCAGATGCAAATCTCCTCACATGGCACTACAACAGAAAGTGAAGCATGAAGTTTTGAAATATTGGAATAAGGAAACTTAACGCATACAAGAGAAATTGCTTACCTTAACTTAACGCATACATGCGAATCACCTTTCCTGACTGCAGCGGTCTTTTCATCCAGAATGATGAAGGGGCACAGGTGGTTCTCGCGATCTAGCAACGAATAGCAACAATATTCAGACTCGTCCAGGCTGCAGTTGGGACGAAAAGGGAAAGAATTCCTTTTGATCACAGGAGCTCTGCTTGGCTGAGGGACCGACTGCGTCTCGAACCTTGTCTGTTGGGCGTTCCAGTAAGCGACCCAGTTTCTGGAATAGCCACCTTCGCGGTTACCTGGAGGTTGCTCGAAGGAAAGATTGCTCATCAAAATTGTTTTACACTCCTTGGAGAATAACCGCTTATAGCAGCCTCTGATAATAGACTGCGGCCAGATTGATGGTGCCACTGCATCAAAGCCGAACTGGGGAGAAACGCGAGTGGGATCAACATCCACGGTAATCTTCTCGTACCTAGGCGCGAGCTCACGAACATGCTCTGCGAGAACAGGAAGGGAACCTCTCAGGCACCAGCAAAAGAATTCGCGATAGCGCTCGTGGAAATGCTCTCCGCCCTCGAAAAGGAGCTCTTCTGAAAAAGCAACTGTAACACCCCACGTTCCCGAGCTTTCCGTTCCGGACCGGAGAGCCTAGGAGGGTGCTACTCAAATGAAGCGGCGGAAATCAAGAACAATTCATCTGATACTTATATATTACAAACTTTTAATTATCTCAACATAACATACTTTACACATGGTGAAGTGATACTAAGAGTTCCGCTTATTCCAATACTAACAAATACTAGCTGAGCGTCGAATCCCGCTACCCCATAATCCAGCTCTTAAGACCTGCGGGGGAATGAAACAAAGACCGCAGTTTTTCTAAAGTCAGCAATGAAATACTGAGTAAGCAAACACCCAAGCTTGTAAACAGATTATGAGGCATATCTTTTCAAAAACAATCATAATGAGAATGAACAATAATGAGTAAATCCTTGAAGAATAAAGTATGAATACTGAAACACATATGAAATTCTCTTTCTTTTTTACTTGGCATCTCAATCCTTCTCTTGTATCTCAAACGGGGAATATTATTCCCAATCTATATCTTCTTTCTTGTATGAAACGAGGAATATCATTCCCAATCTATCTCTTCTTTCTTTTCATAAAAATCTTTCTCAAAGAACTTCATATTATTAACTTGTTGATACGGGGAAGATCTACTTTCACTAAGCTACCAAGACCTTAAGTGCCGGCACCCCCCTAAGACTCCTCGCGGCCAGAGAGGTGAGTACATGGAGCGACCCGGCAGGTTGCGACCGGGTTAAAATAATACGGGTCGAGTGGACGAAGCCAACCCGACCAATCTAATCACAGGCCGAGTGACCGAAGTCAACATCGACAATAATAATAACGATCCCCGCACAACTCTTTCCACTTTACGTTATTAACGGATTATTATTCTCGTGTGACATTATCAAAACATTTATCTCAAACCGTAATCAATCTCATGTAAAGCACGTAAGTCATAAAACACATTTTGAGACCGATATAAAATCATATTTCGACACGAAAGAAGCTAGGGCACGCTAGGCTTGGCATGTCTACTTACCTCAATAACACAGCAAATAGCACGCAAGCTGATGAGGGTAGTCGTAGCCCTCGTCTATAAACTCGTCACCTACAAATTTATAGTTTCTAATCAACTTCAATTCCAAATCCAACTATCACGTAATATGCAAGTGGGCGATGTGCTATGCTATGAATTCTAGTGTCGTCGTAAGGGAGTCTACTTTAATTGAATACCAACTCTAAATATATCTTTTTCATTATATTCGTCAAGTGTGTGCTACTTTCGTAATTACATCATCAAAATATAATTATTTAATATAAATTCTCAAATTCGTAAATAATACTTGTATATTCCAAATAGCGAGAGAATGAGTTTATATTTAGAACTTATCAATTATAAATTCTAGCTTAAACTTCATTATAAAACAACACCTTTTATTTTATATATTCTAACAATTAACTTTTCTAGAGTAAATTCTCCGTAGAAAATAAATTATTTAATTAACGAAACAAATTATCGGAGATATGTTCTAAAAAAAAAAGTCCATGTACTAACTTATTTTGGAGATGATATGATAAAAATATCTATTACGAAAATAAGTGTTATTTAACATTTATTTATAATTACGGGGAATGATTATTGTAATTTGGAGATAAGCTAACACATTAATTAAAGAAACTACTCATAAATATTTCTCGAATTAATTTCTAAACTTATTTTATTCTAGAAATTGATATTTAGACAACCAATCTATTTAGCATGTCAATTTACAATATTTTGAGATTAAACTAACAAAACGATATTGTTTAATAAATAGGCACAATCTACTAAGCAACTCTAGTTTATATTGTAACAACTATCTATTGAAAAATTTCTTTGCCCAAATTATTTTTCCACATTAAGTAGTAATTATAAAATCAGAAATTAATTAAATGAAAACTTTCTATCTTTAATCTCATATGTATATGTAGTTATGTAAACACTTATTCTTTCTTAAAAGACAACAATAACCCCCCTCCTAAAAAATAATAGTTTCAGATGCCATACTACATAGCCACCCAGTTCCAGATTGTGCACGAAGTACCCCCTTACCTTACAATTAGCTGTATATAAAAGACACTTTCACCCCCTTTTACATGAACTATGAAATTGATCAATCTAAACCCGGATTCGTGCCTCAAGACATGAATTTGATTATCTAAAATGAACAAGAGAGTGATTTAGAGCTTACCCAAGCCAAGAACCGTGAAAAACGGTCAAGAAACGAGGCGGGTCGAAGCACTCGTCGGAGTGGTCGGCAATGGAGGTCGATTCCGGCGACCTGAGCTACCTTGGCTCCGGATTGGGTTGAAATTGATCTCCTCGGACATCTAGAGAGATTGGGACCAGTTTGGAGGGGTGGGTAGCACTGGTTGTGCTTGACCCACTTCCTCGCCGGTTTCCATGGAATTACCGGCGGCGGCGATGGTGTCTTTTGCTGTTGCTGTTTCTACACGGCTCGTCGGGGCTTCTGGATTTATTTTCGAGATCATCGAGACCGGAATCGAGTGGGAGAACGGGTGAGAAGATGGTGGTGGTTGGGACGGTGATTCCCGTCGGGGCTTTCCGGCGGTGGTGGTGGCGTGACCTAAGGCCACTACTGCTGTGGCTTCTGCTGGACAGAGAGGGAAGGCAGGGGCAGAGAGAGAGAGAGAGAGAGAGAGTGAGCTGAGAGGGAGAGTCTCTGGTGGTTGGTGGCGGTGTCGTCGTCGTCGGGGAAGGCAGCGGTGATGCTGCTGCCTCCTCTGTTTTTCGTCGGGCAGAACAGGGGAGAGGGAGAAGGAGAGAGAGAGAGAGAGAGAGAGTGTTTGAGGAGGAAGTGGTGGTGGCAGTGGGGGTGTTTCCAGCGGTGGTTTCCGTCGGCGGCAGCGGCAGCGGTGGCTGCTGCGCTGCTGCTGCTGCTGCTTGCCTCTGTTTCTGGTCGGCCGAGAGGGAGGGAGGCAGAGAGAGAGTGCGACAGAGAGAGAGATGGTGGCTGGGATGGTGGTGGTGGCGTCGGGTGTACAGCCGAAGGAGGAGGAGGAGGAGGAGTTTAAGAAGAAGAAGGAGAAGGAAGAAGACAAAGTCTTCTTGTTTTTTGAGAAATTTTTTGATTCCCGTAGATGTGTTGGAGAATGTGGAAAAGGGGATTTTTTTTTTGTTTTATTTTATTTATTTTATTTAATTGCCAATACGGTTAAGAAGTTTTTGCAAACTACAACCTTCACCCCAACTAAGTATTTAATTAACTACACTTATCTCCCCTTTGCCATCTAATTCATAAAACTATATTCTTAAACTTAAAAATAGTTACCAATTTACCCGTATATTGAAAGACGGGGTATTACAGCAAGAGCCTTGGAGGGATACAGCTTTGGGAACCATCGCACATTCTCAACGCGCATGGCATAAGGCCTGGCTATAAACTCTTCCCGGTTGTCGCATATCAGGCTCCAAACGCACTTGGGAAAGTTAGTTCCGAACCACCTCGCAGCCCTACCACTATTGCGTTCCTCCTTCGCACCTGGGGGACACCATTTGTTGGGCTTAGAAGCAACTAGGGCATAAGAAGGCCATCGCTCGAAGACCCACATTGTCAAGAAGGCAATGTTAATATAAGTCAGTATGTCGAGGCGGCCACGTGATTCTTTCGTTGCCACGACCAGCTGATCCAGCCTGTAGTACAGCGTGCCCAAGATCAAGGGCCCAAGTGCGACTTTCTGGCCGAGAGCCAATTTCACGGCAAGAGGCAGAACATGATAGAAGACCCCATCATGCGGGTGGCCATCGATTAAGTACCTCGACAACCAGGCACAGAGAAAGGCGCATAGGGTCAAGTGATAACCCTTGCCATTCACATAGTTCTTAGCCTTCGGGTTTTGACTCAGAAGCTTCTTGGTAATGCTGCTACTCGCATAATCACGGAAAAAGTATTGGACCCACTTGTTCCAAGTGCTCTTCGCAGATGTGTCAACCAACTGCCAGTCAGGAAGGACTTCTGTAGTAGTCCACCGGGTCGAAATTTTCTTCACTTCTGACAAGCACTCTTCCATCTGCTTGTACAAAGCGATCTCCGCATCTGTCCTCAAGGGACTCAAAGGATCCACCTCGCCCATGGGAGACAGATCATACAGCATGTGCACATCCTCGAGCGTGGGAGCAGCCTCGAACTCAGCAAAATGGAATGTGTGCGTCGCAGGCGAGTAGCGAGAAAGAAGGTTTAGAAGCATGGACTGGTCCAGCTTCATGGCAGCACCCTTCATAGCGCGAACTGCGAAGTATACGCCAGCATCGTTCAGAGTCATGTCGTGATGAGTCAATACATGGTCAATCCACTCATCCACGAAATCAAATTTCTGAAAAAAAGCTTGGGTGGGAATCGCAGTATACGGGAAATACCCATTTTCGACTCCCAGTCGAACCACATCTTCGGAACCGATCAATTCGAGCAGGGCCGAGTTAACTGGAGGGGTTAGTGTTTGCAATCCTTCACCAGGGACAGGGATCGGCAACTTCTTCGCCTTAACCCTAGCATGGTAGAAGTCTTTGCCACCTAGATAGGGGGCTTTTCGCCATAAAGCCCGGGGAAGATCAGGTATTTCTTCGACCTCTTTAACGGGTTTGGTACCTTTTGTCTTTGCCATTCCTGCGGAAAAGCAAGAAAAAAGGGGGGAGAAATATGCACACTTCAGTTTCAGTTCGAATTTCAAGATTCAGTTCAAAGCATACAAGGACTTATTGGAAGAAATATGAACAGTCCAATGGCAATCTTCAAAATTAGAGATTGGAATCATTCACATCATCAGGGATTTCAGAAACCCTACATTCAAGATCCTTATTATCTGGGGATTAAACCGAAATTGGATTCAAAGATCGAGAGCTTCTTCATAAGTTTCAGTGGATAATATGTTACGGGTTCGCAGATCCAACGCAGTTCAAAGCATATATCAGTATATTAAACGCAATCGAACAAGGCCAACCTTGTTTTGGTAAAGCTTGCTTGGATGCGTGCAATTGAAGAAGACGATTGACAAGAGAGAACTGGTGATTGATTATCTGAATCTGCTCTTGAAGGCTTCCAGGTATCATTCACTTTAAGAGAAAGAAGTGATGCTTTGCAACAATGGAGAGTACAGAGTATTTATCCAAAAACAATGAAGGGTTGCGTCCTTTCAGTAGTCGAATCGCAACCGTCACCGTCGAATCGCGCAATCACAGGACAAGTTGACGTCACGCCTAAAACCCTAGAGGCCAGACGGCACGACTCTAGGGGTTTTAGGTCATAATGGCACGCATGGGGGCTGAACTTACTCATATTTGAATTGGTGCGTGGCGGCGACGCGTACGTTGGTTTCTGCGCATGGAAGTCTATCCGGCTATGAGTCTTCACGCGCAGAAAGGGGGCTAATGTAGATAGTGCTTTCTGAGCTGACAGATCTTGGCCACGTGGCAATCATCCAGCACACCATATTGTGCTCCACACACACTGGATCACCAGTCGCGCTGATCCATGTGGGGGCTACGAGACAGGGCCCTCGCATACCACTGCACGGGACTTGTAGGGACTTAGTGGTTTGGAGGCTAGAGTAAGTCCTGTCGCGTGCGAGCCAAGCCCGCACGCGACCTTTAGTAACTGCTTTTGAGAGATTTATGGCACGAGCTCCATAAACCCGGTCAAACCCGGTCAACCCCATAACGGTTCCGGTATTCGCGCATAACGTGTTGTAACGGTCCCTATATATGCGGACGAACGTGCCGTTGTGGTTAAGCTAATTAAGCCGCCATTGATGGGCGCATTAACCACACTGCAACGGTCACATTCTCCATTATATATAGGACGTTAACCTTTCCATACAAAGGAGGACACACCAGACATACGCGGAAGCTCTGCCAAACCTCTGTCTCTCTCTCTGACATTACTACTGCCTTACTCTCTCCCTACACACAACCCAACTCTTCCTGTGTCATTTCCAATCCTCTGCTCTTGGTGTACACAGAGTACTCCCTGCCGGATTCTCTTGTGCACAAATAGCAAGAAGCATAAGCATAGTTTTAAAAACCGGACCGGCCGGTTCACCGGTCCACCGGCGGGTGACTGGTTTGGTTCTATCATTGGACCGCGTATGCAAAAACAGGTCAAACCTGGTCAAAAAACGACCGGTTTCATGGTAAACCGGCGAACCGACCGATTTTCAATTAATTCGCAAAATCACGTTCCCGAGGGAGGAATCGAACCTAGCTCAACTCTGTGGAACCAAGGAACTTCTCCGCAGGGGAACTTCTCCGCAGGAGCACTCCAGATTTGTGTTAGTAACTCTTCATTATTTGTATAAGTATAATCAAGATCATCTTTTTGAATTTTCAATATCATTTACATTTCTTTCTTTATCTTTTCATTAGAGAGTCTTTGTTTATCTATTAAGCACAATAGTGTAGACATTAAAATGCAAAAAATGCTCAGATTTTAGACTCTTTCAATAAAAATGAACTTGTATCTCGAGAAATAAACCAACTTCATTTTACAATGTTTGTATCAATTAATCAATCTTATTTTTACAATCTTTCGCGAATATAATACTACATTCAAAACATTATAGAGGCAAGTTGTTCTTTCATCAAATGTTTATTTTAAGTTACTTGTAAATGTAATTTTGTGTTCGTTATCTTTCATCAAAATATATTGTTGTTGACTATACAAGTATTTTTTTGGCTATTTTACATTATGTTTACTATTTTTGTATAAAAATAAAAAATATATATTATTAAATAAATGTGCGATTGAACCGGTTCGACTACTGGTCCGATCACGAACCGGTGCCTCACCGGTTCGATGGTCGGTCCGGTTTTAACAACTTTGAGCATAAGAGTCTGGTGAGGATGCATCACTACCAGAGGAACCTACACATCTAAGTATTGCTGGAGGAAGATCAAGGAGAGTCATAAAGCCTCCAGCAAGATACAGATGATAGTATGGGGGTAATGAGGTGGCGGATGAGTCGTACGCCTATAAGGTTGCGTTTCTAGTTCTCAGTCGGCACAATGGATTGCAACAATTGGAGAAAATATGGAGTCTCTTAGAAAGAACTCGACATTGGGAGATTGTAAAATTGCCAGTAGGAAGGGAGATAGTCACTTGCAAATGGGAATTTAGAAGAAATGAAGGAGCTACAGCTGGAGAAGGCGTCCAGTATAAGGAAAGATTGGTTGCAAGAGGATTCAGTTACAGAGAAGGATATGAATACAACGAGTTCTTCTCATTCGTGGTGAGACATACTTCAATCAGGGTGCTACTAGCGTTGGTCGCACACCAGGACTTGGAACTCGACCAGCTAGTTGTGAAAAGAGCTTTCATACATTAAGAGTTGGACGAGGAGCTATACGTGAGCTAGCCAAAAGGATTCCAAGTTCTTGCAAAAGAAGACTATGTGTGCAAGTTGAAAAGATCTTTATATGGACTTAAGAAGTCTCTGAGAAAATGGTACAAGAGGTTTGACAACTTTATGTTGAAAATTGGCTACCAGAAGTGCGAGTATGATTGATGTGTGTATCACAAGATATTGCAAGGTAATTCATATATCCATCTAGTCTTGTATGTGGATGATATTCTTATTTCAACTCAGAATATTGAGGACACTCAGGATCTAAAGAGGTATCTCATGCGGAATTCGAGATGAAGGATCTAGGTGCTTCTCAAAAAGTTCTAGGACATGAGATCTATAGAGACAGTAAGATAAAGAAGATTTGCTTGTCACAGTAGGGATACATCAAAAAGATCTTGAGTAGATTTGGGATGTTATCAGCTAAGGCTATAGATACTCATATGGTGTCTAACAACAAGTTAGGAATGTACACCATTTAGACTGAGGAGGAAAAGGAGTACATGTCCAAGGTTCCATATGCTAGCGCAGTTGGAAGCCTAATGTATGCTATGGTTTGCGCTCAACCGGACATAGCATTCGTTGTTAGTGTGGTAAGTTGTTTTATGTTTCAATCGAGCAAGGATCACTGGCAAGGGGTGAAACACATATTTGGTTACCTTAAAGGTACGTCAGACATTGTCATATGCTATGGGGCCAATCAGGATGTATTGGTTGTTGGATTCTGATATTCCTTCTAAGGATGTGATTTTGATAGAAAGAGATCGATGACCGTTATGTGTTCACTATGGGAATTGTCCTGAGCTGGAAGGCGACGCTACAGCCGAGGATGACTCCTTCTACCACGTAATAGGGGTACATGGTTTTGACAGAAGTAGCAAATGAGGGAATTTCTCTTAAAGGTGTGGTCATTGATCTAGGCATATTTCAAGATCAAGCGATAGTCCACTGTGATAGCTTGAGTGCAATATGCTTGACTAAAGATCAGGTTCCATGAAAAAACAAAGCACATCCACGTCAGGATCATTTTCTGAGAAACGAGAGTAGGATCAAGGTTAAGAAGGTGGGGACAGCTGACAACCCCATAGATATGTTTACGAAGCCGATTCCGGATGGCAGGTTCCAGCATTTTCTGGAATTCCCAAAATTTTTGATTCTCATATATTTCATCCATGTTGTTGTGTGGCTCATGGACATACACACTTCATTGTTTCCTCCACTTCTTACTAGATGCTCTTGGCAAGGTCTCTCGATAATTGGAGGAATAGAGTTATATTATTGTTTTAAGATTTGATGCGAAAATTTGACTAGATGGTTGGTTGTCGTCGTCGATATGTGACATTCGAGCTCTAACACTGTATTTGGCTCGTACACTATATATCTATCACTGGATCCGATGAAACTAGAGCCACAATTATCATGCGATGGCAACATTAATAAAACACCCTCAATCATTGAAGAAACTCTCTAAGAAGAATTGAGCAATTTGGTAGAGCTCTAACTCTGTGTTTGGATAGTGCAGGATATATTTGTAGGTGGAATAGATACAATGGCAGCCACAATTGTTTGGGCCATGACAGCACTAATAAAACACCCTCGATCATTGAAGGAAGTCCAAGAAGAATTGAGAAATTCCGTATTTGGAAAAATGTTTTCGTCGATGAAGATGATGTCCAAAAACTTCCATATCTTAAAACCGTAATAAAAGAGACACTAAGACTGTACCCTTCAGCTCATGTCCCTGCGCCATGCAGAAATGCAACATAAACGGATACGAGATTGCACCAAAAACAGTCATTTCCATCAATACATGGGCTGCTCAGAGAGACGCAAAAGCTTGGCTCAACCCAGAAGACTTCATACCTGAAAGATTCTTGGGTAGTGAAATCGACTTCAAAGGCCGAGATTTTGACCACATCCCTTTCGGTGCTGGCCGGGGACACTGCCCCGGGATGAATTTGGGCAGTACTACTGTCGAGCTAGCACTTGCCAGATATGATTGGGATCAGCCTGATGGGATGAAAAAGGAAGTCGTCGATACTAATGTCTTGCCTGGTCTCACCATGCACAAGAAAACCCCTCTTTGCCTGGTTGCTACAAATTACACATCATAATAATGCAGGAGAGTTCTACCTCCAAGGACTTCCATGGAAACATAAACAATTTCTCTTGAATAATTTAAGATGTTAAGAGGGTAATCAAGATACAAGAACATTTCCTATTGTGCTTTTGAAAATTGTCACTAGTTACATGTTCATAAGTGAGGACAATAAGTTCCCCGAATGACATAGGACAGACATATATCCAATCAAAAACCATAAATGGTTAAGATTCAAGAAGAAGATGAACTCAGAACAACACGGAACTCCCTTACTGAGAAACTCTTAAGTACACATCATACATCTCTTGATGGAGAAAACAAAATTCCAGTTTGAACTGGGAGAGTTGTGCCTCATGCCTTCTTGGGTCTTCCCCTCTTTCCACCCGTTGATTTTCCTTCGGCACTTTTCTTATCCGCAGGAGGACGACCACGACCTCGCCCAGTGGTGGTTTTCTTCTCTGTTGAATTGTTGCCGGCAGCTTTACCTCGGCCTCTACCTCTACCAGCTTTTCCACCTCTCCGTCTCTTTGGTTCTGCCTCCCCATTTTCCTCATCTTCCTCCTCTTCACTAGCCTCACTGTCATCACTCGCATCACCACTACCATCCTCTTCATCCTCCGACTCTGATTCATCTTTTGACTTCCTTTTCTTAGTGTTTGCAGATGCTTTGGCAGGAGCCTTTTTCTTCGGTTTCTTGGCAACTGAACTTGTACTCTCGGGTTCTTCAACGCTATCTGAAGACGAGATAACATACAGGGGCAAGTTAATAACTTTAGTTTAGCAAATGGTCAGCAAGAAACTCTATCAGCCAGAAATATTCAGAGATCGTATGTGTCGCACTGATAGCAGAGATGTTCTCCTGCTTTAAACTTCCTAGTCTAAACGAAAACAAGAGAAAATAAGACTTTGGTAAATTGTCATTGTGTACCTTCTCCAGCTGGCTTGCCATCATAGACATCAAGCTGTCAAACAAAATAGAAGAGAGATTTAGCTTGTCTGCAGCAACTGGTGCCACAAGAAAAATCTTATTGTGTTCGGAAAAATAAATAAGAAAAGACACGCAAAGGATAAAGATGAGGAAGTAACTGTTTGGGAAGGCCTCATAATAAATTTCTTTACAACAGGGAAAGACTTAACTTATCCTGGTTAACCTAGAAGACCATGTTCAGGCAGCCCTATCAAAAGCTATGAAAAAAAAAAAAAGATCCGCCCGTAGTATGACATAGCCTACATATGGCGCATAGCCTACATATGGCGCATAGCCGCATGTTGCTACAAAGTTAGATCCTACATATGCGAGTGATGTCTGCAGAAATGTACACTCGAAAATGTAAAGCCTGGGGTACCACCCTCCAGTATTATGAAAATGTATCACTTCTTAAGGAACCTTCGCCTATGAGAGGATATTCTGTGCTCCAGATTGCATAAATGACCATGGTGACATGGTGGTCAAAGCAACAGAATTACAGCAACATCGCAGCCAGCAGTTGTCTGGCTATAGAGGCTTTGTGCCACCATGTAACAATGGTCTTGAATTGAACCTTGCCAAGGCCGAAGGCAGCTTTCGAAACCCCATCTCCGAGATTTGAAAGTGAAGGCAAACCACCATAAGTGAACTTCTGCTACCGAGGGGTTTCCAATATGGTTGAATATTATAATGTTGCCTGCAAGTCTGCAACACACTACTGCACTCTACAACGCGTGAAAAGAAGAGCCTGTTTGGTACTGGTTTTAAAAGAAAAAAATATGGTAAAAGACACTCATACACCTTTAGTTTAGGCACAAAAGACACTGACACCTCTTCTAGTTTGGAAAGGACTTAACCCCTTGTAACTGAAAGAATAAAAAATTCTAAATGAAAAGACAATTGTATCCTAAATCTACTTCACTCATTGTCTTTCTCCTTCCAGCTTTGACCAAATCTACTTTACTATTATCTTCTCTTTTTCACTCTTTATCTTTTCAAACCCTAGCAACCAACAACACCATTCCCTTGGATTGAAAAAAAAAACAACGCCATGTCCTCCATTACTTCCCACCATCATCGTCCTCCCACCACTGTCTCCGCATAAGCCTAGTCACCCACCTACCATCCGTAACCGATCCCGAACATGAGGTTCTCACTGAAACCGGTTTGGTGCTTAACCACCTCCAGAAATCTGATACTTTTCGTCTCTTCAGCACCTCAAATCTTCTCTCTCCATACCTGTCTTGAAACTCTCTAGCCGATCCGTACCCAAACGCAAATAACATATATCAAATAGAAACCAAAATTCTAATTCCTGAGATTCCTTTCAGTTTCTAGGTTTGATTTGGTATAGAATTTTTCATCCTCTTGTCTTCTTTAAGTTTCAATTTGAGCCTTGGCTGAATTCAATGGTTTCAATTGTCAGGTTTAAGGTTTCATGGTGGTGTTGGAAAAAATTGGAACAGAGGAAGTTGATGAAAGAGACAGAAATCTGGTATGTTTGAAGGTGTCGATTCTTATTAACGATTGTGTGTGGCATGGTGGTTGGGGGCAGTGGTGGAGGGTTGAATTCAACTGATTTTTGTATATAAATGAATTAAATGAAGGACTTATTGCATTGTTTCCTCATTGAGATCTTGGTTCTCCCTTGTGTCTGGGTTGATTCTTTTTTTTTTTTTTTTTTGATAGGTTACTTGTAACTGGGTTGATGAGAGAATAAATTGAGGGTTAAATCTGGTGGTTGATGTGATGGCAGGTGGACAGAGAAACTGGTGGCAACCCAGGGGGGGGGGGGGGGGGGGGGGGGGGGGCTCTATAGGTTTGGAATAAAGTGGTAGTGGGTGAGAAATGGAAGATTCTCGGATGATATGGTTTTTACTGGTCATAGGGGTAAAAAATATGTATTTCACAAGAACAGTGGCTCACATCAGTTTTCATCCATGGACAAATGTTCCGTTAGTCAAAAGGCGTTAGTGTCAGTGACTTAGGCACAAAGAAGGGTGTAAAATGTCCTTTCCTATCTGGACAGCGTGATAACATCTTAGTGGCTAAGTTCAGGGGGTCTAAGTGTCTTCTAAACCCCCCTCCCCCACAAAGAAGCTCAGGAAAACATATACAGTAAAACCTCTATAAATAAATAATGTTGGGACCGACATATTTTATTAATTTAGAGAGATATTATTATATCGATAAATTAATAATTTATTAATTTAAAGAAGTTGCATGTATGAATTTTAAAATTTTCATGTCCAATGAGATTCAAAGATGAACTCAACAGATTTATTATCTTTGAAATATTGAGGTATTTCAAGTCTTCATTCTTTGCTTCCCAATTACAACAGAAAATGGATTTAGCTATACTTGCCATTAGTCATACTTGCTAGTGCTCTTGTAGAGAACAATTTAAACCCTTATAGCAAATAAAATGTCAAGTGCAACACATGCTCAAAACTAGTAATTATAATAGAACCGTTATCATCAAGGGTGGAAGATAGTATGCTCAACACAATTTCATCTTTAAATTAAAGTTGGAAGTTAAAGAAGGATTTATTTTTCTTGACATGTAAGTGCTGATGAGATTTAAAGATGAATTCAATATAGACTTGAAGTTCAACAAAACACAAGTGAATATAGATTCATTTTTAACTAGACAATCTTAGAATATTTGGACTATTTTAGTTTTTATTAATTTGTAGTTTCGTTGGGACCAATATATGTACACTGGGATTTCAAAAAAGTTATTATCTTATTATTTTATCGATTGGGGTCCAATTTTGTACTGGTCCCAAGTTGGGACTGGACAAATTATTAATTTTATCGAAGTTATTAATTTATCGAGTACCACTCCATTCCCTCTCTTCCTACCCCTTTCTATTTCTGTCCGTTCCCTCTCTTCCTACCCCTTTCCTCATTTGGCAAGTTTAAGGTTGCGAGATACCTATTTTACCCTCAGAAAAATATCACTAATTTTCATCATTAAACATCTCTTTCTCTCACTACCTCTCTGCACCTTTTTCTCTTCCTTACCTTCTCATCTCTCTCCACTCACCAACAACACCATAACCCCCATCTCTCCCTTTTCTCTCCACAAGTTCAAGCTAACAGAAAACGAATCACACCATGTGAGAAGAAGAAGAAGAACAGAAGGAGCAAGAAGGGGTGGATGAGGAGCCGTCCCAATCGGCGTCACCACTTTGTCCCCGTCCCCATCGCCGATGCGCCTCCCCGCCGCCGCCGTCGTCGTGGCGTCCGGCGGTTGTCCTCACCAGATCGACTAGATCTGCTCTTCATCCCTCTTCTTCTTATATTTCTGCTGCTTCTTTCACCACCTCCTTCGCCTCCTTCTCTTCATCCTCTTTCTTGCTTCTTCGATTTGTTTCTCTGATGGCGGGGGTTGTCAGATCTATCATAGGTCTGTGAGATGTGGCGATTTTATGGGTTTTATGGGTTTGGTGTTGATTTTTCTGGGTTTTATGGGTTTGGTGTTGATTTTATGGGTCAGATCTATCATTATTTCTGGGTTTTATGGGTTTGGTGTTGACTTTTCTGAGCAAGAAGGTAAACACATTTGTGATTTTGTGTTACTGGTGTAGTGATTGACTGGTGGCGTGGAGGAGGACGGGTGGTTGTGGTGGTGTTGTTTTTGGTAGATAAAGTAGAGAGAGGGAGAACATCAGAGGAAATTTAGAAGAAGGGGAAGGGTAAAATTGTAAAAGTGACAATTTTTTTATTCTCCGTGCCCTCTCCAAAGGGTAGGAAGAGAGGGAACGGAGTGGTATTAATTTATAGAGGTTTTACTGTATATGAAAGAACACCAACATTAGGTGTTTATATAAACGGCTATAAAACAAAACACTGTTTCGAATCCCCGAAAGAAAGTAGCAACCAGACATGTTTTTATTAAATTCTCTGTTCTTCAGCAGACTTGTTTAAAACACGATTACCAAACAGACACTACGAATTAGACTAATACAAGTTACTAAGTACATGTTTCATGTTCTTAAACATTTTATACCAGAGGAACTTTTGATGCCGGACTCCAACCTTGCAGTATGAGCAAACTCTCCTCTCAAAGCATCATCACCTCTCCCTACTCAGCTAAATCAGCAAGGACTTCAGGTTATGAACCAAGTCTCCAGCAGCCGAAAGTTTCCTCATTTTCGCCGCCTTACATCATCATTCAACAAGGCAGTCTTCCCAGCCAGTACATAACTTCCGCATCCCTGAATCACGTAACTCTCCCACCAACTTCCAACTCTATTCCTAAATACACTACCTGTAAGTAGGGCTGGTCATCGGCCCAGTGGCCCGACCCGCCCAACCAACCCGTAGTTTAAGGGTTCAGGTTTGACATTTTTCAGCTCGCCTTGAGCTTGGGCTCAATATTTGAGGCCGCCCAACATATGGTTTGGGTTTCGTGTTCTTGGCCAAGCCCGGCCCGAACTCTTTACTTACACTTGTTATATTAATATTTATACACATATATATACAAATCTAACTAAATGGGTACTGCGAACCAAGGTTTTAAAAAACGGGTCCACAAGTACAGACTTAGTCACCCACAAGACAACAAATATGAGAGTGATCTAAAACTGGATGCAGAAGTACAGACTTAGTCAGATACGTCTCTTCCCATTCAGTCAACACAAAAACCCATCAATTCAAGATCACAATCCCCACGGATCCGCATGAAGTCTCCACCACCAAGAGGAAGTTCCACTAAGTCTAAATCATTGCTAAGGGTAGATATACCTTCAGGGCTGGCCCTATAGCTAGGCAGCCGAGGCGGCCGCCTTAGGCCCCCGGGCCGGTAGGGCCCCGTGTTTTATAATAGTTTCTTTCTTAGAGATACCCCTACTTAAGTCCATTTACTTTAATGTAATATTATAGTTAATTGTGTAGTAGTTTGGAGGTCATTGATCTGTTTGCCACAAGTTTGACCCAAGTTCAAATCTCGTTAATGCATACGGAAACTTTTAAGTTTTACTTGTCAAAAAATTAATAAGTTAATGAAACATTAAATAAAGTTAACTTAATATATTCTCTAAATATCAACCTAATAGTATATTACACACAAGTATTAAAAGTTTCAAATGTTTTGTTGCAAATAAACTCTTTATGTGTACTTTTTTTCTATATTGGGGGCCTCGATTTTATTCCTGGCTTTAAGCCCCCAAGTGCCTTGGGCTGGCCATGTATACCTTGCATGACCACTTAAAACCCTCACAACACTTATGCTCCGACAGCTAGCAGAACACATTGAAAACCTTCACACGCACCACAGGACGTCCCACCTATACGCCACTGAAGTAAGCTCCTCAATTAGCTCACATGTTCCCAAGTAGAAGGTCCAAAAACGCATGTTTAGAGACCATAAATGATGCAGGGAGATTATACAGAATCGATGCACCTGTGGACTATTGCTTCTTATCTCTTGAGCAATGTCTATAGAAAACTTAACTGGAACAAACTTAGGTTTTGGGTCTTGCAAGGTGCTGAACAAGACCAGTTTGAATGATTATCAAACTGAACTGGTGGGCCCAACCTGCAGAGTTAGTGCAGGCTTTAACTTGCACCTTTTGTTGTTTCAGTAACTAGTCATTACTTAGTCATGAAGAAAGGTCTTACTTAGCCTATAGGTAAGGTCATATATGTCTTTTGTTGCATTAGAGAAGCAAGTAGTATAGTTCCTCTATAAATAGAACTATAGTATTATGTTTTAGATATAGTTGAATTTTGTATCAAAACCTTGTAAGGTATTAGAACCTAGAGTTCTATTGGGTTTTAACCCTAGAAACCGAGAGTTTCTACAATCCCCACTTCAATTACTGTTCTTATCGCCATATATTCTAGTTCTAGGATTACTCTCCTTCTCAAGGTGTATCTTTGCACCAATTGTAGTACCAGATTGCCTTTGGCTTTCCTGAACTACATTAAGTGGTATCAGAGCGAGCATGAGTTTTCGATACGGGACCATGGCTGCTGCATGTCGTAGATGTTATGTTGGAAGAGAATATCGAGGACAGAAAGAAGAGATGGCTGAGATGAGAAGGAAGATTGAAGAACTGTCGCAAGCTGTGCAAGCACTCCTGCGACGGGGAAGAGCTAGAGCCCATCGGGAGCTTCCTGAAGGCAATAGCGAACCTGTTGACATACCGGAAGGTAGTCGAGAGGATGGCCACGTCAAAGAATATCAAGAAAACCTGTTCCATGATGCTTGTTATGCAAACATGGACAATATTGCATTTGAAGATAGCTCACCGGATTGGGAAACTCTTCCCATCTATGATGAGTACGACGAAGATGACAGAGAAGTTGTCTCTGAGGATTTAAAAGGAATCTTCACTTCTAAAATCCTTTCATTTCCTAACGAGGTCAAGGATAAGAGTTCCCCAAATCTGTTTGATGAATACGATGTCCCGAAAATCCATTCCTTAGAGAAAGCTGGATTAGCAAGACATGAGACTGTTGAGAGTCTCATTGGGCGTCCATTGAAACCGTTAACCTTCTACATGGACCCGTTCTTGTTGGAATCTCAAATGAACTGTCTGTCCAACAAGGTTGCAAGTTGCCTATCTGCTTCAACACCATTTTTGTCTCTTGAAAGCAGCACACATGAAGTGAAGAAGAATATTACAATTGAACTGCTAGGAAGCGCAAAGTGCAGATTGATGTATGTCGAATTCCATAAGAGGCAGAATCCAAGGGTTGGCAGAATTATCATGCGGGGAAAAATTTGAGGTCGAATTTTCTCTAACAAGAGGAGTATGATGCAGGGAGATTATACAGAATCGATGCACCTGTGGACTATTGCTTCTTATCTCTTGAGCAATGTCTATAGAAAACTTAACTGGAACAAACTTAGGTTTTGGGTCTTGCAAGGTGCTGAACAAGACCAGTTTGAATGATTATCAAACTGAACTGGTGGGCCCAACCTGCAGAGTTAGTGCAGGCTTTAACTTGCACCTTTTGTTGTTTCAGTAACTAGTCATTACTTAGTCATGAAGAAAGGTCTTACTTAGCCTATAGGTAAGGTCATATATGTCTTTTGTTGCATTAGAGAAGCAAGTAGTATAGTTCCTCTATAAATAGAACTATAGTATTATGTTTTAGATATAGTTGAATTTTGTATCAAAACCTTGTAAGGTAAAAGAACCTAGAGTTCTATTGGGTTTTAACCCTAGAAACCGAGAGTTTCTACAATCCCCACTTCAATTACTGTTCTTATCGCCATATATTCTAGTTCTAGGATTACTCTCCTTCTCAAGGTGTATCTTTGCACCAATTGTAGTACCAGATTGCCTTTGGCTTTCCTGAACTACATTAATAAAACAGCGTCCTTCATGCCCTGATCAAACTCAAAAGGTTCAAGTCACCCACACTCCTACCCAACTTACCATAATACATCGACCCTCACATTACAATAGAGAATCCTAAGACCCATAACAAAGAAGTTGACCTTTGGCTTTTCTGTTAGATCCCTAGGTCTCACAACTCTCTTTCCACCTTTTTATGAGGTCCAAACTCAGTTTTACACACCAACGTAGCTGGAGAAACCACCTGCTCGCCCTTCCTACAGTCGTGAAAATATCTCGAAACAGGCTGCTAGCTTTGGACTCAGCCCTCACAAGACACCCTTAACTACTCACTCAAACCCTTAATACCTCCTTTCATCAAAGCTTATGCGGCCCTGAGCTAGAGCTCCTCCTCATCGACATCCACACACTGTTCAAAGACAACTAAGCCATAGGACCCATGAAGACCGAGCCCTTCTCTACCGCCACCAACTCACCTCATTGCCTCGCATGCTTGTTGAGACACAAGTCATTTACTCTACCAGCCCCTAAACTTCCATATTTTTAAGATAAGTACATCTTTCCGTTAAGATGTAAAATAAGCCATGCGTTTTTAATTGTTTTCTTTAATAATATAAAAAGAGAGATAGTTGGACCTTGTTGGAACTTGTAAGAAGTTTAAATATAATATGTTTAGATATCTATTGCTTACCAGAAGTTATTATTCCGTTAACAATATCTTTTGTAAACAACCCACTATTTAAAAAAAAAAAAAAATAAATAAAAAATAATAATAATAATAATCTTGCAAGAAATAGACAAGATTTATGGATCCGCCGCTGTCTCTAAGAGCTGCGACAGATAAAACCCTTATCTCACGAGTTTTTTTACAGAGATGAAGGATACTTTTTTATAAGAGTTAATGAAGAAAAGGCTTATGCATCCACGAGATCTTTGTAGAACAATGAACAATTACGACTTCAGTCAACCGGGGAACAACGATTATCAAAACATATTAAAAATCATGAAAAAGATTAGGCACTTCAAAATTTAAGAGGAACTAAATATCGACAATGGAGCTCTGTATCAAGTGGTAGCAATAAATCCCCAGACACAAGGTCACAAGCCAGACGTCTGCGCCTTGTGCACCACATAAAAACAACACACCCTTGTATGAAAATTCCATAGAGTTTGCAGCATGGTTCCTTTTCATGGTTCTTTTTTAGAGAGTAAAATGAAAAAAGAAAACAAATACTATAAGTTGCTTGACACTGATATACGGTGTGCCTTAAAATGCTAGAGATTTTTATCAATCAATATAAATTTACAACATGCGTCGGTTAGCATGCAACTATAATAAAAATAAGTATTTATTTCAAACTAGAGCCACCACAGAAAAATAACTCCATGCACACTATTCGCAAAGAACATAAACAACTCACCCCTGTGGAACCGAACGACAACACAAAAACAGTTTGAGGTGCTCTAAGCTAAACAGCATAGCGATCTTTACCTGATCGAGTCGCTCGCTAACATTTTCTCTGTCAACCACAACCATGGAATGGGCTAATCCGCAAGCAACACTGTCAAGCAAATAGGTCCCAGTAAGTACATGAAGGATTCAGGCATAAGATCAAGCAATCATATCAAACACAAACCTGATGACCTGCATGCCCTCAAGAATGTCTACCTTCTTTGGACAGGCAGAAGATCTGCAAGCACGGACAAGAACATAAAAGACCATACAAAATTGGGAAACAACGAAAACTATAAACAAAAGAGATTTGCGAAAAGAACTTGCTTCTGTCCATGTGGTCCATATCCCAGCTCTCCATACTGAGCATGGCCCCAACTTATACAGGAACTATCAGCACCAACAAAATGGTGCATGCTGCCTGAATCCATGCAGCGTATATTCCAGCCACTGCAAATAAAGAAAGAAATACAACCTATTATACACAAAACAAAATGTCAGGGAATTATAGGAGCTTAAAATTGATCGCACAAGTTAGACTACAAGACCTGTTTGGCCACATGCATGAACAGACTCACACTAGCATATTCATGTTTACCTCTGAAGGTTTCAGCGAAATGCACCAAAATACCAACAAAAATCAGGTTTCAGATCTCTAAATATGCAATACAGTGGCTCTCCGAAATGAGGTTTTTATCCTAAGACTCTGCAAGGCCGGGGAACAGACGAGTGAGCCTGCATTATCCTACCACTTATTTCATTAATATGGTTAACTTCCTTATCGGGTGATTTGTGCGTGTGATTGAAGAATGTGGCAGTGGACAAAAACATCTTATGGCTTTTGTTAGATAAGAAGCCAGAAAACTTAGGACATGGCAGTGTGAACTAGGGATCCCAGGCCAGTTGGGGTAGGTTGTTCAACAGTCATGCACTGCACCCAGATTGACGAGGTGGGGTCACGCGGGTAAACCATGGAACCAGAACTAACAGGGTCCAACCCACCCAGGCATCAAATACAGAAGTATGGGTTTGCGATTCAAACAAATTCAACACAGTGATAAAGTAGTTTAGATGTGTGAAAATGTATCATAGTATTTCAATTGGAGTGATCAGAAGATACATTTTCTAATAATGAGTATCGCATTGAATATTACTATAGTCATACTCGTATTACTATAACGAATTTATTTTTTGTAAAGTATGAGTTTCATCTCCTAATTTTCTTACAACGTTGATGACCTTCGGTATTATCAAAAACAACAAAAACTACCATCTTCCTGTTTAATTTGTGTCCGATTAATTTATCATTGTCAGAGACTAAATTATAGCAATAAGTCTTCGTATCAGCCATTATTAAATCAAGGTTCATTTTCATATTATAGTAGTGTCCAACGCTGTCAACCACCAAACAACAGTATTCTAATACACAAGTCCCGTGAGGGTTTACCATGCTGTGGTTGAAACCCCGGCCAACACCTAAGCGGCCAACGCCGTCAACCACCAAACAAACAGTTACATACATAACTGTATATAATATATATATATATATATAGAGAAAAACTTATCAAACCTAATCAATGAACTAATTACATTTGCAATTCAAACAAATTCAACACGGTGATAAAGTAGTTAAGATGTGTGAAAATGTATCATAGTATTTCAATTGAAGTTTTCATATCAAAAGATATATTTGTTAGAGATATTACCATTATAGTAGATTATTGTTAGTTATTTAGTTTCTATAATGTATCATAGTATTTCAATCGAAAATGTATCATTGTTGATGTAATGTTTCCACACTCCACGTATAGATTATTATGTTTCCTAGTTTAGTTGTTTACTGAGTTCAGTTCATTTCCTTGTTGACTGTCCCTATTTGTTAGAGATATTACCATTATAGTAGATTATTTTATAGAATCTTCTCATATTCTATCACGGTATCAGAGCATCTACGCTCCTGGTGACCAAAACAAAGTTTCGCACCTCTGGCGGGAGGCGCCACCATTAGTCGCGCACCAGAATTTTAGACTTTTTCCTCTCTATGTGGTGACGTAACACACTCCACAAAATAATTTCACCCAATTCTGGGTCTCTCCACTTTTCCGCAGTCGAAGCCCGGGCCGCCTCAAAATTCTCCACCACTCGCTGCTGCAACCGGACCTATCATCACAGCCAGTGATTGATGAACTATGCTCAGACTGGATTCACTAGCCAGATCACTGCCTTCGTCTAGCTTGTCTTCACCGTCGGTGACCTGACTCCACTAATGCTTTCGTCGGCCGTCTTCAAATCGCCCAACGAGTTCGGCCAAACTTCAATCTGCTCTGCTTTGCTCAAGGGCACTCAAACTTGCTGCTGCTACCATCAATTTGTCCTCACCCATCAGCAAACATTCCATTGATCTCCAAGTTCCCACCGCTACAACAACTTGTTTTCCTTACTGGTGTTCTGTTACCCTAGCCGGTGGGACTCGCCAATCTTCCACCAAACCATCTTCACCAGCAGCAACAGCCCTATCTTTCACCCTCTTGCGTTACTGCCACCAGTAAACCACCATCAGGTTTCTTTCTCTGATAGTGGGTGAAACAATAGATTGATTTGGGTTATTCTCTTTTTTTACCCCAACTACCATTACACTAGGTTTGTCGCCCATAGACGACCTAGCCCTCTTCCATTGCTCATCGCCGTCAGTTAACCCGGTCATCACAACCGACCCATGGTTCCCTCCGATGTTTACTGCCTCCATCTCTCCTACTTGGAATTCGCCACTCTCTGTGCAAACTCCCTTACTCTTTTTTTCCCCCAACTATCATTACACTAGGTTTGTCGTCCATAGACGACCTAGCCCTCTTCCATTGCTCATCACCGTCAGTTAACCCCGCTCATCATGACCGACCCATGGTTGCCTCAGATGTTCACTGCCTCCATCTCTTCCTACTTGGAATTCGTCACTCGCTGTGCGAACTCCCTTACTTCCGTCAAGCTCTACCTGGCACGGTGTCTTCAAAGGAAGAAGATAAAAGGTTTCGAGTCATTTCCCATTAAGCCCTTCTTGGTTGCTGAAGACCTACTGTGTCCTTAGTTTCTGAAATTTTAAGATTTCCTAAAGTTCAAACTTCAAAGTTCACTTGAAAAAGTCCCAGAACTATCCTAATACGACCTGATGTCACGAAACTGTCGTGATCGACCCGACATGTTGCTAAACTGTCTTGTTTCAACCAACAATTTCTACATTTTTTTTCTCCTTCTCGACACAATCTGTCGTAAAACTAGTTTTTTTCCTTCTTCTCGATACAATATGTTGTAAGGAAATTCTTTTCTCCTTCTCAACACAATCTATCGTAAAACTGTTTTTTCCTTCTTCTCTTCACAAACTATCGTAAAATTATTTTTTCCCTTTCTTCTGACACAATCTGTCATACAACTATTTTCCTCTTCTTATTCTCGACACAATCTGTCATAAAGCTGGTTTTCCCCTTCTTCTCGCACAATATGCCGTATAAAACTATTTTCTTTTCCTATGCTCGAGACAACGTGTCGTAATTACTGCTCTTCTTCTCAAATGTCGGCAAACCTGTCTTTTTACTCCTCTTCTGGCCTCCGGCAAACTCGGCCTTATCACTCTTAGACGTCGGTTCAGCGTCGTCAACCCCGCGCAGTCGCTGCTCTCTTCCACCACCGGTCTTCCAACACTGGTCGCAACCACTTTGCCCATCGCTGCACCTGCTCTAGTGTCTAATTGCGAGCTCAATATTGGCACATTGAGTTTGAGGGGGCATGTTTGTGATATTACCACTATAGTAGATTATTGTTAGTTATTTAGTTTCCTCATTTAGGTTATTCTGTTTCCTAGTTTAGTTGTTACCTAGTTCAGATTTCCTTGTTGACTATTAGGCTCGTGTAATAGCTTAGATTATTATAAACTCTCAATAATATTATTCTTCTCAAATTCTGTCAATATTTTCTTTTTTTTTTAGGAATGTCAATATTTTCTCATAATGAGTATCGCGTTGAATATTACTATAATCATATTCCTATTAATAATGCACTTACCTTTTGTAGAGTATGAGTTTCATCACCTAATTTTCTAACCACTTTATTGACCTTCACTATCATCAACAACAACAGAAAATAGCATTTTCCCTGTTTAACCGAGGTCAGCTCAAACTCATCCACTTGTGTCGGTCCAAAATCATTTCCTCCCTTGGGTTCAATTTGACAAATTTGTGTCCTATCAATTTATCATTGTCAAAGACTAAATTATAGCAATAGGTCTTAGTATCGACCATTATTAAATCAAGGTTCATTTTCATAAAATAGTAGTTTGCATTTTTAGTTTAGATACACGTCCAATTGCGTCTGTCCAAAATCAGTTCCTCCCTTGAGTTTAATTTGACCAAATCATGTCTCATTGATTTTCATGGTCAGTCTAAATTGTATCAATAGGTCGTAAATATCGCCACTTTTTAATAAAAAGTTCGTTTTTCATAATTATAGTAATGCACATTTATTATTTAGATACTCCCTCCATCCCAAAAAGATTGATTTGTTTCACTATGATTATGGCAGTCAAAAGAATATGGGTCATTGTCAAAATTACCCCTATAGCACTTAAATGGTGGGCCCGATATCTTTACAGAAAAGTGATTTAAAGAAGGGAGAAGAGTGATTTAAAGAAGGGTGAAGCTGGGAAAAGTGGTGGTGAAAATTTGTTGAATTTCTGAAGTGGAGAGTGGACATAATTTAAGAACGTTCCAACACTGACCACTTGTTGAACCAGTTTAGTTGAGAGTAAGGCATGGTCATTTTGAAAGTTTAGTTCAGAGGTCTTCTAAAATACAACTACAATTTAACAAAAAAACGTGGATATATATATGACATTTCTAATACTCAGAGTATTCGGCTCTCTGAAGAGATTATCTTGTTGATATAGTAACTATGAACCATTGAATCTGTGTATGATTTTCTGTTTGATTATCTTTTTTTTTTTTTTTTGAGAATTATATCATATAGCCGGGTTTGAACCCGGGACTTCATGCAGGGGCTTCAAACGCTCTACCACTGAGCTAGCACCAATTTGCTGTTTGATTATCATTTGGATTAGTATTATTGTTGTTTTTATATTAGTATAATGGTATCACAAATAATATAGAATTAGTATATGAATAAAGTCACCGCACCCGCACCCGCACCCTTGATTTTTAGGAATTTGCCGCACCAGCACCCAGTTCCCGTAATCGCACAGCACCCGCACTTGTGCTACATCTTATGAGAGCAGTTCGATGCTTGGTGCACTTTAAAACTACGCACACAAGTCAATTTTTTAGGGAACCAGACGAGATATGCAGAGAAACTCATAAACCAAAGGCAACTTCAGTTGATCTTGGTGATATCGTAGCGAGGAAGAACTGGAGGGCTGGATGACCAACTAAAAGTTCAAGCATAACTAGAAAGAAGGAAGAATTACGGAAATTCTGATTTCACAATTTTTGACATTGGAGGTGACATCTTATTTCATTTCATGAGTGTTACATTTCAGTAATTGGATTTTCCTCTGAAATCAAAAGAATTCAAGTAATAATGAGAGTTTAAATGAACTGAATGGGGACGATATCAGGATAAGCTGAGAGACTCATAACTCTGCAATTATGCTTTATCTCAGCACGGAAGAAGTGGAGAGCATGTAAGACTCACCAAGGGATTCAGTGTATTTGAAAAGAAAAATAAAGAAATATTAGGGACTTTCTGCATTGACAATTACAAAATTTGATGTAATGTTTTGTTTCATTATGATATGTCTACCACTCGCGGATCTTGTAGGCTCATAAGTACTGATAATAATGATCAAATTGCCAGACACTGTCTCTCCACCTAAAATGCCGAAAGTTCATAAAAACTTAGGCTCTGTTTGGTTCGCAGTAAAATGTTTTCCCAGGGAAAATCTTTTACGCGTAAAATGTTTTGTGTGAAAAGGCTTCCCCTGCAATCATTTTCTCGTGTTTGGTTGACTCTTGCCAAAACAGTGGGCCGTGACGGAAATGGCAGTGATGGGTAGCGGTGAAGGTGGGTGGCGGTGATGGGTCGTAGTGGAGGCAGCTCGTGGTGGTGGTGGAGGTGTTAGTATGAGTTGTTGTACTCCTCCACTCTCCGGAAAATGGCTTACAGATTTGAAATGTGTAAATCATTTTACATCATTTGAAGGAAAACATTTTACAGGAAAACATTTTACTTCCAACCAAACAGCACCAAAACAAGGGGAAAACATTTTACAGGAAAATGTTTTACCACCAACCAAACGGAGCCTTAAATAACAGACCCCAGAAGAACCACACAATGGGATGTAGCAAGAGGTGGTTAACGGATTCCATAGCAAAAATGCTAGGTTTTGTTGTCTGTCTAAACTAGCAGTATCAATTATGCCATTTGCCCATTACTGTGTAGTGCCCACACCTCATGTCAGTATCAACATGTCGAGCAACATGTGGCCAACAGTTAGTTAGGGTTCTACTCATCATATTGTCATAGCGTTCCTATGTCCTGAGAACTAAAGATCCAAAAAACTACCAGCTATCAATATGATATCAGACAGAATGTATGGTTAGAGGATTTGGAAACGGAGTGGAGTTTGGATTAACTAAGCTGGGCTCTTTCGGCTGATGAACATTTAATCATGAACAGTGCGCAAAGGGCTCTGTAAACAATCAGGAAGATTATGTGGTATTTCTTTTTCATTTTGTTCTCTTCATTTTCTAAAAGCTTGTACTCTTGCTCATGGCTATATTTGAGCTTTTATGTCAGAGAAGGTGGAGTTTTACTCTCTTCATTCCTTGTAATGGTCGGCGACAAGTCTCTTTTAGAGAATGAAGTTAAAATTCCGGGGAAAAAATATTACCATTAAGTAGATAAGTAGCCCGACAGCCTTTAATAAAAGCAACCTCTCCAAGTCAAAAGGATTCCTTCCATCAAGTGCAGACAACTGGTAGGGCTTAGGCCTAAACACTAGGTAGATTTACAAGTTGACTACCTAAATCCGAATTATTGGCAAAGTTAAAGGAATTGGATTAGATGTGTCAATAAATAGGCCTGAGGTACTATAGCTAATCACATATACGCTGCCAAGTACTAACGTTTGATTGCACATAATAAGATACCAGCTCTGCCCAAAAACTGTACAATCTCAAAGGAGGTACATCTACCTGAATGTTGACTACTAGCAAAATATTGCATCCTTTATATTGATCCGCAGTTGGAGCTTACATATGAAGTCTCTTTGTAGGAAGAAAGAAAATAGAAGGGCTATAAAAAATGCAAGTCTAAGAAAGTGCGACTTATGGAGCTTATGTGGTCATTCAGTATTTTAGATGGCAGATTGAAAACTCTGGAATCGGAGTTAGATTATGTTTGTTATTACTTGATCATATTGTGATATTTATGAACCTTTTACTTATAATTTCATTGGGATATTGGATGCCTAGTACATAAGGTAAATTGCATTTGCGATATTGGATGTGTCGTCCATAAGGTGAATTACATGATTTATGAGTTTTATTGTTGCATTATTATTGGCTTGTGTGATCTCTTCGTGTTTTCATGTTGTTTTTATAGGAGCTTAGGTGCTTCGAGGAGAGTGGAGGCCTCGAAAATCAAGAGAAGCGAGGACAAACATTTCGAAGGCTACGTGCAATTCGTAGCAAAGTTGGTGTCGAAATGAGATGAAAGACGCAAGAAAATCCTGCACGTCATTACCAATACCGTCATGTTTTGCAGCCATATCCTGATATCCAGAATGAATAATGCAGCAAGGAAGAGAAGAAATTGGCTAAGTGTAAAAGCAGGTCATGACCTGCAGGGTTGTACGTCATGAGGAGCAAACAATTCCAGCAACAAGGTTTTGGAAGTGCAAAAGCAGGTCATGACCTGCAGGCTTGCACGTCATGACATGCAGGCTCCAGAGAAGGGGATTTTGAGGAATTGCCGAGTATTTTCCAGATCTGGGAGCACGTCATGGCGTGCTGCTCTGCATATCATGACATGCACAGCCCAGAATTCGTAAAAAGAAAGGTATGATGGGAATTTCAAGGCGAATATCATGGATACCTGCATCAACCTATTTAAGGATGACAAGGGACTAAAAAAAGAACTGTACCCTGCTGGAGAAGAACAGGGCTAGGAGCTGGAAACGACTTCGAAAACAAGACAATTTCAC
This sequence comes from Linanthus parryae, assembly GCA_023055425.1. NCBI lineage: Eukaryota > Viridiplantae > Streptophyta > Magnoliopsida > Ericales > Polemoniaceae > Linanthus > Linanthus parryae. Next base: position 88,777,486 of record JALGPY010000006.1, on the reverse strand, counting down.
ACAAAATCAAGTATTTCCCACGAGTTGATCAACCTACTTCTCCCTCTTTGTTACAGGTATCATGAATGTTGTAGTGCTATGAGCAGCTAAACTCCATGGCTAGGAGCCTAGGACCCTATGGTGTAACCTAGAATTGCTTTCTATATAGTATGAATGAACTATCGTGATTCATGTGATTAGATTGATTCTTTTATTTTTATTTTTTGATGAAAGTCTTTAGATTAATTCTACCTTGTTAATATTCCTCCTTTGTGCTTCATTATTTACTTGTGAAGATAGATCACCTCGGATCGAGAGCCTACTAGTAAAGAGCGAGAGCCTATTACGGTGTTAAGGAAGTTAAAAGGAATTCATATCCTATATCACCAACAAACGAGAGCTGAGGTGTTGGGAGTGGGTTAGTACATAGTTGTGTGCTTAAATCTTGGTCAAACCTTGGGACATGAAGAGTGAGCGCCTATGTCCCGACGTCCAACCATAGGAACATGTGGAAGAGCGTGAGTTGTGCACGTAATTGAAATGTAACCTAGAATAGCAAGCGATTTGTTGTTTCAAGTAGGAAATTAATAAACCGGAATCGCCTAGGAAAACCATAAGAGTCCCAGTTGCCCCAGTTATCGTAGAAACAACCATATTACATCCTCGTATATACATAGTTTAGTAACTAGTTTAATCAAACCCCCAAATATTTGATATTTTACACGTAGTAGGAATTAGCGATCTTGAGCCAAGAAGTAGTACCATATAGTCCATATGGGATTGATAAATCTTGGTATGTACTTATCGGAAATTATTACTACCACGATAGCCGTGCACTTGCGGTTTGAAGTGTGTCACAGGCCTTCTATGTGTCCTAAACCCCAATAAGATGGCATGTGTACTACAGAGCAAAACACGCAAGGGATGTTACTATTATGCCCAAATTTAGTCCTAATGCCCACTCTCAATAAAATAATTTTTGGACCAAGTCCCATCAAAATGTCAGGCATAGTGTTCAAGCTCACCCAATGTCTGACAAGTAAAGATTCATTCACTTTCAAGGAAGCAAACCACAATAGTGCAGATGAAAAACTATACAACATTATCTCACAAAGTATATTGATAACAAAAAATATTCAAGGGGTTAGCTAGCCATAAAGAATTCAGACAAACAGTGGAGTTTTCCTTTCTGGTGAAAAATAGGCAAGTAACATGGTACAGAGAAATGGAATGCTCTGAAAATTGCAAGGAAGTCTCAAAATTGTAGATGATGGTGTCAATCTTTTTCCATTCTGAAAAAAAAAAGGTTCAAAGTGTCTTCGAAAAATAAATGTGAAGCTCTGCCAACAAATGAATAGAAGGAACCTAAAAGAATGGCAGTGATGCTTCAAAGAGCAATGTCGGCTCATAGTTAAGAAGAAATTCATTTATATCACGAACAATATGAAAATTAGAACTAGCAAGAGGTCATGAGCATCTGAATTCACAAGTTCAAGCAACCAGATGCAGATGGCAAATAAACTTGAACAGTATCTTTGACTATAAAGTTATAAGGCTAACAAAAAAGAACATTCAGAATGATAGCTAGCCATAAATATTTTGGCAGCCAGTGAAGCTTTCCTTTCTGGTGAGCAAGTGCCATGGTACTGAGAAATGGATTGAAAGTTGCAAAGGAGTTTCATAACTGTTAGATGTCAATGTCAAATTCTTTACTGGAAACAAGGGAATAAAGTGTGCCCTTGAGGCCTTGAATAAGAAATATAAAATTCCAGCTGCAAAAGAATCCAAGGGACCTAAGGAAATGAACATTGGCTTCAAGAGCAATGTTGGTTCATTTAAGGTGCTCGATTATATCAAAAACAAAAGGAAGCATGAAGAATAGTATAGAACAAGGGGTGATCTTGGCAAGTCATAAAAGAATGCAACATCTTCAGCTTTTTCCACTGTCTAGAGTATCGCAGATGACTCTTTCAGCTTTCAGAAGGAAGGTTCTATCAGATTTTACAGAATTTTTAATACCGTTGGTAGTGGTGAAATGGTATGTCCTCGATTCAAAGAGCCGCATTAAAATTAAGTTTCATAATAAACAAAGATGCAGTTTAATGTATCTTATTATGTCAGGCATTCAACTAGCTCTTTACTTCCAACAACATTCATGTCCGTATTGGCATCCAACTCTAAATAATTCAGCAAATTAGGAACACGAGTTTCATCAAGTAGCTCTATAATCTATAAGCATGTGTAGAAGTCGTGAGAACCACCAAATCAAGCTCAAGACTAACATCGTCATGCACCCAAAGCCCAAACTTGAACAAAACAATGATCACACAAGGAACAAGCATATATACAGAATTTTACCATTTCATCAAGTAGCTCTATAATCTATCAGATTTTACAGAATTTTTAATACCGTTGGTAGTGGTGAAATGGTATGTCCTCGATTCAAAGAGCCGCATTAAAATTTAAGCTTCATAATAAACAAAGATGCAGTTTAATGTATCATATTATGTCAGGCATTCAACTAGCTCTTTACTTCCAACAATATTCATGTCCGTATTGGCATCCAACTCTAAATTGTTCAGCAAATTAGGAACACGAGTTTCATCAAGTAGCTCTTTAATCTATAAGCATGTGTAGAAGTCGTGAGAACCACCAAATCAAGCTCAAGACTAACATCGTCATGCACCCAAAGCCCAAACTTGAACAAAACAATGATCACACAAGGAACAAGCATATTGAAGAATGTAAGCGACACCAAGCTCAGAAACTAGCATTATCATGCACCCAAAGCTCAACAATGAATAAAACACTGAGATAAGGGCAGGTGTACAAATAGTTGTGGCAATTGACAAACATAGCAGGACTGGGACAAGTTAAACTAGTAATCTCAATAAACAGCAACCATGACGTTGAAATAAATGATGAAAGCAGCCGGTATTTAAATACTAATGTTTGGGAGCAATAGAGAGGCAATAGTCAAAGAGTCAGACAAGCAAAATGAATATTTGAGTAGAACCTTAAATCCATGAGAGGTTTGGGATACATCCAGTCATCACCAGTATTCTTCAATTTTCCCCACATGTACAACTGTCCGCCACCTGAAAATGGTTCCACAAAGTCACAATGAGTATTAAACTGTGACCATTAGACTTCCCTCCTACATAAGGACCATAGTACTATATGTAAGGTGTTTAGTTAGTAGTTTAAGGCAAATAATTATCTTGTTAACTTCTGAACTCCGCGCTTGTGAAGCGATGATGCACCTCATAGAGGGTGTGAAGCAGCTCATATGCAAGAATGCAGCCGGATGATCTAGAATGCAACATGTGATACCCACTATATTTCTTTTTTGACTCTTGATACGCCGGAGATGCTTTGAGGATGCAGCAGGCCCGTTCACGACTTTGAAATAAGTTTAAAGAAAATGCATTTTTAAAGATTCAATACTATACTCTCTAGCAAGATCAGGATTTCCAGTCCCATGTCCAATACTTTTTATCTTATGTTATTCTATTGTCATCAATGAAATATAAATTATCATGTAATCAGAATTTGAAATTTAATTCTTTATACAAAGCACTTGTGAGCAGTTCACAAAGTTTCAGTTACATCACGAGAAATTAGCAAGTCAGTGCGATATGAAAATTTAAAACATTCTTTTTTTTTTTTTGCATTGGTGATAGATTAATATATGTGTGTGTGTTCATGCTTTATACAAAATTTTAGGTATATATATTAATAAAATTGCCTTCTCCCTGCCCTGTTGTAATACCATTTTCCAAAATTAGTGAGCCGGTTTATCCATGTCGCATAGGCATCCATGCTTTATGGAGCTCAACCATCCAATTGCTCAGAGGAAGGTATTAGCATAGTGTAGCAATGTATGTGATAAATTTTGTATTCACTGCAAGGATCAAGCTTTAAACTACTTCTTCTAAGGGTGCAGGTGAATGAAATAGATGGCTTTCAGAAGTACAAGGAAAACAAACAGTGATGCCGAATAATACTAACATATTTCATGTGCGAAGACACTGGATAAGCATTTAAACAGGAACAGGAAGTCAGACAGCACAAAGGTATAAAGAAAAGAAAAGACACACTGGATATCATCCAACATCCAACAACCACTGTGAATTTTCAGCCATATTGGACATAGCAACTACCAAGAATTAGGAGATGCATGGCTTAAGTAAGGTTGAACCTTATCGGTGGGTAGCATGGGGAAGGAATAAAATAAACTAATTTCTACCATAAGACATAATGGAAGAGGAGTAGACCTTCTTCTAGTCAAAAGTTCACGCAGTAAGGTTATACCCAACTACGAGACTACACTTAATTAACAGTTACAAACTTATAATGTTGTGCTAAGATTCTAAAATAACAGGATAGCTTCCACAGACCAGTGCAAACAAAGTATTGATTTTACTAAAAGAATTACAACCTTGCCAGTCACAGTTAAAAGTTCGTTGAAACCTCGTCAGATGGAGGTTCATGTGAAAAGCCATAGTTCATTTATCGTATCATCCAAATTGTTAATAAAATCTATGTGAACTGAATTTTCAAAGCTGAGACTTGGGAAACGTCATGGATAAATCAAGGATGCATTAGATAAAGTAAAAAAGTGCTTATCGACTAAACATCTGTGGAAATCAGGAGCTTCACTCAAGTCTCTTTTTCTATGAGTGCTGCTAAGGAGCTATGTTGCAGCTGATAATTTGCAGAGGGAAACAATAAAATTGGTAGCAGAAGCTTTATGAGCAACTAGACTGTGTTTCATTTATTTCGATTTTCAGGGAGCAAGATGTACAGGTACATAACATAAGAAAGTAAGCAGGACTGTGAATTTTGGCATATTTGGTAGGAACAGAATCGCTGAACTAATGAAGATTGGGAGATTTCTTTACCAACTATTCAAAATGAGTTTTCATATGCAGATAGTTCATCAATGGAGTAATAGTTATTTCAAAAGATATCATTCTTCCATAATGGATATACTGAACTATCAGTTGGTCTGTTTGGCTCTAATTTTTGCATTTTTCTATTACAGTGAAACTTTTCGGACAGTTATAAGAAAGTTTACTGTCTTAACCGATCAAAACAGAGCTAAGGTAAGATGCATGGAGAAAACCAGGAGAGAAAGAGAATTGAGTATATATTATGCACAAATCAAAAATGGCGAATATTAACACCTTCTGAAGAGGTTGTGGGGATAATGAAGAAGAGAAGGGTACATGCAACTACCAAATGATGATGTACAGAAGCATAACGAAGAGACATAGCCTACCAGCAGTAGAAGAAGAGGTGACAGAACTAGCTGAAATCACAGAATTAGGAGGTAAAAGGCTAAGGCCTTGTTTGGATATAGTGGTTTTCTTGTTTTTTGTAACAACTGAACACATAAACCAAGAAACACTAGGGCCTCGCATACACCAAAAAAATAAAAAGAAGCTAAAACTACCCAAACACCTTAGTTTATAGTTTACAAAAACCTAAAAAATCAAGTTATCCAAACAACCCCTATGATTCGCAAACTTTTGAAGATTGAGGGATGTCTGAAACAATTCAAGATGAGTTTTATGCGTTCATTCATGTGCAATAGTTATTCCAAAAGATCCCATTTTTGCTTAACAGATTTACTGTATCAGATAAAGATCAACTATCACGGATCTGTTTGTTTCTAATTCATTTAGCTATTTTCTATTACAGTGAAACTTTTTTGACTGTTCTAAATAAGTTTCCTTTGTTAACCGATCAAGACAGAGCTAAAATAAGATGCATAGAAAAAAGAAGAGGGGTAAAAGAATATATATTAGGTACAAATCAGAAATGGCTAACATCAATACCTTCTGAAGAGGTTGTGTGAACAATGCAGAAGATAAGGGTACAGGAAACTAACAATTGAAGATGCACAGAACCGTAAAGAAGAGACATGGCCTACCAGCAGTACAAGAAGAGTTGACAGAACCAGCTGAAATCACAGAATTAGGAGGTAACATATTATGCTTTGTGAAAACGTCAACCCTGCGGGGAAGCCACTCATCTTTCTGTTCCCTGTGACCAAGCCTACACCCATAACAAGAGTTATAAGAGCGTGTACAAAATTACAAATATGTAAAAGAGCCCATGTCAGATCCACAGAATATGGTGCAAATGGGGAGCCTTCATTAAAAGGTAGCTATGAGACTAAATTGAGATCTGGAGGAGTACAAACCAACCTTCCATAACCACCGTTGCCCCAGCTGGTAAAATGAGTAAACAAAACATTATTATACACTGTATATAGCATAAATAACGGGGGTGACAAATCATGAACTGTGAAATAACTTACGTGTAAACAAAGCCATTAGAGTCTACAGCAACTGCAGGCCAAGAAAACATCAAAGAAAAATAAGGCCTCTGAAGTGGAGAGAGTGGTAGAGATATAGAGATGAGCGGGTATTATATCCAGTACCTGTATGATTTGTTCCACAAGCAACTTTCACTATCTTTTGTCCGCTAAGAGAATTTAACGACTTCGGACGTGGTTGGGCTTCATAAACAAGCTTCACCGAGCTATCTTTGGAATTATACTGCAACCCATAAACCTTGTTATTAACACTATCTAAAATAACATGAGACCAAGCACTTAGCAGCACACTTCACAAATAAGCCAAAGACCTCACAGTTCCACCATCCCTGGGAAAAAGACAAATGGCAACTATAATAGAAAATTTATGCGATTTCCACATTTTATGGTCCGCGTCTCCTCCCGTCATGTGTAATCTTTTATTCGAATGTTTATAATCATCTGAACTAAATTACGTGTGTTATAATTTCCTAAAATGTTAGAAATACATAAATGGATGCTGCCCAAGTTTTGTATTGAGATGTTATTAGGAGTCTTAATTAGATTTAGAATTTTCGTTGGTGAATATGATTAATGTCAATGGTACCTCGACGGGTAATCTCGCCAGTGAAGTTTCCATTTAGAGTTCTGTTATAAGTCTTCAACATGTTTATCATTTAAGTCAGTTAATACTACTCGAATCCCGAGTGTTGGTAGATCACAATCCAGCGAGTAACTACACCTGTCGGGTAGTCAGAATCAGAGTTTCAAAAAACGGCAAAAGCGGCGCGGAGCGGCCGTGTTGTAACGGAAGCGGCAGAGAGCGCGACCGTTTCCCGTTACGTGTCATGTGAATTTTATTCACACAAAAAACGGCCGTTTCGCGTCGGTTACGGGAATAATGGCCGTTTCGCGTCGCGAAAAACGGAAAAAAAGGGGAAAAAACGGCCATTTCGTGTCGGGAAATCGGGAAAAAAGGGGAAAAACAGAGAAAAAGTCTGTGATTTTTTTCTAAAATTCACACATTTGATCCCCGTTCTCCGTTACAGTCCCTCCGATATAGTCCGATCCCGTTACACGCGATCGCGACCGATACGGCTGCCGCTTCCGTTTTTTAAAACCTTGGTCGGAATATTTTAGACATATGAGTCTCTATATGATGCAATATGCAGACTAACCTTAGAGGTTAATTTCCATGGAGATCAAGATAAAAAATTTAAAAAAAAAATAAATAAATAAATAAATAAAAAAAAAAAAAAAAAGCTCCTTTCTTCTAAGCTATCATCTTCTTCTCTCACTTATCTTCATTGGGATACAATATAAAGAGGCCAATACTACTTTTTCCGTCAAGAAACTAAACTCCGTCAATCCTCATATATTTACAATCCATCAAATCTGACCCTTATTACCTCTGGAATGTCTTAAATCCCTGATATCTTGAAAGCTATACAAGATGTTTATTCACAAGTCTTAGTAGAATATGGTCCTAATCATCCTAAACTCGCAAACCAGTCTTTCTAAACCTTAAAAACCCTCTACTGCCCTAATTTGAATCACTTCTTAGGTAGCCTAAAGAGGTTTCCCAGTTTTTTACTATATCAGAAACGTAGTAAAATATAAACAACTTCTCTTCGCTGAATGTACCTCATTGTCTGTTCCATGCCCAAGCTGACCATATTGTGGAAGACCGGCAGACCTAAAATTTAGAAATCACGAGTCTATGAAAGAGTCCAAAGCTCCAAAAGTATGTGACATTTAACCCAGGGAACCGAACAACATAAACAAACCATACCATATATAAGCTCCTTCAGTGGAAGTTAACCACATAGTAAACTCACCGCCAGAAGCAGTGGTTTTGACTTCTGAAACTAGACATCGTACAGGAGATGACTCAATTTCTGCAAAAAGAGAAACAAATAATGTCATGTCATGTACAAGTAGCTTAAAATATACATCCATTGAGTAGACAACACTTCACCAGAGGATCTATTTATGTCATGTACAAGTAGCTTAAAATATACATCCATTGGTAATTGAAGAACGGTTAAAGTTTATGTGATAAAAACAATGTGAAAGCTTGAGAGATTTAGAGAGAAAAACAAGAAAAATGATAGAGTAGTAGTGTGAAAGTAATGGACGAATGATGGATATGGAGAAAATGAGTGGAAATAGGGTCCAACAGCATAAATAAGTACTCCGACTCCGTTCGTAAAAAAAGATGTATTTTAATTGATTGTGGTCCCATGTGATTATTATCCACCAAATGCAGTAGATCTAATGGTTAAAAATATTCCTCGTCCAAGGTCCAAAAGACATTTTAGAGAATGAAAACTCCATGTCTCCATCGTAATATAGAAGATGTAATAAACCTAACTTTCAGGAAAACCTTACCATTCTTTACTGAACCTGATCCAAGCTGCCCATGTTTATTCCAGCCGAAAGCAAGAGAGATCCCGTCTTCAGTCACCACAACAGTGTGGTTTCTTCCACATGATGCACTAGCAATTTTATACCTGATGAAATGAAAAGGTTGATTTATTCATCGTAATTGTCAAGTTTAATGTCACATTGATCAGTAATAGATAGACTTCAACTAGTTCTTTCAAACAAGCTACCCACAGTCAACGAAACTAACCCGCCTTGCTCAATCACCATTTCAACTATAATAATTGCAGTTATAGAAGAGTAGTAGGTTTTATAAATTTGCTGAACGAGGAGTTCAGCAGATTAAGTGGTAGGGCGAATGATATCCAGGCCAAAGAGACTTACTTCGACAATCCAGAAACAACAGTTGGCCTATCCCGCTGTAATGTATCTCCATGGCCCAATTGCCCCTTCTGCAAATCATATACTTCTAAGAGTTTACTACATATAACAAAATTGATATGTTACATAATTTCACATTATGCTGATAAAAATTAAGCATGCCTCGTTCCGCCCCCAAGTGTAGCACCGTCCATCAACATCCAATGCCACACAGTGACAGGAAACTACAAACAAACAAAAAACCCACATTCCAAATTCAAGTTAGAACACTGGAATCTACCTTTTAACCAAAACAAACAGCCTTTAAACCATCTTTTTTTCTGAGAGCCGCTATGCTTCACCCTTTTTTCTTCACCCCTTATTTTCACCTCCTACCACTCAGTCCCAGCTCTTCCCCACCAATTTGACTTTTACCACTATTCAGTGGGTCACTTTGACTCGGTGATTTGGATAGCAAAGTAATGTAATTTTTTTTTCATGGTGTTGTACGGTGAAAAAATTATCGAAAAATCGCATCATTTTGCTATCGAAATCACCCGATCAAAGTGACCCATATACGAGTCAAGTATTCAAGATGGTGGGCAAGAGCTGGGACTGAGTGGTATGTGTTAAGATATGATTGCTGATAACTATTTCTTTTCAGATATTTCTACAATCATATCACAAATCACAAACATCCACGTAGGAGGTGAAATTAAAGAGTGAATAATAAAGGGTGACGTTTACCATTTCCCTTTTTTTACTGTTCTAGGGTAAGAAAAATCCAGCAATATAAAAAAAAACAGAGAAACGCTTTCTCACCGCAACCGGAGACGACGGACTTAATAGAAACACCGACGAGTGGCCGGAGCCGAGTGGGGGAGACCAAGTTCCCGTCGGTCTTCTTCCGGCCAATGGTGTCCCAGCAAGTGGCTCCACAGAAGAGCAGCTCTCCGCCCTTGACCTCCTCCTCGACTTTCTTCTCCGCCTCAACTTCCGACATCCTCAGACGGCCTCCGGTCAACTAACGGTCGAAAAATTCAAATGGAGATACCTGAGATAACGGCTAGTTGACTGGTAAACCGAGGGGGGAGAAGCTCTCACGACCTAGATCAGATGCTCAAACACAGCGAAACCCTATTCGTTGGAAATGATGTTTATAAAGAGGAGAGGGGAAGAGGAAAAAGGGGATTGTTTTAGGGGTTTTGGGGTTTCCCGAGAATGTGGCTTTTTATTAATAAGGGGAAATAAATTGAAAAGTGGATATAGTACTGCAAGTAGAGTGGGATATCAGATTTGATTACTCATTCGGTATTTGGGCTTTTTTCTAGTAGTATTTCAATTTCTTGACTTCTTGTTTTCCAGCCGAAGTAGGAACATTTGTTGGACTTGGAAAGTGATGTTGCTGAGTCCAATTCTTCTTCTATATTATATATTAGGACGGTTGACTTTAAAATGTCTTTTAGGCCGTTAGATTGAATTAACCCCAGCCCTTAGATCTCACCTACCACCCACTTAACTACCCACTACTTGACTACCCACTTAACTACCCACTCTTTTTATCATAATTATAAAAAAGGAGGCTTCCTTTGTTCCAGATTATTTAATACAATTATTTATGTCGTCTTCGTTTTCTGTCCATGTTTGTATATGAAAATACTTATTTTATTTATGACATTACAATAGGCCGTGAAACGTGTTTTTTGGTAGTGTCCTCGGACACGGGCAATCCCCTAATCATATTTATACTTCCTTCCATTTCTTTTATCAAAGTCTAAGTTTCAAAACAAAAAAAAAAAGAAAAAACAAATGAGGAGCATAGTCAAGTGTAAATAGAGATCAAGGACACACCACAAACCCCGTAAAAAAAATGTCAACCCCCCTCAAAAAAAGAACACACCACAACCAGAGGAGACAAAACCCCAAAATCCAGCAGCGAAAAGTAGGACTGCAGAAGCTAAAGTAATTATGCACAAGATCTACATCTACAAAATAAATTATGTAGACATAAAGAAGCCCATATAAAGAGCTTTGGCTACAAGAACATGAGACCCTGACCTCCCTCTTTGAATTTTAGACAGTCTGCAAAAGTTAATCGAGATACTACATTACTGATGGATTTAACAAATGTCTCCTCCAAATATGAGCACATTTCACTTATCTACAACGAATGATAGATGTGATACAATTTGCGAAAAGCAAACGGGGTAATCATGCAAACTTTGAGAAAAGGATAAGCCAAGATAGATAGAGTGGGGTGATGACTCCAAATTAGTGTCATCTATTTACTCAGATTTCTACCATATTGTGAGGTTAAATGGAGTATTTAGGGTCTTTCCGGATGTGTTCTATGGTGTATTTTATGTTTGATTTTCAAATGTGTTAATGTGAAATTCGGACGTTTTATGCATTGATTAAAGCATTTTATTGTATACGATTGTGGGTTGTATTTCGTGTTGTCTATGGCAGGAACCAGGAGCTCAAGGATCTAGATGGAGCATGGAGCGAACTTCGGAAACGCGGGAACTCGCAAGAAGAGCTAATGAAAGGAAGAGAAAAGATGAAAATAAGTGCAGAAGCTCAGGAGCTCAGTAGCTCGCACGAGATGCTGCCAGTCACAGGAGCTCGCACGAGCTGGGTTAACAATCGGAGCAATCTAAAAGGGGTTAAAATGGAATTTCACAAAGTAAAACTTGCACAATGTGAGAAGAACGATGCCCTCCAGAGAAAAAAAAAACGAGGTCGTCTGAGAGACAGAGATGGGGCCAAGGACACAAGTGCTGAGGAGCAAATCATCACAATTAAAGATCAAAAATTCATCGTCGATGCGAGGATTTCTTCATTTGATACTTCTATCTTTATTTAGTTCATTGACTATGGAAGACTATGTTTTGCTATCACTCAAATGAGTTGCACCGTACTAGGTTCTACAATGAACCTAGGATTTTGGAGATATCTTTTCCAGATATTTGTCATGGTTTGGTGCATAGAATTCTATAACTGTTCGATTTCTCATCATTTGATTTGAAGTTGTAAACTTTCCTCCTTCATCAAGTGAATAACTCTATCTCCGTTTAGTTCGTGAGTGAACACTCTACCACATAGATATGGATAACACGATCTACACCGGTAGGATATGAGACTCTAGAGAATGCTAAACGAATCCTAGACCTAAAATATACAAGATACAAACCCTAATAATATTATGGTTGACTCTAACGCCCTAGTATTGGGAAAACAACCTCAAATCTGACAAATTCAATATTAAATAGTTCAGGATGACAGATTTGGAAACTGCATAGACTTTAGGATGAGTTTGAGAGAGAAATCCTAGTGTTGAGAATATATGAGGCGTCTATAAAGAACCAATAGTCTAAAACACATGTCTGGCGCAAAACTAAACTAATGAAAATATCAAAGTACTTGGTTTAATATATGTAAACAATAAACTTACTATAGACTCAGGTAGACTGACAGAAGACTTTTTCTAGATCTATGTAAACAGATTTATCAAGAGACTCAATGAAAAATAAGCTCATACATGGATGGATTTTAGAATGGATGCAACAACTTCAGATTTTGAATCCTAGTTGAGGGAAGCTGAAGCGCTGAAGGAGGAGCACTGGAAGCAGAACCATCGGCCAGGGAAGGTCCTCCTACTGGTGGCCTAACCTCAGGGGGTGTATCTCTCTCTCTCTCCTCACACTTTTTTAGAGGCTAATCTAATGTTGATTCGCTTTAGCCTGCTTCGCTAAATTTTCTTTGAACCCTACACCTATATTTATAGAGCAGATGACTTGGTTTACAAGTAAGAGAGTTATAGAGAAAGTTAATTATGAATAGTGAATTTTAGAAATTAAAGTTAAGTTAAAATCAATTTAAATAATAATTAATTATTTAATAAAGAGTTTTACTTCTTAAGAAAACCTAATTTTCGTAAAGAAATGTTCAATTTTACTATTTGATTCTCAATAAAGAAGTTAATATAAAAGAAATAATCTTTCTAGAAAAACAATTTCAATTTACTTAGAGTAGAACTTAAGCTAGCAATAATTCTTCTCAATAATTCTTCTTTAGTAAATCAAATCTTCTAAACAGAATTTCTGAAAAAGAAATAAAGATAATAAAATAGAGCTGGAATTTATTTAATATATAATATCAGAAATTTTTAATTTTCTTGTGAAAATATAATTACTATAATCAGTTTGATTTATACTGAAACGCTTTCAATTAACTTTAAATAGAAATCTGACTAAGTCTTAAAAGAGTTTTAATAGAAAAATACATCTAATGTGATCATTATCCTTAGATTTATTATTTTATTGAAAGATGTAATTTATTCCTAATTAAAATCTCTTTACTTGGAAGACAATGAGTAAATCCTGAAGTATCTCCGGGAAGAATAACAGACTAACTGAAACAGCCAAAAGAACTAGAAAAAAAAGTCAAAGAAGCTGCAAAACCTCAATCTGGATGCCCTAGGGTTGCTCGACCACCTAAGCACTCGTGCAATACCTAGGGCGGGCTAGAGAGGATTTATGTTGCTCTTTGGCCCTTTTCTTTTTTGCAGTATTGACAGTTGAGTCCAAATACACATGGATTGATGCTACAGGAATAACCCTACACCTAAGAATGACTCAGAAACTTCTAGGAATATACCTAAAACCCAAGGATCACAAACTGATAATTCTTGGCAATTTCTTGAATAACTAGAATCAAGGAGCCTCAACTACCTACAAGAACATGGTTTAGCATATTATAGTATCTAAATAAAGAGACTATGTTCACAGAACTGGTACTGGATATAATTCAAACTTTTCAAGAAAGAACAAAACCACATTTGTGAAATCTAGTAACAGACTTTCTCCAAAGTGTTTTCACTGTGGCAAGATTTGTCATGTTAAGATGATATGTCCCTTTAGAAGAACCGAACCTCACATCATGAGGAACACCTTCCCATTCCATCTTAAGGGAAGTGTAAGACAAATTTGGGTTCCTAAAGGGTTCAGACCACCCAACATGGTTGACCCTGAATATGAATTCAAATATCACACTTGGTCTAACAGCTGAGTAAGGCAGTGAATGGTGTTTGCAGGTTGTCACCAAGAACAAAGAACATAAGTGGATTATGGATAGTAGTTGCTCTAGACACATGAGTGGCAAGAGTTCTTTATTCACTAAACTCAATGAACAATTAGGAGGGATAATCACACTTGGTGACAAAGGAAAATGCAACATCATAGGAATTGGGAAAGTTGGTAATGATGTTGAAAATCCTATTTCAGATGTATATCTTCTAGATGGTCTGAAGCTTAATCTGCTTAGGAATTCTCAACTGTGTGATAATAAATAAAAAGGTTATTTTGACAAGGAGCAATTTGTTGTGCAAGATGAAAAATCTGGCAATTGCATTCTCACTGCTTCAAGGTCAAACAATGTTAATTCTTTGAATACTAACAAAGTTGCAGGAGAAAGTCTGAAATGTCTCAAGGCCTTGAAAGAGGATTCAAACCTTTGGCACAGAAAGTTTGGACATATCAGCTTGTATATACTGAACAAACTAGTCTCTAAAGACTTAGTCAGAGGACTACCATCCATCAAGTTCAAAGATGAAGAAGTATGCAAAGCATGTGCTCAAGAAAAAACAGCCAAGGAGCTCATTCAAGCATAAGAACTTTGTAAGTACAACTAGACCTATTGAACTGTTTCATATGGATCTATGTGGTTCTATGAGATCTAGTTCCAACTCCCAAGGGTAAGAAGTATATGCTGGTTATCGTAGATGGTTTCTCTAGATTCACTTGGGTAATGTTTTTAAGAGAAAAGTCTGAAGCACTATCTAAAGTTTCTAAACTTTGTAAAGATATACAAACTTTGAAAAATCTGCATATTGCTTTAATAAGGAGTGATCATGGCAGAGAATTTGATGAACTAGAGTTTGATTCATTATGTGCTAAGTATGGTATTTCTCATAACTTTTCTGCTCGTAGAACTCCTCAACAAAATGGTATAGTTGAAAGGAAAAAACAGGACTCTTGAGGATATGGCTAGGACAATGCTTTTGAAAAACAAATTGCCAAAATCTTTTTGGGCAGAGGCTATCAACACTGCAAACTATATCTTGAACAGATGCCTGATTAGGCCTATTTTAAAGAAGACTACTTATGAACTTTTCAAAGGGAGAAAGCCAAATGTTTCATATTTCAAACATTTTGGTTGTACTTGTTTTGTTCACAATAATGGTAAGGACAATCTTGGCAAGTTTGATGCCAGGAGTGATGAATGTATTATCCTTTTCTTTAACTAGCAAAGCTTTCAGAGTTCACAATATGAGAACCAAACTTGTTGAGAAAAGTATATTTATTATATTTGATAACAACAATGATGGTCCTTTAAGTGAAGGTTTTGTAGACTTCAATTTGAACAAGCATGAGTCAGATGATGAAGCAGATCCAAAGAATGGTTCTAAGACTAACATGCAGGAAAACATAAGAGATTTCCAAAGCCTCTAAAGTGGCTCTCAAAGCCTTGAAGCATAACCTCAAGGAACACAGAGTGGTCATGCCACTACATCAAGCTCTCAAGGCATTAAAAAGATTTCTGGAGAACTAGAGCCCTGGACACCAAGAAAGAAGTTCAAATATATGTCATCTCATGCAGCAGAAAATATCATTTTTGATCCATTCACTGGTACACAAACAAGATCTCATTTAAAGAAACTTGTGTGCTTTTAATGCTTTTGTGTCTCTTGTAGAACCTAAGAATGTGAAAGAAGCACTAAAAGAAGCATACTTGATCATTTCAATGCAAAGTGAGCTGAATGAATTTCAGAGGAACAAAGTCTGAATTCTAGTTCCTCCTCCAAAAGACCAGCTGTAATTAGAACAAGGTGAGTGTTCAGAAACAAGCTGGATGAAAATGGTAAGGTTATCAGAAACAAGACAAGATTAGTAGCTCTAGGCTACAACCCGGAAGAAGGTGAAAATTTTGAGGACACTTTTGCTCTTGTGGCCAGGTTAGAAGCAATAAGAATATTACTTGCTTTTGCATCACATAAGAACATCAAACGGTAGATTGTGCACGGACCGAAGAGAGGTTCAAACCATGAAGTTTCGATTCACGATGAGAAATCGACAGGAAGTGTGGAAGATTGGAGAAGATAAATTAGGGTTTCATCTACACAGAGAGAGAGGGGGTGGAGAATTGTATTTGTCTACTGTAAACGCAGGGTGAACGAAGGTCAACAAAGGGTCGTACTTGCAAATACAAAATACATTTATCTATTCAGATACCCCCAGGGTGTCGTATTTCATCAGTATACATATTTATTTGGGAATACAATAAGCTAGATATTTGGTGGTGGTGTTGTGCGAATATGTCGAAAGGGAGGGGGTATGTGCATTATTGTAGAGTATGTTTGCAAAACCCACCGCAAGCGATGCGAGTGGACAATTTTTTTACTTTTTACATGAATTGACTAATTGGCCGCATAGTACTCTGTTCCGTGTAAAATTCTTCTCCCTTCGTTAAATTGTGCCAGCTGACTTTACATACCAATCAAACTCTAAATCCTTTTTTTCTGAAATGAAGATATTTATTTAGGTTCTACTTTCTTTATCTAATTTTATTGGACTTTTTATCTTTTCTTATGTCGTAAAAAAAATATAATTATACCATTTTCGTAAGAATTTATGTCGGGTAACATTTTACCTTTTTATAAGACTAAAAAAAAGTTTGTGTTTTCTAACTTCAACTTTTCCTACTTTTTACTCCTATAATTTACTTTTTATGAGCTAAAATATAACATAAGTAAGCAACAAAATAAAAGTTACCTAAACCTTAACAATACCAAAGTAAGCAACCCTAGCTTCGAATAAGTCGGAGGGCGGCCAGGGCGAATTTTCTTGCGAAGGGTTTCTGCGGGTTTCTCTTCGGTCTCTACAACGAGCAATCTCGATCAGCTTAAGTTGTCTCTAACATCATGGCAGGGCTGGGATCATCGTTGGACTTTGGGAAGCTTACAATTGAAGAAGAAGAAGAAGTTGAAGTTTTTGAGAAAGAATACAGTTTAGCAGCCATCAAAGGACGAGGGCCATGCTTATTCGGTGAGTTTCTCCTCCCTATCAGATTCAACATCTGGGCAATGAAGCTTTTGTTTAAGAAAATATGGTCGGGTGGTGAGGATTTGAGCATTCATGAACTGGTGCAAACTCCTTTGTCTTTCAATTCCAAAGTAAGGAAGAACTGGACTCTATTTTCTCCGGGGGGCCATGGATCTATGACGATAATGTTTTAGTGCTGAAGCATTGGTACTTGGCAGACAACCCAGATAAGATCCTTCTTGAAACAATTGATGTTTGGATCAAGTGAGGAACTTACCGATTTATCACCAAACGGACGCTGATTTACGTAGGGCTCTCAAGAATATGGGGACAATAATAAATACGGGTCCAAGAATATCCTCTGCACCAGGAGGCGATTATACGCGAGAAAGGGTTAGGTTGGCGATTGATAAACCACTTCGAAGGGGACGTAACATTGAAGTTCTGGGAGAAGTAAGATGGTTGGATTATAAGTATGAACGGATCCCCTGTATTTTCCGGTGGTGTGGTATGATTAGCAATCATGATGAGGATTGTATCATGCGTACTGATGTGCAGAAGGAACAGAGAAACCCAGGTTATGTGGATTGGCTCCTTTTTCGCCCCCTCCTAAGAAGAGATTGTTGGATGCTTTTAATGAAGCTAGTGGTCAGCCTCCTGGTCTTGAAGACGAAGTGGAGATTGCGGAAGAACAGAACCGAGAAGATGAGGAGATGGGCAAAGTGGATGGGTCGATCAGCGGTTCGAGTATGGAGGAGGAAGCATCAGCTGACTTGGACGAAGACATTGCTGGTCTTGACGTTGAGAAGGACAATAACATTAATGTTTACAATAATCCACTGGGTTCACACGACAAAGCAGCGCGCTTCTAGGCAGAGGATAAATCCAAAGGAATAGCGGTGGCACTTGGCAATAATTCTGTGGGGGCAAAGAGAAAGAGTGATGAAGTGAATCTAAGCCCTAGTCCGATGGACAAATCCAAGAATCGAGTACAAGCAAAGGCAGGGGGTGGAGGTAACGCAAATTCAGGACGTTGGAATGGCCCTAACAGTGCAGGGTGTCGTGGTGCCGGTCGTGGGTTTTGGCGTGGTGGTGGAAGAGGAGGAAGAACTAAGCCGACAGCAGCTACGGGACGAGTAGGTTAAATGGACAACAGTGCTACCATGAAGGCCAATCATACGGTCCATACAAATCCTTCGGAACCAAAAAGTACATGTTTAGATGGAGATAGGGTTGGGCAAAGCAGTCTTCTGGTTTCTGCGGTGCGGATTCCAACACAGGGGGTGCTACCTCAAATAACACGAAAACTAATTTGGCTGAGGCTGCGAGACAGCCCAGCCAATCGCAATGAGTATGTTAAGCTGGACGTGCGTGTAACACCCCTAATTCCCGAGAGAGTTCTTAGTGCAATATCAAGACTTTGGGGGCAAATTCGTAAATAGTTTGTCACGACTTTAAAGTTAGTATTTTGGAGTGTTGGCGATATTTGAAAGTTGTTGGAATGATTTTAGAGCACTAGAGATGTTCGGGTGGTTTTGTAATTCTCTGAAATTAATTAGAAGCTCTCATTTTAGTTATACCTAAAAGTTTAGAAAACTACACTTCTACCCCCCCCCCCATGCATGTGTGCCACTTGGCAACCTCATTTTGACACCTCAAGTGCTAGGTGGAAGTTCTACTCTCCTCTCCCACTTCACCATCTGCTGAGTGAGAAAGAGAGATAGACCTCATCACCTTCATCATAATCTTCTTCTTCTTCCCTCAATAACAACCACCACCACTACCACCCTAGCACCACCACGCCTTTACCATTTCAAAAACTGTTATAGCTGGAGGTACAGGGTGACCGGGGGAGAAAAATGCACAAATCAATTTCATGGGAGGAGGTGTATCGAGAGAGAAAACCCAACTTGATAATAGTTTGTATACTTTACCTATGTTTTCCAGCCGTTGTTAAGGATCGTTCGAAGTAGACGTATGTATTGTGTTGCTGCATTTACTGTGACCCGAATTCATATGAGATGAGCGTTATAGCCGGAGTGCTAGCTTTGCTTTTCTCCGTTCTTGGCGCATTGGTAAGTACATATGTACGGCCTTTTTATATCAAAATGTGTGTATGTGTTTGATGTTTCAAATGAATGCTTGTTATATGAAACAGTATGAAAATGCATGATTTATACTGAAAAATTCCGATTATTGATTTATACTGAGAACTCTTAGAAATGACTTGTGAATATTGTATACCAACTATGTTTATGAGAAGTAAAGGTAATAAGATACCTCTAATAGATTTAGGACGATGTACAGAGTTGTGTTATTAATGGGAGGCGCCAAGCGATCCTCCATTTTCTTATGGCTAATACCATTGAAGTAATGCTTCTTATTATTGGATCGAACTTAATTGTTCACAAATCCGCCCCCGATGAGCCAAAATGTACCAAGGTATTGCGACCAAGGGTTTGTTAGAGCTATACAGTGCTACTTATACTTGTAAGGGTCACTACGGTATAGGGGTGTCGACACTTAAGGCCTTTTAGCTAATGTTGTGAGCGGGGTTGACGAATGGCCTCCCTTAACGCTTGGGTGAAATAAGGTTTGATAGACCCTAGAAGGAACCCTTTGTGATTATTTCGTGATCCCTCTGTTTACATCGATCCTGCTGGTGGCTCTGGACATGACTCAGCTAAAACTAACGTTTAATTGAACTTGAAAGATAGTTGTCTACTCTATTGTTGTTGTTTGTGGCACTTGATATGACCTAATCGATTGAAATGATTTGAAAAGCTTTGGCTACTTGTGAACTAATATCGTTATCGACTCCAAATGGACTTGTTTACTCTGGTTTTATTACCGAATACTCGTGGTTTTGTCAATGCTCTTAAACTGAGAGGTTTTGTTATTCGGTTACTTTCAGTTGTTCCAAAATCCCCAACATGTTACCATTATTGTTTTAAATATTCTGTTTTGTTTCAACTCATGCTTCTGTGCCACTCATGCTTTACATGTCGTAGTGTGTATTTACTCTGCTTTTACTGATTATTTTCTGCAAAACTGCGTCGGCGTTTGCCATTTTAAAACCGTAGGTCATTAATAAAAGTGGGGGATGGGAACGCGAATCGAGACGAAGACACTTAGCTTAGATTAGATCACCTATGATTTAACACATAACTTATTAAAATCACATTACACTTGTAAACTTATCTTCTCAAGACTGTTGTATTTATTAGCCAAATTGCAATATTCGTAAAGTTATTTCTACTCTTGGTCATCAATTGTCTCTTTAACCCTGAACCGAGATCCCGGGTTGTTTCAGTGCGGGGGCTTGGGAACCCCCGTAGCGTTATTTCTCTTTGCGATTTAGTAAGGATACAGAAGCCCAACATCGTCTTCCTCATGGAGACGAAACAGTATGCAACTGGGATGGTACGTATTCGTGATAGACTTGGTTTTCGGAATGGGATCTCTTGGGATGGTACGTATCTCTTCTCTTCGTGAGAAGAGAAGAGATAGAAGAGGTGGTTTGGCTTTGATGTGGGATGAGGAGGTAAGCTTCTCGCTTGCAAAGAAGTCGCGTTTCTACATTCATGGCTTTTTTACTATTATTAGTGAAGCAAAACATGGATATTTAACGGGTTTTTATGGGGATCCGGACAGAAGACAAATACACAACTCGTGGACTTTGCTCAAACATTTGCTTCCTCATCATAATCCATGGTGTGTCGTGGGGAATTTTAATGCCTTCACTTCTATTTATGAAAATAAAGGAGGAAGAGAAGTCTCCTTTAGTTAGATAGAAGGTTTTAATGGTGTTGTCAATCGCCTGCAACTTCGGGATCTTGGATTTTCTGGTGTTCGTTTTACTTGGTCGAATAACCGAGGTGATGAAATGAAAATCAGAGAACGTCTTGATAGGTGTATAGTTAATGATAACTGGACGGATATTTTTGGATGGGGTAGAGTGGATCATCTTGTCGCCGAGGTGTCTGACTATGTTCCTTTGCAGGCTGTCTGGCCTTCAGGGATTTTGAGAATGGGCAGAACTAACAGGCGATTTCAGTTTGAAAATATGTGGTTACAAGACCATCGTTGTGTTCAGTTTGTGGCGGATATTTGGCGAGGGTTGAATGGCTCGGTCAAGATAAAGCTGAAAAGTATGGCTACAGCCTTGACGAGTTGGAGCAAGGAGATCTTTGGTAGTGTCAAAACGAGGTTGAAGAATCAGAAGAAAAGATTAGCTCAATTGGCTGAAGGGCCACAAACGGCGGCTGCCGTGGCAGAGGCGCGATCTATTCGTCAGTCGATTCTTAGCACTTTTCTTATGGAGGAGGAGATGTGGATGCAACGAAGTAGAGAAGTGTGGATGAAGAAAGGGGACAAAAATACGACTTATTTTCACAGGAAGGCATCGATTAGAAGAAAGAGAAACAGAATTGAGGGACTAGAAGATGAGAGGGGAGAGTGAGAAGGAGAAGACGCCGATTACGACTATTCTTGAGGATTATTTTAAAAATATTTTTACTTCGATTGATCCACAACGGGATGAGATGGAACCTATGTTAATCAATGTGGATGAATTGGTCTCTTTGGAGCAGCAAGCGGTACTAGACATGGATTTTACTGCTGAAGAGGTGCAGGCTGCGTTAGGGAAGCTAGCGTCGGCCAAGGCGCCGGGCTCAGACGGTTTTCCTGCAGGTTTTTTCCAACGTTTCTGGTCTGTGGTAGGGGCCGAGGTGAAGAATCTTTGCTTGAGTATCTTGAATGGTAGCGGCAATGTGGTGGATCACAATCACACTCTCATTTCTTTGATCCCCAAGGTGAAACAGGTTAGAAGACCAACTGATTTACGTCCTATTAGTTTGTGTTCTTCGATATACAAGATAGTTACGAAAGATATGGCACCAGTTAAAGTTGTTTCTAGAAGCTATTATTTCTGAAAATCAGTCCGCTTTTATGCCGGGTAGACTGATTTCAGATAATATTCTTATCTCGTTTGAGTTGTTACACACAATGAAGAATATGAATAAAAGAAAAAAATGCTTCTTTGCTCTCAAAGCGAATATGAGTAAAGCTTATGATCGGGTGGAGTGGGTCTTCTGAGAGCTACTATGGAACGGATGGGGTTTGGGCTTCGTTGGATCAACCGGGTGATGAATTGTATTTCTTCAGTTCGCTACAACATTATTGTTAATGGTGAAGCCCAATGAATGATTACTCCTGAAAGGGTGTTGCGGCAGGGGTGCCCCTTATCTCCTTATTTATTTCTCCTTGTTAGTGAAACTCTATCTCGTAGACTAACAGCTGCAGTGCAGGAATGAAGTCTGACATGAATGAGTGCTTCTAGAGGAGGTCCCAAGATCTCACATCTTTTCTTTGCAAATGACAACATTTTGTTTGCTAAAGCGACATTAGAAGAAATTGGAGTTCTGAAGGGTATTCTTGTTGATTATGGGGTAGCATCTGGCCAGGTGCTCAATCTACAGAAATCATCGATTATTTTCTCTGACAACGTAGATATGGAGCTTTGGGTTATGCTTATTGGTCAGTGTGCAGTCCAGCTTGAAAACCAACATGACATTTATCTGGGATTACCAACCTAGGTTGGAAGAAGCAGAACGGTAACATTCAGTCCTTTAGTGGAGAGGGTGGCCAAGAAGATGAAGGGATGGAAGGGCTCTTCTCTATCTACAGTGGGTAAGGAAGAGTTAATCAAATTCGTTATTCAAGCTATCCCTATTTACACTATGAGTTATTTTCTGTTACCTAAGAAAACTTGTCAAGATCTTGAAAGATTCTTCCGAAATTTTGGTGGGGAGGTGATGATCAAAAGAGGAAAATCCATCGGGTCACGTGGCCAAAGATGAAGGACTATAGAGAAAGTGGTGGATTAGGTTTTCGTGATTTCCATGATTTTAATCAAGGAATGCTAGCCAAACAAACTTGGCGCTTTTTGAAGTTCCCCAACTTGTTGGTTAGCCGTGTTTTCAAGGAGAAGTATTTTCGTGATTGTTCGATCTTACAGCTAGAAGTAAGGAAATCAGCCCAAATCTCCTTTGCTTTAAGAAGTATTTTGGCGGGTATAGATTTGATTAACAGTTGTTTGGTATGGAAGATAAAGGACGGCACAAATGTGAGAATATTTGGCGGTCGATGGCTTAATAGGCCGACTACTTTCAGGTTGATTACGGTCCCACCTCCAGGGAGTGAAAATATGATGGTAAATGAGTTAATACGTGCTGAAACGGGTAACTGGGATACCGACAAGGTGGAGCAGCTGATATGGCATGTTGATGTGGAGGAAGTACTAAAAGTTCCAATTTTCGGCTATGTACAAGCAGATACGTTCTATTGGAATTATTCGGAGGACGGAGCCTACATTGTGAGTTCTGGGTACAAAGTTCAAAGAGACATCACGGCGGGTCAATCTTCAACCTCCAATGGTCAAACTGGTTACCCATGGTTGTCCACGATGTGAATCTGAAGATTCCTAAGAAATTTATAATGCCATGTTGGCGAATTCATCATTCATCTTTCCCGCTTGCTGCCAGTTTCGGAAGGAAGGGGGTAAATGTTCCTGTGATGTGCAAGGTTTGCGAAGAGGAAGTGGAAACTCAGGAACACCTGTTCTTGAAGTTCTCTCATGGGCAACTGGTTTGGAAGGCTGTACTGGGTGAGGATTTTGATCTTAATATTTACAGCGATTGCGGGGAGATGTTGGGACACTTCTTGAGTAACGAGAATAAGCAAAGATGTGAGCTTTTTGTGACGGGTTTCTGGGCAATTTGGACGAATAGAAATGATATGGTGTTTAACGGCAAAGGAATGTTGGAATAGGTGCCCTAGACACAATCTATATTTAGAATGAACATTGCTTGGCTAGAAAAATTATTTATTATTTATTGTGATATTTAATATAATGAAGTAATTAGATACAATGTGTTGTTTATCTTAAATATCCCTAGTCCATTATATTGATTAATGGGACAATCAACTATAGACTAGTATGTGGGTAGATTGACATGGAGATATCAAGTCTAACACATGGGTATGCATTAAGAGTAATGTCATACTGGATTGACCCACGACGATAAGGATACATTAGATTATTTCAAAGTCACAATCGCTTCTCGTAGTGCTAATGATATTTTAATCCTTATACTTGAAGTCACTAGATACTCTAGTTGTGAAATATCGTACTTTGATATTATCAAACGTTGCGCCTTAACTGGGTAACTATAAAGATAGTTATCGGGTATGATTGGAAGATAGCTTAGAGATCGTAGTGACGTAGAGAGGATTTGTCCCTCCCACATAATGGGAGAAAATATCCATGGGCCACTTAAGGTATGGTGCTTATAGAATGTCTGGACAGACTCAAGTGAATCAATATGGATATATTGATGTTATCTACTCACATAAGCATACTCCCAGGATCGAGAAACTATGGATTGGATATACGAGTGTGACTATTATGTCTCGTGTCCAATCCGGATATGGAGACAAAGAGAAAACACAATACATGAACATTGGACACAAGGTTTGTCGGATCACTGACTTATTTCTATTAGGTTTGTGGCATGGACGTGTTGCTAGACACCGCTCCATGTTAGTAAATAGTTACTACCAACTAAGTAGAAACATATGGGTACACACCGGATGGACTGAGTTGGATATGGGTATTAATTATTTGGAAAAATTAATAAAAGGATCATAACGCAACCACAAGCAAAGTTAGTGGGACTAATTTTTAAGTGGATTAATCCGTTTAAGGACATGATTAGTATTGATAATTTTATGTAGTTAATAAAGAGTTATTATTATATAAAGGAACTCTAGCTTGTTATTTTCTCAGTAGAGTCATTATTGAGAGAAACATAACAAAGCAAGAGAGAGAGAGCAACAATAAGGAGGCCGAAGCCCCCCGATTGCCGTCCCTCACCCCGTCGGCCACCAAGGAGGACCGCCCCTCCTTGACTCGTTTTGCGTGATCTTCTTCCTTCTTTTGTTGCTAGCACTACACGGTGGGAAGGAATCCAATCAAGAATCCAAGGTGTGGATACTCGTAGAGACGAAGATACTATTCATCGTGTAATCTCACAAACTAAGTACACATCTATTATGCCCTTATCATGTTATGATGGCTTGCCTTTGATCCTTGGAGGGATTTGAGCAGGATTAATTTTGTTATTCCGCTGCGTAACCTGCATCAAAACCCTACAGTGGTATCAGAGCCACATGTCGTAGCGCATAACATGATCTTATGTGTTACAGTTTTCAGTTTACAGGCCGTATTGTTTATATTATGCAAAAACTGAAATTCATTGGCATATTAGATGCAAATTGGATTTGATTCAAGACAAACAAGACCTACTTTAACATGGGATGTGAAGATTGGTGAGTTTGATCACATAGGATGTGAATAGTTTTGGATCTAGGAACTAGAGTTAGGGCACAATCTTGGAAAAGGGGTTTTTCAAACTTGGAAACAACTAAGCTTGGACAACAAGGCAAGGAATTGTTTTGGAAACAATTCCATAGGGAGGTTCGGCACCTAAAGGGACCGCCTCCCTTGCCTTGCCGCCCAAGCTAGGGCACGACCAAGGGGTTGGGCCGGCCTAGCATGCGGCTTGGCCGCACGTGGGGCTCGGCTGACCGTCCCAAGGCCTTGCCTTGGTCCTTAGGAGGTTCGTCCATGCTAGATGGTGGACCCCTTTGCCTATTTGACCCTAGTTGCCTAATTTCAAACTAAAATTGAACAAGCACGTTAAAAATTGGGTATTAACTGTATTATGTGCTTTGTAGCATGGTGGATGGATATGGCCTAGGTTGTGGATGTTTACTTTTGTGATTTGGTTTACGGCCTGCGAGCTGATCAAATTAATGTAATAGTTAGTTAATTTTACGGCCTACGAGCTGATAATCTTCTCAACATGTGAGGTTTTATTTATTTATTTATTTATTCTAGATGTTAGACTAGAATTAGAATATTTAGATGATAGCCAAGAGCATGGAAAAGAAGACAGGAGGACCAAGAAGCCACAAAGACGATGAGGACTCCCATCCTAGGTGCGCGGCTATGGTGGAGCACATGGAGATGAGCTTGTCACTATAGGGCATATAGATATTATCAATGGCTTGGTAATATCTTAGTCTAGGGGCCATATATATGCCACGTTAATTTTTCTTTTGTGTATGTTTATTATTTATGTCTTATTATTTATTTTGTTTATGGATGATACTAGCAAAACGTTAACAAGATAATAATAAACAAGTTTTGATCTTTTATTGTGGATTGCCCAATCCAAGTAAGTAGATCATGTTGATGAGATCAACCAAACAATTAGATAATGACTATTAAATCCCTCAATGGAAATATTGCGTTTTGTCTTCTCTTGCCTAAACACCCTTCATGATCAAGGTCCATTAAATTTCGGATTTCCAAAGCAAGGCATTTTAATTCATCTTGGTATGTTGCGGTGAAACAAGCACGTAATGTGTGATTGTTGAAGCAAGAGGTTGGACGCATCTGGGCAAATTCAATTGGATTGATGAGCCTAGAGGCATGACAATTATGTGTTATCTAAAGGATAATGAATAAAGTATTATTCGCCTAATTGGACCAAGAGTTGCATGGGATGCAGTTGGAAGGGTTCCTACCTAAATAACCAATTCTTGGGTGACTTGCCAAAGCAAGCTCAATAAGAAGTGAAATATGGATCTTTGACTCACTAGAAAATATGTATGATATTTTCCGCATTAATGGTGAGGTCTATTAATCCGAGAAAAATAGTGGGAGCTATATTTAATGATCTAGCCATTGTTGAACATAGTTAAACTGTTCAAAATACTAAAATTGCATATTTCCCGTATCGTAGAATACCAATGGCAAACAATCAACATGCATCGACTTCATCCATACGATCTTTCCTTGAGAAGGACAAGTTGTCTGGAACAAATTTCCTTGACTGGTACAGAAACTTAAGAATCGTTCTTAAGCAAGAAAAGAAACTGTACGTGTAACACCCCTAATTTCCGAGAGAATTTTTAATGCAATATCAAGACTTTGGGGAAGAATTTGTAAATAGTTTGTCACGGCTTTATAGTTGGAATTTTGGAGTGTTGACAATACTTGGAAGTTGTTTGAATGATTTTGGAGCACTAGAGATGTTCGGGGTGGTTGTGCAGCATCTCTAACCTCCTCTCCACCCTGTGATTATTCACGAATGATATCCTTCCTCATTTTCTTGATCTTTTTCATTTTCATCTTCTTCCCCTTCTTGTCCAAGAACAACCAACACCACCACCTCTGAAACAACCTCCCTGCCTCTTTGTTTCAAGAGCTGCTGCTACTAGAGCAAGTACCTGGGATGAGGAGGATAAGCCCTCAATTGATTTAAAGTTTCAATAAGAGACAAAGTCAGAAATTGAATTTGAAGGTGATTCGTGCTCATGAATCTCAGGAGAATCCAACGCACCTGGTAGGAGCATCTGGTTCGTCTTTTTCATCTTCGGCCACCGGAATCTAGACTCCCCGCCGGAGAAGCTGCTGCTAGTAGTTAGAACTCTCGGTAAATCGTGTCCGGGTTGTTTCAGCTCGTATCAGAGCATCGGTTCTCCGGTTAAAGTGACTTTTCGATTTCCTCTAGTAGAGAATAAGAAAGATAGCACGTTTTTGAAATTTTAAAAATTAAGTAGGATAACCCAATTTGGAAATAATGAAGTAACAAGCCGCCGGGGTTTTTGGGTACTTACGTATTGTTAAACTTGATTTGTGTAGTACTCGTTGATTGAATGTTAGCAGCTGATTCAAGTGTGATACATCGGAATACTTATGTGACATTCTTTTTATACCGAATTACTTTCTATATAGAAATGATTTGTCATTGTCGTGTGATGCATATCCGTGTTCCTTTGCTTGGTCATCCTACCTTGCCTACGAGAGAGTAACGGCGATTTGACTTACAAGACCCCAAGACCATTCATTTCAAACCTATGAGTGCGACTTTTAAGATAATACTTTGTTTTGTTTCATATTTGAGTTAGTTTGACCTGGTCATTTTCAAAGTTATAAAGTTTTGACAATAAGGTATCCCTTTCTTTAAAAAAAATGAGTTTCTAAAAAGTGACTGGGTGTCGAGATACCAAATGCCAAGTGATATGAATCACTTTGTTTAGTAGTCCGCTGGCGTGACTCTTAGTGCGACGGTACTATGAGTTGTACCCGCTGTGTAGACTAAGCTGGAACATTTGAAACACCTTCGAGTTGTGATGGAGAGACACGTTATGTGACGACACATAGTGTTCTTTTCCCCTCGCATGCGTGGAACCCTTGAGGTGATTGGTTCATCTAATCCTGTACAGGTAAGAAAATATATTCTTTTATGTGGATGAGAAAAGCAGAATGACATGTTAGTTTCGATCAAACTATTTTTTCTAAAAGTTTCGAGATTTGTTTGAATGCTAGAAAATTTTCGGAGCGCTTCTAAAATTGGGAACTTGCATATTTGTCTTGAACTTTCAAACCTTGTTTCGAACTTTTACTTATATTGATTGTATATGAAACCTTAATGTGATGCGAGTTTAGGCTGGTAAATAGCATAGACCCGTCGTGTGGAGAGTGAGAATGAGAAGTTTCTTTAGTTAAGGTATTGTTAGCTGACCAACTAAGGAAGCGATCTATTGGGAGCAGAACATCCGACGAGAGCAGTTTATGTACTTGTCTGATTAAGTCAAATAGACTGAGTCACTTTGCTGCATTCAACCTGCATTTCATGCATATGGGTAAGTATATGATGAGATTTTCGGGGACGTTGATTTTTTAAGGTAGGTAAATTGTAACACCCCTAATTTCCGAGAAAATTTGTAGTGCAATATCAAGACTTTGGGGGCGAATTTGTAAATAGTTTGTCACGACTTTATAGTTGGCATTTTGGAGTGCTGACAATATTTGAAAGTTGTTAGAATGATTTTGGAGCACTAGATATGTTCGGGGTGGTTGTGAAATTATCCAAAATTAAGTACGAACCTCTATTTCTAAGTGTACCCTAAAGCTTAGAAAATTACACTTTAACCCCCCCCCCCATGTATGAAGGCCACTTGCTGCATCCAACTGCAAGTGTACGGCTGTCAGTGTAGTAAAAATTCCGGTAAATTCGGGTTTGTCGAACCCAAAGGTACTTTTCGTGAACCAGTTAGCACTATTAACTTCGTGTGGGCAAGCAATTGGGAGAATTTTATAAACTAAATAATTGAAAAGACAAAACAGTTATTTAACTAGTGAGGTTTAATATGGAAGAAACAACCAAGACACCTCGTTTGGGGGATTGCTAGGACTTTCAATTGATAACGTTCTATGATTTGTGAAACACAGACAAAATTTACTTTGCTAATCGAGCAATACTAACTCACCGAGTTACCAAGTGAGCATCCTATGTTTAGGTTAAATTAAAACCAAGTTACCAAGTTCTAATTATCCCTACACATGCATTAACGATGAATTCTACTCAAACGATCCTAGTCAACGTAGCCGGGTTACCAAGCCTATGAACGAGTGATTGTTTGCTTTTCCGGTTTAACAATTACCGAGTCACCAAATCATTGCAAACTAAGTTCTAGCTAACAAGACGTCTCCAATTAACAAGATGAGATGAAAATCACAAAACAAGTATATCAAACGTAAAATCATCAATTAGGTTTATCAAAACATGAATCTCAATTCATAAAACGCATAATCAATGTGAAAACCCTAACCCCAAACTCGGGTCCAGATATAAGAAGTTTAGATACACATATTCATGATCACAACTACAAGAGTTTGTGTGATCATGATCAAAAACAAAGAAACGAAGGAGAAAAGAGATCAAACAAGGTTTCCCAAGCTCCACGATGTGTTCCAAGCTCCAAGTTCATGTCCCATCCTTCAATAATGCGAACCCCCAGAAAATATGACCTAATATGTCTAATATATGTTCCCTAAGAGTCTTGGGTCAATTAGGAAATTTTTGGGCATTGTTTCCTTAATTTTGGCCGCCTCTGCACAGTGTTTTCGCAGGAAGAGTCTTCCTACGAAGACTTTTTCTCTTCGTACGAAGGTCTTCCCAGATAAGTACTGCAAGCTCTTTTGGGAAGACAAATTCATCAACTCAAAATTTGCCTAAGTGTTAAGTCTTGACACGCCAAAAACATCATTTTTCGGTTCTTTTCCGATTCCTTGCCCGCGCCTTTGCTTCCTTGAGGATCTCATCGGCCTCGAGACTCCTTTTATGCAATAAAACATTCCCAAATTTTGGGGAACCCTTCATTCATCAATTTAGCTCCTCGAAAGACGTGTTTGATATTTCCGGATGCTTTTGGCTGCATTTTATCTCTTTGAGCATCCTTTTTGACATAACTTTTTCGTCCGGACTCCGATAAATGTGATTTTTGCACCTTTGGATTCCTTTTGCGACATAGACTACATCCATGTATAGAACTTCCCGTTTCCGGACCATTTTCTTGTTTTTCTAAATTATTGCCCAATATTTGGCGAAAACATCAAAAACGCGCCAAATTCGCCTCTTTCTTCTATTCCGAAGCTCGTTTCTTCTCTCCACTTGATTCCTGCATACGTAATTCCTGTCAAACAACAACACGAACACTACCGCGAAGATCAAATATGATAGATTATCAAAATCATACTCAAAACTAAATAAGAAACGCCCGGATTGTGCATTTAAGCTCAAAAACATCCAAAAGTGCATTTTCTTTATATTTTGGCTCAAATTTCGTCACTTTGCACCGAAACGCACACAAATAACAATGTAAAGTGTACGTTGGATAACTCTTTTTATGGAGTTTTAAATACCCCACAATTGCCATTTGTGCGTCCCGAGCAAAGTCTCATCTACTGCATCTAACTGTTTACTAGCCGACAAGACTCAAACGACTCTAACACGACTCACGACACAACTAATGTAGCAAGATGATGCAAATGCAAATCTAGACTCGATCTTAAACACATAAAAACTTTTAAATTCATTCTTTTTTGTGAGATCAGGAAATTTCAATACACCTAGACCGGTGCTCCTGGAGTAATGAAAAAGTTAGGCAAGAGGCGTGAATCGCAACTAAACTCGACAACAAGTAATTCCCCATAGTTAGCATAGAAAGCTTAATTGTACTGTAAAGAACAACCTACCTCTTCATGTGTGCTGATAAAAATAAGAGGCTAACCAAGGCTAAACCACATTCATAGTCCGAGCTCCTATTCAGCTAATGATCAAATATGATGAGGCTTAAGGACAAAAAGGATATAACTTGTATGAAGAAACAAATCATAAAGCGTCACATAAGCTCACCAAACCCCATATCTCACACACCCTCACCTTGAGGATAGGAATCCACAACCCGAATCTCACCGACTATGGCCCTCAATCCCCTCAAACCCCGGTACCATGTCAATTCTGTGGTCAACAAAGCAAATAATGTGGAAAACTCATCTTTGTCTTCAATCCCGAACTAGGAACTTTCACCACTCATTTTTCAATAAGCATACTTTATTTCTTTATTTATTCCTCTCATTTTTTTCTCTCTTTTCTTTTTTTTCTCTTTTTTTTCTCTTTTTTCTTTTTCTATATATATTTTTATTTTTCTCTCAATCAAATATCAATATAATATACGAGTGATGCTCCTTCAAGAATCAAACAATGCCAAATAAGATATGTCACGTATGGGGGTGGAGTCATCAAATCCACAATCTCTATGTCCGTAGTCAAATGTCGACACCCCCACACTAGAATGTAGTCACATCCCCTCTCAAGTAGTCAAATAAGATATGTCACGTGCTTAATCCAACCGAACCTCCTACACCAAGATGATAAAAATCCAGTACCTAGCACGTTCCACCAATTCAATAAAACCACCCCATTTTGTGCGGATTAGACGTCACGCACTCAGGCTCCCCACTACCGTGACCATGGTGTAATGACATGGAACACCGCCACACCGTAATGTGCAAGCCAACTCACTCACCCTCGCATTCCATCAAGGATATCTAATGAAGCACATGCGAACAATAGGATTCACATAAATGTGAAATCATGCACTCCCTCATCGAACCCCCTCAACTACTGCTCCCTCGTGACGCTCTAGAAAGGTAATTCTAAACGATATATGATGAAGGCCAAGAATCGTCTCCCTAGGTCATAGAGGCTAACAATGAATCCAAGGATCAATTAGGGTTATCTAGTGGTCCAACAAGGTAAGATCTAAAAGCAATGAGTGCTCGAATACACATCCTCGCACAGCTGTTCGGTGTGCCACTACGAGGCGGGCTGGCGACTACCTAAGACGGATAACATGAACGTTCGGCTTGTTTAGTAAACACCAAGCTCAACTCTTTTAAGAGAAAACAACACACTTTAGCTTTTAAAATTCAGTTCAGTTTGAAAATAGGTAGGCATTTCCGTAATGAGATTCTCTCTATACTTACTAAGGGTAACTAAAAATGTCATTCTCGGTCAGAATTCACACCCTATGCCTAAAGTTTTCACATCTCACTACATCAACCAGGTCTAAGCTTCTCTCAATTGCCTTTATTCTCCATTTTCAATTTTCTCATTTTTTTTTTAATTTTCTATTTTTTTCATATTTTTTATAAGATCCTAACTCTATATGCAAGGCTTTGACTCGAAAAAAAAATTGACTCTACACAATTTACTTTGCTGGTGGGTATACTAAATTATGTAAAAGTGCAAACCTACTATAAATATATCCTACATAATACGAAAATATAAGTAAAAAGTAACAAAAACCACAATACTGACTCACAATACAACATGACCATTTACATATGACTGGCTATGCAAGACACATTGGCTAGCAAACAGATAAACTACCCCACACTAAATGCTTCGTTGTCCTCAGCAAATTTAGAGATTAAACATAGGACTCAACAATCAATGTGAAAGGCCAATAGATGAGATGGAGCATGACATATACACTAAAAGTGACACAAAATCCAGCAAAAGAAAAATATACTCACAAACACCTCATGGGTCGGGAAGAAATCGCGCCAAGCAGTCCCCAAGCACAGTATTGGCGCCACCATGCCCCTCTAAATACAGTGTGTTCTCGCACACCGATGTCGACTGCCTCCTCTGCTAAAATCCATGTCTGAATAATCCCCAACTCGCATGCACGAGCCCCTATGACGGTCATGTGTCCCATGGCACACCGGGATAGATTCTCCCATAATATGCTCAAATATGTCACTTGGAAACATCATTAGTCCCTCTCCCTCTCATCTCTCCATAAATAAATAAATAAAACACACACAAATGTATTAAAAACACACACAATACTCTAATGAAAATAATATGTTGGGTTGCCTCCCAACAAGCGCCTTGTAATTTAAGGTCGACGACCCGACCCATTTACCTCAAATATGATTAAGGCGGTTTTTCTCTCCACATTTTCTTCTTCCACCATCGCTTCTCTCTTTGTCTCTTCTAACGTGAGTATGCATGAGATGCTTATGGTTCAAAGAAATTGTAGAAGACGGCCTTAAATATTTTCTTCTTCTTGTGCTTCCACTCTTTGATCACCGGTCTTCTCGAGAATTCAGTCACCACATCATGACCGCTTTCACCATTACTCTTCTTCTTCCTCCAATTTTTTAAATGCATTATCATCGAGGATTGGTCATGTGGAAATAAAATACCAAGTGGAACAGTAGTGGCAAGGAGTGCCGTCTTGATTGCTTCATTTCCTAGTGCTTGCCTTGGAATCACAGGTGGCGAATCATGTATTGCATATAACTGGGGTCTTTGGTCTTCCTCTTGTGATTCACCCCATTTTATGATCTCCAAGAGATTTGGATTAGACTCAGGAATTTCTCAACATATGTCCATGTGAACATCAATAATTTCTTAGCTCCATGGCTTTCTTCTTCATAGCAAATATCTTCAGCGGGCGATAAGCTCGCGATGTCCAGACTCTCCCATTCATGCCATGGCTCCGGAATTATGCGAGGCACAAGTTGTATAGGCGTTACCACCTCATCCCAATCTAATTCTGAATCGGAGTCTGAAGCAGCCCAAGGATCTATTACTTCATGATGAACAGTATCATAGACCTCTTGGGGTTCTTCGTCTTCCTCTTCGCACTCCCCAACTAAGTTAGGAATGATTCTGATGGGCCCATTGTCAGTATATGCATCTGCCACTTCACGAGAAATTCCTTCCAATTGTTGAAGAGCTTCATCATTCTTCTTCACGCCTTCCTCGATTATGTCCAACTTAGCTAACATGAGCTCCAAAATTGATTTAATCCGCTCATCTTCTTGATTACACGGAGGAGGAATGTACATATCTTCATTGGGATAGTACGGTGAATATCCCGAAAAGTGCCCATAAAAATGCTGCCCCCACATGATTGCCAAGATGCCTGCACAATCATACGCTAGGAAGCAGGTGAGATCAACAAATAAATAAACAAACGAAAAAAATAAAATTCCGTAAAGTTTATAATTCTAACTAATTCAACCGAAGTCCCCGGAAACGGCGCCAAAAACTTGACACAATCCAACCGCAAGTGTACGACTGTCAGTGTAGTAATAATTCCGGTTAATCCGGGTTTGTCGAACCCAATGGACTTTTCGTGAACCAGTTAGCACTATTAAATTCGTGTGGGCAAGAAATTGAGAGAATTTCTAAACTAAATAATTGAAAAGACAAAACAAGTATTTAACTAGTGAGAATATGGGAGAAACAACCAAGACACCTCGTTTGGGGGATGGCTAGGACTTTCAATTTATAACGTTCTATGATTTGTGAAACACAGACAAAATTTACTTTGATAATCGATCAATACTAACTCATCGAGTTACCAAGTGAGCATCCTATGTCCAGATTAAATTAAAACCGAGTTAACAAGTTCTAAGTATCCCTACACATGCATTAACGATGAATTCTACTCCAACGATCCCATTCAACGTAGCCGAGTTACCAAGCCTATGAACAAGTAATTGTTTGATTTTCCGGTTTAACAATTACCGAGTTACCAAATAATTGCGAACTAAGTTCTAGCTAACAAGACGTCTCCAATTAACAAGATGAGATGAAGATCACAAAACAAGCATAGAAAACGTAAAATCATCAATTAGGTTTATCAAAACATGAATCTCAATTCATAATACGCATAATCAATGTGAAAACCCTAACCCCAAACTCGGGTCCTGATATAAGAAGTTTAACTATGCATATTCATGATCACAACGACAAGATTTTGTGTGATCATGATCAAAAACAAAGAAACGAAGGAGAAAAGAGATCAAACAAGGTTTCCCAAGCTCCACGATGTGTTCCAAGCTCCAAGTTCATGTCCCATCCTTCAATAATCCTCAATTTTGGCCGCCTCTGCACAGTGTCTTCGTAGGAAGACTTTTCTCTTCGTAGGAAGAGTCTTTCTACGAAGACTTTTTCTCTTCGTAGGAAGAGTCTTCGTACAAAGACTTTTTCTCTTCGTACGAAGGTCTTCCCAGATAAGAACTGCAAGCTGTTTTGGGAAGACAATTTCAGCAAATCAAAATTTGGCTAAGTGTAAAGTCTTCGTACTAAGAGACTCCCGGACACTCCTAAAACATCATTTTTTTTACTCTTTTCCGATTCCTTGCCCGTGCATTTGCTTCCTTAAGGATCTCCTCGGCCTCGAGACTCCTTTTATGCTATAAAACATTCCAAAATTTCGGGGAACCCTTCATTCATCAATTTAGCTCCTCGAAAGGCGTGTTTGATATTTCCGATGCTTTTGGCTGCGTTTTATCTCTTTGAGCATCCTTTTTTGACATAACTTTTTCGTCCGGACTCCAATAAATGTGATTTTTGCACCTTTGGATTCCTTTTGCGACATAAACTTCATCCATGTAGAGAAATTCCCGTGTCCGGACAATTTTCTCGTTTTTCTCAATTATTGCCCAATATTTGGCGAAAACATCCTAAACGCGCCAAATTCGTCCCTTTCTTCTATTCCGAAGCTCGTTTCTTCTCTCCACTTGATTCTCGCATACGTAATTCCTGTCAAACAACTACACGAACACTAACGCGAAGATCAAATGTGATAAATTATCAAAATCATACTCAAAACTAAATAAGAAACGCCCATATTGTGCATTTAAGCTGAAAAACATCCAAAAGTGCATTTGTTTATATTTTGGCTCATATCTCGTCACTTTGCACCAAAACACACATAAATAACAATATAAAGTGTACATAGGATAGCTCTTATTATGGAGTTATCACCCAACTTGACACCTCACAAGGTGAAATGGCTGCATCTCTAACCTCCTCTCCACCCTGTGATTATTCAAGAATGATCTCCTTCCTCATTTTATTAATCTTTTTCATCTTCATCTTATTCCCCTTCTTGTCCAAGAAAAACCAACACCACCACCTCTGAAACAACCTCCATGCCTCTTTGTTTCAAGATTTGCTGCTACTACTGCAAGTACCTGGGATGAGGAGGATAATCCTTTTATTGATTTAAAGTTTCAATAAGAGACGAAGTCAGAAATTGAATTTGAAGGTGATGAACCCTAGACGTTTTTTGCCCCAATTCTCCTTCTTCGTGGCGAATCAATGGAATTGAAGGATGAATTCGTGATCATGAATTCAGGCGAAGCCAACGCACCTGGTAGGAGCATCTGGTTCGTCTTTTTCATCTCCGGCCACCGGAATCTAGACTCCCCGACGGAGAAGCTGCTGATAGTAGTTAGAACTCTCGGTAAATCGTGTTCGGGTTGTTTTAGTACGTCTTAGACAATCATGTTCCAGCACCACCCCAGGATGACACTGTTCTAGCTGCCATGAGAGAACATCAAAAACATGTGGATGGTTCTAGTGACGTGACTTGTCTCATGCTTTGCACCATGACCTCTGAGCTTCAGAAGCAACATGAAAACATGGAAGCCTACGATATGATCGAACACTTGAAATAGTTGTTTCAAGAACATGCAAGGCATGAGCGGTATGAAGTGTCCAAGGCATTGTTCAAAAGCAATCTCGCAGAAGAGAAACTAGTTGGACCTCATGTACTACGAATGATCGGATACATAGAGAACCTCACAAGGCTGGGGTTCCCACTCGGCCAAGAGTTGGAAACTGATCTCGTCTTACAATTGTTGTCTGACAGTTATAACCAGTTCATCATGAACTATAACATGAATGAGATCAGTAAGACTCTGCGAGACTTGTTGAACATGCTGAGTACAGCTGAACAGAGCATCAACAAAGGCAACGTCATAATGATGGTCAATAAGAAGAAGGGCAAGGGAGTTGCCTCTACTTCTAAAGGAAATCGCAAGAAAGTTGCAAAGTTCAAGGAAGTCTTGAAGCCTAGTGGGGGTGTGGCTAAAGGTGATTGTCACTACTGTAGCCAGTCGGGTCACTGGAGGAGGAATTTCCCCAAGTAGCTAGAGAATAAAAGGCTTGGAATAGTAATTGCACCACCACCAAGTATTTTTGTTATAGACGCCAATCTATATATTTTTTCATCTTGGGTATTGGATACTGGATGTGGATCTCACATTTGTCGAAATATGCAGGATTTTAAAAGAATTAGAAGATTTGCTAAAGGGGAGATAGACTTGCGCGTCGGGAATGGAGCAAGAGTTGTTGCATTAGCTGTAGGCGTATATGCGTTATCTTTGCCTTCCAAACTTATTTTAGAATTAGACAATTTCTATTATGTGCCTGCTATGAGCAGAAACATTATTTCCGTTTCTTGTTTGGACGAGATGAGTTTTTCTATTTCAATAAAGGACAAGTGTTGCTCCATTCATTTTGATAGTATGCACTATTGTAGTGCGCATTTGTCAAATGAATTTTATATCCTTGATCTAAATAATTCCATCTATAACATAAATACCAAAAGGATTAAAAACTAATAATTTAAATCCTACTTATCTATGGCACTGTCGTTTATGCCATATAAACGAGAAACGCATATCTAGACTCCATAAGGATGGATTTATAGACTCATTTGATTTGGAATCATATGAGACATGCGAGTCTTGTTTATTGAGAAAAATGACAAAGTCCCCTTTCAATAAGAAAGGTGAAAGGACTATTGAGTTACTCGCACTCATACATACTGATGTATGTGGGCCGTTTCCCACGCCTGCCAGAGGTAGTTACACCTAATTCATTACGTTTACTGATGACTTAAGTAGATATTGATTTTTATACCTTATGAAGGCCGAATCTGAATCCTTTGAATTGTTCAAAGAATTCAAGAATGAAGTAGAGAAGCAACTTGGTAAGAGTATAAAAGCTTTGCCATCGGATCGTGGATGAGAATACTTGAGTCCAGAGTGTGGAGAATATCTTAGAGAGTGTGGGATAGTATCCCAACTCACTCCACCTGGAATGCCACAGTGGAATGGCGTGTCTAAGAGGAGGAATCGCACACTATTGGATATGGTGCAATCTATGATGTGTCAAACGGATCTTCCGGTATCATTTTGGGGACATGCTCTATTGACTGCAGCTTTCACCATTAACCGTGTTCCATCCAAATTGGTCATGAAGACACCATATGAGATATGGACTGGGAAACGTCCCATAGTATCGTTTATGAAGATTTGGTGTAGCGATGTCTATGTAAAGCGTTTACAAAGACAAGCTCGGACCCAAAGCGGATAAGTGTAAATTTATGGGATATCCTAAGGAAACAAAATGATATTATTTCTACACTCCAACTGGGAACAAACTGTTTGTGGCTCGGACTGGCGTGTTTCTAGAAAGAGAGTTTGTCTCTAAAGAATCAAGTGGGAGGACTGTAGAACTTGAAGAAATTCAAGAACCACAAATCACTGCACCGATGATGGAGCATGAACACGAACCGCAAATTGTTCTGGAAGAACCTGTTCAGGTAACACAGGAGCTCCGTAGGTCAAGTAGGGTACATCATGATCCAGAGAGATACAAACTTCTCGTAACTCAGCCCGATGACATACCACTCATGGATGATGAGCCTCCAACCTACGGAGAGGCC
Organism: Linanthus parryae; assembly: GCA_023055425.1. NCBI lineage: Eukaryota > Viridiplantae > Streptophyta > Magnoliopsida > Ericales > Polemoniaceae > Linanthus > Linanthus parryae. The sequence continues at coordinate 88,738,309 of JALGPY010000006.1, read as the reverse complement.
ATGAAAGGGCCAGACTCTAAGAAAAGACTAGAAGCCATGAGATCTGAAATGGAATCCATGTATACCAAAGAAGTATGGACTTTGGTGGAACCACATGAAGGGGCTCGGCCCATAGGGTGCAAGTAGGTCTTCAAGAAGAAGACTGACATGGATGGCAAGATAATTGCCTATAAGGGGTGACTGGTGGCAAAAGGATACAGACAGATTCATGATATTGACTATGATGAAACCTTTTCACCAGTCGCTATGACCAAATCCATTCGAATCCTACTTGCTATTGCAGCTTACTATGACTTTGAGATTTGGCAGATGGATGTCAAAACAGTGTTCCTCTATGGGAACCTCCTTAAGGATGTGTATATGACACAGCCAGATGGTTTTGAGAATCCACTGCATACAAATAAAGTCTGTAAGCTACAACGATCCATTTATGGATTAAAGCAAGATTCTAGGAGTTGGAATCAACGTTTTGATGACGCGTTCAAAGAGTTTGGCTTCATCAAGAACGAAGATGAGCCATGTGTTTACAAGAAGGTTAGTGGGAGCTCTGTTGTGTTTCTGTTCTTGTATGTGGAGGACATACTGCTCATTGGAAATGACATTCCTACTTTGAAATTTGTTAAAGATTGGCTAGGAAAGTGTTTCACAATGAAGGACTTAGGGACCACACCAAGCTGAGTATGTTGCTGCTCCAGGCGCAGCAAAAGAGGCTGTTTGGGTAAAGAAGTTTATCACTGAGCTTGGTGTGGTCCCTAACATCGTGGATCCCATGACGTTGTACTGTGACAACTCTAGAGCGATCGCACAAGCCAAGGAACCTAGATTACACCAGAAATCAAAGCATGCACTTAGGAGATTCCATCTTATTTGTGATATGATCGATAGAGGAGATGTGAAGATGTGCAAGATTCCAACGGATGACAACCTTTCAGATCCGCTCACAAAGCCGCTCGTTCAGCGAAAGCATGAAGGACACACTAGATCCATAGCCATACGAGATGCACCAAATTGGCTCTAGTGCAAGGGGGAGACTATTGGAATAGGTTCCCTAGAGGCAATCTATATTTAGTATGAACAATCTTTGGCTAGAACAATCATTTATTTTTTATTCTGATATTTAATATAATGAAGTCCTTAGATACAATGTGTTGTTTATCTTAAATATCCCTAGTCCATTACATTAATTAACAGGACGATCAACTATAGACTAGTATGTGGGTAGATTGATATGGAGATATCAAGTCTAATACATGGGTATGCATTAAGAGTAATGTCATACTAGATTGACCCACAACGAGAATGATACATTAGATTATGTCTAAGTCACAATCGCTTCTCGTAGTGCTAATGATTTTGTAATCCTTAGTCTTAAAGTCACTAGATACTCTAGTTGTGAAATATTGTGCTTTGATATTATCAAACGCTGCGCCTTAACCGGGTAACTATAAAGATAGTTATCGGGCATGATAGGAAGCAAGCTTAGAGATCGCAGTGACGTAGAGATGATTTGTCCTTCCCGCATAGTGGGAGCAAATATCCATGGGCCACTCGAGGGATGGTGCTTATATTATGTTTGTGCTTATAGAATGTTTGGCCAGACTCAGATAAATCAAGATGGAGATATTGATGTTATCTGCTCACATAAGCATATTCCCAGGATCGAGAAACTATGGATTGGATATACGAGTGTGACTATTATGTCTCGTGTCAAATCCGGATATGGAGACAAAGGGATAACACAATACGTGAACATTGGACACAAGGTTTGTCAGATCACTAACTTATTTCTATTAGTTGGGTGGCATGGATGTGTTGCTAGACACCGCTCCATGTTAGTACTACCAACTAAGTAGAAACCTATGGGTACACACCGGATGGATTGAATTGGATATCGGTATTAATAAGTTGGACTAATCAATAAAAGGATCATAACGCGACCACAAGCAAAATTAGTGGGACTAATTTGCAAGTGAACTAATCCTTGTAAGGACATGATTAGTATTGGGGATTTTATGTAGTTAATAAAGAGTTATTACTATATAAGGAACTCTAGCTTGTTATTTTCTCACTAGAGTCATTATTGAGAGAAACATAACAAAGCAAGAGAGAGCGAGCAACAATAAGGAGGCCGAAGCACCCCTATTGCCGTCCCTCTCCCCTCCTTGCCTCGTTTTGCATGATCTTCCTCCTTCTTCCGTTGCTAGCACTACATGGTGGGAAGGAATCCAATCAAGAATCCAAGGTGTGGATACTCGTAGAAACGAAGACATTATTCTTCGTGTGATCTCCAAAACTAAGGTACACATCTATGATGCCCTTATCATGTTATGATGGCTTGATTGCGATCCTTGGAGGGATTTGAGCATGATTAATTTTGTTATTCCTCCGCGTAAACTGCATCAAAACCCTACAAGGAAGAGATGCGAAGAAGCTAGCCACTGATTGTACTGATCTTCTCAACTGGTATAAAGAGACAAGAATGGCTGGGTTCCTTGAAGATATAGTACAACTCTAGACGAATAGCAATATGAAATGGTGCCTTCCGCTGACTGGTTTCGATAAAATCAATGTCGACGCAGCTTGGAATGAGCTTAGTCCGGCCACCGGAGTTGGGATCGTGCTAAGAAGTGATGCGGGCCAGTTCATCGCAGCAAGGCAGAGGAGACTGAATTGACAACGGCTGCGTGTGAAGGATTGAATTATTAAGATGTCCCACATCGGACCTTCACGAAGAGCTAAAATAGCTAATAAAGTGTCCATGGCTACTCCTCTCATTTCCAATTGGTTTTGAGGTGGAACCCCACAGATTCTTACATGGTATCAGAGCTGTAGGAACATTCCTACACGGTCCACTATGTCGCCAATCGCAAGCCGATTCGTAAGCCGAAAAAATGATTTCCACGTGTAACATTCCAGGAATGCATACACGTGAGGGGGCGTATTAAGATGTCCCACATCGGACCTTCACGAAGAGCTAAATAGCTAATAAAGTGTCCTGGGCTATTCCCCTCATTGCCAATTGGTTTTGAGGTGGAACCCCACGGATTCTTACATGACTTTCACTGCGGAGATGGGATTTAAGACGGTGGTGTTGGAAACTGATTCTCTAATTGTTGTTGTTCTACCACGGGATGGACAAGCTGGACGAGTCAAAGGCATCAATGCTCTCTCAGATCTCAAGGAGCTGCTAACTGAGTGCAGCAGAAAAATTTCAAGGTTTCGGGAAATTATTTTCTCTCATGTTCTTCGCGATGGAAACGAATTAGCGCCTCTGATTGCTTCAAAAGCCATGGTAGAAGAAGATATTAGTTACTATTCTGAAACGCCAATATGGTCAAATGATGTATTTGACTCTGATCTTTTGGATAATACTGCCCAGTAATAGAGCATTTGGTTTTCCTCAAAAAAAAAAGTAAGGAATTTTTTTAAGAATTTTTTAAAAAGTATTAAATATTCACGTCAATTAACTATTAACTAGAACAAAAGAAAATGAGTTCACTATCTAGCTCTCTCTCTCTCTAACATTGCTCATGCATGAGCTTCACAATCATCATCTTCATCTTCATCATTGCTACCAATCAAGATTGTGGTTAGCTTCCAAATGTCCTCTTTTGATCTCTGTCCCTTTCCAAGAAATCTCCATCATTCCTTTTGTTACCTCATCTAGCTTCCACCTTCTCTCCTCCCCAATACCCGACCTCAACCCCATACCCACTTACAGATTTCTAAGCCTCTTTATCATTTCTTCACGGCTTCTAGACACTTGGCAGCCCTAACCCTAAACCCTCCAATATACTACTCCATAACCTACTAGCTATCACCTCAAATCAGCTCCTTACCTGAACTAGTTGTATGGATTATTTCTGGAAATCTCATCCCATCTCACCCCCCAGTTCATCAAATAATTCTACCTGTGAGAAAATAGATCAGCGTGGAGTGATGTTGGACCTTGATCCCTGATGCGCAAACTAACGTGCTATCGCAAGTGTACGAATCTCGTAGTACCGGGTGCAATTAGACTCGGATTATCGTTCCCACGAGGACTGTTTCGGGTTTACTCAAGTTGTCAGTTTCGGTTTCCCAAGAGTAGTAACCAGGAGGAGTAGGTTGTGATTATAGTGACTAAACTAAAAACATAAATTAAAAACGTAAATATTTTTGTGACGTTTTCTGAAATAAGCTGATTTTGTTGTAACGATAATAGATGAAGACTAGGCTCCAGGATCCCCTAGGGTTGCTACAGATTTCAGTTTTACGTTCGTTTATGAAAACACTCAGCAGTTTGGGTATCTGTGCAACGTACCAGTTGTGCAGTGACTTTTCAGATTCCACACGTAATCCCGATCCTGCAGACTTTCGGATTCTTGTTAAGCTGCCTAAGTCTGCAGTCTCGATCTAATTCTGTTAGGGTTTCTAACCTGTCCGAATGGCCCGGGTCAAATTCTCTAACAGTTGGTCTCACGTTTTTCAATGCTAGCCCTATCTCCCTTTCTCTGGTCGGTCTATCAGGGTAAGGTACTAAATCCCGGTTTTCTTCCTAACCCTAACTTGACGTTTTCACCTACAAGCTCGGGTCTATAGCACTCCTGGGTGATCAATCCTATCATGCATATACGATAATAATCAAAACCGGAATAACAGATACAACTTGCTGAATTAAGACAATCATCATGAATCCATAAACGTAGTAATCATAAAATCTGAGTACGAAACCCTAGGTTCACCGAGAACCTAGGTGAAAAGTTTTAGCTACGACTAGACATAGTACAAAACGCAGTTTCTGAATATAAAGAGAGAGAACGAAATCAAACTAAGTCTTCGAATCTCGAATCGCGCTTTCGTGCTCTCCGTGAATGCTCTGACTTGGCCTTCGGGTGTGCTGTGAATTGTGCTGTGTCTCCGTGTATCCTCAAAACGAGTCTGGACGAGTCTTTAAATAGTGCTGTTTCCTGAAAACGCTCGTGCTCGAAATTACGGAATATGCCATCGGTCCACCGTCTTTGTCAAAAAGTCAAACTGGCTGCGTATATACGCAGGGGCTGCGTATATACGCAACCAGGGCCCAACCAAGCTCCCCCCACATCCCCTCTGCCTGCGTATATACGCAGGTGCTGCGTATATACGCAGGGCCTGCGTATATACGCAGCCCGTGGGGTATGTGGGGCCCACTTGGTCCTCTGGTGGGCCAGGACTGGTCCCCTGGGTCCCACTCTTCTTCCTGATGCTCCCGGCTTGCCTCTTCGGTGCTCTTCTGCTCTTCCGTGTTTCCGTCGTGTCCCGGTCTTGTGCACGTTTCCCGAGACGGTCCCGGCTGGGTCCCGGCACGCTTCCCGATGCACCTCCTGAACCTGTTCCTGAAAAGGCAACACAAACGAATACCCGCGATCATATCCAAATATAGCAAGAAATGAGCAGAAATAAGCAGAAATCCAGCAAGTATGAATAAACGTCTCGTTCTAGATTCCCGGGGCATTCTAAGGCATTTTCCGGCAAAAACCGCTAATTTTGGCACAAATACTCGTGAAATCAGGCTAAAAGATAACCCCTAATTGGGCGTTATCAAATACCCCCGCACTAAACATTGCTCGTCCCGAGCAATCCTGCCAACTCTAGCCCTGCAGTTCTGTCCTCGTGACTGACTCTGCACATACCCTACCGTTGCATACACTTTTGACCCGAACCTTTCAACCGGACGACTCGATAGAAAAACTGACGCAGATAGAATATACACAGACTCAAACGACTCAAAACAGACTAGTGACAAAAATATTTTTGGCGAGATCGGGCAACCTCAAAAACAGAAACAGTGTGTCCTCGTGATCTCATCCTTTTCAGAATTTACTTCCCTGCAAGCGATCGGTAAGTCTGAACAGATTTATATGGTGGATTTAAGCACTGGACCGAAGTACTATTACTTTGGTTATCAAACTGAGCAAATCCCTAGCTAACTTACCATCCGAGCTGTTTCCGAAAGGATCTATGTCTAAATAGGTAGGATAAATATATGTATCAAGGTACGGCATAATCCTACATGTTATGACATTCTCACAATTCACCAAACTCACACCCCTCACCGAGATCCCGAAAAACTGCCCGAAACACCTAAGTTCCTGCTGTCTCAATTCTCCTGTCCCCCGGTGTGTCTTCGCCGTGCTCGCGGCCACAAATGTGAAGCGGTGCAAAACGTCTCGAAAATTGTGCCACTCACTCAGCTTTTTATTTAAATAATAAAACACAAAACAAACTAAAACTAGATCATCATCATTTTTCTTTTCTTTTTCTTTTTCTTTTTCATTTTTTTTTTCTTTTTTTCTTTTTCTTTTTCTTTTTCTCTTTTTTTTTTCTTTTTTTTTTCACAACTATATATACATACGCACACAAATATCAACAATGCTAAACTGACTAAAGCTTGAGTGAGTGAAAATAAATCTCTGTCGTGGGGTACGTAAAATGTCCTCATGTGAAGTACCCCCACACTAATCCTGAAGCGCTGATCCTGTAGTCGAAATAATACCGTGCAGTCCCACCGAACCTCCTCATCACCAAAGATGTAGAAAAACGGCACGACCACCAATTGACCCTACAACCCCCCGGAACCCTGGTTTGTGCGAAAAGATGCTCGCACGCGACTAACTCCTCCTGTGGTCACTATGTAGTGAAGTGATCCACCTCCGCAAATTAATGCACTGTCGCCTCTCACTCACCCTGTCCTTCCCTCGAAAAACGTGTCAAAACCGAAACTGTCCAAAACTGATATCTCATGAAGCTCCCCTATCTAAAACCTGTCCCCTACTCACTCCCTCCGTCATAACACGTAGAATAGCCAACTATCGACTGATGAGGTCTCAAAGAAGGCTGCCTAGGCTAAAGTGGTTACGAAGAAAGAGGGTAAATGGCTTCAAACGGGTTGACTAGTTGGACCTAGGGGTAAGAAACAGGACGTGAGGTCCCTTGATAGCCAGTCACTCCACCGAAAAATGCGATGACCGTGACGGCGCCCGTGGGCGGGTTGTCGACTACCTATGTGACGGCGGTGTAGCAACTAGTCGGATTTTTCGCTCAGTCGATAACTACTTGCGGATTCCAAAGGTCACTGGCTCTCACTTATCTACTATACCTCGGTGCAAGTTTTCTTTTCTTTCAAAGGATTCAAACTCAATTTCTTCACTGTTTTCGTTATCTTGATTGCCCTTTCTCAAAATTTTCTGATTTTAAACTTCTTTTTTTTTTCTAAAAAAATAATTTATACTTGCTGTTTGCGTATATACGCAGGCCCTGCGTATATACCCAACCAGCAGCATAAAAAATTTTTAATTTTTTCAAATTTTTCAAATTTTTTTTTTTTTTTTTTTTTAAAGTTATATACAATGCATGGCTAGAATGATTATGGTGGGTTGACTCAAATAAAGAAAATATGCTGACTCAAAAATAAAAATAAAACGAAAAATAAATACGAAAAAACGTGCAGACCGGGTTAATGCAGACACGACTACCACCCCCCCACTAAGAGGTGGCATGCCCTCATGGCACTCACTCGTCCGGAAAAAATGTCGGGTCGGACCCGGTCTCGGACGTACCGGAAATGCTACCCGGTGAGCTGCTCTCTGAATCAGTCCTAAATACCGGCTGGCGAGCCCGTGTACGGGGCCGGTAATCCGAGGACTGCGACTCGGACCCAGTCCAACTGCTAGGTGGCTGGGACCGCAAAGTCGTCCTGCCACTGGACTGCTGGTGAGAACGGGCCCCAGTCTGCTGGGTACGGGTCCCAGTCTGTCGGGTACGGGTCCCAGCCGGACGACCCGTAGGCTGCCGGGATCGTGTCCCAGGCTGCCGTCTCTCCTGTCTGGCAGGTGGCGGTGATGGCTGAGTCGGTGGCGGTGGCTGGGTCGGGGGTGGCGGAGCAGACGTGTACTCGCTAGAGTCCCCGTCATCCGACCATCCCTCGGTAAAGCTACTGGAGTAGGTGGGTGGAAAATACAGCGGGAGTGGCGGGTCTCGGCCTGCGTGCCGAGCCGCATCCCGCTGCTCCTCTCGAATACTCGCAAGGGCAGCCTGGGTATCCTTGGTGACCTTCCGCTGAGTCCGGCGGACATGCGTCACCGCTCTCCAGATCTTGCCCACTCCCTCTAACACCTTCTCTCCAATGGACTTGCGTCCACCCCGACAGCCCTCAAATCTCTCATCCACTCGGGGCAGTCTACGGGGCGGGGCCGGTCTAGCTCGTGGGGCCGGGTTAGCCCGTGGGGCCGGGCTCTCTCTCTCATGGGCAGGCTGAGGCTGGGCATTCCTCTCAGTCCCCTGCCTACTCGACTCGGGGCGCTCGCTCTCTCGAGAAGTACGGCATCGCCGGAGTCCGGCCGATGCCTGGCGACTGACTGGTCGCTCCTGAGTCGATCGCCTCCTAGGGGCAGGGGCAGGGGCAGGTGCTGGGTCCTCCTCCATAAAGTCATCATCGTCATCGAGATCAACAACTGGAGGTGGCGGGCCCGGGTGACGACTAATAATCTTCCTATAAGGCCGGAGCAAAGGAGGCGCTAAGTCACCCTGTAAATCTGGCATCGGAACCTCGTACTCCCGTGCAAGTTTGGCAATGAGGTTGGCGTACCCCAATCCCTTCTTGCTACCGGTGCAGTTCCGCTCCATCATATACACCCAAATACGACGAGGAATGTCCACGTCTCGTCCCAGCACAAGGCAATAGACTAAGAGTACATACTCAAAGTCAAGGTAGGTGAAGTGTTTAATACCTACAACCCTGTTCACTACCCACACGGCCCACCACCGTGGCGGGCCGGTAACAAAACGAGAATGCAATTTCTTGCCTATCTCGCCCGGTCCCTCTCTCTCGAAATGGGCCCCCGGGTGCCCCCCGGTCACAACCCGCAACAGCTCAGCATCACTCGGCGGGTAGTCAGCACACTCGGCATATGAGCACGAGATGTGGCGCATCGGAATCTGATACGCTTGGCGGATGGTATCCGCCGTGAGCAAAATAAACGTACGCCTCATATAGACCCAACGGACATCCCCATTGGCTTCCCCCTCCCCCCTGCACATGAGGTTCGCGTAGAACTCACGCACTAAGTCAGTATCGGACAAGTCCGGGAACCCCGCTAGGGACGTCCCGAAAATGTCCTGTCGACTCGCATAGTCAGCCATCTCTGGCGGCATGTAAGTACGGTCGACCTCAAACTTGTAGTCTACGGGAATGCTATGAGTCAGTTTGGTCGCCGTCATAAAGTAAAATTGGGCTTGATGGCTAACGAACCTAAAACTGTCAAATAGCAAAGGGGTGAGCTCTTCCGGCTCATAGTCCGTAGGGATGTCATCACGGTTGTGGTCTAAGAGGGGCACATGAAACTCCATAACAGCCTAATTTCTCGAAAAACGTGTCGACTCGGGAAATAGAGCAAAACGTGAAACGTGCACAAAAAATAGTGTGTCGCAATAGGTAGTCCACCTAAGATCTACCAGAGGTCCACACGGCAAGTGCCGCTCCAAATGCAAAATTACCGAAAAATAACGGGCCCGGCTACGGGCCGTGCCAAAACGGAAAATAAAGCGAGGGATGAGAATTTCGACCTTCCCTAAACAGGGGTGAAGACCGGAGATTCTGCCCGGAAAGTCGCCGGAAAACCGCCGGTGGTCGCCGGAAAAGTCGCCGGAAAAGTCAACTGCCCGGAATTGAATTCCGAGCCCACCAAATCGAAGCCCTCGATCTCCTCGTTCACGTTCCCTTCTACGGATTTTGCAAGTTCTTGCTCTAACACCTCCGAATCTGCACTTTTCTTCAAGAACACCTCACTTTTTGATGAAACTTTTTCTCTCGATTTTCACTTGTTTCTGGATTTGGATGGATGAATCTTGCTCCTTGCGACGAGAGGATTCCAGAAATGTGCCCGGAATTTGATTTGTAGGTCCGAGTCAAAATGTGTGTTCTTCAAGTGAGAGCAAATGGAGGTAGAGAGAGAAAGAGAGGTGCCAACAATGGTGTGGCCGGCCCCCTCTCTCATTTAAACCCTCAAAAGGTCAAAATGACCAAAATACCCCTGGGGTTTGAAAAATTTTCAATTTTTTTTTTTTCTTTTTCTTCCTGTTTACGTATATACGCAGTACTGCGTATATACCCAACCAGAAAACAACCAAAAAAAAAAACCAAAAATTCCCAATTTTGCCCACGGGTTGCGTATATACGCAGGGGCTGCGTATATACGCAGCCCGAGGGCAAAACTGGAATTTTTCAATTTTTTTTTTTTTTTTTTTTTTTTTTTCAAAGTCTCTCTCTCCCCCTGCTTTCCTGATCTTGGCTGTTTTGGATGATTCTGTTTCTGCACACTTTCAATTTCAACGTTAAAAACCCGCTCATCTCACCTCTCTCGAAAATTCAGAACTGAAATACTAACGTAATAACTAATAAGACTAAATAAATAAACGATAAATTTTGGGTTGCCTCCCAAACAGCGCCTTGTGATTTACGGTCGACGGCCCGACCTTGTTACCTCTCACGGGTCATCAAAATAGACCGGGTCTATTTTGACGACTTAAGCGGTCTCGAGATACGGCTTGATCCGGTTCCCGTTCACCCTGAAACTGGAGTTGTCTTTTGGATTTTCCAGCTCGAATGCCCCCCAGGCAAAAATCTGCTTGATGATGAACGGTCCCGACCAACGAGACCTCAGCTTCCCCGGAAAGAACCGCATCCGGGTATTGTAGAGAAGCACTTTGTCGCCTTCGTTAAACTGCTTTGGCGTGATACGGTGATCATGCCACTTCTTTGTCTTCTCTTTGTAAATTTTGGCGCTCTCGAAAGTCGTTCTGCGGAATTCCTCCAATTCCAGCAGTGCCATCTTCCTCTTATCCCCTGCTAGGTTCTGGTCCAAGTTCAGCAGTTTGATGGCCCAATACGCCTTATGCTCCAGTTCCACCGGTAAGTGGCACGCTTTCCCAAAAACGAGCTGGTATGGTGACATTCCCAGCGGTGTTTTGAAAGCTGTCCTGTAGGCCCAAAGCGCATCGTCTAGTCTGACTGACCAATCCTTTCGGCCGAGATTCACTGTTTTCTCGAGTATGCTCTTGATCTCTCGATTCGACACCTCGGCTTGCCCGTTCGTCTGCGGATGGTAAGGTAACGAGACTTTATGAACTGACACGCCGTACTGTTTCAGAACTTTCGCAAAAACTCGATTGATGAAGTGAGAGCCCTCATCGCTGATCATTGCCCTGGGAGTCCCGAAACGAGTGAAAACGTTGCGTTTCAGAAAACGCTCAACGGTAGCTGCATCGTTTTTCTGACACGCGATCGCCTCGATCCACTTTGTCACATAATCCACTGCCAGCAGAATGTAAAGATTCCCCATCGAAGACGGGAACGGACCCATGAAGTCAATCCCCCATACATCAAATGGCTCTACCTCCTGCCACACGGTCATCGGCATCTCGTCCCGGTGCGACGTGTTTCCTGTCCTCTGGCACCTATCGCATCCCTGCACATAGTCGTGACAGTCTTTGAAGATTGTCGGCCAAAAAAAACCGGACTGCAGTATTTTATGCGCTGTTCGCGTTCCCCCAAAATGACCCCCACACTGTGATGAGTGGCAGTGTCGGATCACGTTCCAGGCCTCGTGGGTCGGGATACACCTTCTCAGGATGTTGTCGGCCCCCTGTTTGAACAAGTACGGGTCGTCCCAGAAATACTGTCGACTCTCGGCAATGAACTTTTTCCGCTGCGACGGGGTGAGATCCTCGGGAAGCGTGCCAGTTACCAAGTAGTTGGCTATGGCATAGTACCATGGTCTCCCGATCTTGACTGCCATGATGTGTTCGTCCGGGAAGTTTTCCTTGATCGGTACCGGGTCCACCTTCACGTTCTCAAGTCTGGATAGGTGATCCGCTACCACGTTCTCAACACCCTTCTTGTCCCGGATTTCCACATCGAATTCCTGCATCAGTAGTACCCACCTCAACAGTCTCGGTTTTGCGTCCTTCTTGTCCAGCAGGTATTTCAGAGCACTATGGTCGGTAAAAACGATAACTTTTGACCCGACCAAATAGGGCCTGAATTTGTCCAGTGCATATACCACGGCCAGCAGTTCCTTTTCTGTCGTGCCATAGTTGAGCTGGGCATCGTTGAGTACCCGGCTCGCATAATAAATAACATGGCATACCTTATCCTTCCGCTGTCCCAGAACTGCCCCGACTGCATAGTCGCTGGCGTCACACATCAGCTCAAACGGGAGTGACCAATCTGGTGTGGTTATAACTGGGGCTGTGGTCAGCTTCTCTTTCAAGTGGTCAAAAGCTTGCCGACATGCTGCATCGAAATCAAAGGGTACGTCTTTTCCGAGTAACGCGCAAAGTGGCTTTGTGATCTTGGAAAAGTCCTTGATGAATCTTCGGTAAAATCCTGCATGTCCCAGAAAACTTTTGATCGCCTTTACGTTCGTCGGGTATGGAAGCTGCTTTATCACCTCGATCTTAGCCCTGTCCACCTCGAGTCCCTTGCTGGAAATTCTGTGACCCAGCACAATCCCCTCGGTGACCATAAAGTGACACTTTTCCCAATTTAGCACCAAATTTGCCTTCTTGCATCGGATCAGAACCTGGCCCAAATGGAACAGGCAGTCATCGAAACTGTCCCCGAAGAGTGAAAAGTCGTCCATGAACACCTCCAGATTTTTCTCGATCATGTCGGAAAAAATTGCCATCATACATCTCTGAAACGTGGCAGGGGCGTTACACAGCCCGAACGGCATGCGCCGAAACGCGAACGTACCGTACGGGCAGGTAAACGTCGTCTTTTCCTGATCCTCCGGGGCTATGCAAATCTGGTTGTACCCGGAATACCCGTCCAGAAAACAGTAGTAGGCATGATGGGCGAGCCGGTCCAGCATCTGGTCCATGAATGGCAGCGGGAAGTGGTCCTTCAATGTTGCATCGTTTAGCCTCCGATAGTCCATGCAGATCCGCCAGCCCGTAACGGTGCGCTGCGCAATCTGCTCCTGATCGTTATTCTGCACCACCGTAATACCCCCCTTTTTGGGCACGCACTGAACCGGGCTGATCCAAGTGCTGTCCGATATGGGGTAGATGATTCCCGCTTCCAGCCACTTCATGACCTCTTTCCGCACAACGTCCTTCATGTTCGGGTTCAGTCTCCGCTGGGGCTGAATCACCGGTTTCTTGCCTTCTTCAATGCGGATCTTGTGCATGCAGTAGGCGGGGCTGATCCCCTTGATATCTGCAATCGTCCAGGCGATTGCCTCCTTATGCTCTCGCAATACTTCCAGCAGTTTCTGCTCCTGTTCCTGAGATAAACGAGACGAAACAATTACGGGCAGAGTACTATTTTCACCAATGTACGCATACCTGAGATGGCTCGGGAGCGGTTTCAGCTCCAGTGCGGGTGGCTCCTTGAGTGACGGGACCAGAATCATCTTTTGCCCGCCGTCTTCGTCCCGGTGCAAAGTGGTCCAGTCTTCGGCTCTCATGGCGTGCTCGCACCGAGTCTTTTCCTTTTCTTCCCCGTACATGCTGTCAATCTCTTCCCACAGTTGGTCCATCTCCTCGTTTTCCCAGCCTTCGTCCACAACATCGATAGCAAAGATGTCCTCGTGGTCGTAGTAGTTTGGCAGTTGCAGATTTTTGAAAACGTTGAATTTGACTTTTTCCTCGTTAATCTGCATGGTCAGCTCCCCGCTCTTGCAGTTTATCATTGCTTCGCCCGTGGCCAAAAACGGCCTGCCAAGTATGAGCGGTACCTCCCCTGCCTCCATGTCCAGGATGACGAAATCTGCCGGAAAAATAAGCTCGCCGACCTTGACCAGAATGTCCTCGATAACCCCGTAGGCCTGTTTTACGGACCTGTCTGCCATCTGCAGCATGATTCTGGTGGGTCGGGGTTCACCGACTTTCAAACTTTTGAAAATCGTTAATGGCATCAGGTTGATGCTGGCCCCTAGGTCACACAGAGCCTTTCCTGTGTAAGCGTTACCTAGGGTGACCGGTATGACGAAACTGCCAGGATCCTTTCTCTTCCTCGGTAGCCCATTCTTCACACAATTGCTCACTTCTGCCGTCAGGTTTATGGTCTCGAAATCGCTCATTCGCCTCCTCCCATACAAGATGTCCTTGAGGAATTTGGCGTAAGTGGGCATCTTAGCCAAAGCCTCAGCAAAAGGTATGTTAATCTGCAGCTGCTTGAACATCTCGAGAAACCTGGCGTAGTCCTTGCTGTCATCCCTCTTTCGTGTTCGCAAGGGGTACGGGACCTCCTTGGAGACGGGTACAGTTTCTGCACCTGTCTCGTTCTGCACTGCATCCTGCTCAACCGAGCCCTTCGGCTGGGGGCGATCGATTGTGCTGTTATCCTGGCCCGACAAGTTGCGTTCCACTTCTTTCGAATTTTCTGCACGTGCGTGGCTGGGATACGGTGGATCCTGCAGTGCCAATCCACTCCGAGTGGAGATAGCATTGATCTGAGCCCGTGGATTGTTCACTGTGTTCGAGGGTAGGTTTCCTGGCTGTCTCTCCGTTAGCTGCTGTGCTAACTGCCCCACCTGTACTTCCAAAGCGCGCAGTGACGTTTTGGTTGTCTGCATATCTGCCGTCAAGGTGTCCATGTGCTTGAACCGGGACTCCATAGTCTGGAACATGGACTTGATTTCTTTCATCTGAGCGTCGTACTGCTGTGCTGACGGGACTGTCTGAGCCTGCTGGGCCGGGGCAGCCTGCTGAGCTGCTGGCCTGTGCTGGAATCCCGGTGCATAAACTGCTGCGTTCGGGTTTCCGTACCGAAACCCGGGATGGTCTCTCGTGCCCGGTCGGTACCGGCTCGGGTCCCACTGCTGCTGTACGTAGTTGGTATCTTCAGTCCTTAGCTCCTCAATGGCTGTGTCCAGATCCGGTTCCTCGACTGCTGCAACAGTCTTCTTGTCCGAGTAGACTTTCTTGACCAAGTCGTGAACGATCTTGGCCAGGTTGTCTATCCGGTCATCCTCTGCAGGTTCGGCTCTGGCCGCCATCCTGCGATCGTCAAACAGTCGGGTGTCCTGCTTGGCCAACTGCTTCATCAGGTCATACGCACATTCTTTGTCCACGTGATACAAGAAGTTACCCCCGGCCTCTCTGTCAATCCTGTCGGCGTTCTCCCTGTCTAGGGCATGGTAGAAAACCTGCAGGATTTTTGCGTCTCCAAAACCGTGGTTCGGGCACCATTTGACCAATCTCATGAGCCTGTCCCATGCGTCCACTACCGTCTCCCCCATCTTCTGTCTGAATGACAGTATTTCACTCTATAACTGTATGACTCGGGAGGCGGGATAGAACTTCGCCAGAAAATCTGCGACACACTCCTCCCATGTGGTGATGGATCGGGGTGGTCGGGATTCGAGCCAGTCCTTGGCTACTCCATAAAGACAGTACGGAAATAAGATCAACATGAGTGCCTCTGCTTCTACCCCCTTGTATCTGACCTTGTTGCAGTAATCTTCGAATTTCCCGATGAAATCGTTCGGGTCTTCGTCGGCCCTGCCATGAAACGGGCAGAGAGTTTGGACCGTCTGGATGGTGGATGGTTTGATGTCAAAGTGCTCTGCGGTGATCTCGGGCACCACAATGGCTCGCTCATGCCCCCCGGTGGGGACCTCGAAATTTTCCACCAACGCCTTCCCAGATCGGTTATATGTTCTCTGATTGCTTCGGGCAGCAAGTCCTGCTGTGACAAGCTCCTCAATGTACCTCGCCATCTGGGCTGGGGTACGTGTCTCTCGTTCCTGACCACCGGCTGCGGTGTTCTCGGGTGGATCTCTCTCGTTGGTTGCCACCCTGCTTTCTCGGTTTCTGCGGTTCTGTTCGGTATACAGCTTTTCCGGGTTGTCGAGTGGTGTCACCAAATCGCGAGGCAATCTGGGCATCAACTAAACAGTCCTGAAAACGCAGATTCGAAAACGCAGTGAGATAAAAAGAAAAATAACAAAACTGAAAGTAAATAAAAACTCAGAAAACTAATCCTGACTACTAAATAGACCCTAAAAGTCCCCGGCAACGGCGCCAAAAACTTGGTGCGCAAACTAACGTGCTATCGCAAGTGTACGAATCTCGTAGTACCGGGTGCAATTAGACTCGGATTATCGTTCCCACGAGGACTGTTTCGGGTTTACTCAAGTTGTCAGTTTCGGTTTCCCAAGAGTAGTAACCAGGAGGAGTAGGTTGTGATTATAGTGACTAAACTAAAAACATAAATTAAAAACGTAAATATTTTTGTGACGTTTTCTGAAATAAGCTGATTTTGTTGTAACGATAATAGATGAAGACTAGGCTCCAGGATCCCCTAGGGTTGCTACAGATTTCAGTTTTACGTTCGTTTATGAAAACACTCAGCAGTTTCGGTATCTGTGCAACGTACCAGTTGTGCAGTGACTTTTCAGATTCCACACGTAATCCCGATCCTGCAGACTTTCGGATTCTTGTTAAGCTGCCTAAGTCTGCAGTCTCGATCTAATTCTGTTAGGGTTTCTAACCTGTCCGAATGGCCCGGGTCAAATTCTCTAACAGTTGGTCTCACGTTTTTCAATGCTAGCCCTATCTCCCTTTCTCTGGTCGGTCTATCAGGGTAAGGTACTAAATCCCGGTTTTCTTCCTAACCCTAACTTGACGTTTTCACCTACAAGCTCGGGTCTATAGCACTCCTGGGTGATCAATCCTATCATGCATATACGATAATAATCAAAACCGGAATAACAGATACAACTTGCTGAATTAAGACAATCATCATGAATCCATAAACGTAGTAATCATAAAATCTGAGTACGAAACCCTAGGTTCACCGAGAACCTAGGTGAAAAGTTTTAGCTACGACTAGACATAGTACAAAACGCAGTTTCTGAATATAAAGAGAGAGAACGAAATCAAACTAAGTCTTCGAATCTCGAATCGCGCTTTCGTGCTCTCCGTGAATGCTCTGACTTGGCCTTCGGGTGTGCTGTGAATTGTGCTGTGTCTCCGTGTATCCTCAAAACGAGTCTGGACGAGTCTTTAAATAGTGCTGTTTCCTGAAAACGCTCGTGCTCGAAATTACGGAATATGCCATCGGTCCACCGTCTTTGTCAAAAAGTCAAACTGGCTGCGTATATACGCAGGGGCTGCGTATATACGCAACCAGGGCCCAACCAAGCTCCCCCCACATCCCCTCTGCCTGCGTATATACGCAGGTGCTGCGTATATACGCAGGGCCTGCGTATATACGCAGCCCGTGGGGTATGTGGGGCCCACTTGGTCCTCTGGTGGGCCAGGACTGGTCCCCTGGGTCCCACTCTTCTTCCTGATGCTCCCGGCTTGCCTCTTCGGTGCTCTTCTGCTCTTCCGTGTTTCCGTCGTGTCCCGGTCTTGTGCACGTTTCCCGAGACGGTCCCGGCTGGGTCTCGGCACGCTTCCCGATGCACCTCCTGAACCTGTTCCTGAAAAGGCAACACAAACGAATACCCGCGATCATATCCAAATATAGCAAGAAATGAGCAGAAATAAGCAGAAATCCAGCAAGTATGAATAAACGTCTCGTTCTAGATTCCCGGGGCATTCTAAGGCATTTTCCGGCAAAAACCGCTAATTTTGGCACAAATACTCGTGAAATCAGGCTAAAAGATAACCCCTAATTGGGCGTTATCAATCCCACCACGGTCAATATCTATAGAGCTCTTTGGAAAAACTGCCTCATTGGAAGATTTATCTCCAACTCAAAAGAATCCATCCCCTCAGCAGTTACAATTCAACAAGTTGTTGATGAAGTTTGGAAGACAAGAGATAAGATTTGGGTAGAGAAGAAAGGTGCTTGTTTTCTCTTCCACTGTTTTGACGAGGAGGATAAGGCTCGTTTTCTTGATTATGGAGTTTCAGGAATTCATGGCAAGAGTCTAATCCTCAGAGAAAGGCCTCCAAACTTTGCAATCTCTGAGCCTGATGGATTCGCATGTCAGGCATCCCAATGGAAGGTTTTTATTACGACTTGGCAAAGAACCTTGGTAGGGTTGCAGGAGAAGTCTTGCATGTTGATTGGACAATCAAGAGATTTGCCAACATGGAAGAGTTTCGGGTTAAAGTACGTGTTAACCTCAATGAGCCTCTAACCCCAGGTGCTTACATCAAGCCTACAGACCCGGCTCACCCTCCAAAGTGGATATTCTTCAGGTATGAGAATGTGTACAAGGTGTGTTTCAAATGTGGCTTTGTGGGTCATTCTAACCAAACTTGTCAAAGAAACCTCGTTGAGGTACTGCAAATCCTTGAAGACAGATACAAAAATTCCCCTTTCCATGATTCACTCCACTTTCACATAGCTGCTGGCGAGCCCATGTTCACGGCGAAGATGAAGGCGTTTAAGGCGACTGGTAGAAATCGAACCACAGTCGTGGATTTGCTGCAAAAACCAGAGGAGTGGGGCGAAGAAGAAGCGACCCGAACCCGAAATAGCAATTTGATAATTAGCTTTCCGGACGGGTCATCCTCTGATGGGTATTTCACACCCGGTTCGTCTTTTGATGGATGGGAATGTGATGCATGGCCACCGGGTCCTTTCAACCCGTACCCGGTGGGTATGTTTGGTCCAGGAGAAGGCCCACACCCGTCTGGTCAGCTTTTTAGCCCAACAATTTTTTTTTTCGCCAGGCCCATCTGTCTCGGGGTTATTGCAAGATCTAGCCCACAACCCTTTACCCCTCCCCATACCACAACCCGACCCGTCTGCTACAACCAATCGTTGCCCTTTTCGGATCTCTCATCATTATTACCCACCCCACCGTTTCAATTTCGCGCCACTTCATCTCCACAAAACCCCTCCACCTCTGCCCGACCCACCTTGAACTCCACAACAAACGCTTCGGTAACCCCCAGCATTCAAGCACCCATTATTACCCCCAATCACTCCTTCACTTTGAAAACAGAGAACAATCACTCATCAAATCTCTCAAAGAACATCCCTCGGATCTTTCTCTCTCCTGCACTGAATCGATGGGCTATCTCTCCGGCGACCGTTCCCCCTTCCCGGCGGTGAATAATTCTAGCTTTGCTCAAGAGGACAACGACCTCTCCCGTTTCATTCTTAGTCTCCCGCCGATCAAAACGTCCTCCCCCACCACAAAAAGCTTTTCCCCAATCCTCCCATCTCCACTCTCGGCTCCACCAGGGCTAATTATTGTGCCGTTTGAAGATGAACCCATTGATGCCCAACCCCTTCAAACCATCAAACCTCCGACCTTTATTCTTAGGGCCCCTGATTTTGTGGAAGAGGATTCAGAAACCTTACCTTTGATGTTGGAAGACAAACAGCAAACGACTGCATCTGAGACTTGCGGGGTGCGCTCTCTTGCTATTAAAGACCCTATGGGGGAGAAGGAAGAAGGTTTCATTGTTCAGAAAGCTGATAAGGTGCAACCACCAAAGAAGACGGCTCTTGCAGAGACGTCTGCCGTGGAGGGAGAAGCGGAACAGGAGCATAAAGGTATTAAACGAATTAAATTTTTAAACTGTTTTTTAAATAATTTTACCCCAACTATCCATCCTTTTCTCAAAAAAGACCCCCCTGTTTCTCAAACTGTTAATTTTCTCAATTAGGTTTTGATGGTTGACCTTAATCAACCATCACAGGCGCCATGATCCTCCTAGCCTGGAATTGCAGAGGATTGGGTCAATCTTCTGCAATTCAAGAAGTTTTTAACTTGACCCGCAAACAAAAACCTTCCCTTCTCTTCCTCTCTGAAACTAAAAAGTCTTCTCACTGGTCACTAATAAATTTAGGAACCTTGGTTTTCACTCTTCTTTTGGAGTTGATTCGGAAGGCTCTGCAGGGGGATCTGGCTTGCCTGGGATAATGCTTTCTCAATTCAAATTTTGTTCAGTAATTTGAACTTTATACTCTGTTCTATTGTAGATTTTAACAGTGCATCATGGTATCTAGGGCTTGTTTATGGTAGTCCGATCTTAGCTGAAAGGCAATCTGTTTGGCAACTTATGGAATCCTTGATTCCAATTAATCAACCGGTTATTCTCATAGGGGATTTCAACCAAGTCCTTAATCCGGGAGATAAAACAGGACCTAATGCTAACTCTCTGCCGGGGGCTTCTTTAATCAGAAATTTTATAGATCACACCTCTCTGTTTGAACTTCCAAATTTAGGACCCTGGTTAACATGGACAAATAACAGGTTTTCGGATCTTCCTACTTTTGAGAAACTTGATCGGGCTTGGTGTAACTCTAGCTGGTTTAACCTTTTTCCTTCAACAATTTTACATAACCTAGGAATCACTGTTTCTGACCATGCCCCTATTAAGTTAATTCTTTGTTATCAAAACTGTACTTATAACAGGTTACCGCGTCTAAAAGCTTGGTGGTTAAATTGAAGTGAAGTTTATCATCTCATCCAGTTTATTTGGAATTTGCCTTTGGTTGGTTCTCCTCTTTTTAGGGTAGTTAAGTATTTACAATTAACCCTTAAAGCTCTTAGGTGTTGGAGTAATAATCTCCCTTCTCTGGTTAATCAAATTGAAAACTGCAAAATAGATTTAGCTAGCACTCAAGACTCTTTGCATAACCCTAACTCTTTGAGTCGCTTGAAATTGCTTAACTCTAGGCTTTCCAATCTTTTAAATGATTATGAAACATTTTGGGCTCAAAGGGCTAGATGTAAATGACTAAGAGAAGGGGATGGAAATACTAAGTTTTTTTCATAATTATGCTCGTCTCAAAAAAGGGAGGAACCACATCTACTCTTTAAATCTAGAAGATGGGACCTTGATAAATAATCAAAGTGCTATTTACGACCATTTTGTAAGTTATTATAAAAGTATCTTTTCAGACCCATCGCCTTCACTTCAAGAATTAGAATCTTTATACGGTCATGATTGTGCTTTAGATTTACTGTTTAATATTGAATCCTTTCTTGATTTTGAACAACAATGCATGCATTCAGCACCTTTTATGGCTGATGAGGTTAAGCAGGCCGTTTTTAATATGGGCCCTCTTAAGGCCCCGGGTCCGGACGGAATTCAACCCATTTTCTTTCAAAAGTGCTGGCCTATTATTTCCACTAAAGTTATAACTGCGGTTTTATCTTTCCTTAACTCTGGTTACATGCTCACTGAATTAAATAATACTAATATTGTTCTTATTCCCAAAACTAAAAACCCCACCTCAGTTAGTGATTTTTGTCCAATTAGTTTATGTAATGTCCTTTATAGAATCATTTCCAAAGTGCTTGCCAATCGTATTAAAATAGTCCTACCATATCTTAATTCCAACAATCAATATGGTTTTGTCCCAAACCGCTCTGTCCAACATAACATTCTTTTAGTTCAAGACATTATGCATTCCATTTCCAAAACCTCTGACCCTAGTTTGCCTAAATATGATGCCCTTAAGCTAGACATCTCAAAGGTTTTTGACAGACTAAGATGGGATTTTGTAGAAGCCACTCTTCATCAGTTTCATTTTCCTACTCATTTTATACGGCTAGTTATGCAATGTTTAACTACAGTTTCTTACTCCATCATTGTCAATGGGTCCAAATCAAGGCATTTCAAACCTCATAGGGGACTTAGACAAGGGGACCCTCTTTCTCTGTTTATCTTTATTTTATGCGTTGAAGCTTTATCGAAAACAATTAATTTTGCTTGCAATATGAAACTTATTGAAGGGGTACCTTCCAGCAACAGGGGACCATCAGTGTCACACTTACAATTCGCAGAAGATAGTATTATGTTCTTTAAACTGAAACCTAATACGGATCTAGTTATCTTGGATATCCTCAACAGATTTGCCAACCAATCAGGGGAAGTCATCAACTTCTCCAAATCATCGATCACCTTCTCTCCAAACTGAAACCAAAGGGATATTCAAACCTTTATTGGAAATCTTAGAGTTAATCACTCTGATCAAATAGGTTCCTATCTAGGTTTTTTCTTTGCACCAACCTTTACTCAATCAAAGAATAAAAATGAAGAAATCATAATTGACAAAATCATAAATAAATGTGCTTCTTGGAAAGGTTTGCTCCTTAACAAGTTTGGGAGAGCCACTTTAATTAAATCTATTCTCACTAGTTTTCTTGTTTACCCCTTCTCAGTTCTTCTGTTTTCCCCTAAGTCAATCAAGACTATCACCACCATCTTCAACAACTTTTTCTGGGCAGACAATCTCATGGTTAGATATTTGCATTGTGCATCTTGGGATAAACTTTGTTTAAGCACTGGCAAAGGGGGTCTTGGTTTTAAAAATATAAATGATTTTAATCATGCACTTTTTTTTTCAAGAACACTTGCCATTAAATTGCTAACCAACAAACCCTCTTTTCAAATTATCTATCTTCTAAGTATTGCAAAATGAATTCTTTTTGGATCCATAATGCTCCCACTTCTGCTTCTCCAACATGGAAGGCGATTGTAATAGGTAACAGCTATCTTGGTAGCTGCTTATTGTGGAAGCTACCAGATGGTGACCATATTTCTATTAACAAACATCCCTGGATTCATGAGGTTCCTCCTACATCAATCAAAGATAGTCTAAATGGTAATCTGTCTATTAGATGAGTCAAGGACCTAACTGAAAATAGTGACGGGGGGGGTGAGATGGAATCATACTACTGTCTTTAATTCATTCCCATCTTGGCTAGCAAATCTTGTGATCAATACCCCTCTCAACTCCAACTCAAATGACTCTCAATGGATTCTTACCACAAATCACCTTTTTTCTGTCAAATCCCTATATAATTACTTGTATTCCTCTCTGCTTAGGCCCAATTTTAAGACACATTCTCAATCCTTCAATGCCACAACTCTTAAACTAAACTGGAAACATCTTTGGAAGATGAAGTTACCTTTCAAGTTGAGGCTCTTTGCTTGGCAAATGGCACTCCATATCTTGCCAACAAAGGATCTATTGAGAGCTAGAGGGATTGACTATAATTCTGATTGTGTTTTTTGTCACCATGCCATTGAAACAATAGAACATCTTTTTATTAGTTGTGTCTTATCCAAAACTGTTTTCCGATTAAGAATTTGCATCCCTGCCAGTAGTACTGAAGCCTGTTTCAAAATTTGCCTTCGAAAATCTCAATTTTGGTCACAAAAACTCAACCATTGGTTAATAGCTTGCTGGGTTATCTGGAAAGCTAGAAATACAACTCTTTTCAAAAATACTACACCCTTGGTGGATGACTGCTGCTTTCAGATTGTTTCACTAACTTCACAAATTCATAATGCTTCTCCGCCTATTATTCCCCAAAATTAGGAGGGCTTTGGAGGTTAAGAAGAAATCAAAGAGTGCAAATTCTGCTCCAAGGAAGAGAAAGCCAAAAGCATCAAGGTTGGATAAGGGAAAGGCTCCATTGAAGGCTGGAGATTTGAAAGAAGAAGTTAACAAGAAGACAGGTTTTGCAGCAGCTGTTGATCGGTTCTTGGAAGCCAATTCTATTGAAGAAAAACAGATGCAGATAAAGTTCGAAGAAGAAAAGAGGAAGGCAGAAGAGTTAGAAGCGGAGTAAAGAGCACAGAACACTGGTTTCATGCTTGTTGATGGAAGAATGGTTGATCCAAATGCAGAAGCTCTCATTAGTTTCCTCAAGGAGAAATCTGGTTCCAAGAAAGGAAAGTCCATCTGAAAATTTGTCTTCCATTTGTGTTTCTGCTGTTTGGGATGTCCATTTTGTTAAGGTCTAGATCAGTTAGTTTTTTCAAGTTGGTATCTAGTTCGTGTCCAGATTTGTGTCCAGTGGTTCTTCAAGGTTTGATGCATGGATGGTTTGATGCATCATTAGTTCTTGTTTTTCAATGTTTTATTCATGTGGCTAGACGTTGTCAATGTTTCTAATCTCTGTTTCATCAATGAAGTTCTCATGTTTGATGCTAAAAATTCACGTCAAGTAGGTGAAAAAGCAAGGCCTTTGACTAAGCCAGACATTTGTCTTGCATGTATTCATCGTACATTAAACTTGGACAAACTGATTGTACCTCTGGTGTAACTGAAACATTTGAACAAATCCTATCAGCTTGGTAATTTATTTACTGCCGCATGAACACCACAGCACACCAGTTACTCCCGTATTCATCAATAAAGATGAAATTTCCGGAAGCACTTCGATTCATCTTCTGATTCAAACTCAGAGACAATTTTTTTGCTAACAGCTGCGAATCAGTTTCAATTTTGAAGTAATGAAATCCAAAGGTCTGAGCCAGTTGAATCCCTTTGCGCATGCATGGCTTCCGCCTCCAACACCACCGATTCCGACGAATATTGAAAAGGGGAAACGCCATGCGCGGACAAATTCCCTCTTCTCAGATCATCTACAGCTTGATGCATCGAAATTCCCTTTGACTCTCCCAGCCGGTGGAGGTTTCCACCGTTGACTTTCCCTGGAAACATCTGCACAAGAGATACTACCACAAGTGTAAGACCCATCTTTAATTTCATGATAATCTGCACTACTTCTTGTGATTATACCTTCTCTAGAACTCTGTTCTGATTCATTTTTTTTGTTGTTGTTGCGAGATAACCGAATCTCATATAAACCAAAAGCAAGGAGACACCTATAAAAACTCTAAATCCTTGTCCTAAACGTACTCCTAATAAACATGAGCGTGAATTAAACTGCGACTAGAAGGAAAACGAACATGATTAGGATTAATAAACTCTGCTTATAAATAAGCACAACCAGTAACCACACTGTCTTATTCTCTCGTTGTCTTAATCTCTCGTTCTTCTGTATTCTTCAACGATGTTTTTCTTAATATGTTTCTTTCTGGCTCTCACTATTGCATCTTCGTCGTCAGCATCTCGCCATATAAGCCATGTATCACATCGAAACTATTTCAATGTCCTTGATTATGGTGCAGTTGGTGACGGTGTTAGCGTCGATAATAAGGTCGGTCGGTCGAATAAATTCTTTAGAAATTTTGTTAACTGTTGTGATTAATATTTTCACTGATTCAGTGAATTGTTTAATCTATAATGCAGGCGTTCGAGAATGCATGGAAGGCGGCGTGTTCTTCCAATCGAGGATCTCCAACCATGCACGTTCCTTACGACAAAACCTTCTTACTTCAACCAATCGTCTTTTCTGGACCTTGCAGCTCCCACTCCATTAATTTAGTGGTAATTATTTTCCTACCTATGAAAAGAACGCATCGGTTTATGTTATTACTTTATATTTATTCATAATGTCATGTTTTTTTGAATAAATTCTTGTTTGTCATTATCTCTGTGTAATTGATTGCTACAAATATCCAATTATACCAGATTTTTTCTTTTAGAAGTCATCATAATAGGTTCATTAATACTCTATTATAACTTAATTTCAAAAAATACTCTATAATAACTTGGTTTCGGGAAAGAGACAAAAAAAATATTATGTTTTTTATGGAAGCTGTAATATAAGATATTCTCACACCTTTTTATGAACTTGTAGTTAAACTCCAAGATTGCCTTGTTGACCGACGATTTTAAAGTGAATACATCAGGATTCATGAATTTTTATGGTGGGGACTTAATCGGATAATCTTATTCGAAAATAACGATATGTAGCAATAATACAATTTTTAAAAGGCTAACTAAAAGCGCTAAACAGTTTGCTCAAAAAAAAAAAAAAAAAAGCGCTAAACAAACTGAAGGGTAAAAAAAGTTCTGAGAAGTTGAATTACTATGGATTTGCCGCCATTAAAGACAGAAATTGATCATGTAAACAGACCAAAGTATAGTAGTACATAATAGGTCCGGGCTGGACTGGGCTTGGTCGGAATGAACCGGGCCGAATCTCTAAATGGGTGAACCCAAATCTAACCCAATCTGTCGGTCGGGCCTAGATTCGAGGTCAAGCCATAACATTCTACAAAAATCTAGACTCAACCCAAGCCACGGGCCAAAATATTAATTTAACTTAGTTAAAAATAAAATTAATGATTAAAAATAATTATAATAGATCTAATATTACTTTACGAGAAAATATAAATCACAATATTGGGTGACTTCAACATCTTTCAACAATATTTTCTATTTTCTATGTTATATATTTAACATAGCATATTAACATGTATTTTATAGAGTACACTCATGAAGATAAGTATATACGAGTATTTAAGTATACTTGCATATGAATAATAAACTTAATATAGAATCCGGACCGTGCTGGACTTGGCTTGTGCTGAAGTTACATAACCCAAGCCTAACTCATATGTTGGTCGGACTCAAATTTCAAACCCAAGACCATAACTGGCCAAAATGTATTGAACCCATTCCCGTAAATTCCTGAACTGGGTTGGGCGGGTTGATCGGGCCACTTGGTCGATGGCCAACCCTAATACACAGTACTGCCGTTGTCAAAAAGACAAGTCTAATATGATAGAAATTGATCCATGCAACACATCACCATGTAGGCATAGAAAAGATTCTCCTTGAGTTTAATAGTATATCACAGCATTGTTATGTTCCTCCTTGGTTGTTTGTAGATCGAAGGAGACCTAATAGCTCCAAGTGATCCTAAACAATGGTCATGCAATCTCGACGGTAACAACTGCAAACAGTGGATTAGTTTCGATCACCAGAAAGATCTCCACATTTCAGGCAACGGTTCCCTCAATGGCAAGGGGCAGCGATGGTGGCGTTGCAGAGACCAAGTATTTCTTCTATATACTAGTTCATTTTTTTCAATTCAATGAAGTTACTGATTTACTGATGTAAGTTGCTAACACACTTACTTTGTTTCTAATCTTATTCAGAGCTGTAAGAAGAGACCACACGTGAGTAATTTTTTCACGATTCTTTCTTTCTTGCTTTTCAACCCTGAATGTTGTCAAAGATATTGAATAAACGAGTGTGAAAATTGTTGCAGACTTTAACTCTGAGGCACTCGACCCGCGTGCAACTCAGCAACTTGACGTTCATTGACAGTCCACAAATACACATTTTCGTCAAAGGGTCAACATGGGTGAATGCAACTTCTCTAACCATTCGTGCCCCCGGTGATAGTCCCAACACTGACGGTATTCACTTGCAAGACTCACAAAATGTCTCCATAACAAATAGTCACATCGGCACAGGTATATGTAACACACTAGCATATTAATACAAATTCATGGATGTGTATTTGATTTGATAAATACTTTTAAATCTCAATTGCAGGAGACGATTGCATTTCGATGGGAGACGGTACTGCTCATGTTGATATTAGCTCCATTATATGTGGACCTGGCCATGGAATAAGGTAATGGACATAATTGTGATTTAACTATTTAAAATGTGTGGGCTTGTGTTCTGAACGAGATTATGGCCGAGTCTAGACAACTCTTTTATTTTTCATTTTTATTGTCGCCATTTTTTTTTTTTATTTATATTTTTTCCCAACAAAAGGACAACTCCAAAAGAAATAAAATAATTATTATGTGCCAAGTAATGATGTATGGACAAAATTGTAGACATAATTGTCGACATACCTTTTTTTTTTGTGAGAATCTCGACATACCTTTTTAATGTGGTAAAATTAAAACCAAGTAAAATCATAGTGAACCTGAAGAGATAAGGAAAACTAATAAAATCTACTTAATAAAATACTTATATCAATTGTTCTGGAGTCTTGATCCTTCAAAATTTCCACTAGTTCATCCGACAATTAGTCAAGGTGCGGACACCATAATAATATAAATAAATAAATAAATATAAAAAACTAAAAAAAAAAGGTATCAATAGCACGATTCATATGATGTGCGTGTGTAAAATAACTCTTTCGAAAAAATTCTTTCGAAATTCTTAACTGTATATATAATGTACTACCTCTGTTTCGTCTGTTTCGTCTGCGTTTGACTTTTTAATCCGTAACTGAGTCACTTTGACTTGGTGATTTGGGTACCAAAACGATGTAATTTTTTAACAATTTTTTCATGGTATTTTAGAATAAACTTTCCTCTATAACACCATGCAAAGATTACCAAATTCTTGTATCGTTTTACTAATCAAATCACCGGATGAAAGTAACTCAGTGAATAGTGACAAAAAGTGAAGTAGACTGAAACAGGCGAAACAGAGGTAGTAGTCAAATACTTGGCAGTCTAGTTCAGCACAGAATTATTCTCTCTTTCGAAATACCAAGTCCTAGCTATAGTTATATTGTAATAAATTGGCACTCTAGTTTAGTACAGAATCATTCTTGTTGTAATCTTGATAATCAACCATCATCCTTCCAGAAAACATGAACCAATTTCTTTCATTTTTTGACACAGGTTTGTCTTTTTTAGAAGTATTTATCACATTGTTCTTTTCAATACAGAACTTCAGATCTTATTTTTCATGCCTAAATGTATCAAAGCTCCTAGGATAAGTTTGAGTCGATTAAAGTTATCTAAAGCTTCTTAGGATTCTGCAAAAACATTTTTTTAAAAGATGACATGGAGACCCAATCAAAAATTAGTGAGACAAATTTCCATTCACCACATGTGACGAGTCATTCACGAGATCGCTTTGTTGGTGAGTGCAAGTAGCTGTTTACCTGGAGGCGTACTCTTTAAATCTAAGTTGCTATTTTGATATTAACTCCTTTTATCTAAGTTGTGTTGTGGTCTTGTGGATGCTCTAAGGATTATATTGAGACATTTATTTTATGAGCTAATACTAATTGGCTAATATCGATCTGTTGGTTACAGTGTGGGTAGTTTGGGCATAAATGGAGAAGCGGAGAAGGTGGAGAACATACATGTAAGCGAGGTCGAATTCAGAGGATCGACAAATGGTGTCCGGATAAAGACATGGCAGGTAAATAACGTCAATTTACCTACATTACTTACTAGTCCTTTTGCCATTGTATTTATGATGTGATCTTTTTGGATAGTTTTTACTCTGCCTTCAACCATGCATCTAACTTTTCACAATGCTCACACTCACTCATAGGGCGGAAGGGGGTATGCAAAGAACATTGTTTTTGAGAAGATTAAATCTGTTGGAGCTAGACGACCAATTATTATTGACCAGAACTACTGCGCTCACAGCCTCTGCAGGAAGCACGTTAGTATTTTGAAATTATTCTCAAATAGTATTTAAATATGTATACAACACTTATGTTGTATTGTTAGTTTGACTTGCATGTTCTAATGTTGCAGGAATCAGCTGTACAAATCAGCAACATAACATTTAGTGATATCACAGGAACGTCAAGAGACGAAGATGCTATTATCATTGAGTGTAGCGAGTTCCATCCATGCACCAACATAAAAATGAAAAATATCAAATTGCATTCAGCTCGACGTAACAAGAGAGCAAAATCATCATGTGTGAATGTTGATGGGATGCGATTTCTTAATGTCTCACCTCTGATTCGTTGCTTGGCAAAGCAATACTGAACATTCAGGTTTAGCTGAGTACTACAATATCATCAAGAGATTAACATGCTGTTGTATAGTTTTACAAGTGATACAGGAAATTTAAAATACTAGTTTGAGCACGTGTTTGAGCACATGTTTTGCATGCGTGTTTATTTAAAGTATTTGAACTACAACTTTCTTTCGTCTCTCTCACAAGCCACCGTATTCACCAAATTTACCTTTTCATCTAATTTACTTGTAAATTGGTAGAAGATAATATAATTAATAATATACGATTGATTTTCTGTCAATCTACAATTTCTTTAGTAAACTGAATTTTTTCATGATAAGCCGAACATATCATAAGGTACAGTACATTATAAGGTATTATAATGTACACCCTTTGTCAGCTTTTATCTGTTCTTTTCTTTACCAACATGACGAAGTATTTTGATGAGATTATTTGATTAACCAAATGATATAAAAATTAGCGAACTTTTCATAATGTTGTAGGGCTACAATTCATCTACAATATTATCAAAAACATTACAAGTTCTAATATCATTTCGTTAATCAAATAACCTCCTCAAAATATTTCGTAATGTAGGACAAAAATCAGTACACAAAAGCATATTGAAGGAGTAATATATTAGAGAAATGCATGTGTCCAAGAGCACTAAACATAAAAATAATAGGACAGAGATTTGAGGGTCATGACATTCTATAATTATTATTATTTATAGATGACGCCGAATTTAATTAAGGTGTGCGATCAAGCAATAGAAACAGCGATAAAAAGGCAAAAGTACTGGGGATCCTCTCTAGGTTCGAAAACAGTTCAATAATATGTACACAAGCTGAACAGTTATAGCTGAAACCCTACTCCTGTCAAAAAATGCAAATTCACAAAATTGGCCCAAAACATTGGCCTTATTGGAAGAAGAACGCTAATAGAAAGTTCACCCAAATCGGGCTAAAAACAAGCTTAATGTGCTGATAAAAATTACCAGTAATAGTAAAAATAACTTAAAACGGTCGTTGGACTAGTCAAAAGCGGAATTAGGGGTAGAAGGACCTCGATAGGTGGAAGGCTCAATTGTGACATTTTCTTTTAAGCCTTTCAGCCAATCGATACGACCCCGGAGAGCCGCTTTTGCTAAAACTCGAGCAGTTTCTTGAAAACTCGCTTCGTGGAAGGCCGACGACGAACGGGGCGGCTTTGGAGCAGTTATCAGGGATTGTGCAAGGGGCTGGATGGCGACCATTGTTGGTCCTGTATCCGACGTAACGGCAACAAGGATGACGGAGACACTTGTTTTACGGGAAGGAATATTACTCGCCAAACTTTTGAGACTAGAGTTTAAAGAAAATTGTTATTGAATCCGATTTGCAGAAATTAGTCACGGATTTTTATTCGGAGGTTCAATCCCGGTCAGTTTGCGGTATGGTTGTTGAGGACTGTAAGACTCATCCAAGGTTTTGAGGAGGTTATTGTGAGATGGTGTCTCAGATCGGCAAACCGAATGGCGCATCAATGTGCAGTAGAGGGTCTACCGCTTGAGAGTGTATTGATCTACTTAGGATGCAACCCTTTATCGGCTGATGTAACAGAGTTAGGTATCATACCTGTTCGGTAATGAAATAAATTTTCTCTCAAAAATATAATTTTTTGAACGAGTTTCACCTGTAAAATATGTTATCCAAATCCATCCATAAATAAATAGTTCGGAACGGATCTACTCCATTAAGGTTGAATCATGACGGATCAACCGGATCGATTTCAACTGCCGTCCCTAACCGGGACCATCAATTAAACCACAATGTATTTATCAAGTGGTCTTCGTCTGCACTTTGCACGCGTTGCTTCTCATGTCAGATGCAGTGCACAAATCCGGTGCAAAGATGCGTTGCAGAGAAGCATTACTGAAAGATTAACATATAACCATCTCTGCAGATATAATTTAAGAGTGAACAAAGAGAATGTATTACTTTCCGCGGAAATCCAACAATAAAAAATTCATTTCGAAAATATATTGCAACGACAACACTGAGATGAGATCTAAAGCCACTATGCAACTTCTTTACATTTAACTGCTCAACTACATACTTGGCAGCCAGTTATCATTAGATGACTAACCTTCCGTACCCCAAAAAGAAAAATCATCATCATCGTATCTCAGCATTGGGTACACGACTCTAGGTTTCAGCATCAATAGGCTCATGTTTTCTCCCTACTACTCCTTCATAGAACTTCTATGATATTAGTAATTATCAAGCCCTTTAGCAACCACTTTACAACTCGAGTCCGAATACATGCCTTTGGTTCAACCTCCATTGTGCAATTCACCGAGCTGGACACAATTATAGTCACCCAACAGGCTAACAATAATCGGTAGCAGCAGCTTGTTTACAGCGCAGAACATGACTGGGTAGCAGCAGCTCATTTGTCTAATGCATTAACTAACAAACGAACCTCACAACAAGATTCGTCTTTAACCTCAATACGACCAAATGTTCACGAAACAAACAGTTAAAAGGAGACTGTCATGGAGACGAAAAAAGAGCGAGGAAAATCCAATATACTTGGTATCTACTCTGAGTGTGCCTCCTTCCCTTCTGTACTGGATTTGCCGAGCACCAATACACCAATTACAATAAGCAGGGCACCAGCAAACCACTGCAAGAGAGCAAGTTTCACATTAAAATGTGATTTAATGAGAGCATTACTGTTAGGTAGATATGATAACATGAATAAGACTATAATTATTCCATGGAAAGTTCTTTCAATCTTTACCTGTGACAGGATAAAAAGATTATTGGAAAGGGTCAAGTTAGAGACTAGAAATGCTGAAATATCACAAACTTGTCAATTCTAGACACCATCGATCGTCCAAGGTCATGTTGACTGTTAAGGTTACCCTAATCGTACTAGCAGTTACCACTACCGATTGGCAAATGGCACAATGCGAAATAAAATTCTATATAGATCATAAAACTTTGTTGATGATCTCACACGTTTACACCAAAGATACTTATGCATCATCAATCTTTATGTGAAAGAGCGAGAGACCTGAAATGTCACCATAATTTTGCTAACAGAGCTTACATGCACACTAAAGTCCGAGAACAAGATCAGGAGTTGACAAGAGAAAGGATTTTCGTTCCTTTCTCTGATATTCTATACATTTGTTTTGTACATATAAGAGTGGATTTATTCTTCTAAAGTTGAATGCAATCCCACGGTCAACTACAGCATAAGTATTGTTTAAAAGTTACACATAGTCCATGAATTATGATAGGACTAGATACAGAAGCAATCTGTTTGAATTTTGTACGAATACCTGAAATGAAAGGGCTTCCTCAAACAAGAAAAATCCAGCAAGACCTGATGAAAGGAAATTTGTTGCAAAATTTGTCCCCGTAGCTTGCAAAGATGAAAGAGCTTTCAGGCTATTGACGTAGCAGCCCCACATAATGACGTTGAAGAATATGATGGTGCCATATTTAATGAGCTGTCAGGGTAAGAAAAACTTTGCAATTAGTTCTAACATATCATAACAACACTACACTGTACAGATAAAGACATATTCTAAAGCAAAACTACAAGACAATGTCTTGATCTTATTTTTTCAATGAAAGCCATAACATATCATAACAACAGCTTCCTAAGAAAGCAAAGGAAGAATGATGCTGCTAGCAAAGATCATAAGATTGTCAACTATTTGTGTGTGCCTGTGAGAGACAAGTCAGCAACGGAGGTCTCGATAAGGTCACAAGAATAGACAAACAGGGGTAGAGGTGGAGAACGGAAACCAAAACATGGTCATTCAATGAGGGAAATTTCATTGGAAGAAACAAGAAGGAAAAGGCTATGTGGCCCTGAAATGGAAACGAGGACGAGACCAAACGGAGACGCCCAAAAAGAGGTATTTAAACGTTGGGGAGACGTCACGGATTCTTTTTTATTTATGTTATATACATATATTTGTATGTCATGTTTATCCCAATGTAAATGGCAGGTAAATAAGTACAATAAATTACCAAGTTTTCATCTAGAAGTTACTTGATGGCAACCTATATGGAGTTTCCAACTTTCTGTGTTTCATAGGGAGACCATAGTATGCACATGTATCACATGTGCAACAATTTATCAGTTCTAGTCTTTAAGAGTGCACGTCTCAGGATGTGGTGTGTGATCGTGTGCGTGTATTGGATACTTGGATCGACTCTGTATCATGTGTCCGTGTTGATGCCACCTGCACACTACCGGATTACAAGACTTGCCAGGAAGTTTACGTCACAGGAAGGTGCAGAATAAATGAACCCAGTTACTAGACTTGTATGGATCTCTATTAAAACTGCAAATGATTCTCAACAAACAAATGGTTACAATCTACAAGATCATACATGAAACTCGACTCGGCATTGGAATGTTGAAAGGTTCTTTCCCCACCAGCTATAACTAGAGATGACAGTTCGGGTCTGGTTTTTTAGTTCCTACCCTACCATACCCGTTCTGCTATTCTCAAGTTCTGTATGTTTTGGGTATCGGGTACAGATGATTATCAGCGTATCATCATATATAGGGAGAGAGAAACTGAAATTTTAAACAAAAGGGTTTCAGGACTTCATCACATCAGTTCGTTTTGTCAGATAGCAGAGTCGCTTCTTGAACAAGAAGCCAGATTGAGCTTCTTCACTGGTCATCACTGAGGCTTCTTTTAACCTTTATCTTCTTCACTGAGGCTTCAATTAAGTTGCCTTTTCGTAAACAAGAAACTTTTGAGTTCACAAATCTTTGTATTTACAGTTCCTTTTCAAGGAAAATCTGAACAGAAAAGTAATTCGTAGATTTCCAGTGAGTGATATTCTTATTTCAGAGTTCCTTTGGTAGAATCGTTCAGTCTTTATACCAAGTTGTAAAAAAGTTGGTACGATGGGTGACGAGCTGTTGGGGTGTGGTATGGGTTCCCGTTTGGGACATAATAAACCAGCTCAATTGAGATGGCTAGCTAGAATTTGAATGATATTGATATTCTTTTGCTTTCTCAGATTATTTTTTTGACAATTGTATTAAGATTTTTAGACTTACAATATTCTCCCGTCTTCACAGCTAGAAAGTAATAGTCGTAGGACGTTTTCGTATATACCTCACTTAGTTGAGGAGTTTGTTTGTAATTAGTAGTAGTGTTTGTAGCCTCTATTTACATATTGTGAAGATGCAATAATACGGACGGGAAAGGATTTCACGCACCTTCACTGACGCCGCCAAAGGTAGTGAATGGTCTTCGGCTCTCTGCCTCCGCCGCTGATTCCCTCACCGCCTACACTGACGCCGATTGGGCTGGTTGTCCGGACACGCGCCGCTCCACTTCTGGTTACTGTGTCTTCTACGGAGACAATCTTCGGAGTTGGTCGTCCAAGCGACAGGCCACGGTATCTCGTTCTAGTGCTGAGGCTGAGTATCGCGGTGTTGCTAACGCCGTCTCCGAACTCTGCTGGGTCCGGAATTTGCTTCTTCAACTTCGTGTCCCCCCGCCTCGAGCCACTGTCGTGTATTGCGACAATGTGAGTGTTGTCTATCTCTCTGGTAATCCTGTTCAGCATCAACGCACTAAGCATGTTGAGATTGATCTACACTTCGTTCGTGAGAAGGTTCGTTTGGGTCAGCTTCGCGTGTTGCACATTCCAGCAGATTATCAGTACGCCGACATCTTCACCAAGGGTCTTCCTCGGCCCTTATTCCAGCGCTTCCGTTCCAGTCTCAGTGTTGGCACGCCTACAGTTTCGACTGCGGGGGAGTAATAGTCGTAGGACGTTTTCGTATATACCTCACTTAGTTGAGGAGTTTGTTTGTAATTAGTAGTAGTGTTTGTAGCCTCTATTTACATATTGTGAAGATGCAATAATACGGACGGGAAAGGATTTCACGCACCTTCAGAAAGAAGCATATTAAATTTGTTCAGCTTTATCCTTCAATTGATTGCTAATAAATATCAGCTCTTTTGACAGAAAACCCCCTCGTAGTTTCGCCTCGCTGACACTTAGCTACATACAGTATTGGTTTTATTACTTATCATCTCCACAGTTTGTAATATCGCGACACTAAGGTCAAATTGACTAACACCGTTGAGTTCCGTTAGTTAAGTGGGTGGCAGTTTAGTCTTTTCAAAATTTAAGAGGGGGCAGTATGGTCTTTCCTTTTCTTTTTCTTTTCTTATCTCCTTCGACTTTTTCTTCCTCCGCCTCGCCCTGTATCTTCTTCTTCTTCTGTTCTCTCAAATCTCCCCCTCTCTCTCCTCTCTCAATTGCTCCCTCTCGCACCCACCCGGAAACCTACAAACCCACCCTCGCGAAATTGACACCAATTCTTCAATCTCTCTGCCTCTCACTCTCTCAATCTCTCTCTCGCTGCCTCACTCTCTTCAATGCCTCCTCTTCCGCCATTAAACCGGCGACCGCAACCCAAAAACTCTATCGCACAACCCCAGAGCTACCAGTTCTTGAGCACGAATTGAACCTTCAACTAGTCATTTGAATCAATTGACATTTGTACGAACCCAATTCACAATCCGCATTTTGTTTTGTTGTTGAGTATTGAGAACACCATTGTATGTAGATGAGATAGTGGGGGAGTTTTCTCGAAAGAAAAAATAAAATAAAAGATGGAGATGGATTGGATGGCTTGTTCACACACAAACCGCCCACCTCTCTCTCTGGATCCATGGAAGAGATGAGAGAGAGTGCAAAATTTTGGAAGAGACGGAAGAAGAAGATGAAGAGAGGAAGAAAAATGAAAAAGGGGGAAAAAAAGAAAAGGAAAAAAATGAAAAGATTATAATACGCTTGACTTAATCAATACGTATTCATTAACAGGTCAGTAACGGCCGTTACTCATTTGGAGCGCGATGTCGTAATTTTACAAACTGTAGAGACGATAAATGATCAAACCAATACTGCGTGTAGCTAAGTGTCAGCGAGGTGAAACTGCGAGGGGATTTACAGTCAAAAGTTCTAAATATCAAAATGCCCCACAGTTCTCGACAGTACTACTTTACAAGTTACGCCTGGGAACTTGCTGTTTAGTTCTGTCTTGATCTCCATCTGGCCCCCATATCTATATAATAAATCAGGTGGAAGAATAATCTATCCCAAAAATATACCAAACCTACCAAACCCAATTTTAGCATACCAAATGGTCAGAGCAGGGATAAAGAACAAGGCTAACGTTTTTGATTTGCTAATAAGGGGCTACTGGAGCCATAACTCCGAACTTCTAATTACAACTCAGTTTGCAGAAACCAGTTAAGATCCGAGTCAGGGGTTTAAGTTTTTCCCCATCGTATCCATACAGGTTTGTAATTTCCTATCCCCTACTCACAAGTACTCTTTGTTTGATCTGCCAACAGAGCCAACGGTCTAAAGCAGTTGCATATGGTTAACCTCGACTTCCTAAATCCATTTGTATCTAGATCCCCAAGTTTCTCAATCGTTTAAATCTTTCTGTGTTTCGAAATCTGGTGCAAGTTTTCCCTTTTTGGCTTCCAGTTTATCGGGATATGCAGAGGGATAATTTCTTAATCCTATAATACTGTTGAATCTCTTGCTATTTGCAAAACTATATCCAGATGACCTTCCTTCACAGAGGAATCCCGATAGAAATATACGCACTTAATTTTATATTTTTGCAATCACGTTTTTTATGGAGTTGTAATGAGTCCCCTATTAGCTTGGCAATTGTTTGGGGACTGATGCTTCATACTTGGGTAAGTGAACAGATATGCCAATTTATTTTCTATTTCATACTTGAGGACTGATGCACTAACTGTTTGGAACATATATAGTGAATAAGTTTTGGTTTCCATAATTCTCACTAGTTATTGTTGATCTACTTCTGATTGAATATATTAATGTTTCATTCAGTGGTCAGAGCTTTTTGTGTGCTTTAAGGTAGTTGAGCTACTCCTGATTAAATTTCTTGGAGTCCCAATTAAGGATCTGAACCTTTCAAGGGCATGGTTCAGCGCATTTTAGAATATTATTGAGCTTGAATATGGGAACCAAATCTGAGCTTCTACATATCATGATAAAGTTTCCGATTCAATTTTTTTATCCATCTCATATGGTGCTTTTCGATGTTCCTTTTTGAGAGAAAACCTTATCAGCACTTCTATGGATAAATTTCTTCCTGTCGTATTCATATTTCCATCGTTGCATTCCATGTTTTCTTTTGTTTCTGTTTTTCGTATCGACTCTGTATTTGGTTAACCCAATTTGTGATGAGTATCGCTCATTTTAGTTATTGCCTAAGACCAAGCACCACTGAGGCCAGTTATTGTTTTGAGTTGTTTCACCACATGTACAAAAGAAGATTTAAAACTACATTGTTTTACTGTAAATGATAAACAAATTGTTTTCAGTATACAGAAAAAATCGTTCTATGAACCCAATCCTCCAACGCAGCCTCCATACCCAACCATTTATATCTGCTCTCATACAAGGAAGACTGGATACTACTCCCTCCATCCCATATTAAGTGTCCCTTTAAGAAACCTCAACGTTTTAAGGGGGCATGCATTGATTGCACCCTTGATTGAGTTTTGTAATGACATTGACACAATTGTCCGTACTTTCTCCATTTTCAACACTAGTATTATTACATTTTATTGGGTATTCTTGTCAATGTATCCACTTTCAAACAAAAATGAAGTGGACAGTTGATTATTTTGGGACATCCCAGAATAGAAAATTTGACACTTACTACGGGACGGAGGGAGTAGGTTTTATTATGTACCCATTTCTGACCAATGCAAACAGGACATGGAGTGTGTTTGGATGAGATAGATGAGATTGTAGATTATTGAAATGAAAATTTGATATTTTGAGAGTAAAAGTTGTAGTCTTTTTGGGTTGAGATCAACAATTGCGGCGACACTTCTCCCAGTGTAAGTTTTCCTTCACCAAATTGACACTAGGTTTCCTAAATCTTGATCCTGAATGTCACCAACATTTGACATTTTGAGTGTAAAAGTCGCAATAGTTTGGTTTTCCTACATCTCTGTTATATCATACTACTTTATTTTTTAACTTAATTTTACTTACTCTTTGTGGTATTTTCTTTGGTTTTTGTACAGTTAACATGCCTACTCCCTCCAATGTAATCTGTTTAGGTTGCCGCAACATGTCTGTTAAAATGCCAAAGTTGAATGCTTAAGTTCAATATGATATATTAAAACCAATGAGCATGCTCCTTTTGTTCCTGCTCACAGTCCATTTCTCAAGTTCTGTTTCCAGAGTCTACAAGAATATGTAATATTGCTGAATGCATCAGGATAATGCCTTCGAGGATTCAAGATTTGACTTCCATAACAGTTACCATATATCTCTAGTGGAATAGCCCTTGTTTGAGGTCTGGCAAGCACTTTTACTCATGAGCATTATTACTCCCCTAATTATGGCTCCAGTAATTTTGTGTCTGTCTTCTTCATTTTTGTGTTTTTTTTGGTGGTGTTTATTTCCCTAACGATGCCCTTACATCTTCTATATTCTCTGTTTCCCAAGAGGATCGTTGTTAGTACTTAGCTAGGGTATTCAGCTAATGTTGATTTCTGAAATCAATACATTTAGCAGACCCCTAGCAGGTATCTGACCAGTCCACCAATGGAGCCTCTGCTGATGAACCAAACACTCTGTTTCAAAGCAAGGTATCCCTATTTCTCTCAACGTTTCTCGCTTCTTCCTTATCTCCATCCATCTCTGCATAGTAATTTGGGAATTTGAAACATAAATCCATGTCTACCTGAAACCTTCGAATGTGTTTCACACTTCTGCTTTGTTTTCCTCTATTTTACCTCCCAAATGTGGTTAAGTCGTGGTTCAGTTCATGTTCAGCTATGATATAGGTCTTTCTTCTTTCTAACTTCTTATTGTCCATCCTAGAGCTAGAAATTGAGGCATCATAGGATTCGGATATTCTCTTATGAATAGGTTTACGAGAATAATAGTGAGGGTCGAAAACCTAATGGTCTAAACTGAACTGTGACACTGAGATGTTTATGTTCTAAATTATATTTCTAGTTCAATGCTTCACGCACTTCTTCAAATAACAGACCTCTTATTTGATGAACCGGCTATATTGGTTGGACAAATATAGTGAGCGATCCTCTATCTTATTTTTACCACTGTTCTAAAAATATTGGTACTTGTTTGTGTGAACACTGGACATGAAGAGGGCTTTAACCTTTAGGTTATTTTTATAAGTTAGATTAATTCTTCTTTGGGTTTCTTAGTGACAAATAATTTTTTGCTGATCACCCAGACTTAGCCTACTAATTGGAGACTAATCTACAGTTTTCTGTGATACTATAAAGGGCTGAATCCCTCCATGTCTTCTAAACTCAGGCTTATACAAGGATACAAAGCTCGCGATATTTTATGAATATGACTCCGTTTTCTGGTTTATGTGGGCAGGTCTCTTGCACAATCAAATTCTCCGAGCAGCAACTTGCAGTCGCCACCACCAACTTTAAGTAAATCCCTTCACTCCT
Source organism: Linanthus parryae (assembly GCA_023055425.1). Taxonomy (NCBI): domain Eukaryota; kingdom Viridiplantae; phylum Streptophyta; class Magnoliopsida; order Ericales; family Polemoniaceae; genus Linanthus; species Linanthus parryae. The sequence continues at coordinate 88,698,440 of JALGPY010000006.1, read as the reverse complement.
ACCCCTCTCAGGTACTCCTTGCTTCTCTCATATATTCAGATTTTGTTTTTGGTTTTCTTTTATCTGTTGTTGAGAAGAGGACGCCACGGTGTTGGTGGGAAATGGTTAGAATTCATAAGCCTACATCTCAACAGTTGTAGATTTAGCTCTCTATAATCCGTTGATTAGGATTTAAGTTTACCTTTCTCTTCATATGCATAGCCAATTGGTACTGTTTTGTCATATCGAGTATCAGGGGCTGGAATCTCACGAATTTGCATGTCATAAGGTTCATTGATATTAGGTGAGTTTACCGGGGTCACCGTGTATCTGACGATTTCCTCGATTCAATTGGTGAATGTTAATCTGCTTTTGGTTCAAACTTATGAGAAAGTGTCCTTACTACAATGAGATGATAAAAGTTTAACATGTTTATTTTGCTTGATGAGTTCCAAAATGAGTTTGACCCACTGCATATAGTTATCAAGAAACACCCGGGACTATAAACATATGTTCGAGAAATCTGCTGAGGGCCTGAGATTTCCCCAGGTCTTTGTTTGACACGATAGGTTGATTGGTGGATTATTTGGTTTTGAGAATTCAGCGATTTAATGAAATTCAAATGGATATGCGATTAATTATTCTTTCTTCACGTTGCATCATTTGGGTTAGCGATTTTTTTTCTTCTGTTGGATCGTTTGTTTCCGTCTGGTTTCGATTTCCACATCTCCTTTTTCATTGACAGAATAGTCTGAAAAATTCTCCTGGGTATGCTTTGGAGAAGAGCATGAGTTTCTTTTTTATCGATTCCTGATGGATATTCCTATCTGTTACGGAGGACTTGCTGCACACCAGGATATATGTACCCTTGCACACTCTCAGTAACAACACTGTTGTTTTTCCCATGCATTGAGACTATCTTATCATGATTTCTTTGTCCCATTAAGTTGTACCTCAAGTTACTCATTTTTTACATCTTACCAACAAGGAGCTCATTCTTTTGAAGTAAGGCATAATATAGCATTTCAGGATATTTGAATTGGTGTGTCTTTCTTCTTCTTCGTATCTAAATGATATTTTTGTATATGAGATTGAACGGTTAATCTCAGTTTCAACAAGTCACTCCAAAGTCGTGTATCTTCACCCGTGACCCGATGAAACGGAGCCGTAGTGATTGCCTGGTCTTTTTAAGCGTAAAGGTTCGTATTGTAGAGGAGAGATTTGCATGATTATTAAGTTCTGTTACAAGTTACTCCAAACTCTTATAAAGTCCTTTTCAACTTGCATGTCTCATATTTTATTTTGATGCTCAGGATTTCAACTTTACCCTTGAGATTTTAACTTTCTGACTTGCATTGCTAATGTAAGTTGTACTTCCACTTCCCCAGGTGAGAACTTCAAGAACTAATAAATAGCAAAGCAGAGGCACAGGGCTCTTGGAAAATAGGAGCGGAAATCAGAAGAACAAGAGTACTGTGGAATTGCGTGTCCGAGAAATGAGTAGATTAACATATTAATGCAAAGTGACTTGATCAAAGAGAAAAGATTGTTTATGTAATCATTTGATTTTGTGTACTTGAAAATTTCAGGTCTCATCGGTTGGACCATGAGGACTATTTTTCTTAGTATCAGTTAAAACATGGCCTCAAGCATGTCCTCTCCATGCGCATGAGTGATATGAATGAGGTCTCACGTGGGGGTTTGTCCTACAAGTAGTACAGCTACATGGTTAAACATGTTCAGGTGAAGTTGTGTTCACTAATCTTATGTACATGAATTAAGATGGTCTTTCAATCAAAAGTTTCTGATTCACTAAATATTCTTATCATATTACTTAATCTAACATTCTGTTTACAACTTCGATTTGGCTAAATGTTGATTTTACTCCCAAATCTAAAGAATGCTTATTGCATGTTTGGTACAACATCAGCATTCAAAATGACATACAAATAATAAGTTTGAACATAATGATTACCCTAACCTACCATGAAACTTCTTTGCAAGGTAAAAAAGTTGGAACCTGAAGACTGGTATCCTTGATTGACTAGACATAAGGGAACTCTCCGAACGTAAACCAATTGCCAAAAATGAACTTGCAAAGAATGCAAGTCTAATACTCCTTGACATTTGGTGTTAAACCATCAAAACAACAATAAGTACCCAAGATTGACTGCAATAAGTTCAACCTAGACATCATGGCTACTCGGACCAACAACAATAAGTACAAACAAAAATTCAAAAGGGGTGTCGAAGACTGCAGAAAATGACAGAGTGATTGTTGAAAAATTCAATTGCATCGGAAGTAAAAGAAAATATCGTATGAGCTAGGTTACCAATAGACTGATACCTTTGGGTTAGTCCTTGATTCTTATCAAGAGCTTTTAAAGTGCCAGAGTGTGAAGGAACAGATTTTTCTAAATGTCCTTGTTTGTGCTCTCCCTGTCATACTTGAGGCATTGAATGAATTTTTTCCATTTCGGTTGACTTCAAAAATGAAACTGTCACTGCTTTTATGATAGAGCCCAAGGGACAGAGGCAAACTTGGTCTAAGGGCAATACACTAATTTAGGTTTCTAGGGTTTCTGGAATAAGTGTTCTGCAAGGGAACGTCAATCGAAGGAGAACAACGGCCAAAAGTAGGCAGGCCAGATTTTCCGGGATGAGGTTTTGGGAGCAGCTCCTCGGTACACATGTTATCTAGGGTTTATATCTTCTTCTTTTTTTTTTTTTTTTTTTTTTACTTCTTCTACGCACTCTTCTTCTTCTTCTAATAAATGTAAATGGGTGAGTTTGGTGATTGAATAGAGTTTCAATTGTTTTAGTAACCGTTGCTAATCAAATTTGTCAAGTACAAAAGAAGTTAATCAAAAAGGGATATATTACAGGTTTTAGAACAATCTTTGATAGATTCATCAGAGTAATGAAAAGAAAATATCCAAACGCCTTTAGTAGACTAATCCACTTTTGCGTGTGAATCAAATTCAATGAGGGATATAAAGCAGCAAGTACGGTATCATCAGGAGAAAAAATATCGCAAATTGCAAATATCATGTCAGGCTAGATTGGTAATGCAAAAATCATGAACAGCGAGATCTAAAGAAGGTAAAGGAAGATGTGAAGAGAGAAACATAGAGTACCTGAGATGTGATGATCTTGGCGGAAATTGCAGCCAGAGCGGCATTGAATCCGGCGGAGATCGCCCATGCGTAGCCCTTCTTGTTCCCCTCCATTAAAGAGAATGTTCACCAGAGCTGTCCAGAGCTAAAAATTTGGTGGTTGAACCGGCTGGTTTTGCAGTCTAAACGGCGTTGACTTTGTTTTTAGGGAATATCGTCATTGACTTGTTGACTTCACTAGAGGTGAACAAGTGCAATTTACGTACAATAAACATAAGTTTATGAAAGTTAACTAAACATCATGTATTCCCTCTCTTTCCAAAAGAAAACACTCATAGTTTTGTGCTTCCAGTTAATCATAGGGCTCCCTCCGGCGAGTCCCCTGTTCTTCATCTTGTTTTCTCAATTTGTTGTTGTTTTATTGTTTGTGTATGTTCAATTTCTACCGCGTAATAGCGGTTTTCATCCGCTAAAGGGCGATCAATTTCTGTCTACGAGCAGTTCTCTTCCACCATAGGACGGTCAACTACCGCTTAGGAGCGGTTATCTTCCGCCAAAGGACGACCAACTACCGCCTAAGTGCGGTTATTTCTACAAAAAGGTGGTAACCTACTGCAAAAGTGTGGCGTTATGCGTTACTTGGTCTTGCATATTTGCAATGAATTTCTTGTGGAGGCCGAATTTTGCTATCGTGAAAAGCGCATAATTATTTTCACCCCTCTCGTTGCGCTCGACGGTGGAGGTGAAAAGTGTCTTCCATAGTCAATTGGTGGTGAAGTTGGAGTATGCAAGTATTTGGAAGCCGTTTGAAGCGATAGTTAGAGATTTCGTCTTAGAAGTTTACAGATTATGTAGACTAGATTTCTATGAAATATGTATGAACTATTATGTCGTGTTCGATTCAACCGTTGTAATTGTGCTTGTTTATGATGAATGAGAATGGTTGAAGGCATTTCAAAAAAAATGTCGTTTTCAAAAAAAAAATTAAACATCATGTAGAACCTAATTGGAAATTCAAACTACTTACCATCTCTCACAATTCTCTGCGCACACTCTAAACTTAGATTTTCTCAGCAATGACTCCCGCCTCTCCATCTTCATCTTTGCATGTGCAACAACAAGGGCTTCCTCCTCTGTTTCTCTTCCCCTTGCCCCAATCGTAACCAACCCCGCCGCTGCCATTGTCACCATTCTCAACCGTTCAGTACCCACCGTAGCCTTCAGCGAATAAGAGGTTTGTGCTTCAATATGTTCATCTCCCTCTCTAAATCCTCAAAATTCTTGTAACAACCCTTCTCATTCCATGTCTAGATCCTTGAAACCCAATTCACATATAAGAGTATAAACTCGGTAGATCTGTGATTCTGACGAGTGTACTCTTCTGGTTCTGTTGTCGGACAAGTTCACTCGTCTGTGGGGTTGGTCCTCTTGGAACCAAACGAGTGAATTTTCTTGTCAGGCATGGACACACTCATCTGGTTCCCAAGAGGGACTAGCCCACAGACGAGTGGGTTGTTTTGAAACTACAACCAAACGAGCAAACTCATCTTTCATGGTATTCCCAAACGAGTTTGCTCAATTTTCCATGTGGGAACGGAGACACTCGTCTTCCATGTGTCACCAGGTATTCCCAAACGAGCAAACGCATGCCATGTGCCACCAGGATGTTGTCCTCAATTTGACGAGTGGGATGGAGACACTTTTATATTTCAAGATGAGGGATCCAATTAAAAGTTTGAAGAAGTTTGCAAGTAATTAAAAAATAACTTTGTAGATGGTATTGCAAAGGCCTAAATTCATTGATTGTTTGGCCACAATTAGATTTGCGAATAAGCGAGACGTAGGTTCATTCTATCTCTGGAAGCAAATGACCAGTGTGAAAAGAGGCATGGATAGTTGTTGTTAGGTGTGTTTGCCCAATGTTGTTGGTAATATTCAATGATGAATCCGTCTGGACCTGGTGCTTTGTTCAGACCCATCTGAAAAACTGGTGCTCTTATCTCCGTGCTAGGAAGGTAAGCTTCGAGCATATCTGCTTTGGAAGGGCTTAGAGAGAAGACGGAGAAGTTGGAGAGAACCACTGAGTGGGATCAAGGGGATATGTGACCGACCCGAGAAGGGTCTTCAAGAAATTTGAAATCACTGAACAAACTTTCGAGAGATCCCTGATCCAAGATCAATATTATAAACCAAGGCAGGAGATGAACTTGGGATTTCTGGCCGGTGGCGGCCAGATGAAAGTATTTGTGTCTTTGTCTCATAGTAAAAGCCAATTTTCGTTGGGGCGTTGCTTCGAGTAAGCTTCTGCCCCAGAATGTAACTTATCATGGTTAAACTGATCGCGTGCTCTTCCTTAATCAGAATAAGGGTCTAGTCAGACGAGATATTCTGACCGAAAATGGTCTTCTGCGCTGTGAGGAACAATTGGTGATGCTAGTTGTAGGAAGTGCACTCTAGATACACAAAGTGTTATCCACGTGGCAGTCATTGGTAAGATCTTATGGTACTCCGATATTATTCTATACTTATCATATGGGGGTTGTGAGACAGGGTCCCTCGCACATGAAATACGGGAGTCAAGTGGTCTAAGTGGCTTGGAGGCTAGAGTAAGGCTCGTCGCACATGAGTGACGGTTACACTCGCGTGCGACCCTTGTCAGTTATCTGAGAAACTTGCGAATCACACGCCCATATATGCGGTCGACCGTACACGTGCGAGGCAGTTATATAACCGTCGCATACTGTTATATAACTCCTTGTAACTGTTTCCCTAAGACCCCTATATATAGGAGTGTTGTCTTCAGTTCTTGGTTCGGATCTTTTGGATATAACCCTTCATATTGTCTCTCTCTCAGATCATTGACAAGGTTTACTCTTATCCTTGCTTACTTAATTCTTTGTTTTTCATATGTATCGTGTTGTTCGTTTTTGTCTGTTGCAGGTACACATCCAGATCTATCTATCGGTATCCCTTGCACACACTAGTGAATGTTGTCTTTTAGACTTGTTTCGGCGACCCGGGGCCACTTTCTCAAATTCTGTAACAAGTACTATTGCTTGCACATTAAAGAGGGAGACAAAGAACAAGGGACTAGATGTGACCATGAATTCTCAATTATAGGATCAACTGCTAGGTCGAGGAGCCAAAAAGCTTAAAATAAGGAGTCGTGTTGTAGTCGTTCGTGTCAAAATGTAAAGGGTTGTGGTCTAATCACAAAATGGGCAACACCGTGAGAGTAATTTTGTGATAATGTAGTTGTGAAGCGCTAGGGAAAAAAACTTTTATCCCAATTTTCATATGTGCACCCGGCAACCCTTTCAGTTGTTCGACCAAGTGACATAAACACCCTAGACATCGATTTGTAGAAGTTGAGTTTTGGTGAGGAGATCAGCTAGAATCTGAGTGCGTGTAATATTATTTTTGTATTATAACTAATAATTAGGATCAGTTACTTATTAGTCACCCCCCCCCCCCTCCCCAATATGATAATGATCTATTTACCAGCCCTAGTTTCAAATCTCACTTACTAAAATCTCATGTTGTTGATTGAATGCAATCAGCAATCGAGAAAAAAAACCTAAAAGTTTCCGTTAGTTAACGATTTTGCGGGGAAAAGTAGTTTACTTACAAGAATATGAACACGAAAAACACAATGACCTCCACCACCAAAGCAGCACCATCAACGCCACCACGAGCTCATAATCCAACTACATTACCGCTAAAACCCCACCCTCTGCAGCCTCAGAATCCCCATCCCCGCCATCTAAAACTCATAACAGTGGCCATCAACACTGCCACCAAAATATTTAGAACCAACAATTGCTTCAAACATACCCCAAATATGTTAGCCAAGAACTAAGTGAAACAACTCATATACAACCCAAATCTAAGGAAAAAGAAAAGAAAAAAAAAAATAGATCTGCAAATGTGAAGAAGAAGAAGAAGAAGAAGAAGAAGAAGAAGAAGAAGAAGAAGAAGAAGAAGAAGAAGAAGAAGAAGAAGAAGAAGAAGAAGAAGAAGAAGAAGAAGAAGAAGAAGAAGAAGAAGAAGAAGAAGAAGAAGAAGAAGAAGAAGAAGAAGAAGAAGAAGAATAAGAATCAGCAGCCGATGCGACAGCGGCTTCACCGGCGACATCGACATCGCCCTCAACCACATCGTCCTCCCCTGCCCCCTTCTCCTCACCCTTTCTCTGGATCAGATCTAATTCTCTTTCCTCTGATGACTTCCTCCCCCTTTCTTCATCTCCCTCCTCCAATGGTTTCCTCCCTCTTTCTTCTCCTCCTTCCCCGTCTGTTTCTTTATGCGCCTCCCGTTCTTCTCTTTCTTGTTGTCACAGCCTTAGTTTTTTTTTAAATGATCTTTTGTGGTAACTTTTTTTTACTTTTAGTATATTAATATTATAGTTGATATACATGTATTTACACGCTCTCTCTCTCACACACATATAAACATATATATAGTTCAAATTTCATCAAATATATAATAGAATTTTTTACCCTAAAGCCTCCATGCATTATTGCACTTGTGAGGCTTAACCTATTGCATTATCAATTTACCATGAATGCACATGCATTATTCAAATTTGTGACACTCAATCTATTGCATTATAATTTTACCTGAAAGCCACGTGCATTAGTCAAAATTGTGACAAATAGCCTAGTTTAAGCTACGTTGGGTAAACGTTATGCAATTTGAATGAAAGTTGACTACTCTATTGATGTTCTTTGTGGCTCTGGATATGCCATATTGAATGAAATGAGTTGAAAAGCATTGGCTACTCGTGATTTAATAACATTATGAGTTCAAAATAACTTGTTTACTGTTGATATTTTACTTGTGTAAGAAATCCTTGAATACTGTGGTTTATTGATATTTTATAGTCGAGAGATACTTGCTACGCGATTACCTATAATTGTTCAGAAATTGCCAACTCTTTTATTAATTGCAAATTATTTTTTATAAAGATTACAAACGGCTTTAAATATGAGATTACCATCGGCGTGTAAGACATTCTCTTTTTTTTTCATGAATTCAAACCGGACTTTTTTTACTAGTGCCTTTACGAGTTCTTTTATTTGTTCCTAGAGTCGGATCATTGTCTTCTACACCAAAATCTAAACCGGCACCTACACCCATTACTTGGTCGATGTCACTAAGATCAATGTCTACATTGCGAGAGGAAGCCATTATTTCTTAAAAAGATTGGATAAAAATTTAAAAATTAGTGTAGCAAACAACTAACAAATAGCAAGAAATAACACAAGTAAAATGCTCGACAAAATTAGAACTTACAAACACCAATAGCAATTCTTGGAAGAGGAATGAGTAGGATGGAGGAGTTGGATGTATTGCTTGATCGTTGCTTCACAATTGAGGAGGATATGAGAGAACTTCGCCGTTCACAACGTTGGAAAATTGAGATAATCGTTTTCCGAGCAATCAAAAAAAGAAAATTGAGATAATTTGAGAGTGAGTAAATTATGTGAGTGAGGAAGTACGAGAAAATTGGAGAGTGTAAGATGATTTTGAGTGAGGAAGTATGAGAAAGTTAGAGACTGTTGGATGAGTTTGAGTGAAGAATAATGAAGGTAGTGTGTTGGGTATTTATAGAAGTGCAAGGGAGGGGGAGGCGAGTGTTTAAAAAAAACAAAAAAGCAGAAAAAAAACCCTTCAACGAGTGAAAAGCGGTCACTAATGGCTGATGGGACGTGACCAAACGGTCACTGACTTTGACTTGTTCGGGTAGAACCGCCGGTTCCGGTTCTATCGAACTCGGTTCCGGTTCCGGTTCGCTTACCAAATAGCCAGGTCCCGGTTCTGCATATATCACATGCTTTGCCTATATCACATGCTTTTATATAGGCGAGCGGACTCGGTTCCGGTTCTATCGAACTCGGTTCCGGTTCCGGTTCGCTTACCAAATAGCCAGGTCCCGGTTCTGCATATATCACATGCTTTGCCTATATCACATGCTTTTATATAGGCGAGCGGACGAGTTGAAGATTATTGGATACTCAGATTCAGACTTTGCCCGGTGTGTTGATTCTCGTAAATCTACTTCTGACTATATCTTCATGTTTATTGGAGGTGATGTGTAATGGAGAAGTGCAAAGCTTGATTGCAACTTCTACTATGGAGGTCGAGTTCGTTTCTTGCTTTGATGTGGTTGAAGAGTTTCATATGCGGGCTTAGAAACGTTGATTGTATTTCAAGTTCACTAAAGATTTACAGTGACAATTCAGCTGTTGTTTAAGTACATAATCATTCGAGAAAGTGTTAAGGAGAAGAAAACGGTCATTCAAGACAATATGAAGATAGGAATTAGTCACATCATGTAGTTGTATGACATGGATCATACCAATGAAACTCGTCAATTTTTGTTGTTTCTCATATTTGATGTGCACATATTCAAGCAAATGGTAGAACAGTGAAGGGGTCGAGTGAATAATCGAAGGTAGTGCAGGAAACCTGTTATGCAATTCATGACAAAACTTTCTTTCTCAGAAATCATGAATGTTCTCTTTCAGCTCTTGGCATATAATTCAAGCATCAAACCGAACAAAAGAAACTGCAATTTCAATAAATTAAACAAGCACAGCAATAGGCTAGCTTAGCAGAAGTCATTTCAATTACTCCATTAAAATCCAAAACAAAGACTTCATCACAAAGACAAGGCATCAAGTAATTGCCCAATACTTTTGTCCCAGACAATCATCAACCAAACTATCAAAACATAAACACCTATATCTAGATTCTGCAAAAGCAGCAAAAAGGGACCAATTCTCTCCACTAGACAAACTAAGCCCTCTCACCCCTAATCCGCCTTGCAAGTTGAATGTCCTTGGGCATGATGGTGACCCTCTTGGCATGGATGGCACACAAGTTGGTGTCCTCAAACAGACCCACCAGGTACGCCTCAGCAGCCTCCTGGAGAGCGAGAACAGCATGGCTCTGGAACCTCAAATCAGTCTTGAAATCCTGGGCAATCTCACGGACTAGACGCTGGAACGGCAACTTGCGGATCAAAAGCTCCGTACTCTTCTGGTACTTGCGGATCTCACGGAGGGCGACTGTTCCGGGACGGTAACGGTGGGGCTTCTTCACTCCTCCGGTGGTTGGTGCCGACTTCCTCGCCGCCTAAACAGATCATCAACCACAATCAACAAACAAATAATGAAAATAACAAAGAGAAATCGAATCGATTATCGAAAATAGATCAAAACGATCGAATAAGTACCTTCGTGGCAAGCTGCTTCCTCGGAGCTTTACCTCCTGTGGACTTGCGAGCGGTTTGCTTGGTACGAGCCATTAGATCTCAGAAACACTGCAATCAATCAATCAACCAACAGAGAGATTACAATCAGATCGGAGATAAGAGTTGGAAGCGATAATTAACCTAACAACGAATCGGATCGGAGATAAGAGATGGAAGCGATGATTACAAGTGCGAGAGAGAGGATCTGGAAACGATTTGCGATGAATTAGGGTTCTGAGCTTTTCTGAAAGAAGATGGGGATGTTGTCGAAGCAGTGAGTCTTTATATATGGGTGTGATTAGTGGTTTGGGGCGGTTTAATCCGATTAGGGGTAGGATTGGGAATTAAATCGACGGTGAGGAGTGGTACCGAGAAGTACGCAACGGCTCTATGGCCACTCCGCATTTGAAATATGTCGATCCTCGTGATGGAATTTGATTGGTGGGTTTCGATAAACGGAGGCTTCTGATTGGTGGAGTCTGTTCGGCACGGATTGCGAGCGGGTTGTGTTTCTTTTGTCTCTGTAATTTGGCCGAGTTGGATTGACTAACAACTCAGCGATGTCAACTCAGTTAGCTGCGTTATTTCTAAAAAACAAAAAAACTCAATTAAATGAGTCGGGTGACACAGGTGTGAGAGAAAAAAAATGTTAAATTGCACCAGAGATACTCATAGTTTGCAAAAACAGGCAGGTGGTGCTTAAACTTTAAAATTGTACACTAAGGGTTCCAAACTTTGGATTTTCGTGCAACTGGACACCCTTCCGTTAATTTTCCATCAATAATGGACGGAAAAATATAAATAGACTACTGTGCCCTTTATTTTCATCTCCAACTATTTTCAAAATACAAGTTTTACTAATAAATCTAAAAGAATTAAAAATAATAAAAATTTAATCTATAATTTGATATATGTAAGATAATGCAATATATTTCATTAAACTTACATATTTTTACTATGATATATATTTTTATTGTCATATATATATCAATTTTATAGTCTTTAACTTTCATTAAACTTACATATTTTTACTATGATATATATTTTTATTGTCATATATATATCAATTTTATAGTCTTTAACTTTTTGAAGGCACCACCTGCCTGTTTTTGCAAACTAGCTGAGTTATTTTTCACAAAAAAAAACAAAAAAAAAACAAACAACAAACCAACCAAAACAACCTCGATTAGCTGAGTCTTGTGACAGGCGAGAGAGGCAATTTCCACCCCTTAAGTACGGATTAATTACAAATCCACCTTTCGTGTTTGGATAAATACAATTACCCCGTCAGAGACAATTACCTCCCTGGCAGTTGATGGATCGTGGACAGATACCACCCTTCTGTTACAATCAGTTAATTAATAGTACATCTTACTTTTTATGACCATTTTATCCCAATTTGTATTTTTTGTGTTCATGCTCTTTATGTTCTTGGTGTGTTTGGCCACCATTGTTGGTGTTCTTGACCACCGCCACTAAATCCACACCAACAACACCACCACAGCCACTGAATCCCCACCACCACCACCACACAAATTTGTTACTCAACATTGGAACACCATCTGGATTCATAGCCACATTGGGTTTTCATTTCTTGAAGAAGATGGGCGTTTCTAATTTCATAATCTAAGGATTTGGAATACACAATTTGAAATACAAGTTCTAGACTAAACCAATAGATATGGAAGTTACAATTTATAATTTCCAATTGATGGTGCAAAGATGATGTAACTATGGTAGTGAAAAACGATGTTAGAGAAATCATTGAGCCCATGATTTTCTACTTTTCCAGATATCGTGATCAACCAGTACATAGCTATGTACCTGAAGTTCTGAACCATCCATCTATTAGATAGTTGGAAGGTGAAATCCGCAATCAACCATATCCGAGAATATGGCCATCATGCATCTCTGGAATGTTGCAGGAGCATTACACAACCCAAACGGCATGCGCCGGAAGGAAAACGTACCATATGGGCAGGTAAAAGTGGTCTTCTCCTGATCTTCTGGTGATATACAAATCTGATTGTACCCGAAATATTCGTCTAGAAAGCAATAATAAGCATGGTGAGCCAATCTGTCTAGCATCTGATCCATGAATGGCAGCAGAAAGTGGTCCTTCAGCGTTGCACCATTCAGCCTGCGATAATCCATACAAATTCACCAGCATGTGACAGTGCGTTGGGCGATCTGCTCCTAATTGGAATTCTGCAACACTGTTATACCCCCTTTCTTAGGCACACAATGGACCGGACTGATCCAAGTGTTGTCTGAGATGGGGTAAATAATTCCTACTTCCAGCCACTTCATGACCTCCTTGCGCACCACCTCCTTCATGTTTGGATTCAGCTTCCGCTGGGGCTGGATCACCGACTTCTTGCCTTTTTCGATCCTGATTTTGTGCATGCAGTAGGAGGGGTTGATTCCTTTGATATCTGCGATGCTCCAGCCTATTGCCTCCTTATGCTCCCGCAGTACCTCCAGTAATGTCCGCTCCTGTTCCTGAGTTAGAAGAGACAAAACAATTACAGGAAGAGTATCCTTTTTACCAATATAAGCATACATGAGGTGGTCCAGAAGTGGTTTCAGCTCCAGAATAGGTGGCTCCTTGAGTGACGGGACCATGGCGATCTTCAGCCCACCGTCTTCATACATATGCAAAGTGGTCCAGTCTTGAATTCTCATGGTCCGCTCACTCAGGGACTCTTCCTCGCCGTCTTTGTACATGCTGTTGATTTCTGCTCAAATTTCACCTAAATATTTTGTTTCCAAGCCTTCGTCGACTACTACCAAAGCAAAGCATTCGTTATTATTGTAGTAATCCGGAAGCTGGAGAGACTTGAAGACGTTAAATTTCACCTTATCTTCGTTGATCTGCATGGACAGCTCTCCGCTTTCGCAGTTTATGATGGCTTCTCTAGTGGCCAGGAATGGTCTGCCCAGAATAAGCGGAACCTCTCCTGCCTCCATGTTCAGAATCACAAAATCTGCTGGAAATATCAAGTCTCTAACTTTCACCAGAATATCTTCAATGACCCCATAAGCTGGTTTTACGGATCTGTAGGCCATCTGAAGCATGATTCTGGTGGGCCTTGGGTCACCGACATTCAAACTTTTGAAAATCGTCAGGGGCGTCAGTTTGATGCTGGCCCCTAGGTCACACATGGCCTTTCGTATGTAAGCACTACCTAGGTTATCGGGATCACAAAACTGCCTGGGTCCCTCCTCTTCCATGGTAGCCCATTATTTCACACAAATTCTCACTTCTGCCATCACATTTACGGTCTCGAAATCGCTCATCCGCCTTCTTCCATAAAAAATATATTTGAGGAATTTGGCATAAGTCGGCATCTTTGCTGATGCCTCAGCGAATGGTATGCTGATCTTTAGTTAATTGAACACTTCAGGAAATCTAGCATAGTCTTTGATATCATCCCTCATTCGTGTCTTCAAAGGATAAGGAACCTCTTTGGAGACTGGTACCATTTCTGGCTCATCCTTCTTTATTTGCATTGCATCCTGCCTCACCGGGCCCGTTGGCTGGGGGCTGACGGCTGATAACTCTCTGTTAGGAGTTATTATGATAATTTCTTATCACTTGCATTAGACTTATTTCACATGAATATGTGATATATGTGCAAAAATTTGTGAAATAGATGATTTATAAGCCAAAGGGTGAAAAGTAAAGTTTCTAGCTTATTTTCGCATGTTTTCTCTCATATTTGCGAAGATAATTGCACGGGTTGTTTAGTGTTGTGTAACTCAGGTAAAATAGGTGCAATGGAGCTTATTAGAGGCTTGGATATGCTTGTAATGGAGGTTGATAACTCTCTTTTAGGAGCTATTAATATACTTCCATATTACTTTTATTAGGCTTATTTTACATGATTTAGATGTTATATTTGTACAAATATGTGAATTTGACGATTTATAAGCCTAAGAGTCAAAAGTTGTGTTTCTAGCTTATTTGCGCATGATTTCTCTCATATTTGCGATGATAATTGCACGGGTAGTATTTTGTTGTGTTTCTCAGGTAAAATAGGTGAAATGGATCTTATGAGAGGCTTGGATACACTTGGTATGGAGCTAGATGAAGAGGAGAAAAGAAGACGCAAAGACGAAGAAAAGTTGAAAAAGTCACTCCTGACCAGCCTGTACTATTTTCGATGCTCAGGAAAATATACACATAATTTGGGAGCAAAGCCTGCGCCATTTTAAAGTAGACATCCAGAGCTTTCCAACGATATATAGTAGGCCCGAATACGAGTCCGGATGAGGGAGATAAAGTCCGCGCAAAATCAGCTTACAATTCTGTCCGGGAATTACAAACTGGAGGGGCTGAAGTGCAAATTCGGCCAAAGTTCATTAAAAAACGTGCCCAGGCCTTATGAAACGACTTCTCAGCCCTAGAACACAGTAGGAGGCTGCTGGAGACGATCAAGAAGGCTAGGGAGCAAGAGGGACATGGAGAACGACGCCGGAGTCGCCGAAACGCGAATTTCGTCACGAGTTTGACTATCCCTCCCATATTTTCTATCTTTTCTTGTTACTATGAACTTGTTAGCATCTATTTTCAGTATATTTGAGTAAATTTACTTGTTGGGATATCTCATAGGGAGCTAGGGTTTGAACACCATGTTGGTGATTTATGGATCTTTTTCATGCTTTTAGCTTAATTGAATGTGTTTTTCTTAGCTATGCTTGATTTATGTACTTAATTCTATAGTTTCTATTGTTTGAGCTCTCAATAGGATGATTATAGGTATAGGATGTTAGAGGAATCGACATTCTCTACCCGAAAACTTAAATCAAGCACTAGCCGTATCTAGGGTTGAGGAATCTTGCTAGTTAGCTAGACTAAGAGTAGACCACAAGAACATAATGCTTATTTGAACTTGAGTAGGCTAGAGGAATCAGGTACAAGAGTTTGAATATAGGCTTTGGTTGAGGAATCTTCAAAGCATAGGTGCTCGTTTGGCTAAGTAAAAGACGTTCGTGTTACTAGAACAAAAATCATAAGTGGTGTGAGATCCCTAGTGAACCCGAAGAGATATCCTGATACTTATCCCTCGTATTAATCTCAATTTTAATAATTAGCTTGTTATTTAATTTCTTAAATTAGTCAAACAATCTCAATTACTTGCCCACATTAAAGTTAATCATCCTAATTAGTTCACGACAAGTCCCTTGGGTTCGACAAACCCGGATTACCGGATATTACTACACGCGACAGCCGTACACTTGCGGTTGGATCGTGTCTGAGGTAGATGAAGAGGAGAAAAGAAGATGCAAAAAGGAAGCAAAGTTGGAAAAGTCACTCAGGACCAGCCTTCACTATTTTCGAAGCTCAGGAAAATCTACAATGATTTTTGGATCAAGACATGCGCCATTGGAAAGTAGACATCCATATCTTTGCAACGAGATATGTTAGGCCCAAATACGAGTCCGGATGAGGGATATATGGCCTACGTAAGATCAGCTTACAATTTTGTCCAGGAATTACAAACTAGAGGGGCTGAAATGCAATTTCGGCCAAGTTACATTAAAACTCGCCCCAGCTGGTAAAAGAACATGATAGAAGACCTAGAGAGAGGCCAGAGACACACAGGACACCATTGGAGAGCATCTTGGAGCTTGGGGATTGCACGGATTCGTCAACGCTTTGGCAGGTTTCACCGTTTGATCACTTTTCTCATTCTCTTTCATTATCTATGGAGAAAATATTGTATTTTTCATCTGTAATGAGCAGCTAGAAACTTTTATAGGCTCTATGGAGAGCATAGGGTTATGTTAGATTCAACTTTTCTGGATTATTATGATTCATTCATGTTTTGGATTCATGATTGTGAGGATTCTTCAAGTCTTTTGGCGTATTGTTGAACTAGGGTTATTGACACACCCTAAATATGAGATGAATCACCATTAGATAATGATTTTTCTTCATGATTGCGTTATCTTACTTAATGTTTAATCTAGTTGTGTTATTGTTCATGTTCTAAGCTTCAACCTTAGCAACATTGGAGTAGCTACCAAAATTGCTAGTAATTAGGTGGGGTGCTTGACAAAGACCTAGCTTAGTGTGATAGAGAACGTGAACGCAATCCCGAATCAAAGAGATCGGGAGGTGATTTGAATAGGATTGGCCATTTGGGTAGAATCGGTGGGTGTAAAGACTACTCGTGCAACGGTGGGCCAACGGAAGCTGTTGCCGTGCACGTCGTTAGCCTACTAGAATGGACTAGTGACGGAGGTGGATCGAGAGGATCCGAAGTAGACCGAGACATAGAACTGCATGAGATCGACAGAAGATTGCAGTAACTAGTTACCTGGCATAACTGAATTAGGATTAGCGTGTTTCAATACAGTATCCAGAATTGTCTAACAACCCTAGGTGATCCATAGATTGCCTAGTTTCTCCATAATTAATTAAGAACTTCTTCTTAATTCCATTTCACATTTATTTGCATTATTACAACAGCCACTTGTTTGGGGTGGCAACCTCACAATTCTCACCACTTCTTATCGGTTACTTAGTGAACGTAATTGATTTGCTAATTATAGCTTGTTACGAGCTTGTCCTCATGGGATTCGACAACCCGAGTATTAAATATACTCACACTTTAATACTCGACCGTGCACTTGCGTACACACGTAAGAATAGGTGTCAAGTTTTTGGCGCCGTTGTCGGGGACAACAGTTAACAAGTTTTAATTAGCAACAAGTTTAGTTTACTCTTTATTTTTATTTTTTTTTATTATTTATTGCCTCACGGGTTCGCTAGTGCTGTTTTCTCAGGAATAAATGGCAGAAGGACAAGAGCCAAGTAGCACTACCCGAGAACAGCTGGAAGCTTTGTTAGCTGAGATTGAAGAGAAAGTGCGGGTAGCAACATCCTCAATGCCGTAAAACAGATCTGGGAAGGCAATAACCAAGGGATTTGTGGTGAACCTGAAAGGAACTGAACCGACAATTTTGGTGCCACCAATTCAGTCAGAGAATTTTTGCCTAAAGTTAAAAGAAATTCAATTTGTGAAGGAATAATTCCCATTTTCGGGCATAGAGGACGAAGACCCTCATGAATTTATTGGAGGATTTGAGCATTACTGTAATTATGCCAGCTCTAAGGGGGTCACCGATGTTGGAGAAATCATTGAGCCCATGATTTTCTACTTTTCCAGATATCGTGATCAACCAATACATAACTATGTACCTGAAGTTCTGAACCATCCATCTATTAGATAGTTGGCAGGTGAAATCCGCAATCAACCACGACTAGCCTTATATATGAGTTATAGGACTTACAAAGTTCAAACCTCCGCTCTATCCAATCTTAAACAGAAAAGCCTACACACAAATTAACCCATGAACAACTATTCATCTTCTTGTAGGACTGATACCCTGTTGTAACCCAAAAAGAGAAGGTATAGTTCTAGTGATTAACCTACAAATGGGGCATGCTGACCAAAAGTGAAGATTAAGTACTTTTTATTTTCAACCGTAAGGACAAATCACAACTTCTTGAGAAACCCTATTCACAGAGGAAAAGAGCGAGAAAGAAAATGAGGGAGAGAGAGATAGGAGAAACGTTTGAAGGGGGGCTCTCTTTCTAGACAATTTTACGATTGAAGTACCGGAAACAAGAACTGCCAATGCAATCCCACAAAATTGAACCAGCAACGGATCAAAATCCTCTAACCCAAGGCCAACAAAATGATCTTGGCCATCTTTCTCTTCTCTCGCCTCGATTTGTTTGTTGTTTCAAAGGGAGACACAAACGGCAACATCGGAGATGCAAAAGTGTACAGCGGAAGCAGCGACGCTATGGTCCATATATGATTTCCAAGGTTGGGTTTAATTGGAGTGAGGAAGCCAGTGGATTGGAATCAGTCCAACTACGGCCAACGAACACTACCAGGTTCGATTGTTCGCGAAGGAGGAGGCAGCTGGGTTGTGGCAGAGGGCTGAGATTTTTTTTTCTTCTTCTTCACCGTGAGAGAGATGAGAGAGGAGGCTAGGGTAAAAAATGAATAGATGAGGAGAAGAAAATGCGTATATAGTAGTGTAATTTTTCTTTAATGTGAGGGTACATATTGTAGGGTTTTTATCATGGATACGCAGCGGAATAAACAATAATGAATCCGATAAAGACCCTCCACGGATCATAGGAAGAGACTACATAACGATGGTAAAGGAGTAGTGCCAAATACCTTTTGGATCTCCTTTGATGACTTCTCACGTGAAACTATGTTCACATCTCTATGGCTAGTTCACTCCTAGGATTTGAATCCGGATCCTTCAAAACTTTTGTTCTAGCTAGGATTGAAGGAGGAAGAGGAATAAGATCAAAAATCACGCAAACGGAGGCAAAGGAAGGGGCGGCCCTTGGTGGGCGACGGGTGAGGGCGGTAAAGGGGATTTTGGACCTCTTTGTTGCTCTCTCTCTCTCTCTCTCTCTCTCTCTCTCTCTCTCCTTGCGTCTCTCTCCCACTCAATATGTTTTGAGCATTACTTATGTGGGAAGGAAGCTAGGAGTGCCTTTATATAGTCCAATAAATCTTTATTAACTGCATCAAATTCCCTATCTTAATCCTACTCATGTACGGATTAGTCCATCTTACAAATTAGTCCCACTAAGTTTGCAAGCTATTGCGTATTGATCCTTCTTATTAATTAATCATATTAATTACTTCCCTAGTTTGGTCTAATCCATATGGAGTGTGACCCCATAGGTTTCTACTTAGTTGGTAGTAACTATTTACTAACATGGAGCGGCCTCTAGCAAGACATCCATGCTACCCAACTAATAGAAATAGTCATCCGACATACCTCGTGCAAGTATTGTCTCATCCCTTTGTCTCTGTATCCGGATTGGACACGAGACATAAAAGTCACACTCATATATCCAATCCATAGTTTCTCGATCCTGGGAATAGTATCATTCAAGCAGATAACATCAATATCCCATATTTATTTATCTGAGTCTAGCCAGACATTCTATGAGCACCATCCCTCGAGTGGTCGTGGATATCTACTCCCGTTATGTGGGAGGGACAAATCCTATCTATGTCACTAACATCTCTAAGCTTGTTTCTTTATTGTATCCGAGGAACGCCTTTATTACTACCCGGTTACGGTGTAGACGTTTGACGATGTCAAAATACAATAATCCACAACTAGAGGATCTAGTGACTTCAAGTCTAAGGATGACAATACCGTTGTCACTACGAGAAGCACTTGTGACTTTACATAACTTGTATGTAGCCTTCTTGTTATGGGTCAATCCAGTATGCCATTACTCCTAATGCATACCCATGTGTTGGATCGTGATATCTCCACACCAATCCAACCCCATACAAGTCTATAGTTGATCGTCTTGTCAATCAATATAATCGACTAGGGATATTTAAGATAAACAACATATTTGCAATCTACGGACTTTATTATATTAAATATCTTTATAAATAATACAACGAATATTCTAGCCAAAAGTAATGTTCATACTAAACAAGATTGCCTCTAGGGCATCTGTTCCAAAAGTCTACCGCCTGCACTGGAGCCAATTTGGTGCATCTCATATGCCAATGCTCCTAGTGTACCATTCATGTTTGCGTTGAACAAGCAGCTTTGTAAGTGGATCTGAAAGATTCTCATCTGTAGGAAGCTTGCATATTTTAACATTTCCTCTATCGATGATATATCGAATAACATGGAATTTTCTGGGTAAGTTTTTGGATTTCTGATGTGACCTGGGTTCCTTTGATTGTGCGATCGCCCCAATGTGGTCACAATACAACTCTATTGGATCCAATAGGAACCACACCAAGTTGAGTGATGAACTTCCCAATCCAAACAACTTCCTTTGCAGCGCCACTTGCAGCAATGTACTCAGCCTCAGTTGTAGAATCAACAACTGTCTCTTGCTCGGAACTCTTCCAGCTCACATCTCCTCCATTCAGGAAATACATGAATCCCAATTGCGATCTGAAATCATCTCTGTCGGTTTGGAAGCTTGCATCCGTTTAACCCCTTAAACGCAACTCTTCCTCCCCTCCATAGATGAAGAACGCATCCTTAGTTCTTCTCAAGTACTTTAGGACGTTCTTAACCCCTATCCAGAGACTCTCACCCGGATTAGATTGGTACCTGCTTGTCATACTTAACGCTTATGACACATCTAGTCTAGTACATAACATGGCATACATGATGGATCCTATGGCCGAGGCATAGGGTATCCTACTCATGCGTTCCTTCTCAATCTCATTGGAAGGACAATCGCTCTTCGAAAGAGTAATTCCATGTGACATGGGCAAGAATCGATTCTTAGAATCTTTCATGTTGAACCGATTCAAAACCTTGTCAATATATGTACTTTTGACTTAGGCCTAGCAGCTTCCTCGATCTATCCCTATACATATTGATACCAAGTATATAAGTTGTTTTCCCTAAGTCCTTCATTAAGAAACATTTTCCTAGCCAATATTTCACAGATTGCAGCATGGGAATATTATTTCCAATGAGTAGTATGTCATCCACATACAAGATCACGAAAGCAACAGATCTCCCACTAACCTTATTGTAGACACAAGACTCATCTTCGTTCTTGATGAAGTCAAACTCTTTGACTGCTTCATCAAAACATCGATTCCAACTCCTAGAAGCTTGCTTTAATCCATAAATGGATCGTTGTAGCTTACAAAATTTATTTGCATGCTCTGGACCCACAAAACCCTCAGGTTGTGTCATGTACACATCCTCGAGGAGGTTTCTATACAGAAACGCAGTTTTGACATCCATCTGCCAAATCTCGTAGTCGTAGTAAGCTGCAACAGCAAGTAGGATTCGGATGAATTTGGTCATCACGACTGGTGAAAAGGTTTCATCATAGTCTATGCCATGAATCTGTCTGAATCATTTTGCCACCAATCGGACCTTATAGGTAATCACATTACCATCCATTTTTGTCTTCTTCTTGAAGACCCACTTGCACCCTTTGGGTCGCGCCCCTTGGGGTGGTTCCACCAAAGTCCATACTTTGTTGGTATACATGGATTCCATCTCTGATTCCATGGCTTTGCGCCACTTCTAAGAGTCAGGCCCTTTCATGGCCTCTCACAGGTAGTAGGCTCATCATCTATGAGCAACGTGTCACCAGAATCAGTCACGAGAAGTCCATACCTCTCTGGCTCCTGGCGCACTCTATTCAAACTACGAAATTCTTGTGTTACTTGAACATGCTCTTCCACAACACTTTGTGGTTCCTGTTCATGCTCCATAGTAGGACCAGCAGTTTATGATTCTTGAACCTCTTCAATTTGTACAGTCCTCCCACTTGCTTCTTTATAGACAAATTTTCTTTCTAGAAACAAGTCGGACCGAGCAACAAAAACTTTGTTCTCAGTTGGATTGTAGAAATAATACCATTTCGTTTCCTTAGGGTAGGCCCGAGTTTTCTACGTTTGAACGTAGACTCGACGTTTAAACGCAGATCATGTCTTCATATTTTGTGGCTTCTATCTTTCATGCGTTTGAACGTAGGTCTGTTGTGTTTCAAAAATTATGAACCTGGACTGGAACTACTGCGTTTGAACAAACATTCTGCAGGATTCCCAGCATGACTATTCCTTCTCTGATTTTTGTTGATGATGACTGTGTATTGAGCTCCTGCGTTTGAACGCAATTCATGCGTCTAAACGCGGACTCTGCGTTTGAACGCAGAGTTTTTCATGCATAAATTGTTCCCGTGTCTGAAACACTGAAATTCAGCATTAGAACCCCTTCTCTATCCTCTCTTTTTTGTATGAATTTTTTTATGTTAAATAAATTACTGTATATAAAAACTACACCTATGTTGGGTTGCCTCCAAACCAGCGCTTGTGATTTAAGGTCAACAACCCGACTCACTTATCTCTTTGGTGATTACGGATCGTCGAGGTAGATGGCCTCGAATTCTGCCACCTCCTGGGGATCTCTGTATGGCTTGACCCGATTTCCATTCACTTTGAAAACTGTGTTGTCGCGCGAGTTTTCCAATTCAACTTCCCCCCATGACACGATGTCTGTCACAATAAATGGTCCAGACCACTGTGATCGCAGCTCTCCTGGATAGAATTTCAGGAATTGTATAGGAGAACCTTCTGCCCAATTTCTATCTTCTTAAAGCGTTGATCATGCCAATCTTCGTTTTTCCTTTGTAGATCCTGGAACTCCCGTAAGCGGTTTTTCTGAATTCTTCCAGTTCAAGAACTTCCATCTTCCTTTTATCTCCTGATAGACTATGATCCATGTTCAGCTGCTTGATTGCCCAATAGGCTTTGTGCTCCATTTACACTGGTAAGTGACAGGCCTTACCAAACACCATCTGGTATGGGGACATTCCCAGCGGTGTTTTGTAAGTTAACCTGTATGCCCAAAGTGCATCATCCAGATTCAGGGACCAATCCATGCGTCCCGGATTCCCAATTTTCTCTAATATGCTCTTAATTTCCCTATTTGACATCTCTTCTTGCCCATTTGCTTGAGGGTGATAAGGCAGTGATACCTTATGGATAAACACCCCGTATTCCTTTAAGACCTTGGCGAAGAATTTGTTAATAAAATGAGAACCTCCATCACTGACCGTGGCTCTCGGTGTCCCAAACCTGGTGAAATTATTACGCCGAAGAAAACGCTCCACTGTTGCTGCATCGTTTTTCTGACATGCCATGGCTTCTACCCACTTAGATACGTAATCCCCGACCAATAGGGTAGAGAGATTCCCCATGGAAGACGGGAATGGACCATAAAGTCAATACCCCACACGTCTAAAGGCTCAACTTCTTTCCACAAAGTTGTTGGCATTTCGTTCCTCTGAGAAAGAATTCATGTACGGTGGCAGTGGTCACAACTCTGGGCATAATCATGGCAGTCTTTGAAAATTGTCGGCCAGAAAAATCCTAATTGCAGTACCTTGTGTGTTGTCCTGGATCCACAGAAATGACACCCACACTGAGCTAAGTGACAGTGCTAGATTACCTATAGGATCTCGTGACATGGGATGCACCTCCGCAGGATGTTATCGGCCCCTGTTTGAACAGGAAGGTATCGTCCCAAAAATATTGTTTGCATTCTTTGAGGAACATCTTCTTCTGTTGCGGAGTGATGTTTTTTTGGCAGTGTTCCGTTCACCAGATAATTGGCGATGGCATAATACCACGACTGCCTATTGGCTTTTACCTTCATTATATGCTCGTCAGGGAAGTTTTCCTGAATTGGGACTGTCTCCATTGTTGAGTTCTCCTAACGAGACATGTAATCTGCCACGACATTCTCGACTCCTTTCTTGTCCCTGATCTTGACATCAAATTCCTGCATAAGCAAGACCCAACGTAATAGCCTAGGTTTTGCATCCTTCTTGTCGAGAAAATACTTCAAGGAACTACGATCAGTGAAGATAATGACTTTTGATCCCACCCGATATGGTCTAAACTTATCCAGGGAAAACACAACTGCCAGCACCTCCTTTTCTGTCATGCCATAATTAATTTGTGCTTCATTCAGTACTCTGCTAGCATAGTAGATGACATGACAGACTTTGTCCTTCCTTTGTCCCACCACTGCTCCAACTGCATAGTCACTTGCATCACACATCAGCTCGAACGCGAGTGACCATTCTGGAGTAGTGATGATAGGTGTTGTGGCCATGCGTTCTTTGAGTAAGTCAAAGACCTGCTTGCAGGATTCATAAAACAGAAAAGGTACGTATTTTCCCAGCAGTGTGCATAATGGTTGGTGATCTTGGAAAAGTCATTGATGAATCTCCTGTAGAATCTTGAATGGGCAAAAAAAACTTTTGATTGATCTAACCATGGTTGGATATGGAAGCTTCTTTATCACCTCAATTTTGGCCCTGTCAAGTTCCAGACCCTTGCTGCTGTGTCCCAGAACTGTGCCTTCATTGATCATAAAATGGCAATTTTCCCACTTTGGCACCAGATTCGTTTTCTTGCATCGGACCAGAACCCTCGATAAGTGGTACAGGCAGTCTTCGAAACTGTCTCCGAACAGAGAAAAATCGTCCATGAAATCTCCATATTTTTCTCGTCCGTATCCGAGAATATGGCCATCATGCATCTCTGGAATGTTGCATGAGCATTACACAACCCAAACGGCATGCGCCGGAAGGAAAACGTACCATATGGGCAGGTAAAAGTGGTCTTCTCCTGATCTTCTGGTGATATACAAATCTGATTGTACCCAAAATATTCGTCTAGAGAGCAATAATAAGCATGGTGAGCCAACCTGTCTAGCATCTGATCCATGAATAGCAGCAGAAAGTGGTCCTTCAGCGTTGCACCATTCAGCCTGCGATAATCCATACAAATTCACCAGCATGTGACAGTGCGTTGGGCGATCTGCTCCTAATTGGAATTCTGCACCACTGTTATACCCCCTTTCTTAGGCACACAATGGACCGGACTGATCTAAGTGCTGTCTGAGATGGGGTAAATAATTCCTACTTCCAGCCACTCCATGACCTCCTTGCGCACCACCTCCTTCATGTTTGGATTCAGCTTCCGCTGGGACTTCTTGCCTTCTTCGATCCTGATTTTGTGCATGCAGTAGGAGGGGTTGATTCCTTTGATATCTGCGATGGTCCAGCCTATTGCCTCCTTATGCTCCCGCAGTACCACCAGTAATGTCCGCTCCTGTTCCTGAGTTAGAAGAGATAAAACAATTACAGGAAGAGTATCCTTTTTGCCAATATAAGCATACATGAGGTGGTCCAGAAGTGGTTTCAGCTCCAGAATAGGTGGCTCCTTGAGTGACGAGACCATGGCGATCTTCTACCCACCGTCTTCATACATATGCAAAGTGGTCCAGTCTTCAATTCTCATGGTCCGCTCACTCAGGGACTCTTCCTCGCCGTCTTTGTACATGCTGTTGATTTTTGCTCAAATTTCACCTAAATATTTTGTTTCCAAGCCTTCGTCGACTACTACCAAAGCAAAGCAGTCGTTATTATTGTAGTAATCCGGAAGCTGGAGAGACTTGAAGACGTTAAATTTCACCTTATCTTCGTTGATCTGCATGGACAGCTCTCCGCATTCGCAGTTTATGATGGCTTCTCTAGTGGCCAGGAATGGTCTGCCCAGAATAAGCGGAACCTCTCCTGCCTCCATGTTCAGAATCACAAAATATGCTGGAAATATCAAGTCTCTAACTTTCACCAGAATATCTTCAATGACCCCATAAGCTGGTTTTACGGATCTGTAGGCCATCTGAAGCATGATTCTGGTGGGCCTTGGGTCACCGACATTCAAACTTTTGAAAATCGTCAGGGGCATCAGTTTGATGCTGGCCCCTAGGTCACACAGGGCCTTTCGTATGTAAGCACTATCTAGGTTACCGGGATCACAAAACTGCCTGGGTCCCTCCTCTTCCATGGTAGCCCATGTTTTCACACAAATTCTCACTTCTGCCATCAGATTTACTGTCTCGAAATCGCTCATCCGCCTTCTTCCATAAAAAATATATTTGAGGAATTTGGCATAAGTCGGCATCTTTGCTGATGCCTCAGCGAATGGTATGCTGATATTTAGTTAATTGAACACTTCAGGAAATCTAGCATAGTCTTTGATATCATCCCTCATTCGTGTCTTCAAAGGATAAGGTACCTCTTTGGATACTGGTACCATTTCTGGCTCATCCTTCTTTATTTGCACTGCATCCTGCCTCACCGGGCCCGTTGGCTGGGGGCTGACGGCTGATAACTCTCTGTTAGGAGTTATTATGATAATTTCTTATCACTTGTATTAGATTTATTTCACATGATTATATGATATATGTGCAAAAATTTGTGAAATTGATGATTTATAAGCCAAAGGGTGAAAAGTATAGTTTCTAGCTTATTTTCGCATGCTTTCTCTCGTATTTGCGAAGGTAATTGCACGGGATGTTTAGTGTTGTGTAACTCAGGTAAAATAGTTGAAATGGAGCTTATTAGAGGCTTGGATATGCTTGTAATGGAGGTAGATGAAGAGGAGAAAAGAAGATGCAAAAAGGAAGCAAAGTTGGAAAAGTCACTCAGGACCAGCCTTCACTATTTTCGAATCTCAGGAAAATCTACAATGATTTTTGGATCAAGACCTGCGACATTGGAAAGTAGACATCCATATCTTTGCAACGAGATATTTTAGGACCAAATACGAGTCCGTATGAGGGATATATGGCCTACGTAAGATCAGCTTACAATTTTGTCCAGGAATTACAAACTAGAGGGGCTGAAATGCAATTTCGGCCAAGTTACAGTAAAACTCGCCCCAGCTGGTAAAAGAACATGATAGAAGACCTAGAGAGAGGCCAGAGACGCACATGACACCATTGGAGAGCATCTTGGAGCTTGGGGATTGCACGGATTCGTCAACGCTTTGGCGGTTTCACCGCTTGATCACTTTTCTCATTCTCTTTCATTATCTATGGAGAAAATATTGTATTTTTCATCTGTAATGAGCAGCTAGATACTTTTATAGGCTCTACGGAGAGCATAGGGTTATGTTAGATTCATCTTTTCCGGATTATTATGATTGATTCATGTTTTGGATTCATGATTGTGAGGATTCTTCAAGTCTTTTGGCGTATTGTTGAACTAGGGTTATTGACACACCCTAAATATGAGATGAATCACCATTAGATAATGATTTTTCTTCATGATTGCGTTATCTTACTTAATGTTTAATCTAGTTGTGTTATTGTTCATGTTCTAAGCTTCAACCTTAGCAACATTGGAGTAGCTACCAAAATTGCTAGTAATTAGGTGGGGTGCTTGACAAAGACCTAGCTTAGTGTGATAGAGAACGTGAACACAATCCCGAATCAAAGAGATCGGGAGTTGATTTGAATAGGATTGGCCATTTGGGTAGATTCGGTGGGTGTAAAGACTACTCGTGCAACGGTGGGCCAACGGAAGCTGTTGTCGTGCACGTCGTTAGCCTACTAGAATGGACTAGTGACGGAGGTGGATCGAGAGGACCCGAAGTAGACCGAGACATAGAACTGCATGAGATCGACAGAAGATTGCAGTAACTAGTTACCTGGCATAGCTGAATTAGGATTAGCGTGTTTCAATACAGTATCCAGAATTGTCTAACAGCCCTAGGTGATCCATAGATTGCCTAGTTTCTCCATAATTAATTAAGAACTTCTTCTTAATTCCATTTCACATTTATTTGCATTATTACAACAACCACTTGTTTGGGGGTGGCAACCTCACAATTCTCACCACTTCTTACCGGTTACTTAGTGAACGTAATTGATTTGCTAATTATAGCTTGTTACGAGCTTGTCCTCGTGGGATTCGACAACCCGAGTATTAAATATACTCACACTTTAATACTCGACCGTGCACTTGCGTTCACACGTAAGAATAGGTGTCATGTTTTTTGGCGCCGTTGCCGGGGACAACAGTTAACAAGTTTTAATTAGCAACTAGTTTAGTTTACTCTTTATTTTTGTTTTGTTTATTATGTATTGCCTCACGGGTTTGCTAGTGCTGTGTTCTCAGGATTAAATGGCAGAAGGACAAGAGCCAAGTAGCACTACCCGAGAGTAGCTGGAAGCTTTGTTAGCTAAGGTTGAAGAGAAAGTGCGGGTAGCAACATCCTCAATGCCGTATAACAGATCTGGGAAGGCAATAACCAAGGGATTTGAGGTGAACCTGAAAGGAACTGAACCGGCAATTTTGGTGCCACCAATTCAGGCAGAGAATTTTTGCCTAAAGTTAAAAAAAATCAATTTGTGAAGGAACAATTCCCATTTTCGGGCATAGAGTACGAAGACCCTCATGAATTTTATTAGGGGATTTGAGCATTACTGTAATTATGCCCGCTCTAAGGGGGTCACTGCTGAAGCACTTAAACTAATGATGTTCCCTTTTTGCCTCACGGGAGCTGCTGAGGATTGGTTGGACTCTTTGCCATCCAACTCCATCAAAACTTGGGAAAAGTGTGTCTCACAGTTCATGGTCAATTTTTTACATTCTCCCGGATGATTCAATTGCAGAACGAGATTTGGAATTTCAGACAAAGGCAGAGTGAATCATTGGTCCAAGTATGGGAGCGCCTCAACCTCTTGCTGCGTAAATGCACCAACCTTATAATTGACAAGGGTTACATCATCCAAGTATTCTATGATGCACTTGACAAGTCTGATATAGACAAGCTCGATATTGAAGTTGGGGGTAATTTCTTGTTCAACTGTGATTTGGAGGCGCATATAAGCTGGTCAGATGTGTGGTTAAGCAAGAGGAGAGCATGGGTTATTGTTACCAGCAGAAAGTTCCTGTCAAGCATAGCTCAGTGTCATAAAACACAGTTCAGGTGAATTCAGTGGAGGTAAAACTTGAAGTAGATGTTTCAGAGTTGTATCAACAACAATAGGAAGCCTCAGAGCTAGCATAACTGAAAAAGATGATGAAGATGATGGGTCAGCACATGATGACCATGCAAACTCAGTTCACTACTGTTGCAGCTTCACTCCAGGAGGCTAAAGCTGAAATTATGTCTTTTAAGAAAGAACTTCACCAAAAAGCACTGGAGCTCAGTATTGATACATCTCAGGAACATGCTCAAACCATCACTACTCGCAGCGAGATTGCACTAACCGACCCTCCATACATGAGCCACGCCAGAGCAGAAGCGTCAAAGGCAAAGGAGCATGAAGTCTTCGATTCTGAGAAGACTCCTGTCATGGTCCCCCAATCAAAGGGCATGACTCCGCCAGCTGAGGAGGTAACTAATGAGGTAACTCCGCCCCTTTCTTCTTCGGAGGATCTCCCTTTTCCATTGCATAGCGGGAAGAAGAAAGATGACTCTGAGGATTATAGGCAATTTGTGTCTATCTTCTCCAAGCTGCATATCAACATACCACTAATTGAGGCAGTCAAGATGATGCCTAATATGCCAAATTCATGAAAGATGCAGTGTTGGAGAAGAGAGTTGTTGATGAATTTCAGACTGTGGACTTGACTGAGTAGGTTAGCTCTTGTGCCTTGCATGGGTTACCTCAGAAACAGAAAGATCCATGCAGCTTCGTGGTTGAAGCTACTCTAGGTGGAGCCTACACTGGAAAGGCCCTGTGTGACTTGGGGGCTAGTGTCAATCTGATGCCACTCTCGATATTTCAGAAGTTAGGTGTGGGGGCGCGATCCACCTGGATCAATCTTCAATTTTCAGATAAGTTATCGAAGAAAGCCTATGGGGTGGTTGAAGATGTCTTGGTGAAGGTTGGGAGTCTCATCATCCTAGCTGATTTTGTCATTTTAGATATGCCGCCAGGAGTCGTTCCGATTATTCTAGGTAGGACCTTCTTGGCTACCGGTCGGACATTGATAGATGTTGAGAATGGGGAGTTGATCATGAGGATCAACGATGCATGCGAGACTTTCAGGTTTTCAATCGTACTCCCCAACAGTCTCAGGGGCAGTCAGCAATTCCACATGCCATGCATGTAGTGCATCAAATTCGAGATGTGACAAAGGAGGATCCACCTGATCCTAAAGTGAAGCACAAGGTTGTCTGTAAGATCCTACAGAGACCGAGAGAATGGAGCATGTCGTGCCAAGCCACCTTTCTAGGTGGAAGAGGTAACTGGGTCGGGCCGTCGACCTTAGATAACAAGCGCTTCTTGGGAGGCAACCCAAGGTAGAGTAGAATTTTTTATTTTGGTTATTTTGTGATTTTAAGTTCTCCATATTTGATTGTGAGGGGTGAGAGAGAGAGAGTTGTTTTAATATTTCCCATGAGTGTGCAGGACACATGTACTGAAGAACCCTCTGGATTCCCTTTCTTGATGCATGTGCACGATTTTGCACACAAAACGATGAACAACGAGCTAACCGGAAGAATTGTGCTTGATAAAGGAGATACTCGAGGTAGAGGAGTAGCCAATTATTCGTGAGGAACATGGTAGCGAGTTGGAGTATCGGGTTTCCACGCATTGAAATCCGGAGTAGGGATAAATTTCAAGTGCTTTTGGAGGTGAGATTCTTGCACAAGGAGAGAGAATTTGAGAAGAAATGGAAAATTCCCCGGATTTGGGAATTTCTAGTCAAAATGGATTCCTCTTCGAATATGGAGTCCATCGGTGCAAGAATCGTGCAAAACGATACCGGATGAAGAAATTAGAGCAAAAACAAAATGGCGAGGGCCGAAATGGAGACCGAAATAGGCTTATTTCGGCCCGAATAGAAAAGGCCGAACTGTGTTTGAAAATTGCCAGCCATTTCGGCACCCATTTCTGGCCAAAATGGAGGCCGAAATCCATTGATTTCGGCAACCATTTCGGGCCTAAATGGGTCGGGCTGCTCACTTATTGTGGGTATTTTGACCTTTTAGGGGGTGTATATAACCCAAAAACCAAATTTTTGACCCTCCCAAACATATTTTCGGATCAAACTCTCCCATCTTCATCTTCTTCCTCTCAAAACTCAAGAACACCAACACACCCAAAACTCAAAACGCATCCAAATCATGAAATCTTTGTAGGATTTTGCTCCTTGCAAACCCAACGACAACATTAACTCTTGAGATTTTGAGAGATAGGGAATGGTTTGAGTGTGGGGTAATTCAAAGAGGAAGAACTCCAAGTACGAGAATTGTACGATTCATTTCTTTGGAGGGGGATTCGGCCAAAGCTCAAAGAGGGACTTGCAACGGGAACACCGAGGAGCACAACAAGGTAGTCTTGCTTCGACTTGCTCAATTTTTCGAAAAATTGGTCGACCAACCGGTCCATTCTCGACCAAATTTTGCAAAATCGGTCCCGTAATAATGGTACTTCGGGACCATAGGTACAATTTCTCTCTCTCGCTTTAAAATTCTTGTCGAGTCACTCTAGGAGAAGTGCTCGCAACACTTGTCATTTTTTCTCTTTAATCCTTACACTTTGAGATCATATCCTTTGGGAGGACACTCTAAATTCATTGAGGACAATGAATATCTCAAGTGTGTGTGTGTGTGGGGGGGGGGGGGGGGTTATGTCTACCTTTGCTAGCTATGTCCGCCTTGCATCGTCTTGCATCGCCTTGTTACATGTAGTATGTGTAGAATTGTGTCGTATTCGTGGTTAGTGTAGAGTGTTTTATATATTGTCGCGTTGTGTTAGATTGTGTATATTATGTATTTGTTTTCACTTTTAAATATTGAGTCTCCCTACCCAATAGTTGTGTGATTAATCGAGTTGGCCAAAGCATATAGAGTTAGGAAAATATGAAAAACTCGAAAAAAAATTAGAAAAGTGAAAAATCAGAAAATTTGAAATTTTTGAGAATATCGGCAATTGATTAAGCTTGAAACCGAAGAGAGTTCAGTGAAAGAGTCTTGATGAATAGGAAGCACCGTAGTAGGGAAAACCTTAATTTTTAGTATCTTGTGCGCCTGTTCACGAAAGGATGTCCCGGGCAGGAAAAGTGTAAAGTAGACGAGGGCATACCTTTAGTTCCTTTCTTGTGCTAGGAGGATTTGGTTGTAAGGAAGTTGAATGGTCTGTTTTCCTTGGAAACTTGTGGCCTTTTGAAATCTGGGGTGGACTTTCATGTAGAGTCGGTTCTATGTCGTACATTGCTCTAGCCTAAGTGAAGTTAGGGAGTGTACACCACCATCCCTTAAGGCGGTCTCAACAGCTAACCGAAAAAGCCCACACCTAGTTTTTCTTAATGCACGGTTGAAAAAATTAGAAGATAATGAAAAACAAAATGAATCAAAACCTTCTCTTGGACTAGATACGGTGAACAACCTAATGTGCATCCGTTCACGCGGGGAATTTGGATTCAATCCAATTAGAGCAGCTAGGGAAAATTAAAGTCAAGTCGTATTACACGGAGTTGTGTCTCCCGTCACTGTGACAATTTGCATTCAAACGCAATCACGGCTAATAGGGTCTGAAAACCTCAAATGACTTGGCGACGAAAGACTACCTTAGTACAAAGGATGCCTAGACCCTCTGAGCTAAAGGACGTGCCCGAATCTTGGATTGTTTGTGGTGGATGTTTGGGGAACCCTTAGTGAACTTGTGCGTAGGATCACTCTACGTCAATTTCTTGCTAGCGGTTGCGTGAATTTCAAATGATACTTGTGAGAACTTAATGAGTTTGGTTAGTGATAGCGAGATTGCACGATCTCTAAAGAAAACAAATTGTGTTTTTTCAATTTTTGCATTGTATTACAATCGAGTTGCATTGTATAAAGCATGTAGATTGCATAGTCGTGTGTGTAACTCGTTTGTGTCACATGGCTAGTAATGATAGATGCAATTCATTGGGGAGTGAAGCAAGTTGTTGCTCGGGACGAGCAAAAAGGTAAGTGTGGGGGTATTTGATAACTCTCTATTAGGAGTTATTATGATACTTTCTTCTCACTTGCATTAGGCTTATTTCACATGATTTATATGA
Organism: Linanthus parryae; assembly: GCA_023055425.1. Taxonomy (NCBI): domain Eukaryota; kingdom Viridiplantae; phylum Streptophyta; class Magnoliopsida; order Ericales; family Polemoniaceae; genus Linanthus; species Linanthus parryae. The sequence goes on along the minus strand of JALGPY010000006.1, from coordinate 88,665,667 downwards.
TATATGTGCACAAATATGTGAAATTGATGATTTATAAGCCTAAGAGTGAAAAGTGTAGTTTCTAGCTTATTCTCACATGTTTTCTCTCATATTTGCGAAGATAATTGTACAGGTTGTTTAGTGTTGTGTAAATCAGGTAAAATATGTTAAATGGAGCTTATGAGAGGCTTGTATATGCTTGGAATGGAGGTATATGAAGATGAGAAAAGAAGATGCAAAAAGGAAGCAAATTTGGAAAAGTCACTCAATACCAGCCTTCACTATTTTCGATTCTCAGGAAAATATATATTGAGTTTTGGAGCAAGGACTGCTCCATTGGAAAGTAGACATCCATAGCTTTCCAACGACATAGCGTAGTCCCAAATACGAGTCCGGATGAGGGAGTTATGGCCAGCGCAAGATCAGCTTACAATTTTGTCCGGGAATTACAAACTAGAGGGGTTGAAATGCAATTTCAGCCAAGTTACATTAAAATTCGCCCCAAATAGTAAAATATCGTGATAGAACTTAGAAGACCTAGAAGAGTTCAGAGATGCACGGGACACCATCGGACAACATCTTGGAGCTTGGAGATTGCACGGAGTCGTCAACGTTTGGCGATTTCACCGTTTGATCACTTTTCTCCTTCTCTTTCATTATCTATGGAGAAACTCTTATATTTTTCATCTGTCATGAGCAGCTATACTTTTCTAGGCTCTATGGAGTGCCTAGGGTTATGTTAGATTCATCTTTTTATTATGATTCATTCATGTTTTGGATTCATGATTGTGACGATTCTTCAAGTCTTTTGGTGTATTGTTGAACTAGTGTTATTGACACACCCTAATTATGAGATGAATGACCATTAGATAATGATTTTTCTTCATGATTGCGTTATCTTACTTAATGCTTAATCTAGTTGTGTTATTGTTCATGTTCTAAGCTTCAACCTTAGCAACATGGAGTAGCTACCCGGAATTGCTAGTAATTAGGTGGGGTGCTTGACAAAGACCTAGCTTAGTGTGATAGAGAACGTGAACACAATCCCGAATCAAAGAGACGAGAGGTGATTTGAATAGGATTGGACATTTGGGTAGAATCAGTGGGTGTAAAGACTACTCGTGCAACGGTGGGCCGACGGAACATGTTGCCGTGCACGTCGTTAGTCTACTAGAATGGATTAGTATACGGAGGTGGATCGAGAGGACCCGAAGTAGAACGAGACATATAACTGCATGAGATCGACAGAAAATTACAGTAACTAGTTACCTGGCATAACTGAATTAGGATTATCGTGTTTCAATACAGTATCCGGAATTGTCTAACAGCGCTAGGTGATCCATAGATTGCCTAGTTTCTCCATAATTAATTAAGAACTTCTTCTTAATTCCATTTCACATTTATTTGAATTATTACAACAGCCACTTGTTTGGGGGTGGCAACCTCACAATTCACCATTTCTTATCGGTTACTTAGTGAACGTAACAAATTTGCTAATTATAGCTTGTTGCGAGCTTGTCCTCGTGGGATTCGACAACCCGAGTATTAAATATACTCACACTTTATTACTCCACCATGCACTTGCGTACACACGTAAGAATACGTGTCAACGACTGGGCTGTCTTCCCTGCCAAAAATTTCGTGTTCGATATTCTTTTACTTTTCTGCACGTGCATGATTTGGATCCGGTGGATCCTTTAGTGCTATTTCACTTCGAGTGGTGATGGCATTAACCTAAGCACGTGGATTGTTTACTGTGGTTGAGGGTAAGGCTCCTGGTGCTCTCTCAGTCTGCTTCAGTGCCATTTGTCCAAACTGTATCTCTAATGTCTACAGCAAAGTTTTGTTTTGATGCAAATCGGCTGTCACGGTGTTGACAGCTGAGTCAATTCTTGTATCCGTTTGTGCGAACTTGGCAGTAAAATTGGCATTCATAGTTTGCAGCATGGTTTCAAGCTTATTCATCTGGCTTTCGAATTGTTGTGTTGTCGGTCCAGCCTGGACTGGTGGTGGTGCTGCTGCCTGTTGTGCCTGTGGTTTGTGTTGGAAGCCAGGTGCATAGATTGCAGAATTTGGATTCCCGTACCTGAAACCGGGATGGTCCCTTGTTTCAGGCCTGTATCGGCTGGGGTCCCACTGCTGCTGCACATAGTAGGCATCCCCATTCATAAGTTCATCAATAGCTGCATCCAAATCAGGCCCTTCCTGTAATTCCCCGTATTTAAGATAGGGGTTATTTGGTCATTTTGATTTTTTTTTTGATAATTTCAAGAAATTGATATTTCAACTTTTTAATGACTTATTCTTGGTTTTAAAGTATAAGGGTGTCATTTGACATTTATGATTTTATAAAATTTCATTTTTGATTATTTTATAGTTTCGGTTACTTGAGTAATACTATTTAAAATTTATTTTGTATACTTGGGACATGTATGTAGTTTTAAAAATGTAGAATTTGATACTTATATACATAGTAACTTGTTTGAAATGTTCTAATTTATAAAAATTGACTTGTATGGGAAAGCTGGTAATTGAAAATTACATTTTACCCCCTTTACTGTTGATTTTTATACTTCAACTCCATCCATCAACTCATGTAATTGATATTTTCACCCCTTAATTTTGGCATTTCCCATTTCTATCGCCATCTAACTTGTTTGGAGATTTTAATTGCTCTCTTATCCCTCACCCACTAATTTGGCCAACTCCCATTATAATATGGTTTTCCCATCACCATTACACTCAATAGATACATACTCCATCACTAACACTCCCATCTCCATCAACTCCATTACTATCTATATCTATCACTTTATTTCTTTACATATTTTCTCCCAATGAACATTCATACAAGTTCCCTCATCTCTCTTCAAAATTCATTCCCGTTTTAGGAGCTTGTCCTCCATAAAACTCCACCCAAACCTCATTTCCTAGCCCCTCAAATCATGAAAAAATTGAGTCCAAGCTTAGAATGATCATGAAGGGGTGTTCTTCCACCATTCTTCTCAATGATTGGAGACCAATTTCATTCTTTTCCTCACTCCCTTCTTGAATCTTGTGGTAAATATTTCTTCTAGTCTTCAATTCATTCTTGCACGTCCATGCTTAGCTTTGATTGATGAAATTGCATCTTAGTTCTTGATTTCCATGCTTGATTCTCCATTACCATGGTTAGATCATGTGCTAGACTTCAAAATTTAGACTACTTCATGAAACCCACACTAGAACCCACATGCACTTTGTATGTTTCTTGTTAGTTACACTTGAATCTCAAGAAAATTTTGATAATTTGTTTCAAGAGAACTTAAAAATATTATTTCATGCTTAAAATGATGTTATTTGGGTAAAAACAACTCTTCTTAAGTTGCACGTACTACTAGAACCATTCTTGTTGATTTTTGAAAAATTGCATGTTGATACAATCTGACCAGTTTGTGAAAAATATGAATTATATCCAAACTTTGTCTCTGTGAAATGTTTAAATCCTGCATTTTCTGAAATTAGACTCAGATATGGTCATTTTGAGAAAAAAATCAACTCCATAGCCATTTTGGTTATGGAGATATGCTCATTTTAAGTTGCATGTTTTCTGAAACTTTGTTTATGGACCATTCTTGGCATTTTGATTAAAAACACCATTTTCAGAAACTTTTGGCACCTCATCTTTATTTTGTTGTAACTAGACACATTTAGGGTCAATTCTGGAGAAGATGCTCTCTATTTCTATTCTCCAAGTGGCAGTAATCACCTTGCAAAGTTGAAAGTTTTTGCCAAACTCTTCTCTGCATAGCAGCGTTTGTTATTTTTGTAACTTGAGTTTTATAATAGATATGCATGATTTTCCTGGTGTTTTTGAAAGTTGACACATGTAGGTTGATCCTAATTTGTTTTCATGATTTTAGGAGATGTTTTGATATGGTAAATATGCTTCTAAAGTCATAGCTACAATCACGTCCAGAATTGCAGTTTCACCATTTTTAGAAAACTTGAATTTTTAAAATTCTAAGTATTTTGTTAGATTTATTTTTATAAGTAGACATCATTATATGTTCATTAGTGACATTTATGAATATGTTTCATGTAGGTTTGCATTTGTACTATGCATGTGTAAATTGGTTGTAACGAGTACACTATACGTGTGATTGTAGACCTCAACCTCGTTGGAGTGCTCGACTTATTTTCTTGCTTTTGGTTGTGATTCATCTCAGTGGTAAGTACATATGTGCGAATCTTACTTATCAAAATTTGAGTGTTTGTGTGATGACTCGAACGAATATTTTGTTAATTGAAAAAGTATGCAAAGCATGATTTATACTCGAAATTGTTTGGATATAAATTGAATCCTCTTTATAACTCTTGGAACTTTACTTGTGATAAGTTTCTAACATGATTTGGTTATGGTAAATAGAAAAACTAAAACACTTCTAATAGATTTAGGACAATGTACATAGTTGTGTTTATTTATGGCTCCGGCCGGAGGCGCCAAGCGATCCTCTTGTTACTTATGACTACGACCATTGAAGCAATGCTTCCATTTATTGGATAGAACTTGAATGTTCATAAATCCGCCCCCGATGAGTTAAAATGTACCAAGGTATTTCGGCCAAGGGGTTCGTAGAGCTATAGAGTGCTACTTGTACTTGTAAGGGTCACTACGGTATAGGGGTGTCAACACTTAACGCTCGGGTTGACGTATGGGCTCCCTTAACGCTCGGGTGAAATTGGGTTTGATAGAACTTAGAAGAAAACCTTTGTGATTACTTCGTGATCCCTCTATTTACATCGATCCTGCTGGGGGCTCTGGACATGCCTCAGCTAAACTTAACGGTTAAATTGGACTTGAAATAAAGTTTGACTACTCTATTGATGTTGTTTGTGGATCTGAATGAAATGAGTGAAAAGCATTGTCAACTCGTGATTTAAAATTGTTATCAGTTCAAAAATGACTTGTTTACTGTTGATATTGTACTTGTTTAAGAATTCCTTTAAAACTCGTGCTTTAATATCGTTTTAAAGTTAGAAACTTTCTTGCTACGCAATTACTTATAATCGTTCATAAATTCCCAACTCTTGTACTTATCATTTTTTTTAAATATCTTGATTTATTTCAACTTATGCTTGTGATCCACTCATTTTTTTACATGTCTTAATGTGTATTTACTCAGTTTTTACAGATCATTTTCTTCAAAACTGTGTCGGCTTTCCGCCATTTTAAAATCGTAGGTCATCAATCAAGGTGGGGGGAATGGGAACGCGGATCAAGACGAGAATGCCGAGTGTAGTTAAGATGCTAGATCGCAAACACATTTGGTTTTCAAATTGTACATATTATCAAAATTTTGTTATATACATTAAACGAAATGTAATCTTAATAGTACATTTCTACTTTTGGTTATCGATTGTCTCTTTAATCCTGAACCGAGATCCCGGGTTGTTTCACTTCCATTGCTACAACATCCTTCTTTTCTAAGTAAACCTTCTTGACCAAATCCTTAACTACTTTGGTCAGATTGTCAATTCGATCATCAGCAACTGGCTCGGCTAGGGCGGTGAGTCTGTGGTCATCAAACAGGCGTGTGTACTGTTTGGCTAACTGCTTCATCAGATCATAGGCTCCACCTTTGTTAACATGGTACATAAATTTTTCCCCGGCTTCTCCGTCGCTCCTGTCAGCATTCTCCCTATCTAGGGTGAAAAGGAGAGTATGCAGATAGATATGCAGTACAGATACTCTAAAAGGAGGGGGGGGGTTGAATAGAGTATGCCAAATTTTTGCAAAACATGTAGAGGAGAAGAGTTTCAGAACAAGAGCAATGGAGTTCAAGGCCTTGAAAACAGTTTCAAGCCTTTGGAGTGAAATAAATATTGAAATAAAACAGACAAGTCTTTTTTAAGGCCTTGAAACGAGTTTCAAACCCTTGAAAACTGACTAGTTTGAATGCTGTGAAAACTGAGTATGTAAATGAACTGTAAATGAAAGAGACACGTGATTTATAGAGTTGAGTACACTTGGACCTACGTCTCTACCTGAGGGATCTTCTCCCTGCAGGATTTTCAGCTTAATTCTTATTAATCAAAACCTAAGCCCAAGATCTCAAGAACAGAGAGTTGCCTTACTCTGTTACAGCTTGTGGTTCTATCTAACCTATCTAGCACCTGCTCTAGCTAACTTATTAACTAATAATTCTCTATTTTAAACTTTGAACAATCTTTGAGAATGATAGATAGAAGTAATACAAGAATGATCTACAAATAAAGCACAAGAAAAAAAGAACACTAAAGTGTAGAGCTGCAGTGAAGAATGCAGTGGTCTTCTGTGAGTTGGATTGTGAGAAAGATGAACTTCTTTGATGCTTGACAATCCAGAAACGAGTGATAACTCTGTATTAGAGTTATAATTCTTCTACATAGGTGTTCCATTTTTTGTGAATTTCTGGTAGATTATATTAGAGATACACTATGAACGTGAGGAAACTTAGTAAGTTTAGCTTTGAGCGATAAATTGTAAATCCGGGCATTTCTCTCGTTATTTTATGCTATTTTTTCACGTTTGATCGCACGGGTATGTTTCGTGTTGTTTAGACAGGAAACATAACTCGGAGACTGAACGAAGAGGAGAAACGAACTTCGGAAATTGAGACAAAGCTTGGGATTGGTCAAGAAAGGAAAAGGGAGAAAGTAGGCGCAGAAGAAAGAAGACAAGTTCAGCAGATCGCACGATCATCAAAACTGAGGTCGTGCGATTTGGAGCAAGACTTAGAAAAAATTCGGAGAAGAAAATTGAGCAAACTCACTGTTATCACGATCTGAGTTACTGATCGTGCGATCAGGTAATCAGGTCGCACGACTTGATATTGCAGATCCTGTGACCAGACTTGGTCCTTAGAAGAATATTTCGTGCGATCTGAGGCAAGAGGAAAGTTGATCGCACGATCAGCTTTAAGGAGATCGTGCGATCTGCTTAAGAAAAAATACACGGACGGAAGTAGAAAAAAATGCTGGCTTTGTTGGTTCAAAACGGCGTAGTTCTGTCTTAGTTATCTCCTAAACCTAATTGGAGATAATTAATACATAAAAAACTACAATTAATTGAGGATATTCATTAGAGAAGAACTCTACCAATGGGGAAAGAAGCAAGGTACGGACGCACTCAAAGAGGAGGACTCCTCCTCCATTGAAGCTCTAGGTTTCATCTTCTTCTTCTTCTTCTTCTTTCAAATCTTGTATGGAGAAACTATTGCACTTTGTTTGGTTGATCTTCATTAGCTAGAAGTTTTGCTAGGCGTCTCTATGAGAGCCTAGGGTTTATGTAGACGGTTATTTTCCATATTTCATATTTTGTTTCATGCGTTTGGATTTGATTCTTCAATTAAATTTTAGTTTCTTGAACTTGTTGTTGATCTAAGTCTATTGACACGATTAGGATATGATTTTAATATTCAACGAAACTAGGGTTTATTTTGCGAATCAATTCATTGCTTAAAGTTAATATTCGTTCTAGTTACACGTTCTTGTTCTATGCTTAATCTTTAGTATGAATGGAGTAGCTACCCGGACGTACTAGTTAATTAGATGAGTGCACGATAGTGACTCAACCTAATTGTGAAGAGAACTTGAACACAATCCCGAATCACCGAGACCGAAAAAGGAGAAGTGTTAGGATTGGCCTAGTGTGGGTAGATTTGATAGGATAATTTAGCTGTTCCGTGAAACGGTGGGCCGACAGGACTCGTTCTCGTACCAGTAGATGACCTGCTAGAACGGACTGGTAGACAACATGAGACTGAGAGGAGATTGTAGTCAACCGAGACGTAAAATGACATGAGACCGATAGGATATTGTCAGTGCAATTACCCGGCTGAACTAGAATAGAATTTACGTGTTACATAGCTGAACCGGAAATCGTCTACATCCCTAGGTGATCTAAAGATCGCCTAGTTTCTCCATATCTTTTATTAAAAATACAAAATATTAGATTAGTTGTTATTTCAAGTTTTAAATCAATCGACTCTTTCCTCCTGCACCGTACTCTAAATTAAATAACTAATTAAATAATCTCAAGTCTGTCCTCGTGGATTGATAACTAGGGGTTGAAATACGACCCCTATATTACTTGACCGTGCACTTGCGCATACGCTTTAAGAAATCGCGTCAACGAGTCTCTCTTTATCCCGTTGAGTGTTGTTTTTTTTTTGCTTCAAAAAGAGCTCTATTTATACATTTTGAAGCTCTGCAAATCTTCCCAGATTTTTAGCAACAGCTTCCTATTTTGTAGGCAACAAACTTTGACTCTCTTAACAGCCTTCTCCAATGGATAGTTGATCATGATCTTCACAGATATTGTTGTGATCTTGTCTTTAAACAATTTGAGAAGCTGTCATGAGTGTCTATTGATCACAGAATCATCTTCTCTTAAAGTTTCCTTTTCTGCAAAAGTCAAATTAGGAAACAAATCCTGCAAACTTAGGAAATACAATTTCCATGCAAAACTGAGTCAAACTGATGGATTAAAGATGTTAGAAATATCAAAACAATTTGTCTTTCATCATCAAATAATAACACATCAAGCATAGGAGTGATAGAGATATAATCAGATCAGAAGAGCAGAGAAAAACTCCCCCTTAGAACATGCATCCAGGTCAGACAGTTTCAAGGCTTTTAATCCTGGTTCAAGGCCTCAAGCCTGTGAAACTTGATTCAAGGCTTTGAAAAATGGTTCAAGGCCTTGAAATAACTAAGTATTTCAAGTCCATGAAACCTATGACCTTATAATCTCCCCCTTCTTGAAAGACAAAACCTTTATCTGTTTGGTTCTTAGTTTCTGCAAAAAATACAGATTAGCACACAATTCAAAATTGAGATAACACATTAATTCCAAAACATCCAACTTATTAATAAACTTAAGCAGAAAAAGAAAATAAGTTGCAGATAATCCTACTGACCAACAGATAGGTCACTTAAACATAAATAAAAACAACCTAAAGATTTCTCCCCCTTTTTAACTTTCATAAAAAAGAATGGGAAAATGCTGGATCAGAGTCTGGAAAATTTTGAAAAGTAAACTTAAAAAAGAGAATCAGAAAGAAAGAATAGGCAAGATTATGGGGTTGGGTCTTCATCTCCATCATGATCTCCCTCTTCTTCCTCACTGTCTTCATCAGTAGCTTGTACTTCTTGTTCCTCTTCATTCTCGCCAGCAACTTCTTCTTCAGTCTTGTCCTTAGCAGCAGTCTTTGGAGATTTCTTCTTCTTCTTCAGGGTTATCAGGAAGTCATGTGAATCAGGACTGTCTACTTCATCTCCTTCTTAATCAGCTTGTTCAACTGCCACCTGCTTTCCTTTATCCTTGACTGGAGCAGCTTCTTCCTGATTGGAGTGTTCATTTGGCAAGTTCTTTTCAGAGGCATCTCTATTGGCACCTTCTTCATCCTCAGGGACATCAAACACAGTCATGCTTCTAAAGATGGTCTCAACCATGTACTTCACCTGGCTAAGATCAGTTTCAAACCCATGCTGATTCTCTTTGATTTCACTATTATCCACCTCTAGACCATCAAGTCTCTGAAGGATTGAAGACAAATCAGGAGGCTGAGAGGTCTGGCTTGAAGTAGGGGTCAAGGCCTTAGGCTTAACAAATTTCTTTGCATTCAGCTCTTCTTATTTCAAAACTGAATACAACTTACAAATTTTCTCTTTGGTCTTTACTACCCCAATCTTCTCAAAAGTTTTCTCATTTAGCACACCAATCCCAGAAGTGATAGACTATTCACCAAGAGTAGGAATCTCAAGGTGTTGGAAGAACATAGTGAGCAAATTTGCATAGGGCGGGATGCTTTCTCTGATCTGTTTGGCTAAACAACATGTGTTCCATTACATGATTATGAATATTAATGTCATAGCCATGCATAATCAAGTACATAATGTATAGCACCCTCTCAGTGACTAACTCCTTATAAAATTCCCTTGTAAAGATGCATCTCATCAATATAAAGAATAAAACTTTACCTTCGACATTTAACACATAGTGTGTTAACTGTTTGGATGAGGCACGAACATTTGGAAGAAAGAATTCTTCTCTGGCCAATTTCAAAGCTTCATTTTTGGGAGGATGGTTCTGTGTGTCATACCTCTTAGGACAGCCTAGGACAGTTGCAAACTCAGCATGATCTAATTCCATAGTGACACCAGCAACTAAATTCTTGATAACGAAGTGTGGAGTGTTCTTTAGTTGCTTCATGTTGAGATAGAAAAACCCGGTAAGTCTTGGATAGGCTAGCTCTGGAGGGTTTAGCATGAACCACATAGAGCTTTTCTTCAAAATGGCGATACAATTCAGATTCATTCCAAGCAACATATGCATATTGATCAAGCTACAAAAAGTAATTTTCCTAGATGCAAAACCATCCTACCACTGACCTTTTGAAGTGTTTGAGATGAAACAAGATTCTTCAGGAGCAGTGTTCTTTGAGTAGATTTGCAAGGCTCTCTCCACATTGTCTCCTGGTTGTTCCTCTGTCACTTTCCCATTTCCTTTTTCATCTTGAGAGGCTTTCTTCTTTTTCTTCAACTTCTTGGGGCTAGAGATCTCTGTTTCTGGTGGCTTTTTTGCAGCAGCCTTCTCTTTCTTCTTATTTTTCTTGTCTGAAGAGGGTGTCACATCCTTCTTAGTCTTCTTCTTTGGTGGAGGAAGTTCTTCAATAGCTTCTGCACTGGGGGTCCTAGAGCTTGAGTCCCCACTGATTGTCTCTTCATCTTCAACTGTCTTTCTCTTCTTTTGTGAACTAGGTTTTGAACATCCGGCCATCTTGATTCTATCTGAGGCTCTTATAGTGCTCATTAGGGTTTGGTAGAAGAATAGAGAGAGGTAGATTTGATACGGAGTGAAGGAGAGGAGAAGAAGATAAATACTGAAAGAGTTTGTGTTTGAAAAGAAACTTCAATCTTTTTTAGCTTAAAAGATCTGTAATGATCAGAGAAGATTCAAATACTTGAAGCTGTTGGAAATAAATATTTTAATACTATATTTGGATAAAAAGAATTTTGAAAAGGTAGGGGAAATATTGAGCAAATATCTACAAAGATAGCACCCAATACTGAATGATGCAAGTTAATTTCTTACTAACCAGTTATCAGACTCATTTTCAAGGCTTTGAAAATAGTTTCAAGTTCTTGAAACGTTGTAATACTGAAACAAGTAAAACCAAAGTTTTGAAGGGATTTTCAAGGCTTTTTGAAATCTGTTCAAATCTTTGCAACACATAATAACTTGCCTTCCTTACCTGATGCTCCTTACCTGATGCTCCCCCTAAACCAATGCATCTTTATTTAGCATGCCTAATTCCAGTCTTAGAGCTGAAAATCTTTCATCTGGCAATGGTTTAGTGAAGATGTCTGCAAGTTGCATGTTAGTACAAAACAAATTCAAGAACAATATCACCTTTCTCAACATGATCTCTTATGAAATGGTGTCTGACATCAATATGCTTGGTTCTTGAATGCTAAACTGGATTCTTTGTAATAGATATTGCACTGGTATTGTCAAATTTTATTGGTATGCTCTTGAAATTAAATCCAAGATATCTCAACTGTTGAGCAATCCATAATACTTGTGAACAACATGCTCCAGCAGATATATATTCAGCTTCAGCTGTTGATAAATCAACTTAGTTTTGTTTCTTGGAATTCCTACTGATCAAGGAGGATTCAATGAATTGACAAGTTTCAGAAGTGCTTTTCCTATCAACCTTGTAACCTGCAAAGTCAGCATCTGAAAATCCATGCAAAGAGAAGTTAGAATGTCTTGGATACCAAAGCCTTAAGTCTTTGGTACCATTGAGATATCTGAATATTCTCTTCACAGCAGTTAAGTGTGATTCCTTTGGATCAGCTTGAAATTTTGCACACATACATACACTGAACATGATATCTGGTCTGCTAGCAGTAAGATAAAGTAATGATCCAATCATACCTCTATATTCTTTCAGATTGACACTCTTACGAGATTCATCCTTATCTAAGGACAGTGTAGAGCTCATGGGATTCTTGATTTCTTTGGATTGAGACATGTTGTAATTGTTCAACAAGTCACTAGTGTACTTGCTTTGATGCAGAAAGATTCCCTTCTTCAAATGATGTATTTGAAGTCCAAGGAATAAGTTCAACTCTCCCATCATGCTCATTTCAAACTCCCTGCTCATAAGACTTGAGAATTCTTTGCAAAGAAGATCATTAGTATCTCCAAATAAGATATCATCAACATAGATCTGTACTACAAGTAAATCTTTCTCATGAGTATTTATGAAAAGGGTCTTGTCTACCAATCCTCTTTTGAAATCATTTTCAAGCAGAAATTTTGACAATCTTTCATACCAAGCTCTTGGAGCCTGTTTCAAACCATAAAGAGCTTTTTCAAGTTTGTAAACATGATATGGAAACTCATCACTTTCAAATCCAGGAGGTTATGCAACATAAAATTCCTCTTGCAAGTAACCATTTAAGAAAGCACATTTCACATCCATTTGAAATAGTTTCTTGTTCTTGTAGGATGCAAAAGCAAGTAAAATTCTAATTGCTTCTAACCTGGCAACTTGAGCAAAAGTTTCCTCATAATCAATACCTTCTTCTTGGTTGTAACCTTGAGCAACTAACCTTGATTTTTTTCTGATCACCTTGCCATTCTCATCTAGTTTGTTTCTGAACACCCATCTGGTATCAATGACAGACTGATTTGTTGGTGGAGGAGCTAGGTTCCACACCTTGTTTATTTCAAACTCATTGAGTTCACTCTGCATAGCTGTAATCCAGTCTACTTCTTGTAATGCTTCCTTCACAGTTTTGGGTTCTACAAGAGAAATAAAAGCATTAAAAGCACAGAGATTCTTCAACTGTGATCTTATTTGTGTACCAGTGGTTGGATCAGATATATGTTGTCATCTGGATGAGATGAAAGATATTTGAATCTCTTTCTTGGAGACCAGAGTTCGGGCTCTCCATATTGCTTCTCTAGTCTTGAAGTTGTAGCTTGATCACTTATATCTTTCTGATCATCCTTGTCAAGATTTTGATCTCTATTTTCAAGGCCTTGAGATCTATTTTCAAGGTCAGGAAAATAGCTTTTGTTTCCTTCTGAACTTTTCTTGAACCCAAGTGAGTTCTCAGCTTCTTCTGCTGATTCATGCTTGTTCAGATTCAAGTCTACAAAACTTTCACTCAAAGAACCATCATAGCTTTCATCAAAGATAACATGAATACTTTCTTCAACAAGTCTGGTTCTTTTATTATAAACTATGTAAGCTTTGCTAGTAAGAGAGTAACCAAGAAATATAGCATGTGCATCCAAAGGGTCTGAAGTATGAAATGTTTGGCTTTCTCCCTTTGAAGAGTTCATAAGGGGGTCTTCTTCAATATAGGTCTGATCAAGCACCTGTTCAAAATGTAATTTGCTTTATTCACAGCTTCTGCACAATAATGCTTTGGCAACTTGTTTTCTAGAAGCATTGTTCTTGACATATCTTCAAGAGTCCTGTTTTTTTTTCAAAAACTCCCTTCTGTTGAGGAGTTCTAGGAGCAGAGAAATTGTGAGAGATACCATGCTTAACACAGAATAAATCAAATTCTAATTGATCAAACTCTCTACCATGATCACTTCTGATTGAAGCAATATGTAGGTTTTTCAAGGTTTGAAGTTCTCTGCAAAGCTTTGAAAATTCATAGAGGGCTTCAGATTTTTCTTTGAGAAACATAACCCAAGTATATCTGGAGTAATCATATAAAATAACTAGCATATACTTCTTATCTTTTGGAGTTGGTGTCCTCATAGGATTACACAAATCCATGTGAAGTAATTCAATGGGTCTAGAAGTACTTACAAACTTCTTTGGCTCGAATGAGCTTCTGTTCTGCTTACCCTGAGCACAAGCTTTGCATAATTCATCATCTTTGAACTTGATAGATGGTAATCCTCTTACCAGATTATTGGAGATCAATTTGTTCAAGGTATGCAAGCTAATGTGACCAAGCTTTCTGTGCCAAACCCTTGAATCCTCTTTCAAGGCCTTGAGACACTTTAAGCTTTCACCTGCAACTTTGTTAGTCTGAAAAGTATAAACATTGTTTGATCTAGAGGCTGTGAGAATGCAATAGCCTGATTTCTCACTTTGCACCACACACTTCTCTTTATCAAAGATAACCTTATTGCCATTATCACAAAGCTGATATACACGAAGCAGATTAAATTTCAAGCCATCAACTAGATACACATCAGAAATAGAGTTTTCAGAATTTGTACCAACTTTACCAATACCAAGAATGTTGCATTTGCCTTTATCACCAAGAGTAATTGAACCTTCAGATTGCTCTTTCAATTCTGAGAATAGAGATCTCTTTCCACTCATGTGTCTTGAGCAACCACTGTCCATAAACCACTTATGTTCTTTGACGTTAGTGACAACCTCTTAACACCAATCACTGCCTTACCCAGCTGTTAGACCAAGTGTGGACTTTGGATTCATATTCAGGATCAACCATATTGGGTGGTCTAACCCCTTTAGGAACCCAAATCTGTCTGACTTGTCCTTTGAGTTGAAATAGAAACGTGTTCCTCACTATGTGAGGGTCTCTTCTTATGAAAGGACAAGGCATCTTAACATGACCAATTTTTTTGCAAAAATGACACTTAGGAGAAGTTTTGTTTACAGCTTTCACAAATCTGTTATTGTTCTTTCTTGGAAAATATGGATTGTATCCAATACCAGTTTTGTGAACTGATTTTGAACTTTCTCCAAGAATCAGGTTCAACTTGTGTTCTGAGCCTGCAAGCTTGACTTTGACTATTTCAGATTCTTGAAGTTTCTCAAAAAGAGTAGTCTTTTGTTTATCTAATTCATCAGCTTGATGTCTCAGATTAACAAGGTTGTTACTTAGTAAAGAGTTCTCAGTGACTACTTCCTTGACTTTTGTTTTCAAGGCTTTGAAACTTGTTTTCATGGCCTTAAAATCACTGTCAGTTTTCTTCTGAGAGATTTCAAGATTATGATTTAGACAAACAAGTTGTAAACTCTCTTTTGCTTGCTCATGAACTTTTTCTTTCTAAACTCTAATCTCTTTCAGATAATCATCTTCATTTAAAAGCATTGTTCTAAGATAATCTGAAAGAGTTTCTTTTGGTTTTGAAATCAAACAGTTTACCATTACCTCAATGTTTTTCTCAGAACTTTCATCATGCTTGGCCATAAAGCATAGGTTGGCATGTTCTTCTTCATATTCAGAGTCACTTGAGGTATCAGAATCACTCCATCAAGCTATCATAGCTTTCTTTCTCCTGTCATGGTCTTTCTTCTGAAATTTCTTGCTTTTCTTGTGTGTACAATCTCTTATCAAGTGTCCTGCATCGCCACACTCAAAGAAGTTCATGATTTTTGATTTAATTTATGGAGAGGACTTACCTTTGTAGTCCAGGCTACTGGATGATTTGTGTCTTTCTCTGTTGAAGTCTTTGTTTCCAAAGTTTTTCTTCGTCTTGAGAATTTTGTTTGAGGCTTTGGAAATTAATGCAAATGGATCTTCATCATCATCTTATGTTTCAAGGCTTTGAATTTTCTCATTCTCTTTGGCCTTGAGTGCTAAGCTCTTGATACCTTTTGGTAGTTCTCCATCAGCTTCATTCATGGATATTTCATGAGTCAGGAGCTTCCCTTGTAGGTCATCAAGTTGTATTGATGATAGATCTTGAGCTTCCGCAATTGCAGTACTCTTTGGTTCCCATTTTGCCTTTGGCAGAATCCTAAGAATCTTTCTCACCTTTTCTTAATTGGAAATATGCTTCCCAAGTGAATCAAGGTTGTTGACAATGTCTGTGAACCTCTCGAACATGTCTCTGATTGACTCATCTGCATTCATCTTGAACAACTCATATTTCCTGAGATAGATGTTGATTTTGGTTTGCTTGACTTGACTGGTTCCTTCAAATGTCACCACAAGCTTATCCGAGATTTCTTAAGCAGTCTTGCAGCCCGAAATCCTGTTGAATTCATCTGTACTCAAAGCACAATACAAGATGTTAATGGATTTGTAATTCTTAGAAAATTGTTCTAATTCAGATGAAGAGAGAGAGTCTTCGGATTTTGGAGTTTTGATCCCATCTTTCTCTGTGTAGAAAGTGTGAGGTCCATTCTGAATAATGGTCCATAGCTCTATGTCTTGATCAATGATGAACATTTTCATCAGAGCTTTCCAGTCAGCAAAGTTGTCTCCACAAAATAGAGGAGGTTTGTTAGCAGCTCTTTCCTGTGAGAATCCACCATCACCTGCAGTACTCATGATCACCAGATGGTTAAATCTTATACAGTGATACAAGCTCTGATACCAATTGAAAGGGAGAGTATGCATATAGATATGCAGTACATCTACTCTAGAAGGGGGGTTGAATAGAGTATGCCAACTTTTTGCAAAAATTGTAGAGGAGAAGAGTTTCAGAACGAGAGCAATGGAGTTCAAGGCCTTGAATACATTTTCAAGCCTTTGGAGTGAAATACGGTTTGAAATAAAACAGGCAAGTCTTTTTCAAGGCCTTGAAAAGAGTTTCAAACCCTTGAAAACAGACTAGTTTGAATGCTGTGAAAACCGAGTATGTAAATGAACTGTAAATGCAAGAGACAAGTGATTTATAGAGTTCAGTCCCCTTGGAACTACGTCACTACCTCAGGGATCTTCTCCCTTCATGATTTTCAACTCAATTCATATTAATCAAAAGCTAAGCCCTAGATCTCAAGCACAGATAAATGCCTAACTCTGTTACAGCTTGTGGTTCTCTCTAACCTATCTAGTACATGCTCTAGCTGACTGATTAACTAAGAATTCTCTATTGTTCACTTTGAACAATCCTTGAGAATGATAGATAGAAGTAATACAAGAATGATCTACAAATAAAGCACAAGACAGAAGAACACTAAAGTGTAGAACTGCAGTGAAGAATGCATTGGTCTTCTGTGAGTTGGATTGTGAGAAAGATGAACTTCTTTGATGCTTGTTAATCCAGAAATGAGTCTCTCTTTTTGCCCGTTGAGTGTTGTTTTTTGTTGCTTCAAAAAGAGCTCTAATTATACTGTTTGAAGCTCTGCAAATCTTCCCAGATTTTTAGCAACAACTTCCTGTTTTGTAGGCAACAAACTTTGACTCTCTTAACAGCCTTATCCAACGGATAGTTGATCATGATCTTCAAAGATATTGTTGTGATCTTGTTGCTAAACAATTTGAGAAGCTGTCATGAGTGTCTGATTGATCACATAATCATCTTCACTTAAATTTTCCTTTTCTACAAAAGTCAGATTAGGAAACAAATCCAGCAAACTTAGGAAATACAATTTCCCTGCAAAACTGAGTCAAACAGACGGATTAAAAGATGTTAGAAATATCAAAACAGTTTGTCTTGAATCATCAAATAATAACACATCAATCATAGGAGTGATAGAGATAGAATCAGATTAGAAGATTTAAGGAAAACTCCCCCTTAGAACATGCATCCAGGTCAGACAGTTTCAAGGCTTTGAATCCTCGTTCAAGGCCTTGAAATAGCTCAATCATGTGAAACCTGATTCAAGGCTTTGAAAACTGGTTCAAGGCCTTGAAATAACTTAGTATTTAAATTCCATGAAACTTGTGACCTTACATAGGGCATGGTAGAATACCTGCAGCATCTTCGGGTCCCCAAAATTGTGATTAGGGAATCTCTTTACTAGTCGCATTAGCCTGTCCCATGCATCTACCACTGTTTCTCCTATCTTCTTTTTGAATGATAAGATCTCACCCTGTATTT
Source organism: Linanthus parryae (assembly GCA_023055425.1). NCBI lineage: Eukaryota > Viridiplantae > Streptophyta > Magnoliopsida > Ericales > Polemoniaceae > Linanthus > Linanthus parryae. The sequence continues at coordinate 88,647,876 of JALGPY010000006.1, read as the reverse complement.
GGATAACTCGTGAGGCAGGGTTGAATTTTGCCAGCAAAATTTGTAACATACTCTTCCCATGTAGTGATGGATTTTGGTGCTCGAGATTCAAGACATTCCTTGGTCTTCCGGTACAGGCAATACGGAAACAGGACCACTTTGAGTGCTTCTTATTGAAATCCATTGTACTTAACCTTATTGCAGTAATCTTCAAATTTCCCGATAAAGTCATTTGGGTCTTCATCGGCTTTACCATGGATTGGACAGAGTGTCTGAACAGTCTGGATGGTGAAAGGTTTTAGATCAAAGTGCTCCGCCGTGATCTCGGGGTACCACAATTGCTGGCTCGTGTCCTCCCATAGGGACTTCGAACTTTTACACCAAAGCCTTCCCAGACTTGTTGTAGGTTCTCTGGTTTTTTCGAGCAGCAATGCGTGCTGTGATCAAATCCTCAATGTACCGAGCCATCTGGGATGGGGTACGCTGAGGCTATTCTTCCTCTGGCACGTCACCTCTGGCGTCGCCCATTCTTCATTCTCGGTGTCTGCAATTTTGTTCTCTGAAAACCTGTTCTGGATCGTCGAGTGGCTGCACCAGTTGCGAGGCAATCTGGGCATGCACTAGAAGTTCGAGCAGTGAGATAAAAAGAAATTCCCCAACAACGGCGCCAAAAACTTGACACGAAATTCTAGCGTGATTATTTTCGCAAGTATACGATCATGTAATAAAGTAGAGTATTTTACGACTCGGATATCGAACCCACGAGAACATTTTTAGATCTTACTATAGACAATCAGAATTAATAACAAATGCTGTAAAAAGGAGGAGTATTTTGAGTTGAAAGTGGATGAACTAAATAACAGTAAATAAAAGAAATAATAAAGATAACTATCTCTTTTTGAATTTCCTGAGAATATTTTCCAAGGTAGAAACTAATGGATTAAAGATCTAGGCTACAAGATCCACTAGGGTTACTATTCATCTTTCCTAGTTTATCTTGAGTTCAGAAACACACGACGGTTTTGTTTATGCCAGCATACTAATGTTGCAATCTCCTCTCGGGCTCAAGCACCTGTCACACCCCTCTAGATTTTCAGGTCCTCTTGGTCCACCTAGATTTGCAGGTTCGTTATAAGTCTGCTAGGGTTACAGGCCTCTCGGTCTCCCCCTAAACATCTAGCAGTTGGTCTTATTCTTTTAAGGCTTGTCCCTGATTCTCTTCACCTCTCGGTCTATCAAGGAAGGAAACTAAATTCTGTCTTCTCTTCCTAACTCTCACTGGTGACTCTCGCGGGCCAGATCCTGTCTGTAGCACTCCAGGTTGATCAGGCCATTCATACATAAAAGTAAAACCGAATAGAATAATAAACAAACTCCTACTGTATTAAGACTAAATATGTCATGAGTCTGAATATAAAAAATAAACTAAGTCGCTGAAATCATAAACCCTAGGTTCACCGAGAACCTAGGTAAAGTACTTAGCTAGCGTACATTATTGACAAACAGATTTCATAAAATAAAAGGAGAAAGTAGATCAAACAAGTTTTTGCTGGAAACTTGGACTGCTCCGTGCTATAACTTTTGCTATGTGATTTGCTCTGCTGTGGTGATTTGATTATGGATAATTTTATTTGGCCCTGGACACCTCTTTTAAACTGCCACAATTTCCAAAACTGATGCCTGAAATCAGCAATCTGCCTATCTCTGGACCGCCTCAGGAAGCTTCTCGAAAACCTGCATTTCAAAGCAGGAGGCTGCGTTTGAATGCAACCTTTGACTTTGACTGTTTGACTTTTTCTTCTTTGTGTTTGAACGCAGGGGGGCTGCGTTGTGAACGCACAGCGTTTGAACGCAACTTCCTTGTCTTCCTGAGCCTTGATTTCTGCCTGCTGAATTTTTTGTACTTTTGACCTCTTGCATTTGAACACAGGGTCTGCTGACTTTTCTGCAAGACATGCTGATAAACTCCAAGTTACTAACATGATCTCAATTCAAAGCCGAAGTGAAATTACTATTTTGCCCCTCCTATACTGTTTAGTCAAAATAGAGTTTACAGAAAGTCAAACTTGGTAAAACTTAATATTTAGAATTAGAAAATGAATACAAACAAGTTTCATGAATAACACTAAGGCTATAAATGTCATTTAGAATGCTAAAACTGAAAATCAAAGGTAGAGCAAAATCAACTCAATCGAATTTTGAGCTAATTTATGATCAGTTGGGAAGGAGGTTTGAGAAACTAGAAATAGGGTTTTTTTAAGATGATAGATCAAAGACTCCAGAACATATTTAAACTCCTAAAAACTCCAAGTATTCAAAGATATATCTCTAGTCAAAGTTGGATGAAAATTACAATTCAACACTTACGAAGATTGAAGAGTTTTACACGAGTTCAAAACAACAACTTTAGGCTTGATGTGTGAGAAATATGTTACAAAATGGAAGATGGCCCTGGGAGGATAAAATGAAGTAATATGTACCATCTTCACATAGGAGAAAGAAACATAAGATTTCAGTAAGAATTGAGAGAGTTATGATAGTTCGAAAATGACAGTTTCAATCTAACATTCAACACTTAGAGAGAAAAAAACAGCTTGGACAGATTGAACAACAAGAAACACAGCGACTCCCACTCGACTTTTAGGTGGGTTAGAGACCGAATTTGAAGAAATTTAAAACACGAAAGTTGTATCCAATCCTTCGAGGATTCCAGAAAGTTGTAGCAAGCATGATTTGATTGAATAACGAGAGAGATATGCCACGATTTATAAGGAACAAAATTGTGCTGGTAAAACAATGAATAACCGAATCAAAGCATGAAAAAGCAACGACCTGGGCATGATTTGACCCTCTAAGAAGACTCGTGACGTTTTTCATAGAAATTTTATGCATAGTATGCGAAATCTGGTAGAGAAATAAAGCATAAAGGGTGCTTGCCGTTCATGGAGGTTCACAAGTGTTTTAGGGAGGTTCCGGCGATGTCGAACTCGGTTCCACGGGTTCCACGTAAGTCCTAGGCCAAGTAAGGAACTCTAAGTCATCCAGAGACCTCATGGGAAGGATTGAAACTGAAACAAAAACACGGAGAGAGGAGATTACCGAGCCTCCCATTGACTCTATGCTCGTTCCAGGCGGGATCTTCAAACCAGATTCCGGCGACCTTCACTTCGACGAATGAGCGGCCAAGAGTGGTACCTATTGGTTTGTATGTTCCTCAGTTTTCCAAAGAGACAAGTTATAACTTTTGATTCAAATTAATGGAAGATAATTCGGCCAAAAACGAACTAGGGTTCATTACCTACCTTCAACCAAATTTCTCTCTCAATACTCCTCGTTGTCCAAAATTGATGTGTACTTTTTACTCATAGATTTGGTGGCTACCTCCGGTAGAAGCAGGTCGGAAAGAGGCAGCCTTATGGTGGAGTTCTTTGGTGGTGGTGGTGGTGGTTCTTCACAAGACTTCAATGTCCGATTCCTCTCTTGGTTCTTGATGAAACCCCAAATTGGTTGGGGCAGTTTGATCCCTGGATTCACAGCCACCTCTTGTAATAGCAGGTCGGAGGTTGATGGTGGTTTTGAGGTGATAAAATAGTGGAGTTCGTGGTGCCAAGGTGGTTAGAGGAGAAAGAAGAGGATGATGATGATGATGGAGGGAGATGAAAATATGTATCCAACACAACTCTGCAGGTTATTGTAACACCCCCGATTTCCAGAGGAGCTGGAGACCGGGATGGTGCCCTCCGTACAGAGGATTTTAAACTTTCGTACAAGGATTAGTAACGATAAGCAAGTGAAAAGAAACATCCAACTACTGATTAATTACGATAAAAGCTTACAACATTGGTGACTGGTTCCAAACTGGACACCAAGCCTAACAAAATACATTTTACAATAAAAGAACTCTCCTGTTAATTACTAAGCGTTACTGCTTGCAAGTGAGAACGAGTCGTGATCCCAGCCCGTTACCCCAAGCAACCAATCATAAACCTGCGGGGAATTAAAAGAAACACAAGGATGCAGTTTTTCGAGTATCAGTAAAAACTGAGCGAATAAACACCTTAGCATGTAAAAAAGAGTGGCTGAGACAGGTTACAAGGTTTTGTATTTAAAAGAGTTTAAACAGTAACAGAGTAGAAGTATAGGCATCAGAGTAAAGACTTGAACTATTTTCAGAAATATAAGTACGAGTGGAAGTGACGATTATCAGAGTTCTCGAAAGTTGTTATTTCCAAACTGAAAGTTATTACAAGTAGCCGATTCGTTTACCGAGATAAGTTCCCAAACGTAGAATGAAATAAGTCATATTATTAAGTCGCAGTAACCAAGGGAGACGAGGGTGAAGTATAGTAACACATCTCAGATCGAATATCTAGATCAAGAACTGGGAAAACCTTTCCCGGGGAAACCTTCCCAGCATAGGACGACAACGAGAGAGAAAACCTTTACCGTGTATGGTGTTATGGAAATACTTTCCAGCCCCCACTACAATAATAAATCAAGTCACAATTTGGGAAAACCTTTCCCGTCGTAGGACGACAAAAGAGAGAAAACCTTTCCTGCATGTCTGGCGTTATGGAAAACCTTTCCCGCCCCCACCATAATGAAAGGCCATGCTAGGCAAAGAGTCGGCCAGCTGAGGGCAATCAAAGCCAACTAAGGGAAATCAAGTAACAACCTACTGGTTCCGGTACGTGCGATCTTTCACTTTATGTTGTTAATGAATTCTGATTTAGTGACATTTGAAACATGAGTTGTCGTTTTGAATACGAGTAGTAAAGTGATGATCTAAAAGCAAGTACAACAATTATAGCAATTTCAGAACAAAGTATGAAAGTTATTTTCAAATAAACAAGTAGAACACATGAAAGAACTAGGCATGGGAGACTAAGCATGTAAACTCACAGGTATTTTTAGACAAGACATAAATCACGTTTTGACACGAAATAAGACAACTACGCAACGCTAAGCATGAAATACTCACCGTGAGAGTCGAAGACACGCTAGCAAATCATTACTCGTACACTACGCCTAGTTCTTTGAAGAAAGGCTATACAAATAAACACAAATAGTCCTATTTACAAGCAAGTTCGATCAACATACGTACGACGACGCTCGTGTCCTATGTGATATGCAAGCGACAACTCTAATCGGATCCCTCCAAGGTAGTTATAAACCTCTAACGATTTTATAAAGTTAAATAATAAATTTTTAGAATATAAACATATTCAATACTATAATTAGGATATTTAGAAACAATAAGAAAATTAGAATTCTGATTTAAAAGAAATTTTTATAATTAAAAAAGTGATATTTCTAATTAGAGAAATTATTTTCTTGATATTCCACATTTACAATTTGATTTAAAAAATAATTTACGTTATGTTAAATAAAAATAAAATTTAATTACACACATCTATTTATTTGTAAGAAGATAATATCGGTATTTGTATACATTTCAAAAACTCACTACTTATTTACTTAAAACAAAATCGACGCTTAACAATATTATTTAGTGGTTATATAAATATACCTATAAACAATCTATTTTTTTAACTTATTTTCAAGAAAACAAATCGTAATATAAAAATAGTAACTTGTGTTAAGAAAGAATATTACATTACAAAAACGATATTACATTTATTTACTAAATTAATAAGAAAGTAGTAAAGCTTTTATAACAATTAAACAAATTAAGTAAAGCTAATAATATAAGTGAAAAACAAGGTGTAGGAAATAAAAATAGTTCCCCCAAGTTTTTAAAATGTGCAATCGGTCTCCCCTAAGTCTCAAAAAACAGACAAGAAGGTCCCCCCAATTCGAACCAACTGTTGCACAAGATTATCTCCTCAACCCAACTCGACCCGAACACGAATCCGAGCAATCAAAGTACGATTTTGACAATCAAAAATGAAGGAGGACGAGATTCAAATTATACCTATGCCAAGAACGATGAAAAGCGGCGGAGAAACGGAGCGGGTAGAGATCGCCTCGGCGAGTTCGGTAGCGACATTTGACGGGGCTGCTTCGGTTGCCTTCGCGCTTAACTTGGAGCCTCCTCGTGCTTCTCGGGTGCTCAGGAACGCAGAGAGAGCGAAGAAACAAGCTGGGTATATCCCGGTTTGATGGGCTCAAACTCGTCGCCGGAAACAATGGTGACGGCGACGATGGTTGTTGTCTCTGCTGCTGCGGCTTCTTCTGCTACTGTTGCCACTGGTTCTAGGTGCTCAGGTGAGCTCAGAGAAAGGGAGATAGAGGGCAGAGAGTTGAGAGGGAGAGGGGTCGCAGGTTGTGGTGTTTCGCGGTGATGTTGGTGGTCGGAGGTTGTGGTGTCGGGGTTGGTTGTGGGGGTTGTTTCTGGGTTGATTTCTCCGGCAAACACAGAGAGAAGGAGAGAGGGATAGATGGAGATGAGATGCAGATAGGTGGAGGGAGAAGTGGAGGTGACGGTGGTGGTGATGGTGGCTTCAGTGGTGATTGTGGTGGTGTTCCTGCAACAACCCCCTTATCCGGCTCGGACAAGACCGGGAGGGCGATGCTAAAAGTAACGGCGGAAAACAAAAGCATAACATCCCACTTATTTATTACACAATATTAAACATCCAAAAGGTCTTTAGTTATTACATAAGTCTTTCCAAAATTACTACATAATCGTGAACTAGCCAGCTACATCTCTACTCGTGCTGATAACCGTCTACGTGAGTCCCGTACCCTGCTATGCCATAGTCCTCAGCTCCTAAGCCTGCGGTGGGAAGGAAACAGGAACTGCAGTTTCAAAGTCAGTACAAAAGACTGAGTAAGTGACACCCAAGCATGTAAAACAGATGAGAATGAATATCTTTTCTTTTGCAATAACTCATAACGGGAAATGAATAACAGGAATAAAAATAACTTCTATGAAACAAAAGCTCAACTGAAACTTCTCTTCTTCATTAAACTTCTTTCTTTTATAATATCCAAAACTCAGAAAAAGCTGTATTATTAATCTGTGTTGATACGGGGAAGATCTACTATACTATCACTAGCACCCATGACCTTAAGTGCCGGCACCCCCCTAAGACTCCTCGCGGCCAGTGAGGTGAGTACATGGAGCGACCCGACATGTTGCGACCGGGTTAAAATAAGCGGGTCAAGTGAACGAAGTCAACACGACCAATCTAGATAAAAGCAATCACAACGATCCCCGCACAACTCTTTCCACTTTAATTAATAATGCATTTTATTCGTGTGACAGTATTAAACAAATCAACTTCTGAAAATATAAGAACGTCACAATTTAACATGAAAATAAACAAAAAATATTTTGAGACGAACGTAAAAGTTAAATCGAGACACGAAAGGAACTAGGCTCGCAAGACTTGGCATGTTCACTTACCTTACTTTCCGTAGCAAAAGCACGTCCTAGCAGTGGCTCGGGCCTACAAAGGCGTCACCTAAAAATCGTGTCTTCTACGTCAATAATTACTCAAATAAAATGCTATACGTATTTAAAGAGTATTTTCTTTTAAATTAACCCAAACCCCGCTATTTAAATTTCTATCGTTTTATTACCCATTTATAATTTCCTATAAACGAAACAACTGATCTATTTTTAAACAACTATTATTATTATTATTAATTAAAAATGACTAATTAGATTGTTAATAATATGAGCTAAACGAATTATACTTAAAACTAATTCGAATTATAACGACAAAGCGATATTTCGACTATTATGTTTTTAGAAAAACATTACTCGAAACTATAATATTTAGAACTAGTGAAAAGTCTAATTTTACAAGTTTGCAACCAATTTTATAAGCTAAGTAATTAAACATTGTTTATTACAAGTTTTTAACAAAAGCATTTCTATTCTAATTTTTAACAATCCGTTTACAATTTCTTCAACCGAATAAATTTTTCGAGACGAGAACAAAAGCTACTATTTTTAGAAATCATTGTTAACCTAAAATTATTATTATTATTATTATTATTATTATTATTATTATTATTATTATTATTATTATTATTATTATTATTATTATTACCCAAAAGTGTGTAGTTTAATTATATAAACCCTAATTTATATTAAAAATCAACAAATACCCTAATTTATATTAAAACAGTTATGTTAAAAGACACTAGTCACCCCCTAGTTTCTGAAAATACCAAACAGTCCCCCCTTTGTCATGTTATAACATTTCTGAAAAATACACTTTGACCCCCTTTTCAACAACAATCTTGATTTGGCTTCTCTAATCATGATTTTAGCTACGAAGTTTGGATTTTGATTATGTATAACGACTAAACAGAGAGGGTAGAATGTACCTAGGCCAAAAATGGCTGGAAATCGTCGAGGTATGAGTCGGGTCGAAGCCTCACTTCGGAGTCGCCGGAGTTGAAGCTCACCCGCCGGCTTTAATGGCTTCTTTGGCCGGTCCTCAGCTTGCTGCTGATCTAGTCGGGGCCTTAGGAGCCTAGTGGAAGTACTGGAAGCGAGGGAGAGCTGTGGCGGAGCTTCGGTGGAGCTCGGCCAAGTGGGTCGCCGGAATCAATGGAGGTCCGGCGGTGGCGGTAATGGCTTTTGCTACTGCTGCTGCTACTATCCGGTTGCTCTGACCCCTCCTGGGTTATTAAAAGGGGCAGAGAGGTTGAGGGCGTAAGCCGAAGAGGACGGAGAAGGAGGTGGGTCTTCTGACGGGATAGTGGTGTTGTTTCTCTTTGCCCTTTACTGCTGGTGTGGTCTTCGAATAACAGAGAGAAAGTGAGGGTGAGAAGAAGCAGAGGGTGAAAGTGATGGTGGGTTTGCTGGGTGGTTCTTGCTGCCGGAGCTTCGGCGGTTGCAGCGGTGGTTGTGGATGCCGCCATTCTCTGCTTCTGCTGTTGCTGTCTCCTGGTGGCGGATAGGTAGAGAGGGAGAGAGAGAGAGAGATGAAAGTGGTGATGGTGGTGGGTTTTTGCCGAACAACAACAATGGTGGCGATGATGATGTTGACGGTGGTGAAGGTGGTGGCGTTGGAGGTGGCTGCTGTGATGGCGAGGGTGGCTGGTGAGGGCCTTATATAGGCTAAGTGTAGTAACCCGCATAATTATGTTGCATGTTTATGTGTTAAGCGATATTATTATCTTCTAAATATGTGTGTCAAGATTGAAATTTCATTACGTATGCTAGATTTTAAAGAAAATGTCTCAAGTATGTTATTTTTTTTAGTTAGTATCAAATTCTAGTTTGTCCCAAACTTTATGTAAATATGTAATGTTTCCAAACTTTAAGTATTTATGTATCAACCTATCTATTATTGGTTTTTACATTATTTACCCAACTAGCATGTCTTCCAAGTAATGTTGCATCTCAATCATTCATCCATTCAACTAGTCAATTACAATATAATATTATGCTTTCATTACTTGTTTGACTACATATACTCACTATGTCCAATCATGTCACTCTCTAGCACTCTCCATGTCTCTCAATCTCTCTCTCATTCTCTTCCCCACTCAGACTCATCCTCAAGAATGGTGTTGACCCTCCCAAAACACCCCCAAAACTCCATTTTCCACCACTCAAATCATGAGAAACTCAAGCCTAAGGTTATACTGTGCATTGGGGGAGTCTTTTCTTTCATCTTCCTCAAGATTCCAAGCTTCTCCAACCTCCAAGAACCCAAGATCAATCTCTAGTTCCTCTCAATGTTCATATGTAAGCACTCCTTCTTCTTTGTTTGCTCAATTTATTCATGATTCATGTTCTTGGTATGGAATTGCTTGATCTTGAGTTGCATGTGTGATTTGATACATGGCTGATAACTTTTGAACTTAATGTTCCTCATCCCTAAGCATACTTCACCATTCTCATGGCTAGATCATCAAATTGGTACTTGAATGTTGCATATTTCATGAAACCCACATTTGAACATACATGCATGTCATCAAAATCAAGCTTGTTGCTAGAATCATGTAAGAAGATGATGTGGGTAGTGATATGTGTGTTAGTTAGACCTTGTGCTAGTTTAATTTCAGAATTTTGTTATATGATTCTTGCATGCAACAAGTTTTTCAAGAATAGAAGACCATGAAGTTCATGTGTTGAGCCTATTTTCACGAAATTGAGAAAAATAGTTACACATTTCATAAAATTATGAAAAATTTACAGTTTGTGTATTATTATGTGAGTAAAAATTTCAGAACAATTGAACCTAAATTGAATTTTTAATCAGCCAAAAACCTGGGCTGTTTTAACACTCTCTCCAACCCAGACCAGTGAGGTTTTTCATTGATTTCATGTACTTATTCTACTCCAATGGTTACCAAGTTTGGATATGTTGTTTCCATGGGTGTTATTTAGTTCCACTTAAAATTTCATAATTTTTGGAATTATTATGAATATTTTATGAATTTATTCCCAATACCGCTTTTCAGCCTCTGTTTTACACCTAAACAACTCTGAAAGTTAATGTTTAAAACTACATATAAGTTTTCATAATTTTTGATATTTTTATATGTTATCAGTAAACTCTTTATGTATGATATTTCCAAATTTGAGGTCCCAAATAATTATTTTGAGTCACCTATGAATTTTTGTACTAGCGATAGTTACACTTTTCATATGAGTAAAATTTAGAAATTTGTCAAGTTTCTCAATGCTGGTTATGTAAGTTACTTTTTAGTTTGTTATATTTCATCTTCCATTTACGTGTTGCATTAGAAATGTCATGTGCACCTAATAAGAAGTATAAGGTTCTAGATATGAATATGAGAAAATTTAGTTCATCTTGCATTCATTAGATTCATGTCATTTAGCTATGTGATTATGTGCTATGTTTGAATTGAATTCTTGCTAAGTGATTATATGTGTCATTTGTAGTATTCGTTGTGATCTATATGAAGTTGGAGTTAATGCTCACGTGCTCTAAGTTGATTGAATTTGGACTAAGTAATATTAAGTAAATGGATTAAGCTCGCAAGGTGAGTTACCCTACCTCCCGAAGTTTGTACCGAGCCTCAAGTTTCTTAAAAGCTTATGTATGTTCATGTTGTCCCTATTATTATGTATGTATGTTTTCCTACTTAAATGAAATGCTTGTGCCCCATGGATGCTAATTAAAAAAAATAAACGTTTCATAAGATAAAACACGCTTTCAGAAAGGCCACGGTTACCGTAGTGAAACCCCCTGTCGGGTATAGGCAGGCTACGGCCCTTTTGCCGGGGCAATATAAGCAGGCAACGCGTCGCCTCACGAGCCGTCGCGATGGACATGTCCCTACGTTATGTTAAGTCACGAAGGTTACACGGGCCATAAGATAAGAATCTAAGCAAGCATGTTCAAGTACGTTATGGTCTCCACGTGAGACAAAGCAAGGTTCCTACTTGGAACAATATGATTTCACACGACTCAAGTTATGCTTTACGTTATGCTTTCTTTATGATACAAGTTATGTTTTATGAATGTCATGCTCTTTCAAGTTTCACAAGTATATGTATGTATGACTATGCCTTATGTTCATGTAGCTCCATGGGAAAGTTAGCCGTTTTCGTTTTCCAAACCTACGAAGGGGCGTAGATGTAACTCACTGAGCTAGTTGGGCTCACTCTTTCAATTTACCTTTTTTTTCAGGTTTAAATAACATGTAAGAAGCAAGAAGTAGCATGGAGTTAAGTTCATATGTGATTACGTGCTTGATGACGCTTATGTGCTTAGATGCCGAGTATATGCTAGCCGACTTGGAGTTACTATGAAATACATGTTGTTGTTTTTTTGGTTTAAGAATGTATAAGTTATATAATTATGTATATAAGACTTTGTATGAGCCTTGTATGATACCTAGAACCTTTCCCGAGTTATGCTTTGTTACGATACGAGTCGAGATGGCTAAATGACATTGAATTTATGTTCCAACTTTCTTTTCTTACAATTCAAATTGTTTATCAAGACGACCCCAAGTTATTTGTTATTTACGCTTCCGCAAAGTTATTTTTAGAAACTTTTATCACGAACTTTATAAATTACTCGTTTAGCCTCTCGACGAGTCAAGGCCGCACCGGCATGTCGCGCCCTCCTCCCGTTAATGCAAGTTTTTATTAATCACTAAATCAGGGTCGGCGGGAGGGGGATGTGACACTAAGGATCCTTGGGGACCAAGCATAAATGGTGGTGAGGTGGCAATGGTGGAGGCGGTGATGAATTTTGGAGGCGGTTACAGGTTGTTTTGCCGTGAAGGCAAAATTTGGAAGGGATGAGTGAGAGGGAGGAATTGTAATGTGTGGGTGAAGTACTATTGTTTCTAGTGATTGGGTGTGACAAGCTCACCTAGTCTCGCGGTGGTCGGGTACGCGTTTAAAATTATAACCTTAACTAAATTGATGAAACGTTATCGTATTAATTCACAATTGTTAATCTAATAGTTATTCTAAAATTCTCTGCAAATAAAACTCAAAAATCTATTCAAACATTATTTTGTCAATAAAATTATTATTGTGCTACTATATTGACATTTTTACCCCTACTAATTAAACGGGGTATTACATCCTTCCCCCCTTAAACAAAGCTTCGTCCTCGAAGCTAAAATCAAGCAACTAATCGTGATACTCAGATAATCTAACAAACAACTATCTAACCGAATTAATATCACATGGCTGACAAGTAATTTCACGTAACAAATAATAGCAAGTAGCCATTTTAAGATGTAATGCAACACGTAACACCAAATAAGGTCGTAGTCACATATATCTAATTAAGTGGTCATAGTCTCATTCGGGTTCTAAGTCTCAAGGTCAAACGTATCTCAAAGGTATTCAGACATATCTCAAAGGTACTTAAGACGTGAAAATAGCAGACTAAAACGTAATAGTATCAAACAGAGGGTTGCGTCCTCTCCCCCTTAGAGAGTGACGTCCCCGGAACTCCCCGTACCTCATTAAATAAGTGCGGGTACTTCTTTCTCATCTCTTCTTCAGCCTCCCAAGTTGCTTCTTCCGTTTGGTGGTTGGTCCAAAGGACTTTGACCAGTTTGACACTTTTGGTTCTCGTATCCCTTGTCTTTTTATCCAGTATCTTGATAGGTTGTTCCTCGTAGGTCAGCGACGGGTCGAAATCCACTGGTTCCGGATCCAATACATGAGACGGGTCTGGTACATACTTCTTTAGCTGGGATATGTGAAAAACATTGTGTACTCGCCCCAAATTCGATGGTAGGTCCAATCGGTATGCAACTTTCCCTATTTTCTCAATAACATCGTATGGACCAATAAATTTAGGACTTAACTTTCCTTTCAAGTTGAACCTGGTTACTCCTTTAGTAGGTGAGACTCGCAGGAACGCTTTTTCTCCCACTTGGAACTCCAGTGGCCTTCTCTTCTGATCCGCGTATGACTTCTGTCTGTCTTGAGCTGCCTTCATTCTTTGCTGAATGAGTCGTGCTTGATTTGTCATGTCTTCGATCATCTGTGGGCCAATGACCACCGTCTCGCTGATGTCCCTCCAACACAGTGGTGATCGAGACTTCCTTCCATACAGGGCTTCATACGGTGCCATCCCGATGCTGGCATGATAACTATTGTTGTAGGAAAACTCTATTAACGGCATATTTTCGACCCATGAACCTTGAAAATCCGTAACACAGGCTCTTAACATATCTTCCAGCGTCTAAATAGTTCTCTCCGTCTGACCGTCTGTGGCTGGGTGGAAAGCTGTGCTGAATTTCAGTTGAGTTCCCAGTGCTTCTTGAAGCGCCTTCCAGAAGTGAGAAAGGAAGTTAGGGTCTCTGTCCGAGATTATCGAACTCGGAACCCCATGATATCTCACAATGTTTCGGACGTACGCATATGCCCTTTGCTCCATGTTCCACGTGTCTTTCATTGGAATAAATCGCGTCGTCTTTGTTAATCGGTCTACGACTACCCATATCTGGTTGAGTCCATTCTTCGACGTAGGCTGAGCTGTGACGAAATCCATTGATATGGAGTACCATTTCCAGACTGGAACATCTAACGGTTGGAGTAGACCTCCCATCCTCTTATGCTCGAACTTCACTTTCTGGCATGTTTGGCATCTAGCCACGAACTCGGCTACCTCCTTCTTCATATTGGGCCACCAGAACGTCTTTTTAAGATCCTTGTAAAGCTTATTGCCTCCAGGGTGGACGTAATATGGAGTGTTGTGTGCTTCCTGCATCAGCTTCTTCTTAATTTCCGAACATTTCTGTGGCACGCACCATCTTCCTTTGTAGCGAATGCTCCCATCTTCGTGAATCTGGAACTCCTTGGCCTCTCCTGCTGCAATCTTCTTCTTGATCCTTTCGAGCTTCACATCTCCTGCTTGATTGCTTCGTATTTCTTCGAAGAAGTCTGGTACCGCTGTCAGGCTTCCAAGCAGCTTTTGTACTGTTCCTTGTTCCACCACTTCGATGTTAAGCTTCCGGAACTCGTGACATAACCAGTCTGACAAAACTACCATAGCGTTCACTCCATGGCTTGACTTACGGCTTAGTGCGTCAGCTACTACATTAGCCTTCCCTTCGTGGTAATGGATGTGTAGATCTCAATCCTTGATGATCTCCAGCCATCTTCGTTGCCTGTTGTTTAGTTCCTTCTGTGTGAAGATATACTTCAGGCTGCGGTGATCCGTGTAGAGCTTGCAAACTGCTCCGTAGAGATGATGCCTCCATATCTTTAACGCGAACACTACTGCTGCTAGCTCTAGGTCATGCGTGGCATAATTCTCCTCGTGTGGTTTCAGCTGTCTAGACGCGTAAGCAATCACCCTTCGGTCTTGCATCAACACACAGCCAAGCCCTTTCTTCGACGCATCGCTATAAACTTCGAACTCTCCAGATTCATTTGGCAAAGCTAGTACTGGTGCCGTAGTCAGCTTCTCCTTCAGAGTCTGGAACGCCTCTTCACAGCTGTCATCCCACTGATACTTTACCGCCTTCTTTGTCAACGCCGTCAACGGCCTGGCAATCTTCGAAAAATCCTTCACGAAACGCCTGTAGTAGCCGGCTAAACCAAGGAAGCTTCGAATTTCGGACACGTTCTTCGGTATAGGCCAATCCTTAACCGCTGAGATCTTCGCTGGGTCAACGGATATCCCTTCCTTGGAAATGTTGTGGCCTAGAAATGGCACACGATCCAACCAGAAATCACACTTGGAAAGCTTGGCGTACAACTGCTCTTGCCTCAAGGTCTGCAATACTTCTCGGAGATGTTCCTCGTGATCCTCTCCGCTCTTCGAGTACACCAGGATGTCATCGGTGAAAACAACCACGAACCGGTCCAAAAATGGCTTCATTACGCGATTCATCAGATCCATGAAAACGGCAGGGGCGTTGGTCAAACCGAACGGCATAACTGTGAACTCGTAGTGACCCTATCTGGTGCTAAAGGCCGTCTTTGGAATATCTTTCTCGGCTACGCGGAGTTGATGATTACCAGGTCTCAGATCGATCTTGGAGAAAACACTGGCTCCTTGCAGCTGGTCGAATAAATCGTCAATCCGGGGTAGCGGATACTTATTCTTGATAATGGCATTGTTTAGCTCCCGGTAGTCGATGCATAATCGCAAGCTTCCGTCCTTCTTTCTGACGAACAGTACTCGTGCTCCCCAGGGTGACACACTAGGTCGTATGTACCCCTTATGGTAGAAGTTCTTGTATCTGTTCCTTCATCTCCTTCAATTCTACAGGTGTCATCCGATACGGTGCCTTGAAAATGGGTGCAGTCCCAGGTGCCAAGTCTAGAGTAAACTCCACTTCTCTATGAGGTGACATTCCGGGAATCTCGTCGGGGAATACATCAGGAAATTCCCTCACGACCGGTATCTCGTCCTGTGCATTTTCCTTCTTGGTCATGTCTTGGACATAACACAAGTAGGCAGAGTTCCCCTTCTTCATTTGGTTGACTATTGCCAGAGCTGAAGTCTAATCCGAGGCTCAGTGGGAATACCCCGGTAGGTGATCTTTTCCCCATTAGGTCCCCTTAATCGAACTTTCTGATCGTAGCAGTTGATAACAGCCCGATATTTTCCCAACCAATCCATTCCTAGGATCACGTGTATGCCTCCTAGATTAAATCATATTAAGTTGGCAGGTAAGACACTGTTTAGGATTTTTAGTTCCACCCCTTCATATACAGTGTCACAAACTGTTATTTGGCCATCAGGTGTTGCTAATGGGGTAGATATGCTAGATGAATTACGTAAAACCAGATTATCAACAAATGCAGACGAAATAAAAGAAAATGATGCGCCATAATCAAACAGTACGAAAGCAGGGTGCTCATAAACAGAAAAAGTACCCGTGACAACTCCGTGTGCAGCCTCTGCGTCGGTCTTGGTCATCACAGCAATTCTTCCCACATTTGCATTCTGAGTTCCTGCTCCTCCTGCTCCTTCTCCATTGTTGTTTCCGTATCCAGCGTTATCGTTTCCGATCCTGGGTTGACCTCCGTTCTGGCCTGCATTGCCTGGGTTGTAGTTCTGCTGTCTGACATATCCGTTGCTTCCATTATTCTGGTTGCGATTCCCATTCTGCTGGTTCCCAAACTGCTGGTTGCGGGCAAAGTTATTCCCGTTCTGCTGGCGGTTTCCCTGATAGTTGTTTAGTTGTGGCCTTCCGAAATTGCCGCCTTGGATTATTTGTTGGTTCCCAGCTGGTTGCGAACGGCATTCATAGGACCGATGCCCCCTCTTACCGCAGTTGTTACAAGTGACAACATTCCCTGCGTAATCTTCTCCTGGATGGTTCCGTGGGCACCATTTGCAGAAGTATCGCCGAACTTTCTGAGTCCCAGTGTTTTGCTGGTTGCCACGATGCTGCCCTTGGTTACCCCATTGTTAGGCCTGAATTTCTGAATTCCTTTGGAAAATTTGTTGCTTCCTCCGGCCTCTTCCAGCTTACGCTTCTTGCGTTTCTCTTCTTGGGTGACACGAACCCGCCAGATGTCTGCAGCTCTATCGTAGGCTTCATGAAGTGTGGAGTAAGTCATGCTCAGTAGAGATTCTTGCAGCCTCTCGTGTAATCCACCGATGAATCAGGAAACCTTGGAATCTTCGTCAGGCACCATGTTCCCCACGAACCGTGTCAATTCAGTGAATTTCCAAAAATATTCTGTCACTGAGTCGTTCCCCTGCTGCAGATTCTGGAATTCCTGTTCCTTGCTCCTCTTCACATGGTGAGGGTAAAAACGAGCTCTGAGCGCAGTTTGAAGTGCTTCCCAGTTGAATTTAGGATCAGCCAGGAGTGTTTCTCGAGCATTCCTCCACCAGAGTTTTGCTTCACTCTTCAAGTAAAAGACTACGCAGTTGACTTTCTTATCATCAGGGCATTCTATCGTCCCCAGAATTTTATCCATTTCCACGATCCAGTCTTCTAACTCGACAGGATCCTCTCTCCCAGTGAACTCCATTGGTTTCATCTCAGCTACTTTCTTGGCCCAGTTAGTTCCGGTCTGTCCCCCGTTGTTCATCATCTGGGTCATTTGGGTGAAGAATTGCTCCATGGAGATGTTATCAGCCATCTGTCCTGGTCAAACTTTCCTATATAGTGATAATGGAGTGGTCTATTAGTCACGCCCTACGGTAACCTTAGTTAAGGTCGCGGGAACCTCAATAATCATGTCATGAGTTCACAATAAATAAATCCAGCATAAACATAAAATAACACGCATAACATAGCAATTCTATAATAAGGCACATAATGCTCACGTCTGTAACTTATCCAACATAATTCAAATTCTGCTTTCCTCTTTTTCACTATAATGATCAGAGATAGTAAAAATGACTCATGAAACTTGCAAAACAGGATGTGGGTGGGCGGGAATACTCAAGACCAATCTCCTAAGCTACCCATAACCCGAACGACTTTCCAATTTTTAATTATCTTGCCCTATGTTCATTTTAAGTTGCCGTACAAGTTTTTAATTCCCTTTTATGGATTGCCTGCTCTGATACCACCTGCAACAACCCCCTTATCCGGCTCAGACAAGACCGGGAGGGCGATGCTAAAAGTAACGGCGGAAATCAAAAACATAACATCCCACTTATTTATTACATAATATTAAACATTCAAAAAGTCTTTAGTTATTACATAAGTCTTTCCAAAATTACTACATAATCGTGAACTAGCCAGCTACATCACTACTCGTGCTGATAACCGTAACGTGAGTCCCGTACCCTGCTATGCCATAGTCCTCAGCTCCTAAGCCTGCGGTGGGAAGGAAACAGGAACCGCAGTTTCAAAGTCAGTACAAAAGACTGAGTAAGTGACACCCAAGCATGTAAAACAGATGAGAATGAATATCTTTTCTTTTGCAATAACTCAGAACGGGAAATGAATAACAGGAATAAAAATAACTTCTATGAAACAAAAGCTCAACTAAAACTTCTCTTCTTTATTAAACTTCTTTCTTTTATAATATCCAAAACTCAGAAAAAGTTGTATTATTAATCTGTGTTGATACAGGGAAGATCTACTATACTATCACTAGCAGCCATGACCTTAAGTGTCGGCACCCCCCTAAGACTCCTCGCGGCCAGAGAGGTGAGTACATGGAGCGACCCGGCAGCTTGCGACCGGGTTAAAATAAGCGGGTCGAGTGAACGAAGTCAACACGACCAATCTAGATAAAAGCAATCACAACGATCCCCGCACAACTCTTCCTACTTTAATTAATTATGCATTAATGTTATTCGTGTGACAGTATTAAACAAATCAACTTCTGAAAATATAAGAACGTCACAGTTTAACATGAAAATAAACAACAAATATTTTGAGACGAACGTAAAAGTTAAATCGAGACACGAAAGGAACTAGGCTCGCAAGACTTGGAATGTTCACTTACCTTACTTTCCGTAGCAAAAGCACGTCCTAGCAGTGGCTCGGGTCTACAAAGGCGTCACCTACAAATCGTGTCTTTTACGTCAATTATTACTCAAATAAAATGCTATAAGTCTTTAAAGAGTATTTTCTTTTAAATTAACCCAAACCCCGCTATTTAAATTTCTATCGTTTTATTACCCATTTATAATTTCCTATAAATGAAATAACTCATCTATTTTTAAACAACTATTATTATTATTATTAATTAAAAGTGACTAATTAGATTATTAATAATATGAGCTGAAGGAATTATACTTAAAACTAATTCGAATTATAATGACAAAGTGATATTTCGACTATTATGTTTTTAGAAAAAATTTACTCGAAACTATAATATTTAGAACTAGCGAAAAGTCTAATTTTACAAGTTTGCAACCAATTTTATAAGCTAAGTAATTAAACATTGTTTATTACAAGTTTTTAACAAAAACATTTCTATTTTAATTTTTAACAATCCGTTTACAATTTCTTCAACCGAATAAATTTTTCGAGACGAGAACAAAAGCTACTATTTTTAGAAATCATTGTTAACCTAAAATTATTATTATTATTATTATTATTATTAACTAAAAGTGTGTAGTTTAATTATATAAACCCTAATTTATATTAAAAATCAACAAATACCCTAATTTATATTAAAACAGTTATGTTAAAAGACACTAGTCACCCCTAGTTTCTGAAAATACCAAACAATCCCCCCTTTGTCATGTTATAACATTTCTGAAAAATACACTTTGACCCCCTTTTCAACAACAATCTTGATTTGGCTTCTCTAATCATGATTTTAGCTACCAAGTTTGGATTTTGATTATGTATAACGACTAAACAGAGAGGGTAGAATGTACCTAGGCCAAAAATGGCCGGAAATCGTCGAGGTATGAGTCGGGTCGATGCCTCACTTCGGAGTCGCCGGAGTTGAAGCTCACCCGCCGGCTTTAATGGCTTCTTTGGCCGGTCCTGAGCTTTTTGCTGATCTAGTCGGCCTTAGGAGCCTAGTGGAAGTACTGGAAGCGAGGGAGAGCTGTGGCGGAGCTTCGGTGGAGCTCGGCCAAGTGGGTCGCCGGAATCAATGGAGGTCCGGCGGTGGCGGTAATGGCTTTTGCTACTGCTGCTGCTACTATCCGGTTGCTCTGACCCCTCCTGGGTTATTAACAAGGGCAGATAGGCTGAGGGAGTAAGCCGAAGAGGAGGGAGAAGGAGGTGGGTCTTCTGACGGGATAGTGGTGCTGTTTCTCTCTGCCCTTTACTGCTAGTGTGGTCTTCGAATAACAGAGAGAAAGTGAGGGTGAGAAGAAGCAGAGGGTGAAAGTGATGGTGGGTTTGCTGGGTGGTTCTTGCTGCCGGAGCTTCGGCGGTTGCAGCGGTGGTTGTGGATGCCGCCATTCTCTGCTTCTGCTGCTGTTGTCTCCTGGTGGCGGATAGGTAGAGAGGGAGAGAGAGAGATGAAAGTGGTGATGGTGGTGGGTTTTTGCCGAACAACAACAATGGTGGTGATGATGATGTTGACGGTGGTGAAGGTGGTGGCGTTGGAGGTGGCTGCTGTGATGGCGAGGGTGTCTGGTGAGGGCCTTATATAGGCTAAGGATCCTTGGGGACCAAGCATAAATGGTGGTGAGGTGGCAATGGTGGAGGCGGTGATGAAGTTTGGAGGCGGTTACAGGCTGTTTTGCCGTGAAGGCAAAATTTGGAAGAGATGAGTGAGAGGGAGGAGTTGTAATGTGTGGGTGAAGTACTGTTGTTTCTAGTGATTGGGTGTGACAAGCTCACCTAGTCTCGCGGTGGTCGGGTACGCGTTTAAAATTATAACCTTAACTAAATTTATGAAACGTTATCGTATTAATTCACGATTGTTAATCTAATAATTATTCTAAAATTCTCTGCAAATAAAACTCAAAAATCTATTCAAACATTATTTTGTCAATAAAATTATTATTGTGCTACTATATTGACATTTTTAACCCTACTAATTAAACGGGGTATTACAGTTCCTGCTGGGTTTTTCTTCGGATAAAACAGAGAGATAAGATGAGATAGAGAGATAGAGGGAGGAAGGGAGGAGAGGAGATTCAGGTGGTTGTGGTGTTGATGATGGTTTTGGTGATGATGGTGGTGGAATGGTGGTGGTTTCTCTTGAGGAAAAACAGAGCAAAGAAGCAGGTTGGTTGTTGTTGTTGTTGTGGGTTTTGGTTTTGCCGAGAGAAGGAAGGAGAAGAGGAGGTGATGTTGTTGTTGAGCCTGTTGTCGAAGTGAAGAGAATGAGATGGAGAGGATAAAAGATAGTGATAGGAAATAATAGAGAGAACGAGAGAGTGATGTAAACAAGAGAAAATGTGATGTCACCCTTTGGAGGGTCAATTTAGTGAGGTATGTGTATGGGTCAATGTGGTGGTTCGACATGCGATAAATAACTAATACGCGACAAATATATTGTTACGCGAACACAATTTGATACGTAACAATTAAATAAAACAAATTAGATAATATACACATATACATAGTTTATAAATTATACACATTAGAGTTAGCAAACAAACATTTTTAGAAAATATAATATTATAAAACTAAGTAATCGATAAAAAAGTAAATAGTTGTAATTTAATATAAACAAATAATAATTCACTACGAACAGTCGAATTACTAGAACATCCCTAGAAAAAATCTCGGGTATTACATCCTTCCCTCCTTGGACTAAGCTTCGTCCTCGAAGCTTGAACGCAGTACTAGGACTTAGAGGTCTCTATTGGAAGTCACAGCTAGACAAAGAGACAATTAACAGACAAATGAAATTCAGGGACGGAAACAGAAGTGAGCTTCGTCCTCGAAGCTCGAAAGAGTTTCTAAAAGTCTCCACGGGTTCTAATCACATACAACGTCATATAAACAAGCATGCAATGACAGTTAATCACTTAAATTATCTCATCGAGATACGTACAATCCGAGACATAGATTTCTCACAACTAAAGGAGCATATAACGAAGAAGTATATGATATAGATTCTAAAAAAAGGATGGGGGTGGGTGGGATATACCCCTAGTCAACCACTGATCATTTGAACATGTAATAAGCATTTAGGCTTGAAAATAGAAAGAAGATAAAGACAAGTAACACTTATCAGTTAGGCATGCGAGGATAAACAAGATACATAACCCATAATCCTCGGCTTATTCCGATTTTACTTATTCGGTTTTTGTTGCCCTAACGAGTTAAATTTCAAGTTCAAAATTTGCTTTATTATTTACAAAAATCTTAGTTTTAAGTTTTTTCTCCCTACAGTCCTACTGAATGTCACTGATCTGATACCAACTGTAACACCCTCGATTTCCAGAGGAGCTGGAGACCGGGATGGTGCCCTCGTACATAGGATTTTACCCTTTCGTACAAGGAGTAGTAACAATAATCAAGTGAAAAGAAACATCCAACTACTGATTAATTACAATAAAAGTTTACAACATTGGTGACTGGTTAAATTGGACACCAAGCCTAACAAAATACATTTTACAATAAAAGAACTCTCCGGTTAATTACTAAGCGTTACTTCTTGCAAGTGAGAACGATTCGTGATCCCAACGCGTTACCCGAAGAAACCAATCATAAACCTGCGGGGAATTAAAAGAAACACAATGACGTAGTTTTTCGAGTATCAGTAAAAACTGAGTGAATAAACACCTTAGCATGTAAAACAGAGTGGCTGAGACAAGTTACGGGGTTTTGTATTTAAAAGAGTTTAAACAGTAACAAAGTATAAGTATAAACATCAGAGTAAAGACTTGAACTATTTTCAGAAATATAAGTACGAGTCGAAGTGACGATTATCAGAGTTCTTGAAAGTTGTTATTTCCAAACTGAAAGTTATTACAAGTAGCCGATTCGTTTACCGAGATAATTTCCGGAAAGTGGAATGAAATAATTCGTATTATTAAGTCGCAGTAACCAAGGGAGACGAGGGTGAAGTATAGTAACACATCTCAGATCGAATATCTAGATCAAGAATTGGGAAAACCTTTCCTGGGGAAACCTTCCCAGCGTAGGACGACAACGAGAGAGAAAACCTTTCCTCCGTGTCTGGCGTTATGGAAAACCTTTCCCGCCCCACTACAATAATAAATCAAGACACAATTTGGGAAAACGTTTCCCGTCGTAGGACGACAATAAGAGAGAAAAAATTTCCTCCGTGTCTAGCGTTATGGAAAACCTTTCCCGCCCCCTCTATAATGATAAGCCATGCTAGGCAAAGAGTTGTGCCAGCTGAGGGCAATCAAAGCCAACTGAGGGAAATCAAGTAACAACCTACTGGTTCCGGTACGTGCGATCTTTAACTTTACGTTGTTAATGAATTCTAACTTAGTGACATTTGAACAATGAGTTGTCGTTTCGAATACGAGTAGTAAAGTGATGATCTAAAAGCAAGTACTACAAGTTTAACAATTTCAGAACAAAGTACGACAGTTGTTTTCAAATAAACAAGTAGAACACATGAAAGAACTAGGCATGCGAGACTAAGCATGTAAACTCACAGGTATTTTGAGACAAGACATAAATCACGTTTAACACGAAATAAGACAACTACGCAATGCTAAGCATGAAATACTCACCGTGAGAGCCGAAGATACGCTAGCAAATCTTTACTCGTACACTATGCCTAGTTCTTCGAAGAAAGGCTCTACAAACAAACACAAATTGTCCTAATTACAAGCAAGTTTGATCGACATACGTACGACGATGCACGTGTCCTATGTGATATGCAAGCGACAACTCTAATCGGATCCCCTCCAAGGTAGTTATAAACCCCTAACGATTTTATAAAGTTAAATAATAAATTTTTAGAATATAAACATATTCAATAATCTAATTAGGATATTTAGAAATAATAAGAAAATTAGAATTCGATTTAAAAGAAATTTTTATAATTTTAGAAGTGATATTTCTAGTTAGAGAAATTACTTTCTTGATATTCCACATTTACTATTTCATTTACAAAATAATTTACGTTATATTAAATAAAAATAGAATTTAATTACACACATCTATTTATTTGTAAAACGAATAATTGGTATTTGTAAACATTTCAAAAACTCACTACTTATTTACTTAAAACAAAATCGACGCTTAACAATATTATTTAGTGGTTATATAAATATACATATAAAAGATCTATCTTTTTAACTTATTTTCAAGAAAACAAATCGTAATATAAAAATAGTAACTTGTGTTAATTTGAAAGAATATTACATTACAAAAACGGTTTTACATTTATTTACTAAATTAATAAGCAATTAGTAAAGCTTTTATAACAATTAAACAAATTAACTAAAGCTAATAATATTAGTGAAAAACAAGGTGTATGAAATAAAAATAGTTCCCCTTAAGTTTTCAGAATGTGCAATCCGTCTCCCCTAAGTCTCAGAAAAAGACAAGAAGGTCCCCCCAATTCAAACCAACGGTTGCACAAGATTATCTCCTCAACCCAACTCGACCCGAACACGAATCCAAGCAATCAAAATACGATTTTGACAGTAAAAAATGAAGGAGGACGAGATGCAGATCATACCTACGCTAAGAACGATGAAAAGCGGCGGAGAAACGGAGCGGGTAGAGATCGCCTCGGCAAGTTCGGCGGCGACATTTGACGGGGCTGCTTCTGTTACCTTCGGGCTTAGCTTGGAGCCTCCTCGTGCTTCTCGGGTGCTCAGGAACGCAGAGAGAGCGACGAAACGAGCTGGGTATATCCCGGGGTAATGGGCTCAAACTCGTCGCCAGAAACAATGGTGACGGCGACGATGGTTGTTGTCTCTGCTGCTGCGGCTTCTTCTGCTACTATTGCCACTGGTTCTAGGTGCTCAGGCGAGCTCAAAGAAAGGGAGAGAGAGGGCAGAGAGTTTAGAGGGAGAGGGGTCGCATGTGGTGGTGTTTTGCGGTGATGTTGGTGGTCGGTGGTTGTGGTGTCGGGGTTGGTTGTGGGGGTTGTTTCTGGGTTGATTTCTCCGACAAACACAGAGAGAAGGAGAGCGGGATAGATGGAGATGAGATACAAATAGGTGGAGGGAGAAGTGGAGGTGACTGTGGTGGCGATGGAGGTACGTGTGGTGGTGATGGTGGCTTCGGTGGTGATTGTGGTGGTGTTCCTGCTGGGATTTTCTTCGGGTAAAACAAAGAGATAGGATGAGATAGAGGGATAGAGGGAGGAAGGGAGGAGAGGAGATTCAGGTGGTGGTGGTGTTGATGATGGTTTCAGTGATGATGGTGATGGAATGGTGGTGGTTGTTCTTGGGGAAAAACAGAGCAAAGAAGGAGGTTGGTTGTTGTTGTTGTTGTGGGTTTTGGTTTTGCCGAGAGAAGGAAGGAGAAGAGGAAGGTGATGTTGTTGTTGAGCCTGTTGCCGAAGTGAAGAGAATGAGGTGGAGAGGACAAAAGTTAGTGATAGGAAGGAATAGAGAGAAAGAGAGAGTGATGTAAACAATAGAAAATGTGATGTCACCCTTTGGAGGGTCAATTTGGTGAGGTATGTGTATGAGTCAATGTGGTGGTTCGACATGCGATAAATAACTAATACGCGAAAAATATATTGTTATGCCACCACAATTTGAGACGTAACAATAAAATAAAATAATATATACATATACATAGTTTATAAATTATACACATTAGAGTTACCAAACAAAATATTTTAGAAAATATAATATTATAAAACTAAATAATAATAATTAATCGATATAAAACTAAATAGTTATAATTTAATATAAACAAATAATAATTCGCTACGAACAGTCGAATTACGAGATCAGCCCTAGAGAAAATCTCGGGTATTACAGTTATAGTGTTGCAACCTAACCGAATGTGACAAAATGAGCATGCCAAGTGGCACTCGTGCATTAGGGGGTTGAAAACATAGTTATTAAACCCGGACCGGTGGTTGACCAGACAAAGATGACGGGTCACTGGGTCACTTGTCCAACCGGTGGGTCACTGGTTGGACCGGTGGGTCAATAACAAATTATTAATAGTATATTATAGTACATGTTTATAATTATTAATTTTATGTGTTGTTTAGCAGTTTTTTTTACATTTATTATGAATCAAATCACACAAGCGTTCAATAAAAATGTTTAAACGAGCATTTCAAGTAGAAACATTACATCATTTTCAGAACAATTTAAAGGGTTCCATTCGGTTTTGAGGTACATACTGTATATGATATATGTGTAGAAGTTATCAAGTTTGGTAGTTGTATAGCCTAATATGCTACATAAACGGTTCGGTTTTTACGGTTTTGTGGTCTCTCAAACCTAAAATGAACCGTATTATACGGTTTGAAATTTTTACAAACCTGAAACCGTAATAGCTACCAAACCGAACCAAACCAAACCAAACCGCTCAGTTCGGCCCGAATTGCGATTTTTCCGGTTTGACTTGCATCCCTACAATATACCCACCTTGAAAGAATCTTCGTCCCCGAAGATCTTATTATATACTTCTTTATACATAAAATGCAGATGAAATGCAGCACAATGACTCAGTCTATTTGACTTAATCAGACAAGTACATGAATTGCTCTCGTCGGACGGTGTGCTCCCAATAGATGGCTTCCTTAGTTGGTCGGCTAGCAACACTTTAACTAAAAGAAATTGCTTATTCTCACGCTCCGCATGATGGGGTATATACTACAAACCAGCCTAAAATCGCAACACATTACAGTTTCATATATGATCAGTACGAGTAAAAGTTCGAAAAAAAATTTAGAAGTTCAATACCAACATACAAGTTTCCAATTTTGGAAGCGATTCGAAAATTTTATAGCATTTAAACAAATCTCGAAACTTTTGAAAAGAAAACTTTGATCAAAACTAATATATCATTTTGATGGACTCATCCGCATTAAAAAATGTTTTCTTTACCTATATAGAATTTAGTAAACCAGTCACCTCAAGTGTTCCACGCATATGAGGGGGAAAAGAACACTATGTGTCGTCACAAAACATGCCTCTCCATCACAAATCGATGTGTTTAAAATGTTCCAAATTAATCTACACAGCGGATACAATTTATAGTACAGTCGTACTAAGAGTCGCGCCAGCAAACTGGTAAAGAAAGTGGTGCATATCACTTGACATTTGGTAGCTCAAAACGACAACAATTTTCAGAAACTTCCTTTTAAATAGTTTATTGTCAAAACTTTCTAATTTTGGAATTGATCATGTTAAATTAACTCAAAATGAAACAAAATGAAGTATTATCTTAAACACGTCGCTCGTAGGTTAGAAAATAATGGTCCCAAGGTCTTCTAAGTCAAAGCGTCGTTACTCTCTCGTTGGCAAAAATAACATAGAAACATAAAGAGTCAAAGATACGCATCACACAACTATAGCAAGCATTCGATATAAATAAGCACGTCACATAAGTATTGCGTGTAAATATGCAAGTAAATTTTGCATGCAAGTAAATTTTGCATGAATCACATCTCAATTAGCTGTTAACATTCAATCAACAAGCACGGTACAAATCAAGTTTAACAAAATGTAACTACACAAACTCCCCCACGGCTTGTTTAATTCATTTATTCCCAAATTGAGTTATCCTAGTATATTTTAAATTTCAAAAACGTGATATTTTTCTTATTCTCTACTGATGAAAGTCAAAAAGTCACTTCAACCGGAGAACCGATGCTCTGATATCAAGTATTACAACCCGGATCTCGGTTCAGGGTTAAAGAGGCAATCGATAACCAACAACATAAATATAGTTACGAATATTACATTTTATCTAAAATACAACAATCTTAATTGAGAAGATAAGTTTTAAAAAGTAATGTGCTTGAAATAAGCTTTGTTATCTAATCTTATGCTCGACGTTCTCTTCTCGTTCTGCGTGCCCATCTCGACTTCCACTAATCTTTGGTGATTTTTGAAATAACATCGCAGACACCACAATTTAAAAACAATCAGTAAAAACTGAGTAAATACACACTACGACATGTAAAGTAATAAGTCGCACACAATAATAAGTTGAAATGAATGAATAAATTTGAAATAATTATAAGTAAAAGAGTTGGGAATTTCTGAACAATTATAAGTAGTTGCGTAACAAGTATCTCTCAACTTTAAAATATCAATAAACCACGAGTATTCAAGGAATTCTTAAACAATTAAAATATAAACAATAAACAAGTTATTTTGAACTGATAACAATATTAAATCACGAATAGTCAATGTTTTTCAACTCATTTCATCCGATTAGGGCATATCCAGAGCCATAACACAACATCAACACAGTAGTCAACTTTCTTTCAAGTTCAATTAACCGTTAAGTTTAGCTGCGGCATGTTCAGAGCCAGCATTAGGATCAATGTAGACAGAGGGATCACGAAGTAATTATAAAATGGTTCCTTCTAGGGTCTATCACACCCTATTTCACCCGAGCGTTAAGGGAGCCCATGTCAATCCTCGCTCACAATTCATAGCTAAAAGGCCTTAAGTGTCGAAACTCCTATACCGTAGTGACCCTTACAAGTATAAGTAGCACTCTATCGCTCAAAAAAATCCCTGGCCACAATACCTTGGCACATTTTGGCTCGTCGGGGGGGGGGGGGATTTGTGAATATTAAAGTTCTATCCTATAATGTGAAGCATTGCTTCAATGACTGTAGCCATAAGTAATAGGAGGACCGCTTGGCGCCTTCGGCTGGAGCCACAAATAAATACAATTCTGTACATCGTCCTAAATATATTAGAAGTATATTATTCATTCTCTATATCGTATTTAATATTCTTACAAGAGTTCTCAAAGGAGATCAACTAAATCTTCCAAATAACTTTCGAGTAGAAATCATGCATTCTCATACTTTTTCATATAACAAAGCATTCATTTAAGACTTCACACACATAAACACATTTTATAAGAAAGGGCCGCACATATGTACTTACCTCTGAGCCAAGAAAGGCGCAAGGTAAATCTAGAACCTCTACAACGCTTGTCTCATATGGATCCAGGTTTCACAATTAATGCAGCAATACGAACACATACGTCTATTGTGGAACGGTCGTCAACACCGACTGGATATAAGCAAGTCAGTTATACAGCCGATTAGCATATTTCCTCTATATGAGGTTGTATGCAATGAAATGCAGGTCATGCAAGCTAACTGATCAAAATGCCCTTGATACTTTAAAACTGTCTAGTACACTCTCTGATTGTGCCTGGACCCCAATTATACTCATATTTTCCCAACAACATGAAAGAAAAAGACTCCTGACTCTCCCATATGAACTTAGCATTGAAATTTACAATGTCTCGTAAATTACAATTCGGCCCCTAAAATTTAGTAAAATTGCAAAAAGACCCCAACTGTTGACTTGGTCAACCCTAGCCGAGAATGATATACGAGTACTCCATATATGCATACAAGGTATGCTCATAAACTCGAAGTTACTAACTTGATCTCAATTCAAAGCTTAAGTGAAATTACTATTCTGCTACTCTTATACAGTTCAATCAAACTAGGTTTTGTGGAAAGCCAAACTTGATATTTAAACTTAGAAAACGAAGACGAACAAGTTTCATGAAAAACGCTAAGTGTGATGACCCGTCATACATTTAATATCAAAATATTGATTAGCGATAAAAAGGCACAGATTATATCAACCAGTCTGACACTTTCAAACGTCCAAACCTCAACCAGGAGGACACACAGTCCATCAAACAATATTTTTAATCAAATTTCTGAAAACTGGTACGTGAATGAATTTACTGAAAAGTTACACCAGCTGGTCAAAAATGTCATTTTATAATATCTGACTAAAATAGTAATTTATAGCAAATAGCTAAAAACAGCTAAACAACTATTTTAGCTAAATAACTCACTTTTAGCAATCAACACGCAATCTGGTCTAATCTTTCTCAACCTCTAAAACGGAGGGGCGAGCCAAACAGCCCAGTAGGTACCGCCTGACCACTGGCGTAGAAATATAAAATCTACTTAACACAACATCCCGTTATTACACATCAGCATGCGGCACCAAAAACACAAACAACATGATTTATCAATCACCAGTTCATCAGATAGCTATAAAGCTATACAAATCACACCACCGTATATACATATATAGACTATAATTGCAGAAATTTAGAAATTTGATTTCCCTTACCTGATATATAAATAGTGAAGCCATGAAGAGAAAACCAGCCCAATCGTGTTGCAGAGAGAACCCGAGAAGAACAAGTCTCAAAACAAGGCCATGATATTGTCCTCCAACGAACAGTGGTGGATGTTCTAAGAAAAAATAGACCAACCCTTCTCAACCGAGGCTATACTAATCACAAACTCTGCCTAAAATGGATCATAATAAAAAGAAATAAGATTTGACAAACGAATTCTTACTCATCCCTGACCAAATAAAACCTTGGGGTTAAGTCTTTTATTTATCATATAAGAATAAATAAAGCTAGTGTCTAGTATCACACAAGATATAACAAAAAATGATGTACTGCAAACGCCATTTATTTTAGAAAAGCAAACCACATTTTAGCCGACTAGAGAGTCTTCTTTTGTTTAGTTTATTATTTATTTTTCTTTCTCTAGTGATTAAGTTGCACACACATCACGAGTTAGGATCATTCTCCTAAGGAGTTGTCTTTATTAAGGGACACATGGAAACTATAAAGCTCAAAGCAAAATATTGACAAAACTTGCACAACAAACCTTCAATTTAACAGTAATACACAAACAACTATGTAGAATTCTACATTCTATAAATAAAAAAACATGGATTTTATTCTCATCCACTGAACCAAACGTCATTATGAACACTAGAGCCATTTTGTGTATCACTAATTATACATGCATCAACCATTTTGTTTTACAAAGACCATGACAGTACTTTCTAAATAAAACGATGTCAAATAATTTCCACGAGACACATAATTACACAGCTACATAACAACCAATAAACATCCGGAATCACATACTACGTAATAGAAATACGCATAATTTTTTTTAACTCGGGTTCTCACACTAAGAATAAAAATGTCAGGTAGAATGCTAAAATTAAAAGTCAAAGGTAAACCGAAATCATCTCAACTAGTCATCGTTAGAGCTGATTTCAGATCAGTTGGGAAGGAGTTTTGAGAAACTAGAACATATTTGAACTCCTAAAAACTCCAAGTATTCAAAGATATATCGCTAGTAAAAGTTGAGCGAAAATTACGATTCAACACTTAGGAAGATTCAAGAGTTTTACACGAGTTCGAAGCAACAACTTTAGGCTTGATTTGTGAGAAATCCGTTACAAAATTGAAGATGATCAACAGAGGATAAAATGAAGTATTATGTACTATCTTCAGATAG
Organism: Linanthus parryae; assembly: GCA_023055425.1. NCBI lineage: Eukaryota > Viridiplantae > Streptophyta > Magnoliopsida > Ericales > Polemoniaceae > Linanthus > Linanthus parryae. Next base: position 88,616,711 of record JALGPY010000006.1, on the reverse strand, counting down.
GATAAAGAAACATGAAGAATTGAGGGAGTTACGATCGTTTGAAAATGACAGTTTCAATCCAACATTCAACACTTTGAGAAAAAAATTGTTTGGACAGATTGAACATCACTAAACGCATTGACTCCCACTCTACTTTTAGGTGGGTTAGAGACTGAGTTTGAAGAAATTTGAAACATGAAAGTTTTAGCCAATCCTGTGAGAATTCCTGAAAGCTAAAGCATGCATGATTTGATTGAGTAACGAGAGGGATATGCCACGATTTACAAGGCACAAAACTGTGCCGAAAAAACAACGAATAATCGAATAAAATCATGAGAAAACAACAACATGGGCATGATTTGACCCTCCAAAAGACTCACAACATGATTGACAACAAATTTATGCATATAACGCGAAATTTGGTGGATAAATGAAGCTTACACGTGCGTCTTCGTGCATGGAGGTTTGCCGATGATGTAGGGAGGTTCTGGCGATGTCCAACTCGGTTCCACGGGTTCCATGTATGTCCTAGGCCAAGTAAGGAACTCTAAGTCATCTAGAGACCTCATGGGAAGGCTTGAAACTTAAAAAAAACACAGAGAGAGGAGATTACCGAGCTTCCCGTCAGCTCTATGCTCGTTCCCGTCGGGATCTTCAACCCAGATTCCGACTACCTTTACTCCGATGAATGAGCGGCCAAGAATTGTACATATGGGTTCGTATCTCCCTCAGGGTTCCAAAGAGACAAGTAACAGCTTTTGATTGGAACTAATGGATGAGAATTCGGCAAAAAATGAACTAGGGTTCATTAGCTTGAAACCCGAAATTTCTCTCTCGATACTCCTCGTTTTCCAAAATTGATTTGTGCGTTTTACTCTTGGAGTTGGTGGCTACCTCCGGTAGAAGCAGGTCGGAAAGTGGCGACTAATTGTGGAGTTCTTTGGTGGTTGTGGTGGTGGTGGTGGTGGTTCTTCGTAAGTCTTCAATGCTCGATTCCTCTCTTGGTTCTAGACGAAACCTGAATCGGTTGGGGCATTTTGATCCCTGGATTGACAGCCACTTCATGTAGTAGTAGGTCAGATGTTGATGGTGGTTTGGAGGAGATACAATGGTGGAGGTGGTGGTGCAATGGTGGTTAGAGGAGAAAGAAGAGGATGATGATGATGATGATGATGATGATGATGATGATGATGATGGAAGGAGATGAAAGTATCTCTCCAACACAACTCAACAGGTTATGGTGTTTCCACCTAACCGAAGACGTGTCAAAATGAGCATGCCAAGTGGCAATCATGCACTAGGGGGTTGAAAATGTAGTTTTCCAAACTTTTGGGGTATAAATTAGAATTAGATAACTACCAAGTTTCAGCAAATCTCACTACCACCCTAAATATTTTTAGTGCTTCAAATTCTTTCTAACAACTTTAAAATATTGCCAACACTCCACTCCAACTTTAAAGTCGTGACAGATAATTTACAAATTCGCACCCAAAGTCTTTACATTGTACTAAGAACTCTCCCGTAAATTAGGGGTGTTACAACAGGGACGACGACGATGCAGGCGGCGACAGGGATGACGACATGTAGTCCTCCCCCTTGACCACCTTCGGCCCGCTTCGTCATCTCTCTCTCTCTCATCTTCCCGATCTGAGTCTTCATAGTGGCTTCATCTTATCCCTCATATCCGTCTCTCTCTCATCTTCCCGATCTGAGTCTTCATAGTGGCTTCATCTTCTCCCTTTGCTTCATCTCTCTCTCTTTCTCATCTTCCCCTTCTTAGTTTGTATGGCAGGTTGACTTCGTGGCTGCTTGAGATACCTAGAAAAGGGGTTGTGTTTAAGGCATTATCAGCTTGGGATTGAAAATCTTCAAGCAGATCAACCGTGGTTCTAAAGTGAGAAAGGGAGAAGGGGAGAGATGGTAAGGTAGAGAGAGGGGATAGTAAAAGTAAAGTCTAAAACCGACTGGTTATTTTAGAGGAAGAAAGGGATCTGAAATAAGTTGGGGTAGATTAAGGTTTTGTGTTAGATTACTGGGCCACTAATCTGGTTTCAATAGGTTTATAAAAATTGTGGGCGTATTATTTCAAGGACAAAAGAGTAAAAGAACTATGCAAAGGTTACTATTGTAGAAATGTGAAAGAAAGAAAGGAAACATCCGGTTTTAAGAAAGTAAGAAAGAGGTGAAACAGAAAAAGTATCAAATTTGATGGATGGTCATAATAGAAAAATGTAATGAGTTGACAAGATCAAAAGAGAGAAAACTCATCTCTTTATTCTGGCTAGGACTGCAACTCGGGCAGGTTAGACGGGTTGACACCTTTGCCGAAGCCCAAGCCCGAGTTCCTTAGAAGCTGATCAAGCCCAACCCAGCCCGAGTTAGGAGCATCGTGAGCCCGCCCAAGCCAAATTCATACTAATCGATCCGGGTTCGTGCTAAATCGGGCTAGCCCATTGAAATTATTAAATGAATCCAGTTATCACTTGAAGCTCAATTTAAATTGCACCCGTTAAATTAATTAATAACTTACATGTAAAAGAAGATACAAAAAGTATGCATTTCAAAGTTCGTTATTTGAGACTAAAAACAAATGACTTATACCACTAGATCGAATCAATTTAGTAGTATCAAATGATTTTTTTAATAAAAGAGAATTATAAATATTTTGGTGGAGAAATTCAATTAACTAATTGAAGAATAAATATTATTAAAACATAGCTAATAATCAAAAGAAAAGTAGTACATTCGTGTAAAATATGCTATGTAATCTCCTAAGTAGACTGGGGTCGGTCTGTTTCAGCTCGTCCAAGTTACACCCCTAATTCTGACTACTTATTCAAGAAGTAGTTCAAAATATACTCTAGTCTTTTGTTCATCCAAACAAGCCTATCATCCGAAATTTCCAAACATCCGGGCAATGATTTGTATTAACACCAAAATTGCTGGGAGGTCGATGTACTTTAGTATTTGACTGAGCTAGTTGACGCGGACGAGTTCTTGCTAACCCAACTCGGCCAAATTGAAGAGACAAAAGAAACACAATTTCCACAATCCGCGTCCAGGACTCACAGCCAATCAGATCACTCCAATTGCCCAAACAAACCAATCAGCTTCAAGCACTAAGATCGTCGTAATTAAAAAAGATACCACTGCGCCTAATCGGATTAAACCGACCTAACTACTAATTAATCACCATATATATAAGTAGGGTCCCTCTCATTTTGCAGAGTTCTAAACCCTAATCCGATCCCAAACCGTTTCAAGTTCCTCTCCATCTCTTGCCTGTAATTATCGCCGGCCTTCTCTTTGATGTTCGTCGTTGTATTTCCGTTTGGTTTTGTTGAATCTCTCCTTCAGATCTAATAGTTTTCATCTGTCTCTTTGTTAATTGCAGAATTCGTGTTTCCGAGATCTGATGGCTCGTACGAAGCAAACCGCTCGCAAGTCCACCGGAGGGAAGGCTCCGAGGAAGCAGCTCGCCACTAAGGTGCTCTCTCTTTTCCGTAATCTGGTTTTGATGCAATTGATTAGTTGTTGTTTCTTTCGATTGCTTTAATTTTCGTCGGAAACTACTCTTCGGATATTTGTTGTGAGGTTATCATGTTAGGGATGGATTACCGTAGAAATTGCTTGATTTCGTTGGCTTCTGTGTGTTCTGGTGTACGATTCTTTTAATTTCCGCCGAAAATATGACTAGTCATTGTTCTCGATTACTTTTTTCGTTACTTCTGATGAATATACGATTTGCCTATATTCGAATCTTTTGAATTGAACTGAATACATGAAGATTAAAACTCCAGTATATATTGAAATTGAAGGTTTGAAATCCATAGTTCCTTTTTTATTTTCTATGTTAGGTTCATGTTATGGTTGAAATTTGACTCACATATTGGGGGTTGTGTTGTTCAAAATTTCCTGGTTTAGTCGGTGTCTACATGTCTCTGACTTGCTGCTTTTTTGCCCTCTTTGATTACTTTTGTTACTCTGAACATCAGATCATCTCAATCTTCTTTGTCAGTTCCCATTGATTGTAATTGAAGTTGGACTCAATGCTGTGTGTGGTTTTGTTATATTTGTGCCCCTTATTGATGAAATTGGTGTCTACTTGAGTTCTTATGATGAATAACTGTTCAGGCTGCAAGCAAGTCTATTCGATTCTTTGGAATTGAACTTTAAATCTGAATGTTCATTCTTCAGTACATATTATAAGCTTTGAATACATAGTTCGGTTTTTAATTTCTTTGGTAGGTTATGTTATTGTTCAGAGTTTCCTGCTTTACATGGCGTCCTATATGTCTCTTGAGTTGCTACTTAACTTGCCCTCTCTGATTGCTACTTTTACTGTAATCGTCAGCTCATCTCAATCTTCTTTGTCAGTTCCCATTGATTGTAATTGAAGTTTAACTCTCTGCAGTGTGTGCTTTTGTTATGATGATTGTGCCCCTTATTGTTGAAATTGTTTTCTCTTATTGGTGTCCAATTGAATTCTTATGATGATTATCTGTTTAGGCTGCAAGGAAGTCTGCTCCAACCACTGGTGGAGTCAAGAAGCCTCATCGTTACCGCCCTGGAACTGTTGCCCTCCGGTAAATATTCCTTCAGTTCTTGACTAGTCAATAAGTGTTACATAATCTGGCTTGACAATCTAAATTTCTTTTCTATTCACAGTGAAATCCGCAAGTACCAGAAGAGTACTGAACTTCTCATCCGCAAGTTGCCCTTCCAGCGTCTTGTCAGAGAAATTGCTCAGGATTTCAAGGTATTACCCAGAAGCCATGAATTTAATTTGTGAATGTTTGTGCTGGTTTTGATTAGGGTCCTGATGTGTTTGTTCTCTGACTTCTTTCAACAGACTGATCTGAGGTTCCAGAGCCATGCTGTTCTTGCTCTTCAAGAGGCTGCTGAAGCTTACCTGGTGGGTCTGTTTGAAGACACCAACTTGTGCGCCATCCATGCCAAGAGGGTTACCATCATGCCCAAGGACATTCAGCTTGCCAGGCGAATCCGTGGTGAACGCGCTTAGTCAATGAAGTCAGTGAAGTGACATCTCCTCTGCAGCTACTTGGTGGTGGATAGCTTTCTCTACATATAGGTTAATGTCTTTGTGAATGAATGTTGGAAGTATTTGGATGTTAATGGATGCTTTTTGGTTTATGTAAGAAACTCCTTAGGATTGTGTTTTTAATTGAATGTGAATGCAGACTCTTGGCTTCACCCCCTTGTGGTTGTCTTGTGCTTTGCTTACGTTGTAGGTCTCATCTAGTTCTTTGATGAACTATCTTGTGGCATTGTCTTGTCTTGTGCTTTTTGCTTGAATTGTAGGTCTCATCTAGCTTGATATTACTGGATGTACTTTGATGAACCATTTTGTTTCAGTCTTGTTCTGAAAAGGGCCTTCAGGTTCCCTTCTCTGGATGAGAGGGTGTTGAAACTAAGTTTGAGATCTTCACAGCAAGTGGCTTGAAAGTGAGGACATTTTTGGGGGCCTAGCAGCTGGTGAAGGCTAGGTCCTTCTGCCATTGTCTTGTGCTTTGCTTGAATTATAGGTCTCATCTAGTTCTTTTCTGAGTTTGAAGTGCACTTTGATGAACCATTGCTTGTACATCTGATGCGGCCCTTCATGATCTCTTCTTTGGATGAGGATGAGGATGAGATGGCATAGCAACATTCTTTGGATGAGGACGAGACGGTGTAGGAATTATTTTGAGATTTCCCTAGCAAGTGGCTCGAAAAGGGAGATTTTTTTTGGAGGCGTAGCCGCTGTTGAAGTGCACTTTGATGAACCGTTTCTACCTATTCTGAGACGGCCTTTCAAGATCTCTTCTTTGGATGAGGATGATACCGGAACTAAGGTTGAGATCTATATAGCAAGTGGCTCGAAGACAATGATGTCTGTTTCCTTCTAAAAGTCTTCTGCCGCTTGTCTTTCTGCAAAGTGTTTTGAAGGGATTTGGAGCTCCGAAATCTGTCCTTCCACGAGTGTTTTGGAATGAGGCACTTGGAGCTCTTTAGTTTTGGATGATGGTAAGGCGATTGACATCCGTGAGTGGCATTATGAAAGACTTCGTGCATCCATCGGACTAGTTTTGATGATGGACAAATTACTTGTGCATGTTCTTCATTTCCTTCACCCTATCATCTAACCTTCCTTCACCATTTTATCTGACCTTTTTCTACCCGTAGTGTAGCAGACTAAATACTGCACATTACAAGGTTCAGGAGTTCAAATGTTTACTGTTGAGAGATTTACACGAGAGTTAGAGGTTCTTTACTTGTACCTGGTCTGTTTTCAACAATTTTTTTCGGTTTGGAATTAGACAATAGAACCAGATCTCTGCTCATTGTGGTTTGACTGTCACTATTTTTTTTTTTTTTTTTTGATCAGAAAGTCATTTCATTAGAAAAGGGAAACAAAACTTACAAATAAAAGGGGGAAGCAGACTCCAATACAAAACTAGAACTTAGCCTATGCCACTGGACATGAACTTATCAGCAGAATTCAAAGCTACATGACCAATATTATTCTGAATGTTCTTGACATCTGCATCTAACAGAGACTTCAGATTTGTTGGGATACGGTTGCACCAATTAGACACCTATTGGCTGATCTGTTTGTCCAAACTAATTGGATATTTCTCTCCTCCAGCAATTTGATGATGTCTTCACATATTGTGCTTGAATCTTTACCTGGAGGTTTCTTTTTTGTGCACATCAGGACAGCTTCTCGGCAATCACTCTCTAAGATTCTTACATTGTGCATATGCTCTGTACTCAAAAGACACCATTTGATTCCTTTAAGTTCTGCACTTTGACCAACAGGTGTCCACATTAACCTTCATCTGGTACAGGGGGGGGGGGGGGGGGGGTGTTGTTGTGATTCTGGGTTTTGTAGCCTCCTTTTGTACCTTGATGTTATTTGGGAAAGATTTAATAAAGTAAGACCTCCACGTGAACATCTCCTCAACTGTTGTGGCTGGATTAGGTAGACCTCCATAAAAACTTACAGCATTTCTGGTCTTCCAAATACTCCAACAGCAAAAGATAAACTGTTCTAACGTGTTGTTCTTCTTGTTGATCTCCTCCCCTGAATTTGTAATGCTCCAAAACCAACCAGAGATGGATTGAATGTGTGACAGGTCTTCTAAATTGATAATTCCAGCAGCAAACCAAACAGTTTTGGTCCCGTGACAATGAAACAACATGTGTTCAATTGTCTCCTCTCTTTTATTGCAAATTTGGCACAGAGAGTCCATACCACAACCCCTTCTTTTGAGGTTGACTTTGACAGCTAACGCGTTGACAAGTACTCTCCACCAGAAGTGCTTAGTTTAGGTGGGAGTTTTAGTTTCCATAGTAATTTAAAATCAGTGTTTTCATGATTACTGGAAGAGGACATACCTTTGTTGGCTGTGGTATTCTTCTTCTTGTCCCGTAACTTCAACACAGATTTGTAGCCTGATCTAACAGTATATTCCCCAGAATCAGTCCATATCCACTTTCTTCTATCGTCCTTTCCAAAAGTAGAGATGTCAATTGACAGAATTTCTTTTGCCACTTCTGAGTTGAACATATTAACCACCAAAGACACTTTCCAGCTCTTAAGAAGTTCATTGATCAAATCTGACACTTTCAGGTTCTCATTTGGGGTACCACCTTTGTAGTTGTTTATCAAACTTTTGTCTGACGGTAACCATCTGTCTTTGAAGACATAGACACTTTTACCATTACCCAGAACCCATTTTGAGTCTTGTATCAGAAGAGGCCTCACTTTGATCATGTTTTTCCACACTGGGCTTGCAAGCTTAATTTCTTTAGCTTGCCAAAAAATTTTAGATGGGTGATAGTGTGCTTTCACCACCTCAGACACCAAGAGATCTCCTTTTGTAGCTACCCTCCAAACTTGTTTGGCAAAGAGAGCAGTATTAAAACTCTTGAAATATTTAAAACCCAAACCTCCCTTGTCCTTTGAGATTGTGACCTTGTCCCAAGCTACCCAGTTTAACCTCTTTTGGTTGGGATCATTACCCCACCAAAAATTCCTTACCATATTTGTAATGGCTTTGTGGAGATAACAAGGGAGAATGGTTGCCGACATAAGATAGCTAGGCATAGCTTGAATTATAGATTTTATCATAACCTCTTTTCCTCCTTGTGACAATAGTGAGCTCATCCAACCTTTCTGTGATTTTATTGGCTACTGATCTTCTGTTTTTTCCCCAAAACATAGGCATGACAAGATAAATAGTATCATCTTCTAGAGGGTCCATTTGAAGCAAGTTTCTAATCTGCTCTTTCACCTGCCCTTTCACTTTTGGAGAATTCAAAAAACAAGATTTTTGAATATTAACTTTTAAGCCAGAGGCTAGGCCAAATCTTGTCTATCACCTCTTTAAGCTTCATCACATTCTGAGGGTTAGCTTCAATAAAGATTAAAACATCATCTGCAAAACAGAGATGTGTTATCTGTTTGTTGCTATTAGGTAAAGTGTAGCCCCTAATGTTGCCCTCTTCCATTTCATGCTCCAACCTTCTAGAAAGCACATTCATGGCAATAACAAAGAGGTAGGGAGACAGAGCGTCTCCCTGCCTTAAGCCTCTAGTTGGGGTTATGGAATTTACCACCTTACCATTGAGAAGGAGGTTATACCTGACAGTAATGACACACTGTTTCACCAAAGTGACCCACTTAGGGCTGAAACCCAGCTTTTCCAGAACTGTGAGGATGAAATCCCAGTCTAACATATCATAGGCTTTGTGCAAATCCAATTTCAAGGCCAGGTAATCCTTATCAGAGCTTTTTTGGTGCTGAATGTGATAAGTGATGATGCTGGCTATTGTGATATTATCATGTATGCTCCTTTCCTGGGACAAAAGCTGCTTGGGAGGACGAAATCAAGGAATGAAGCAGAGGTTTAAGTCTATTGGCCATAACTTTAGAGATAATATTGTATTTGAAATTGCATAGGTTGGCCTAAACTGAGAGGGGGTTTCGGGATGAGCCACTTTTGGAAGGAGGGTAATGTTTGTGTCATTAAATCTCTTCAACAGAAAACCATTCATAAAGAAACTTGAAACAGCATTGAAGATGTCCTGATGAACTTCCTTCCAATAAGTTTGAAAAAACCCTCCTTGAAACCCATCCGGGCCTGGAGCCTTCCATTTCCCAAGTTGAAAAGTTGCACATTCGACCTTTTCTATGGAAGGTAGTCTCACAAGAGCAGCATTCATTTCTTCAGTGACTTGAAAAATACCACTTTCAACAAAAATAAAGGACTATTGTCTAGCAGGGGCTGTATAAATGTTGGCAAAATGATTACTTACCAGCTCTTTTATATCCTCCTCTGTAGTGATCCACACCCCATTCCCATTTTTCAGCATTCTGATTTGATTTCTCATCCTTCTTTGTATCACTGATGTGTGGAAAAATTTGGTGTTCTTATCTCCCAATTGGAGGTATTTTGTTCTCGCCCTTTGCCTCCAATAGCTTTCCTCTCTTGCCCAAAGGCTCTCCAAATCTTGTAACAAAGCCCTTCTTTCTTGACTTTTCTGCACAACAGCCTCTTCCAATTGAATTTGTCCAATTCTCTTCTTGGAGTTTCCATATCTTAGCTTCTTCCAGTTTTGGAGCTCTTTTCTTACCAATTTCAGATTCTGATGAAGTACAAATTGATTGGAACCATTGACTTTTCCTCTCCAGCATCTTGTTACCAGATCATTACACCCTTGACAAGTGCTCCAGGCTTCTTCGAATCTAAAAGTGGGCCTGCTCCTTTGGTTATCTCTTTCCGTAGACAGTATTAGGGGGCAATGGTCTGATCCAATATCACTGCCATGGAGCAAAGAGGCTTGAGGATGAATCAATTGCCAGGCCACATTAACTAGAGTCTTATCGATTATTTCTCTCACAATGTTATGATCCCTGTGATTACTCCAAGTATACTTTGGTCCTTCAAAATTCAATTCAATCAGCCCAAGATCATCTATTATTCGCATAAACCTGATGATTCTCCAGGACATAGCAATCCTGCCACCTTGTTTGTCTTGGCTTTGGCTTACATCAGTAAAATCTCCAAGTAGACACCAAGGTCCATTAACATTGTTCCCACATATTCGGATATCCTCCCGAATTCTTCTTTTCACATTTTCTCTTGGATCCATATAAAGAAACGTCCACCATTCCTCAGTATCATTTAGCATGATCTTAGTATGAATAAAATAGTCTGATTTGAAAAAAATTTCCACATTAAAATCTTCAACCCACCAAACGGCCAGACCACCTACCATTCCCCTAGGTGCCACATAATCAGCATTTGGAAATCTTAAGCTCCTCCTAACTCTATCCACATTGTTTGTTTTGTTTTTAGTCTCCATAAGGAATAGGAGACTGGGACGATGGGTTCTGCACAACCCTCTTAATTGCTGGAGTCGTCCCAACCCCTGACAGTTCCAACTGAGAGCTAACATGGGGGTTGTGGCTGTTTAGGGTCAGCCACCACCACCCTTTCAGAAGTAAGCACACGAGCTATATCAGCCATACCTTCCACAAATTGCGTTGTTAACCTGCGTTCAAACGCCTCCAATTTCTCTTCCAGGAACAGAATTTCAGCTGCTGGTTTGTTACTCCTCCGAGCCTTGCCTTTCCTATTCTGCTGCCTCTTTGCTTTGTTGACCTCCATAATATACTTGACATTTCCCTGTATCTCTCGAGTTCGTTCATCGTTACTATGTTTGTTCTCTGACCTCTTTGAACCAGACTGATCTGAGGTTTCAGAGCCATGCTGTTCTTGCTCTTCAAGAGGCTGCTGAAGCTTACCTGGTGGGTCTGTTTGAAGACACCAACTTGTGCGCCATCCTTGCCAAGAGGGTTACCATCATGCCCAAGGACATTCAGCTTGCCAGGAGAATCCGTGTTGAACGCGCTTAGTCAATGAAGTCAATGAAGTGATATCTCCTCTGCAGCTACTTGGTGGTGGATAGCTTTCTCTACATATAGGTTAAATGTCTTTGTGAATGAATGTTGGAAGTATTTGGATGTTAATGGATGCTTTTTGGTTTATGTAAGAAACTCCTTAGGATTTGTGTTTTTAATTGAATGTGAATGCAGACTCTTTGGCTTCACACTCTTGTGGTATTGTCATGTGCTTTGCTTGAATTGCTTGTCTCATCTAGTTCTTTTCTGAGTTGGAAGTGCACTTTCATGAACCACTGCTTTTCTATCTTGTTCTTGGATGAGAGTGTGTAGGAACTGAGTTTGAGATCAAAATATTTTGATCAAGAACGGGGGTGTGGCATCTGGTAAAGGTAGGTTTGGCACATGTTTGTCAGTTTTACAATGATAATCACTCATTTCTTCTGATGGTTATGGAACTTTGGATGAGAGGACGTTTGAATTAGGTACTTTGGCATAGATCAGCAGTTTGTTTCCTTCTTCAAGTGTTCTGTCGTTTGTGTCTTTCTACAAGTGCTTTGGACACAAGGGTTGGAGCACCCGTAGGTCGTTGTGTTTTGATGATGGTATGGCCAGGAACTGGATCCTCTCCAGTTCAAATTTCATACAGCCCTTCCAGTCCAAGTCTCAAGCTTCATATAATTATTCGTTTAAAAGCCAACTAATTTAGCCTTGGTACAAGGTATTTGCATCAGTCAGGTCAATCAGGATATGTAACCTCATCTTCCCACCCAATCAAATATTTCAGTCCACCTAAACCTGGTTACGATTAATTTTGAATGCTCTTTCTATCGGTTCTATCATTTCAGCTCTTCGCTATTATTGATCTCAGCAACAATCCTCTAGAGAATACTCAGGCATTTGGCCTCTTTATTATTTACAAACGATGTTGATAAATTGCTTCTATGGTTTTGAGAGCAGCCTTGATATCTCTGGATAGTTTCTTCAGGAGAAAACACTTTCATTTTATCAAATCGTATCAACATTTACATCGGAGACTAGCACATTATTAAGCCAATCTGGATAGCTATTTAACCATTGCTCTGAGTAACTCATTGTCTTTGCTCTGGAGGCTAAAATATGGGCAACTGTGTTAGCTTCTCGGGGGAGTCTAGTTGATTACTACTTCAAAATCCTCAGAACATGATTTTATCTCCTCCAAAAGCATAGCTGCATGTCATAAGTCATCGATTCCTTGTCCTCTGAGTAACAATCTGAGATCATCAAGGAGTAATTTTGCGTCGCCTTCTATCACAAGCCGCTGTACTCCCATTCTTGCAGCTAATTTCAACCCAGTTGGAAGCGCAAAAGCTTCAGCTTCCTGTGGACTATCACCAGTAGGACCTGCGCAACTCCTGGCTCCCAACCCGTTTCCAAAACAGCACTTACCACTGCGTCTCCACCTGATTTTCTGGTCTGATAATCGAAGGACCTGTCGAAATTAACCTTCCCAAACCGAACTGGTGGTGGTTTCCAGAGCTTTGCCATAGACTTCAACTTCTCACTGAAATTCATCGCAGATTCCACCCTTTCTATCTCCTGCAATGTTGCAATCTTTCTTCCACCGCTGCAGTTAACTGGGCATCATCTTTAACTTGGCTTTTGAAGATAGTCACATTTCTTCGGTTCCAGACCTCCCAAAACCGAAAGCACAGCTTGCTCCTATCCTTCGGGGTTGCTCCAGTAAGAAGATTTGCTTGCCAGTGCTTAGAGCCCAATTCTATTTTTAAGGAGATCACAAAGAATATAGTTTTGATGCAGCCTTGCTTTTTTTTTTATATAGCATTTTTTTTTTCAGTGGTCTATCAGTTTCAGCACAATCCCAGTGAGAAGTGCCCAAACATATTTTGACGTCTTTTTTGCAATGTCTGCTAAGCAGAAGATTTTCACTTTGAATTGTTAAGATCATCATTTAGTAACATACAAGATGATCATCACTGAGCATTAAAACAATAAGAAGGCCACCACTAAATTGAGTGAGTGTGAAGAACCGAGAGCCAAAAGAACTTGTGTTTGGACCAGCAACATTCAAAATTTATTGTTCCAGAAAACTCATGGAACTCCACGAACTTCGTCATGTTTCTAGAGCAAAACTGAGATTAACCCAAAAATAAGATCCCGAGAATGGTAGAACCCATAGAAAGCAATCAAAATTAATCGTTAACTACATACATATCCCGTTTAATCTGAACCAGAAGATGATGGTTCCTTGCTCAGAACTGGACATACACGTCCAGAAGATGACTGTTCCTTGCTCAAGAGATTGAGAACACGTCAAGATGACCGTTTTCCAGTTTATGTGGAGTGAAAAATTTGATTGGGTGGGAAGATGAGATCACATATCTTGATTGACGTGATTTATGCACATACCTTTTACAAAGCTAAATTCATGGTTAGTGAAGTGTGCTAGATTTTAAACGAAAAATGAGATGAACGGTTCAGATTTGAGCTGGAGGGGCTGTAGGGAATTTGGACTGAAGATGATCCAAATTCGTATGGCCATTAGTCTGGAAGAGTTTGTGCATCCCTCGGACAAATTTTGACGACAAATTAATTGTGCGGGTTTTTCATTTCCTTCACCCTTTCATGTTAACCTTCCTTGACCATTCTCTCTAACCTTTTACGAGGCAGGAAAAATGGCAGTTCTCTTCCGTCACCTGAAACTCTTTACAGAGATGAACGAACTCCAAACAGGAAATAAACAGAAGAAATCAAAAAATATCTCACCTGCAGGACTCGAACCTGCGACCAGGGGATCTACAGTCCCCCGCTCTACCAACTGAGCTAAGGTGAGGTGTTGAAACGTTGGGACAAGTTTATATATTGTATACTAAAATGAATATTTGAGGAGACTCAAATCCTTGGAGCATTTTTTTTTTTTTTTTTTTTTTTTTTTTTTTTTTTTTGAGAATTGGAACTTGGATTAAAACCTCAAGGAGGGGAAACACTGGGAATTACATCTTGAACTAGAATTGGTGACCAATCTACATCTTCATTTGTATTCTTCCTATTGTCAGCTAACACATGCGCATCTTTGTTGCCTTCACGTTCAATAGGAGTAGAATTTCTTTCACAATGTCTTCAATCTCCGTTATATCCATGGGTTGTTTACCTTCACTGCATCTTTGTATTTCTTTCACTATTGTATTAGCATCGCCTTCGAGAATGAACTTAGAGAGACCTCTGCGGATGCCTAGTTCTACTCCTACAAGAAAAGCTCTGGCCTCAGCTTCCTTTGGGGATACACAATAGCCAATTCTTCTTGAAGTCGCTGACACAAAAGTGCCTCCCTCGTCCCAGATTATAGTGTTAGGGTTTACCTAACGTGATAGTTGTTCGAGACGCTATCAAGTCTCCACACACGGGTTTTTAACTCACACACACTAAAACACTTTTAATTTCTTCTTCGATTGATTGATAAAATAATAAAACTACAACGTTTAAATAGGAAAACAACTAACCCTAACTAGATGATTTGACCTAACTGGCTCGGCCCGATCAACTAAATAGTTAAATAACATAATCAAACTAACAAAATAAATAAACTAAGCAAATAACGATTACGTAAATAAATAAATAATACTATTTGATGATGAAGATTTGCGTAATAGTATAATAGTATTATTTATTTATTTACGTAATAAATAAATAATACTATTATCCATCGAAGATGGAGATGTTGATTCGTAAATAAATAATACTATTGGATTGATTAATACTACATAATCAATCCAACTTATCCCTTTGTCACTCGAAGCTTTGCTCTACCAGAAGCTTGAAACAAGACATTGCATGAGTAGGGAGAGCTTGAGCGACTGCCTTGATTATCGTTTCCTTGCCTGCCGCAGATAAATTCCTCTCTTTCCACCCCTTTAGTTTGTTGTGCAGTCTTTCAATAATCTTTGCAAAGGTAACGCTTTTGTTTCTCCCCATCGTGGTTGGAAGCCCCAGTTATTGATCGTGTTTTGTTTCCTCTGGGATTCCTACTGCAGTGAGCACACTGTTGCGATGCCTGCTGTAGCTCCAAAAGCACGTTAGTATTTTCAGTGTCAGCTTGAGCAAAAAACGTAGAATCATCAACGAAAAACAAATGGGAGACCACTGGTCCTCCTCTAGAAGCCGATACACCGGCCAGTCTCCCCTCATCAACAGCTGCCGTGATAGATCGGAATACATTTCACTGCAAAGAAAAAATATGTAAGGGGAGAGTGGACATTCTTGGCGGAGACCTCTCTCAGGTACAATATGACCCGTGGCACCCCATTACGTAGCACTGAGAACAATGTCGATGTAACACAATCAAGAACTAGGCTTAGGAAGCGCGCTCCAAATCCCATATGAAACATAACCTCTTGAAAAAATATCCATTCAATCCCTTCAGGTGGTTCCTCCAAAGTCCATACTTTGTTGGTGTATGGATTCCATTTCGGATCTCATGTCTTCTAGCCACTTCTTAGAGTCTGCCCCTTTTATGGCCTCTCCGTAGGTAGTAGGCTCATCATCTATGAGTGGTATGTCATCGGGCTCAGTCACGAGAAGTCCGTATCTCTCTGGCTCATGGCGTACCATACCCGACCTACAGAGTTCCTGTGTTACCTGAACAGGTTCTTCCCCAACGGTTTGTGGTTCCTGTTCATGCTCCATCATCAGATTAGTGTTTTGTGGTTCTTGAATTTCTTAAATTCCTACAGTCCTCCCACTTGATTCTTTAGAGACAAACTCTCTTTCTAGAAACACACCGGTCCGCGCTACAAAGACTTTGTTCTCGGTTGGATTGTAGAAATACAATATCCTTTCGTTTCCATAGGATATCGCACAAATTTACACTTATCCGCTTTGGGTCCGAGCTTGTCTGTTTGTAAACGCTTTACATAGACATCGCAACCCCAAACCTTCATAAACAACACTGTGGGACGCTTACTAGTCCATATCTCATATGGTGTCTTGATGACCGATTTGGATGGAACACGATTAATGGTGAAAGCTGCAGTCAATAGGGCATGTCCCCAAAACGACATCGGAAGGTCTGTTTGACACATCTCGCACCATATCCAGTAGTGTGCAATTAATCCTCTCGGACACGCCATTCTATTGTGGCATTCCGGGTGGAGTGAGTTGGGACACTATCCCACACTCTCTAAGATATTCATCAAATTCTTGACTCAAGTATTCTTCTCCACGGTACTCTTGCCAAGTTGCTTTTCTATTTCATTCTTGAATTCCTTGAACAATTCAAAGCATTCGGATTTAGCCGTCATAAGGTACACAAATCCATATCTGCTGAATTCATCAATAGACGTAATGAAGTAGGTGTAACCATCTCTGGCAGGCGTGGAAAACGGCCCACATACATCAGTATGTATGAGTGCTAGTAACTCACAATTCCTCTCACATTTCTTATTGAAAGGGGACTTTGTCATTTTTCCTAACAAACAAGACTCGCATGTCTCATATGATTTCAAATCAAATGAGTCTAGAAATCCATCCTTATGGAGTCTAGATATGCGTTTCTCGTTTATATGGCCGAAACGACAGTGCCATAGATAAGTAGGATTTAAATCATTAGTTTTAATCCTCTTGATATTTATGTTACAGATGGAATTGTTTAGATCAAGGATATACAATCCATTAGACAAATGTGCACTACAATAGTGCATACTATAAAAATAAATGGAGCAACACTTGTCCTTTATTGAAATAGAAAAACCCTTCTCGTCCAAACAAGAAACGGAAATAATGTTTCCGCTCATAGCAGGCACATAATAGCAATTTTCTAATTCTAAAATAAGTCCAGAAGGCAAACATAGCTCATACACGCCTATAGCTAATGCAACAGCTCCTCTTCCATTCCCGACGCGCAAGTCTACCTCCCCTTTAGCCAATCTTCTACTTCTTTTAAAATCCCGCACATTTCGACAAATGTGAGATCCACATCCAGTATCCAATACCCAAGTTGAAGAAATAGATAGATTGACGTCTATAACAAAAATACCTGGTGGTGGTGGAATCACTATTCCAAGCCTTTTATCCTCCAGATACTTGGGGGTAATTCCTCCTCCAGTGTCCCGGATGGCTACAATAGTGACATTCACCCTTAGCCACGCCCCCAGTAGGCTTCAAGGCTTCCTTCGACTTTGAAACTTTCTTGTGCTTTACCTTGGAAGTAGAGGCAACTCTCTTTCCCTTCTTCTTATTGACCATCATTATGGCCTTGCCTTTGCCTTTGTTGATGCTCTGTTTAGCTGTCCTTGGCATGTTCAGCAAATCTGGCAGAGCTTTGCTGATCTCATTCATGTTATAGTTAATGATGAACTAGTTATAACTGTCACGCAACGATTTCAAGACTAGATCAGTTGTCAACTCTTGGCCAAGTGGGAACCCCAACCTCGTGAGATTCTCTATGTATCCGATGATACAGAGCACATGAGGTCCAACCGGGTTCCCCTATGCAAGATTGCTTTTGAACAGTGCCTTGGACACTTCATACCGCTCATGCCTTGCCTGTTCCTGAAACAATTGTTTCAAGTGTTCGATCAAATCGTAGGCTTCCATTTTCTCATGTTGCTTCTGGAGCTCAAAGGTCATGGTGCAAAGCATGAGACAAGTCACATCATTAGAATCATCCACATGTTTCTGATGTGCTCTCACGACAGCTAGAACCGTGTCATCCTGGGGTGGTTCTGGAACATGATTTTCTAAGACGTACAATTTATTTTCTTGCTTAAGGACGATCCTTAAATTTATGTACCAGTCAAGGAATTTTTTTCCAGACAACTTGTCCTTCTCAAGGACAGATCGCAGGGATGAAGTCGATGCATGATTGTTTGCCATTGGAGTTCTACAAAACGAGAAATATGCAATTTTAGTATTTTGAACAGTTTAACTATATTCAACAATGGCTAGATCATTAAATATAGCTCCCACTATTTTTCTCGGATTAACAACCCTCATCATTAATGCGGAAAATATCATATATATTTTCTAGTGAGTCCAAGATCCATATTTCACTTCTTCTTGAGCTTGCTTTGGACGTTACCCAAGAATTGGTTATTTAGGTAGGAACCCTTCCACTTGCATCCCATGCAACTCTTGGTCATATTAAGCGAATAATCCCTTATTCATTATCCTTTAGATAACACCTAATTGTCATGCCTCTAGGCTCATCAATCAAATTGATTTTGCCCAGTTGCGTCCAACCTCTTGCTTCAATAATCACACATTACTTGCTTGTGTAGCCGCAACACACCAAGGTGAATTAAAACGCCTTGCTTTGGCAAGCCCAAATTTAATGGACCTTGATCATGAAGGGTGTTTAGGCAAGAAAAGGCAAAGCGCAATATTTCCTTTGAGGGATTTAATAGTCATTATCTAAATATTTGGCTGATCTCATCAACATGATCCATTTATTTGGATTGGGCAATCCACAATCAAATATCAAACTTGTTTATTATTATCTTGTTACGTTTTGCATGCATCATCCATACATCAAAATAAATAACAAGACATAAATAATAAACATCCACAAAAGAAAAATTAACGTGACATGGATATGACCCCTAGACTAAGATATTACCAAGCCAATGATACTATCTATATGCCCTAAAGTGACAAGCTCATCTCCATGTGCTCCGTGCGCCTAGGATGGGAGTCCTCATCGTCTTTGTGGCTTCTTGGTCCTCTGGTCTTCTTCTCCATGCTCTTGGCTATTATCTAATTCATCTAATTCTATCCCAGCATCTAGAATAAATAAATAAATGAAACCTCACATGTTGAGAAGATGATCAGCTCGCAGGCCGTTAAATTAACTAACTATTCCATTAGTTTGACCAGCTCGCATGCCGTAAACCAAACCACAAAAAGTAAACATCCACGACCTAGGCCATATCCATCCACCATACAACAAAGCACATAATACAGTTAAAACCAATTTTTAACGCGCTTGTTCAGTTTTAGTTGAAATTCGACAACTAGGGTAAAATAGTCCAAGGAGTCCACCATCCACCGTGGCCGAACCTCCCAAGGACCAAGGCACGACCTTGGGCCGATCGGCCGAGCCCCACGCGCTGCCAAGCTGCACGCTAGGCCGGCCCAGACCCTTGGCCGTGCCCTAGCTTGGGCGGCAAGGCAAGGGGGCGGTCCCTTAGGGGGCCGAACCTCAATATGGAATTGTTTCCAAAATAATTCCTTGCCTTGTTGCCCAAGTTTAGTTGTTTCCAAGTTTGAAAAGCCCCTTTTCCAAGCTTGTGCCGAAACCCTAGTTCCTAGATCCAAAATTATTCACATCCTATATGTTCAAACTCACTAATCTTCACATCCCATGTTAAATTAGGTCTTGTTTGTATTGAATCAAATTCAATTTGCATGTAATATGCCAATTAATTTTAGTTGTCGCGTAATATTAACAATACGATGTATAAAATGAAAAATAACACATAAGATCATGTTATGCACTACGACCTGTGGCTCTGATACCACTGTAGGGTTTTGATGCAGGTTACGCAGCGGAATAACAGAATTGAATCCTGCTCAAGACCCTCCAAGGATCACATGAAAGCCATCATAACATGATCAGGGTAGAAGAGGTGTGTACCTTAGTTTGAGAGATCACACGAAGAATAGTGTCTTCGTCTCTACGAGTATCCACATCTTGGATATTTGATTGGATTCCTTCCCACAGTGTATTTCTAGAAACGGAAGAAGGAGGAAGAGATTACGCAAACTGAGGCAAGGAGGGGCGGTCCTCCTTTGGTGGCCGACGGGGTGAGGGACGACAATAGGGGGTTCGGCCTCTATTGTTGCTCTCTCTCTTGCTTTCTTAATTTCTCTCAATAATGACTTCACTTCATAAAATAACAAAGTTAGAGTTCCATTATATAGTAATAACTCCTTATTAATTACATAATGACCCCAATACTAATCATGTCCTTACATGGATTAGTCCACTTGCAAATTAGTCCTGCTAACATTGCTTGTGGTTGCGTTATGATCTTTTTACTAATTAGTCCAACTAAATAATACCCAAATCAAATTTAATCCATCCGGTGTGTGACCCCATAGGTTTCTACTTAGTTGGTAGTAACTCTTTACTAACATGGAGCGGTGTCTAGCAACACATCCATGCAACCCGACTAATAGAAATAAGTCAGTGATCCGACAGACCTTGTGCCCAATGTTCATGTCTTGTGTTATCCATTTGTCTCCATTTCGGATTGGATACGAGACATATTAGCCACACTCGTATATCCAATCCATAGTTTCTCGATCCTGGGATTATGCTTATGCGAGCAAATAACATCAATATTTCCATATTGATTTATCTAAGTCTGGCCAAACATTCTATAAGAACCATCCCTCGAGTGGCCCATGGATATTTGCTCCCATTATGTGGGAGGGACAAATACTGTCTACGTCACTACGATCACTAAGCTTGCATCATATCATGCCCGATAGTTATCTTTATAGTTACCCGGTTAAGGCGCAACGTTTGGTAATATCAAATCATGATATTCCACAAATAGAGTATCTAGTGACTTCAAGTCCAAGGATTACAATACCATTAGCACTACGAGAAGCGCTGTGACTTTGACATAATCTAATGTAGCCTTCTCGTCGTGGGTCAATCCAGTATGTCATTACTCCTAACGCATACCCATGTGTTAGACTTGATATCTCCATGTCAATCTACCCACATACTAGTCTATAGTTGATTGCCCCGTTAATCAATATAATGGACTAGGGATATTTAAGATAAACAACACATTGTATCTAAGGACTTCATTATATTAAATATCACAATACATAATAAATGAATGTTTTAGCCACAAAAGGTTTAAACATTAAATTGGATCAAGATATGGTGATGACTCTCTTTTCTAAGAACTCAAATAAAACTCATAGTTTTCATTTTGCATCTTTCAAAGTTGGTCGTACTCTTGAGGATGTACAAATTTTGTTCAAACTTCCTCCCATGGGACTTGTAGACCCTTTATCTACACTACACATTTCACATGAGATTGTTCTTTTCGATAAAAAATGGTCGAATTCATACGAGAGGTAAAGAAGATTGCAACAAGGTGGAGTACGAGTACACCCGGAGATGATTATCAATGGATGGAATCAAGTGTGGAAAATGTATGGTCCAGATGGATTATGTATTTCTTCCGCGAGTATACCAACGCTAAAATTTCAGCGGAACTCAAAAGAAAAAATCCAAAGCTTTCCATTTTTTAAGCGAAAAAGGACATCCATATACCTTGTGCGGTTTGTGTGTGTGTGTGTGGTTATGGCGGTATTTGATAGATGATCATCCTCATTACGGAGTTTTTTGTCATATTCTCGCACTTGCAGTTCGACTATCACTTGGTCAGAATGTGGCTTTAGGACCTTTGGTGCTACGAACATTGTATTATAGATTAATTCAAGCAATGGTCACTTCAGAGCAATCGCACGGTAGGCTAGACGTATTGAAATATGTCAATGTGGCTTTCCTAATGTGGGTTTTTGAAAGATGGCCCAAGTATGCACCTGTTCCTACAAGATTTAAATTGTGGAATGTTCCAAGGAAAACAAGAAGTCTTATTTGTCCAAGAGCATGACGTTGGTACAAAACTCAAGGTATTCAATGCATTTGGAGCTTGGTATGCGATGATGAAAGTGAATTCGAGTTTAGACCTTATGCAAAGACTCTCGCTGGCATAGTTTACATGAATACATGTATCCTATCACAAACAAAGTCATCAGTAAAGATAAAATCACTACGTCTCAAAAATGCTTTCGTCATTTCATGAGCTGGTGTGCTCGAGGATCATTGTCAGCACTTTGGAATACGCCGATGAGTGTAAAAATTATGATCTCATAACTGTTATGACCCGACTAGAGTATGTAGTCAACTGAGTTTTGATGCCGCGACTCCTTATTTTCGGCCTAGCTCCGTAAAGAAGGATTGTTACAACAAATTTTTTGATTGGTAAATGCGACTTTCATCTCATCGCTCTTCTTCCTTTTACCCAGCCTTCAGGCCATCGAAAAGGGAAAGTGACACCCTGTTGGGAAAATTATTGGAACGCGCAGCTTAATAAGCTCTCAAAGTCTATCCATGTGCGACCTGGCAAGGCTCCTGTGATTCGCAAAGACATTTTTTCTTTCAGATCAACTTGTTGTATGAAACCGTCAAAATTTGGGGTTTACTCCATTTTGGACATGGAAAGACTTTTGTGTGCCGATCTGGTTTTATCTGAGAAGGCAAATGCAAATCGAAAAGCTGATTTCCAAGAAATAAGTCTATATAGCAAAAAATTCTATCGAGTGAGTTATTTAATTTTAACATAATATATAAGGGTCAATTACTTATTACTCACATCCAATTTAGGGTAATGATCCACTTGCCACCCCCATTTTCAAAACCATATTATTACCACCTCAAGTTTGTAATTGATAACAATTAATAACTAGCGTAAATTCCATCAATTTTTTTCATTAGTTAAAGATTTTTTAGGGCCAAATTAGTCAACACAACAAAAGAAACACCACTATCACCGCCATTACAACCACTGTAGCACCACCTTTACCACCAATAAGCCAAGAACCCGCTGACCTATTTTCCAGAATCATCACTACCTCCACCAACGTTGAATGGGAGAAGGAGGAGGAGGCCCAAAACCAGCGAACATCTTCGATACCATCAACGAAGAATACCAATCAAAGGCACATCTAATTTCAGTTCATGAATAGCCCAAATATGTCAGTATAAGCATCAGGGACCTCAAGTTTTCGAGTTAATCGATCTCTTGATTAAAAAAGGATTTCATTTATTATTTTTCCCAAAGTAGAAATCTTTAATGTTATATGTAAGGAGAGCCCGAGGGAAAAGGGGAAAATCAGATGAGAGAGATCGAGGGAGAAAGGGGCAAATCAGAGAGGAGAGGACAAACCTGCAGATCTGAAAAAGAGGAAGAAGAAAGGTCCGAAGGACTCGACGAGCGGGAGAGGTTTCAAGGCTACAGGAACTCAAGTAGAATATGGCTCGTGGGTTCCTGTGCTAACAGTAGTGAAGGGAGGAAGAAGTCCACCTCCATGAAGGAAGGCTCTTTCTTTAGTAGGAAATCAAACACATCGGGAACGTTCTTGTATTCCTATTCTTGTTATGGTAGGTGGACCAAGACTTTGCGGCTCCATATTTGAATTATTTGAATGAGCGCGTAGGCGTAGGAAAGCACCGGATGTCCCGGAAAAAAGGAATAAGTAGAAAAGCCAAAGCGGTTGTTAGTGTCAATTACTGCTATATGCTTGCCCCGCCCGTCTTGATAGGGGCTTCCTCCATCTATTAGTTCATCTCTTACTCTCTGCTTCGTGTATATTCCACCAATTCCAGGAAGAATAGAGCAAGAAGGAGATTGTGCCGCATGTGTTGAACGATTTACTCTACACAGGTGTGGTGCACACATGCTAAACCGCGGGCGGCATGGCTTTGTTAATGGAGATTGATAGAATCATTCAAGTAGATACGTATTAAGATTGTAAAACACCGAGGTAAAGCAGTTTCCTATTCTTAGATCACTACGACGAGGTGAAGAATCAGTAGGCGAAGTGGCGGCGTCGGCGTCTGCCACAAACGTCGTCCTCAACCGGCAGCGGCGACAATTTTCGTCCTCTCCGACTTCGTCTCTTGGACTCTTCCTCTGCCTAGGGGTGCAACTTGGACGGGCTGGACCTGTCCAACCCGTATCCAGCCCGAACTAAAGTCGGGCCTGGGCACATGTTTTGAGTAATTTGGACGGACTTGGGCAAAATTTCTCAAAAAAAATTGCAACTAGGGTCGGGCTTGGGCACGAATATTAAACTACGGGCTAGCCCGAATTGCTCGATTTGTATAATCATTACCTAAAAGTATTATATTTGGAGAATATTATATAGCATATTTATCAAGATTTTGTTATTTTTCTATCAATTACTAGAGATATTTTTAATTATATTTATGCGCTTAACTAATAAACTTTATTTTCACAAAATATTTAGTATTCCCTTGTATGAATGGATAAATTTTTAACACATTCTAACAATATATAGTCATTATTTTTTAAGTCTTAAACTAAAAAAAAATAAACTATCCACATACAGTATCTATTTTTATTAGTAAGTTATTAACTTAACTTTGAGAGGATAATTTTAATTGAGTTGAATGTGATAATTATGTTGATTCATTTATTTTGATGAGCAAGTCCGAATTCAACCCGAACCCGAATTGATTTGTTTGAATTTAGGCTTGGACGGGCTGGTGATGCTCCTAACCCGGGCCCGACTGGGCTCGGGCAGCCCCGATATAACTCCGGCTTGAGATTGGACAAGGGTGTCAACCCGTCCAGCCCTCCCGAGTTACAATCCTACCTCTGCCTGAACCCAAATCGAGGTTTTGATGAATAGACGGACGACGTTCGACCGGTGGCGAACGGTAGCGGAGGCCGTGGTGGACGGTGGCTTTTCCTCCTCCTCCTCCTCCTCCTGATTCTTTTTCTTTCTTCTCCTCACGTTCTTCTTTTTTATCTCCTCCCGTTCTTCTTCTTAGTCTTCTATATCTATTTCTTATTCTTTTCTATTTTCTTTTATTTTTTTTATATCAATTTACATTAAATGTGAATGTACTAGGTTCTAGGTGAAGTGTAACTGACATAAATACCCTTTTGTCCGTTAACATTTTTGGATAGAAACTGTTAACAATTACAAACATGAAGTGATAATAAGATAGTTTTGAAACTGGAGGTCGCAAGTGGATCATTACCGCATACTGGAGGTGGGTAATAAGTAATTGACCCTATATATAACCAAATATGATGAATTGTGTAATAACCTTAATTATGATTGCATTTTCATTGTTTTTTTAGACGATTTGATTTCAGTGATCGTGGTGAAGCGATGATCAATGATCTTCGCACAAGACAATCGAAGAAGGAAGTAATTGCACGTGCTATGAAAATGGACAAGGCCATATAATTAAATATTCGTGCAGAGCTTGCAATTTTCATATCTTCAATTGTCGGGTATGATGCCGCGAAAAAGACAATAAAACAAAGGTTGTTAATGAAACCATTGGAATGGCTGAGGTGGAAAAGGAAAACGCTCCAGGATCGAAGCGACATAAACCACTGCTTTGCTGATTGTTGATCCAACTCCCCAAATTAAAAAAGATATAGATGCTGAGCGACATGCAAAACAATATAACATTACTGATTTCATCGCATATGACAAGAGCAAAAGGTAGATTCAGAAAAGACATAGACTTTCAATTTTGTTCTTGTTCTGACGAGGTGCAGTATTTGCAGCGTGAAGTTTCATAATTCAATCGACACTTAGTGCCCGTGAATTAAAGGATCGCATGACCTTTAATTGTGACTTGCAGTCTGCATTCAAGATCAGCTACAACAGCGATTCTGGTGGTCGGAACGAATGTGTTAGAGGATCGAGTTGAAGACTGATGTGGCATACTTTTTAGGTATGTTAGAATTTAACATATACTTGGTGATGCATTTCTTCATGCACGTACGTCAAATACATGTGAATGTGATGTGAATTAGTCAAAACCACCTATTTATGACGATTATGGAGATGATGAAGAAGCACTGATTGTGGAGGATGACGAGCATACTTCAGATGTTCCAATTCCTTATGAGTTACCAACTTTTTATTGTGGTTCCTATACAGTGGAGTAAATCATTCAAGTGCCGAGATTGAGCTTGAGGACTTGTTCTTTTGAAGAGGGTGTGACTGATGCAGGAAGAATTTGCCAGCTTCAGAAAAACTATTTCGGTCCAAACGCAGAATCAGGGACATAGTTGAAGGATTGGAGAACGAAATCGAGCCATACATAGATTTGACCAGAAACGACATTCCAAGAACTCGTGGTTCTCAAGAGCACCACCCTCTTTTCGGCCAAAAGCTGTTGTTTATTGCTTTAAATCATCAATTTTTTCAATTTTCAATAATAGTTGCTTTATTAATTAGGATTCCAATTTGAACACTATTTGGGTGGATCTTTTTACAAATTATTTATTCAATATAGAATTATCATTTATGAGGATTTTGAGATTTTTTTGCCATTTTTTGGCATAATTATGATTTCAGCTATTTAAGTCAGACTTGTGGACAATTTTGATTGATTATTGAATATTGATGTTATTTCAGAAAATTTGGAGAGATGTTATCTCGTTTTCACCCCCTTCCTTCTATTTGCTTCTGCTCACACGTCTCAATTCCATTCGACGTCAACTTTTGAGGAAACATTGTCTAAGAGCATCTATAGTAGTGTATCCGGACCAGCTTACACACACCTCGACTAAATCAACGTGACTCAAGAACGATTGGTCATCATAACATGAGCTCTCAAGAGGAGCAAATCATTAAATTTCAAGACTCACCCACTAAGTCAGCCCGTGAGATGTTACACCTTAAGTGATATGGTAACAAAAAATTGGATGTCATTATTTCTTTTAGATTGGAGGTGCGTTTATCTCCTTGTAACATATTGCCGACTTATAACATTGCCGACTTAAATCATTCCTTGATCACCAAGGAAATATATTTCTCCTTTTAGGGAGAGGTCCCCCCTCTATATAACGAGCCTCACTGATTAAACTCTTCGCTCAAACCCTCTCAATAGTAAAACAAAGTGTCATTCCAACCCGCCCTCTATGTAAAGAGCCTCACTGATTAAACTCTTTCGCCCAAACCCTCTCCATAAGTTAGAGGAGCAACATGGGCAAAAAACTCTCAGCCAAGTCTTCCAAGAAGAACCACAAAATCCACGCAAAAGCCAGTGTGCCACCCGAACCATGGAGCGACGATGGAACCACCAAGCTGCTCATATCGTTTTCCGATTCCGAAGGGTCGGGTCACTACTTCTACTCCTCAGCCCTTGGTGGAGGTGAGGCGGTTCAACTTTGTTTCCTTCCCGGATGCAACAAAGAAAACATTACAAGCCTTTGTAAGTGCTACGTCTCTCACCCTCTCAATGGCTTGTTGTGCTTTCACAACGGGAAGGAAGTTTCGGTATTTAACCCTACCACGGGTGATGTCATGTCCTTGCCTAAAAGCTCGTTGGGAACGGACATGGGGCATAGCTCGTTCTTGAATGCACCGTATTCAGTTTACTCATTTGGCTTTGATCCTACGAAGGGCGAGTACAAAATCGTGCACGTTTATGGTATTCGCCATGGATCAAACACGGCCATGCTGTGCGATCTACAATGCGAAGTATTCACCCTTAGGGTTGCGAAAGAAGAAGCAGCCAAAGAAGAAGAGCAAGGAAAGAGAACAGCGGATTTATGGAGGAAAACAAAGAATGTGCTTCCATGCCCCTACACGTTCAAGAGCCAAGGAGTATGCGTCAATGGATCAATTCACTGGATCGGCATGAACTCTACTGGTGAGGATGTTATAATCTGCTTCGATGTGGCGACCGAGAAGTTCCGGTTGCTCCCAATCTCGTTTACCATCCCGTATCGGGCTAGTTTGTCTGAGATTCGCGGCCGTTTGGTCATTCATGGAGTAGAAGAAACAGACTCGACCGCTTCGCTAGGGTTGTGGATACTGGAAGACTACGATGGGTTAGTGTGGAACAAGACCAATGTCGGGATAGCCAATCCCAAAGACTATAAGGGGTCTAAAGTCTATGTCCTTGTCGGGAATGATGGTACAGGTGACATGCTGCTGACTAGGAAAATTATGTCTGAGCGGTACGACGTTATTCCTTTCAATGGAGGAGAGAAGATTGCTGGGAAGAGGACGGTTGCAATTGACGGATTGCCTTCGTGGGTTGATCTTATGAATGGCGCAAAAAATCTTAATTTTAGGATTGACAATTTCCATGAACATAGGGTTTGGTTGGAACCTATTGTCGAGAAGGTGGAAGAAGAAGTAAAAGCAGAGGTGGAAGCTTCAAGTCGTCGTCGTGCTAAAGGACGAACTCCAAGTGACCGCATTGAAGCTCCTCCCTCTCAGCAACCACCACAAAACTGTGAGGTTGCTCATGGTGCATCTCCTCCAGGCTCTGGCCAACAAAATCGTCCTCAGGGACCGCGTACTTATGAGGATGGTTTTCGTGGACCTGTAAACTCCCATCCTCAGGATGGTTTCTATAGACCTACGCCAGCCTATCGTCCTCAACCTCGTCGCTCTGGTTGGCAACCTAAGCCAAGAATTGTAACTTTAGGTGATTTTATAGTCTAATAATGTCTTATGATTCATATACGAATTTTACAAATAAAAGTTTATAACATTGTTTAACACATACTGCTGAAATATTTTTGATCTGCATGTTGTCAGCTTATTTAATTCACAGATCTTTTAGTGTTGTAACGTTTCTGACGTTGATTAGGGTCATGAATGCTTGCTTCGGGGTCAAGAACATCATTGTAATACTAGAATGGGCGAAACCACATAGTTAGACAGTGAGTGTTTTCCTTTGCAGCGTTGATATTTTACGCTGCATATTAACCGATCTACAATGCTACAACCTTAGATTATGTTACACAATATTCTAGTTCCAGTACCTGCAAGAATTTCGTCGTTGTTAACAGGTTGTATAGTTGGATGGTCAATTGCTTTATCAGCACTCAATGGATCTCTATGCCTTGGAGTAATAGTGTAAAGAAACCTGGTACTGTGGTGTATCGCTTTTTTGAGTGCTTAAGGGAGAATCCCTTTTTTCTAAAAAACTTGAATTGTACTTAATAGTCACGCGACACTCATATGATAACCAAGTAGCATACACACAACAGCTCGGGTGGTAGTTCAAGTGGTCGAGCGTTGGAAGCCTAAGGTCCGGGTTCAAACCCGATTGACGACAAAACAATTTCTCAAAAGAAAAAGTAGCATACACACAATTTGCACGTATAATTTGTTAGAGATTTTAGTTTAGTATCTCAAAATTTTATTTTCTAGTTTAACTATTTGGTATTATTACCTAGTTATGGTTAGTATTCTCCCAATTCGAGTTTGTCTATATAAAAATATATTCATACTAGATATTGTCCGTGCCTAAAGGTATGTGAACGAGCAAAAAAATGTTGATGCAATGTTAGTATCTAACAAAAATGACAGCAAAACATGGCAAAGATCATTATCAACATAATAACACAAAATTTTCAATATAAATGAGAGATTATCCAAAATAGAACAAAAAAAAAACTTAATTGGACAATCTTAGAGGTTGAATGTCTCATTTGAGTATGGTGGACGTAGGAAGAGGCAAGTATGCTAATTGGTGGAAGAGGGAATCGTTGGTAAAGAGAGAATTAGACAATGTGTGAAGAAGGACTTCAATTGATTTTGCTTGATAAAAATTGGAGGACAAGAACTAAATACACTTTAGTACATTAGATAGAAGTCTTAATAGAAGACTTCATAGGAGAGACTAACTATGACACTTGCTAGGACACTTTCGAAAGGAGACATGAAGACTTACTTGGACACTTGATAGAAGGCTTGAAGACTTACTAGATGCTAGAGTACAAGTCCCTATTTACAGGGAGTGTAGGAGGATTCTAGATTACATCATCTAGTAATCTCCCAACCTAGATCATCTAAATATATATTGTACGACAATTCTAGTAACACACACTACATCATTGTTCTAGACTCTTCTACTAATTTAGTAGCTTATTAGGCTAATAGTTCTAATAGCCTCCACTAACTAGTACAATTATTATTGAGATTCAAGACATAACCCATATAACAATTATGGACCACAAATATAGTTGGGCTAAATCAAGTTTAGCCTCCAGCACCCCTTCTTAAATTGATTTAACATTCAAGGTTCAAGGGGTAAATTTAAACTTCATCGGAGCTCCATCTCCTTCAAATGCATTGACTTTCAATGCTACCTCCATTGATGAAAAAATTTGAACATTTTCCTCTTTGAAATCATGCACTTCTTTTTGACATTCTTGAATTGATCACAATCTCTTGTTTTCTTGATTGGACATTTGATCATCTTATAGAACTTCTACCTTGTATCAAAGAATTTCTCCATGCTCACCCATCCGGTGTCAAATATAGAATTCGCCAATCCAAATAGCAAAGAGTTTCTTTTCACTTGTTCATGACGCGGTTCATGAGATATCTTCAATACATTTTCCAACTTCCTACCGACATAATGACTATCTACCCTTTTTTTTATTTACTTCAATAACAAGATCGGTAGATTGGGTAAACATTACCTCGCGCCGACTATCTTTTTGGACCTCCTCCACTATGTGACCTCCAACGTCTTGATGGCCTTCTTCGTCTTTAATATGTAATTTTGCATCTTCTTTAATGTTTTTCTTGACGAACTCATGTTGCTCTTCATGCGTCACAACCTCTTCCTTCTCGATGCTACCTTGCATCTCTTCTAAGTTAATTTCTCCTTGGTATTCATGCTCCTCAATCTCGTCCTTGTTGGTGGGAAATATCTTATCTTTACTTGACACATTGGGGTCAAGTTTCTTCCATGATTCACATGGAGATTTTATAATCTCCTCAACTTGAACAACATGCTCTTGGTGAGCCATCAACAATATATGATCTTCTCATTTCACATGGTTAGTGCTATTACGACATTCGGAAGCATAATGATAAAAATTAAAACACTTTTAACCTTCCCTTGGTGTGTGGGAACATTCTCCCATTTCTTCTTGATAAGATGGATTGTAATCCCCTTTTGCGTCTCTTCCTCCTTTTTGATTTTTTTCCATGTCCACGGCCTCCTCGCCATTCCCCTTTCATATAGTTGCTTCTCCAACTTGGTTTCTTTGTAGCAATATGGAATTGTCTTTCCTCTTAATTCTTTCCTCATGAGCTTGTAGTGAGCCCATAAGTACATCAATGGAGAACTTGCTAACATCTCTACTTTCTTCAAAGGCTAGTACAACATGCTCAAAATCACATGGAGAGATTAGAAATTGCCAAAACTTCGTAATATTTTTTCAACAATGTAAGTACCATTTAAACATTCATCTCCGTATCTCTTTATTTGATTAGAAATTTCCAAAATTCTAGAGAAATAATTCAAAATTGTTTCTGAATTATTCATATGGAGAGATTCAAACTCACTTATAAGGATTTGAAGTTGTACCTTCTTGAATCTCTCACCACCCTTTTGAGAGATTTGGAGGAGCTCCCAAGCTCTCTTGGAGGTGGTTGCAAAACCAATCCTCTCAAGCATGTTGTCATCTAAGGAAGAATGGACGAGGGCAAGAGCTGTTTTATCTTTCTTACGTACCTCCTCTAATTCTTCTTTTTGAGTTGGACTCAAGTCTCCTTTAGGCTCGTCGTAGCCATTCTCCACAACATCCCAAGCATCGTTTGAGCCTAGGATAGCCTTCATGCGCAATCACCACGTGTAATAGTTGTCCTTGGTGAGGCGGGGACATTGGACACAAAAGAACCCATTCGCCATCATTCTATCGACTTGGTTCTGATACCACTTTGTTGGACGTAGGAAGAGTTTTAGTATGCTAGTTGGTGGAAAGGGGAATTGTTGGTAAAGAGAGAATTGGACAATGTGTGAAGAAGGACTTCACTTAATTTTGCTTGATGGAAAGTGGAGGATAAGAACTAAATACACTTTAATACATTAGATAGAAGCCTTGATAGATGACTTCGTAGGAGAGACTAACTATGACACTTGCTAGGACACTTTCAAAAGGAGACTTGAAGACTTACTTGGATACTTGATAGAAGGCTTGAAGACTTACTAGATGTTAGAGTACAAGTCCCTATTTACAGGGAGTGTAGGAGGATTATAGATTACATCATCTAGTAATTTCTCAACCTAGAAACATCTACATATATTTTGTATGACAATTCTAGTAACACACACTACATCATTGTTCTAGACTCTTCTACGAATTTAGTAGCTTATTAGGCCAATAGTTCTAGTAACCTCCACTAACTAGTACAATTATTATTGAGCATCAAGACATAACCCATATAACAATTATGAACACATATATATTTGGGCTAAATGAAGTTTAGCCTCCAACAGAGTAAACAATCCAGGACAAAAGAACTACACTTATATACAAAAATATATCTAACATGTGAAGGAAGGAATCCATTTAAGCTTTCTCCCCTTCACACAGAGGCCTCCTAGTTTGATGATGTTTATCTCCACTTTTTGCTATTATGTCCAACTAACCCGATCATATCACAACATTAAGGGATCTGTTTGGGACAACAAAACTATAGTACAAATCAACCAACATAACCAACAACATATTATTGTCAAGACATTATTAAAATTAACAACAAAATGAAAATGTGAAAAAATTATAGCATACTACAACTTAAGAGCTTGTATTATAGGCTTAACTTAGAGCCCGTTTGGTAATGCTTTTGCTTTCTAGAACGCTGCTTTTCGAATCCAAAAGCAGTATTTTTGTGTTTGGTAAAGTTTTGTTTTCTTGCTTTGTAGAAAGCAACTGCTTCCCTACAACAACTTTTGAAAAGCAGGCGAGGGGTTGCTTTCTATGATCTGTTTTTTGATTAATTTATCGTTTGACATCATTATCCACTAATAAATATTAGTAATATTTTTATTATAATAGTACTATTTATTATATCATGTCTGAGATAGTCGTTTTGACATTAACAAAAAGTCTAAAGCACTGATTACCAAACACAGAATGTCAAAAGTGCATTTCCACAACAAATTTTATACGGAGTTTACCAAACACTTTTTGTGTAGATTCTCACAACAACTTTCTCACAGTGCTTTCTACACAGCAGCTTTCTAAACCGCAACATCATTTTAGCATTTTGTAACAGATTACGCATCGGAATAAAATAAATAAAGATCTGCACAAGACCCTCTAAGGATCAAAGGACTAGACAACATAACGATAGTAAGGGATTTAGAATCAAATACTTTGTTTGTCTCCTTGGATGTCTTCAAATGCGAAATATTGTTCACGTCTCTACGGATAGTACACTCCTTGGATTGTCTTCGGATCCTCCACACCTTTGTGCTAGCTAGGGATGAAGGAGGAAGAAGAAGAATCACGCAAACCGGAGCAAAGGAGGCGGGACGCCTCCTTGAGGCCGACGGGTAGAGGGGGCGGACAAGGGGAGTTCGGCCCTTCTTGTCTTGTTCTCTCTCTCCTTGCTTTGTCTCTCCTCGTGTTATAAAAATTATGACACTCTTATAAGAAATAAGCTAGGAGTGTTCTTTATATAGTCTAACAACTCCTTGTTAACTACATAAAAGCCCCAATACTAATCCTGTCCTTACATGGATTAGTCCACATTGCAAATTAGTCCCGCTAAGTTTACATGTGATTGCGCAATGATCATTCTATTTAATTAATCACATTAATTAATTCCTAAGTCCGGTTTAATCCACATGGAGTGTGACCCCATAGGTTTCTACTTAGTTGGTAGTAACGATTACTAACATGGAGCGGTGTCTAGCAACACATCCATGCCACCCAACTAATAGAAATAGTCAGTAATCCGACAAACCTTGTGCAAGTATTGTCTCATCCCTTTGTCTCTATATCGGGATTGGACACGAGACATACAAGTCAAACTCGTATATCCAATCCATAGTTTCTCAATCCTTGGAATAGTCTTGTCCATGCAAATAACATCAATGTCCCATACTGATTTATCTGAGTCTGGCCAGACATTCTATAAGCACTATCCCTCGAGTGGCCGCGGATATTTGCTCCCGTAATGTGGCAGGGAAAAATTCTATCTACATCACTACCATATCTAAGCTTGCTTCCTATTGTGTCCGATATGCACCTTTATTACTACCCAGTTACGATGCAGCCTTTAACAATATCAAAACACAATATTCCACAACTAGAGGATCTAGTGACTTCAAGTCTAAGGATGACAATACCGTTGTCACTGCGAGAAGCACTTGTGACTTTAAATAACTTGTATGTAGCCTCCTCGTTATGGGTCAGTCCAGTATGCCATTACTTCTAACGCATACCCATGTTTTGGATCGTGATATCTCATATCAATCCAACCCCATTATAGGCTATACTTGATCGTCCTATTAATCAGTATAATTGACCAGGGATATTTAAGATATACAATACATTTGCAATCTAAGGACTTCATTATATTAAATATTTCCATAAATAATACAATGAATATTCTAGCCAAAAGTAATGTTCATACTTAATAAGATTGCCTCTAGGGCATCTATTCCAACAGTCTCCCACTTGCACTAGAGCCAATCTGGGGCATCTCGTATGCCTATAGATCTAGTGTGTCCTTCATGCTTGTGTTGAACAAGCGGCTTTGTGAAAGGATCTGATAGATTTTCATCTGTAGGAATCTTGCATATCTTCACATCTCATCTATCGATGATATCTCGAATAACATGAAACTTCCTGAGCACGTGTTTGGATTTCTGGTGTCACTTTGGTTCCTTGGATTGTGCGATCGCTCAAGTGTTGTCACAATACAACTCTATTGGATTCACAATACTAGGAACCACACCAAGCTCAGTAATGAAGTTCCTAATCCAAATAGCTTCCTTTGCTGCGCCACTCGCCACAATGTACTCAACCTTAGTTGTAGAATCAACAACCGTCTCTTGCTTGGAACTCTTCCAGCTCACAGCTCCTTTATTCAGTCAATACACAAATCTGGACTGCGATCTGAAATCATCCTTGTCGGTTTGGGAAGCTTGCATCCGTGTAACCCCTTACACGCAACTCTTCCTCCCCTCCATAGATCTAGAATGCATCATTAGTTCTTCTTAAGTAATTGATAATGTTCTTGACCGCTATACAGGGAATCTCACCCGGATTATACTGATATCTGCTTGTCATACTCAGCGCGTATGACACATCTGGTCTAGTACATAACATGGCGTACATGATGGACCCTATAGCCGAAGCATATGGAACCCTACTCATAAGGTTCTTCTCAATCTCATTGGAAGGATAATCATTCTTCGAAAGAGTGATTCCATGCGACATGGGCACGAATCTCTTCTTGAAATATTGCATGTTGAACCGATTCAACACATTGTCTATATATGTACTTTGACTTAGTCCTAGTAGCTTCCTCGATCTATCTCTATAGATCTTGATACCAAAAGTATATAAGTTGTATCTCCTAAGTCCTTCATTGAGAAACACTTTCCTAGCCAATCCCTTACAGATTGCAACATAAAAATGTCGTTTCCAATGAGTAGTATGCCATCTACATACAAGACCAGAAACGCAAGAGAGCTCCCACTAACCTTCTTGTAGACACAAGACTCCTCTTCGTTCTTGATGAAGTCAAACTCTTTGACCGCTTCATCAAAACTTCGATTTCAACTCCAGCTTCAATCCATAAATGGATCGTTACAACTTACAAACTTTATTTGCATGCTCTGGATCCACAAAACCCTCAAGTTATGTCATGTACACATCCTCGACGAGGTTTCCATACAGAGACGCTGTTTTGACATCCATCTGCCAAATCTCATAGTCGTAATAAGCTGCAATAGCAAGTAGGATTCAAATAGATTTGGTCAATTCGACTGGTGAAAAGGTTTCATCATAGTTTATAACATGAATCTGTCTGAATACTTTTGCCACCAACCGACCTTTATAGGTAATAACATTACCATCCATGTCGGTCTTCTTCTTGAAGACCCATTTGCACCCTATCGGCCGTGCCCCTTGGGGTGGTTCCACCAAATTCCATTATATGTTGGTATACATGGATTCCATCTTGGATTCCATGTCTTTAAGCCATTTCTGAGAGTTTGGCCCTTTCATGGCCTCTCCATAGGTAGTAGGCTCATCATCTATGAGCAAGGCGTCACCGGGCTTAGTCACAAGAAGTCCATACCTCTTTGGCTCCTGGCGTACTCTACTCGACCTACGAAGCTCTTGTGTTACTTGAACAGGTTCATCTACAACATCTTGTTGTTCCTGTTCATGTTCCGTAGTAGGATCAGTAGTTTGTGGTTCTTAAATTTCTTCAAGTTCTACAGTCCTCCCCCTTGCTTCTTTAGAGAAAAACTCTCTTTCTAGAAACACGCTGGACCAGGCAACAAATACTTTGTTCTCGGCTGGATTGTATATATAATATCCCTTAGTATCCTTAGGGTATCCCACAAACTTACCCTTATCCGAATTGGGCCCGAGCTTGTCTGTTTGTAAACGTTTTACATAGACATCGCAACCCCAAATCCTCATGAAAGACATTGTGGGACGCCTCCCACTCCACATCTCATATGGACTCGTCATAACCGATTTATATGGAACACGGTTAATGGTGAAAGCTGCACACAATAGAGCGTAGCCCCAAAATGATAATGGAAGACCAGTTTGACACATCATAGATCCAACCATGTCCAACAATGTTCGATTCCTCCTCTCGGACACGCCTTTCCATTGCTGCGTTCCCGGTGGAGTGAGTTGGGACAAGATCCCACACTCTCTAAGATAGTCGTCAAACTCTTGGCTTAAGTATTCTCCTCCACGATCCGATCGTAGAGCCTTGATACTCTTGCCAAGTTGCTTCTCTACTTCATTCTTGAATTCTTTGAACTTTTCTAAGGATTTGGATTTGGACTTCATAAGGTATACAAATCCATATCTACTGAAATCATCATTAAATGTAATAAAATAGACGTAACCACCCCTAACAGGCGTGGGAAATGGCCCACATACATCAGTATGCACGAGCACCAATTGCTCACTAGTCCTCTCACCTTTCTTATTGAAAGAGGAATTTTTCATCTTTTCTAATAAACAAGCTTCACATGTCTCATATGATTCAAAATCAAACGAGTCTATAAATCCATCCTTATGGAGTCTAGACACACATTTCTCGATTATATGGCCTAGACTATAGTGTCATAGATAATCAATATTTAAATCCTTCTTCTTAATCCTCTTGGTATTTATGTTATAGACCGGATTGCTTAGATCAAGGACATATAATCGATTAAATAATTGCGCACTACAATAGTAAATACTATCAAAATAAATGGAGCAACAATTATCCTTTATTGAAAAAGCAAAACCTTCCTTGTGACACGATTTCTTACGTGTATGCGCAAGTGCACGGTCAAGTAATATAGGGGTGGTATTTCAACCCCAAGTTATCGATCCCACAAGGACATGCTTGAGATTATTTAATTAGTTGTTAGCCGAGAATACAATACAAGGAGGAAAGAATTGTGATTGATTAAGAATTGAAATAAATAACTAACTAATATTTTTGTATTTTTTAATTTTATAAAATAAATATGGAAAAACTAGGCATTCTCTAGATCACCTAGGGTTGTAGACGATTTCCGGATTAGCTATGTAACACTTTAACTCTATTCTAGTTAAGCCGGGTAATAGCACTGACAAGACCCTCTCATAATGTTGAAGCTCATGGTTTAACCCTAAGGTTACATAAATAACCCGTGCCTTCTTTTCTTTCATTTCTTCGTTAATTGCATTTCCGCCCCATCTTCTCTCAGAACCAAATTAGCGCCGCCTGGACCAGCTATTTCGTACGAAATCAATCAGATTTCGCATGAAATCAATTCTGAGAATCAAAATAGAAGGGTGGTTTTATTTCGACCCGAATGATTTGCTTTTCTTCTTCTCCTTATTCGTGAAGCTGTTGGGTTTTGTTGCTGTGATTGGCGCTGCTGCTTCTTCTTTCTTCTTCTATGTGATTGGAGTGCTCTGTTTTGATCGAATTGATGGCTGCTGCTGATGATTGCTTCGGTGGTGGGTTCAAGTGGGTTGAATGTCTGTTGCCGTGGTTTGTAATTGACGTTAGATGACGGCATAACAGGTTGGAAATTTAGGAATTGGGGTTGCTGGTTATTTGGTTTAGGTACTAGTTATTGTTTGGTTCGGTGAAGTGGTGGTAATGGTGGTAGCTTGGTAGGTTGTGTTGTGAATGGTTGAAGGTTGTAGGTACTGGGTTCGTGGTGGTTTCAAGGCGGTTTTGGGTCTGGGTTTTGTTTCAGGTGCAGTATTGTGGTGGCTATGGAGGTTCTGTTGGTTGTTATTTGGTTGTGGAGGATGAAAGCAGTGGGTTCATAGGTGGTTGGTTACGAAATGGTGTTGGGTTTGTCACAGTAAGTGTGATTGTGGTTGTGGTGTTGGTGAGAATGAAGTTGGTAGTTTATTGTTGGTGAAGGATATAACAGTAGTGTTAAGAAATTGGTTTAGGTACTCATATGGGTGAAATTGGATAGATAGTTGTTTGGAATGGTCTACAGGTGATGGTGTGTGGTCGATTTGGTAATGGTGAATTCTGATTTGTGGTCTGGTAGTTTTGGGCAATAGGTAGCAGAGTGTAATGGTGGCTGTGGAGGTTAAGACTTAAGTATTGGGTTTTGGCCATAAGGGTGTATTCAGTAGGTGTAGGTTTGGGCATTGGTTTTGGCCATGGTTGTCGTAGCCTTTTTATTCTTCTGTTCTCATTTTCCTCAAGCCAATTTCTTGTGCTTCATCGTGTTCCGAAGTTCGTCTTCCCCTCTTTGCTTAATCTCACAATATCGTTTCCTGTTAAAACAACACGAACACCACTCGTGCGATCAAACGTGACAATTAAAGCTCACATCAACTAGAAAATGCCCGGACAAATCAAATAAGCACAACTAGCTTACTTACACGAAATCCTCACAATCATAGTATATTTCTCATATATATTACCTGGAAATGCACGCTAAAATATATAAAAACGTAGAAGAAATATTAACTCTATACAGAGTTATCAAATTCCCCCACACTACCTTTTTGCGCATCCCGAGCAAAATCTCATTCAAACTCCCTACACTATGATCTTTCGATCCACCGTTTTGCATACAATTTTACTTGCCACGTGACACAAACAACTCACACACACGACTATGGAATCTACATGCTCTATACAATGCAACTCGATTATTAAACAATGCAAATATTGAAACAACACATTTTTTTTTTACTTTCTAGAGATCGGGCAATCTCGCTATCACTAACCAAAATCATCAAGTTCTCACTAGTCTCTTTTGAAATTTCACAACCAATAGCAAGAATTTCGAGATAGAATGATTCTACGCACAAGCTCACTAAGGGGTCCCCAAACATCCACCAATAACTACCAAGACTCGGGCACTTACTTTAGCTCAGAGGGTCTAGGCATCCTACGTACTAAGATAGTCTTTCGTCTCCAAGTCATTTGAGGTTTTCAGACCCTCTTAGCCATTATTGCATTTGAATGCAAATTGTCCCAGTGACGGGAGACACAACTGCGTGTAATACGGCTTGACTTTAATTTTCTATAGATGCTCTAATTGGCTGGAATCCAAATTACCCAAATGAATGGAGGCACATTAGGTTTTTCACCGTATCTAATCCAAGAGAAGATTTTGATTCATTTTTTTTCATTCTCTTATAACTTTTTTCAACCGTGCATTTAGAGCTACTAAGTGTGGATTTTTTTGGTTAACTCTTGAAACCGCCTTAAGGGATGGTGGTGTATGCCCCTCGACTTCACTTAGGACAAGGCAACCGTACCACATGGAACCGACTCTACACGAAGGTCCACCCCAGATTTACAAGAGACCACAAGTTTCCACTGAAAACAGACTTTTCAAATACCTCAAGACCAAATCCTCCTAGCACACTATAGAAACTAAAGGTATGCCCTCGTTTTCTTCCACTTTTCCCTGAATACCCGGGACATCCTTTCGGGAAACAGATGCGCAAGATACTAAAAGTTAATGTTTTCCTACTACGGTGCTTTCTATTCTCAAAGTCTCTTTCACTGAACTCTCTTTAGTTTCTAGCTTCATCAATTGCCCTTAACTCAAATTTTTTTAATATTTATGATTTTTCACCTTTCTCATTAATATTTTTTTTTCACTTTTCTCCAACACTCTACATGCTAGGTCAACTCGACTAACCACACAACTTGGGTAGGGGGACTCAATAATGTAAAAGTGCTAACAATGCATAAAATACACAATCTAACACAAAACGACAATATATTTAAAACACACTATACTAACCACACTACTCACAATACTAACACAATCTATATGTAACAAAGCTATGCAAAACATACATGGCTAGCAAAAATATACACAACCCCCCCCCCCCCCCCACACTTAAGCGTTTCGTTGTCCTCAACGAATTTAGAGATATGATAAGATGACTCATCAATTAAATGTGTAGGTGGTGGATCTCCACAATTATCGCTCAAAACGTAGACGCCGAGGGTGTAAGAGACACCTGAGGTGCCCGAAACTACATGGGCAGCGTGTCCGCGAAATTGCAAAGAAAAGGGGTCTTGTGGACCGTTGACAGTTTCCCGCTGATGACGATCATCTGAGCAATCCCCAAGCTACATCATGCTACAATGTATCTCCCCTAAGGTCGTGTGTGCCTCGCACACCGGGGTAGATTGCTCCATCCTGCAAAAATGCACGAAAAAAATCCCCATCTCCCTCAAGAGTCCCCATGTGGGTCAAATGTGCCATGGCACACTGGGGTAGATTCTTCGCTAACATTACTTGCAAACCTAGACAACTCATCAGTCCCCCTCTCTCACCTCTCAAAATCAGGTATGGAGAACTAAAACGAAAAAAAAACAAATAACATCCTACTCTACATTGGGTTTCCTCCCAAGAAGCGCTTGTAATTTAAGATCGATGGCCCGACCCGGTTACCTCAACCGAAAAGGATAGTGGAGGCTGATTTATCCCTCCACTTCCTCTTCTTCCACCATCTTTTCTCCATAACTTCAAGTGCACCCCTGTACTGTGCAGATGGTGGAGAGTTGTAGAAGCTAACCCCTTTCATCTTGCATTTTATTCTCTTGATCAGCTTCCACCAAGTACCATTGGGCTCAAATGCATCCTGCTCCATAAAGTCGTCCCAGTAGTACATCTTTGGTGCTTTATGCTCTTCAATCAACACATGCAGTCTATTTACACCCCCACACTTGTTGGTTTCCATGTCCTCTATAGCAACAGTCACAAGTGCTACATTAGCTTCATTATCAGGAACCCACAAGCTCCCAATGTAAGTGTCATCCAAATCGTCCTCTTGTGGTGATGATGATGGAGGCTCAAATTTAGGCTCAACGTCACGTGGCAAGGGATCCTCTTGTGAAACTTGAATAACTGATTCCCCTGTCGCTAACAGTTTCTCTATTTGTTTCGTTAACCTCTTCATCATCTCCCTCACGTATTCCATACCTGTGGCTGAATCCTCTTGTGATAATTGTGTAGCAACAGACAAGAACTTGACGCATACTTGGATATCCTCCATAATACTGCGCCGTTCTTCCATATCCACTGACGAGTCTTCCTGATGCTGACGAAGCTGTGGTGGATCGAATATGCATGCATCTTCATACGATCCTTCTTGCATTTAAAGCACCAAATCACTGAGCAGTCATCCGTGTGCCAAATTCTGCATCTAGCACAATAGTAGGGGTAATCAGAGATCCCCTCATAATCGTCCTCGCTCGACATGCTCATTATATCTTCTGCTTCCCGCGTCCCTGCGAAAACAAACTCAGAAGATACCCGTGAAGCAAAGAGATAAAAAATTAAACAAAACTAAAAAGAAATACTCTAAACTAACTCCTAACTAAATAATCTACCGATGTCCCCGGGAACGGCGCCAAAAAATTGACACGATTTCTTACGTGTATGCGCAAGTGCACGGTCAAGTAATATAGGGGCGGTATTTCAACCCCGATTTATTGATCCCACGAGGACATGCTTGAGATTATTTAATTAGTTGTTAGCCTAGAATACAGTACAAGGAGGAACGAATTGTGATTGATTAAGAATTGAAATAAATAACTAACTAATATTTTTGTATTTTTTATTTTTATAAAACAAATATGGAGAAACTAGGCATTCTCTAGATCACCTAGGGTTGTAGACAATTTTCGGATTAGCTATGTAACACGTTAACTCTATTCTAGTTAAGCCGGGTAATAGCACTGACAATCTCCTCTCGGTCTCATGTCGTTCTACGTCACGGTCTACTTGGTGTCCTGTCGGTCCACCTACATCTACCGGTCCGTTCTAGTAGGCTAACGACAATGTACAGAATGATGTCCTCTCAGACCACCACCATACGAACACCTCACTATCTCCTACCGAATCAACCCACTAAGGCCATTCCTACACACTTCTCTTCTCAGTCTCAGTGATTAATTAAGGCTTGTTGTTCATATCTCATCACAGCTAGGTCTAAGTCGCTCTCGCGCACTCGCTAGCTAATTAACAAGTCCGGTTAATTACTCCATTCTTGCCAAGGATTAAGCACAGCATATGAACAATTATCTAAAACAAATATTAACATTAAGCAAGAAATTGATTCACGAATAAAACCTAAATCTCGTGATTATCAAATCCTAAACTAGCCGTGTCAATAGACTAGATTCAATAATAAGATCAAGAAACTAACATTCATTCAATAAATCAAACCCGAAGCATGAAACAATGTCTTAAATCCGGAAAACATATTGTCTACATAAACCCTAGGCTATCTAGAGAAGCCTAGCAAATCGTCTAGCTAATCGTATTAAAACTAGCAAAACAAAATTTCTCCATAATAAAGATAAAGAGAGGAAAGAAGAAACAAACTAAGAATTGAGCTCCGTAGTCTTCTTCTTCTTCCCTTGCGCCTCCTTTCTTCTCCACGTCGTGTCTGCTTTTCTCTTGCGTTGTGTTGAATCGCAGAATAGCCTCAAGAAATCAGCCTCTTGGTCTTATTCTTCTAGACTCGTAGGTTCACTTAGATTAAAACTCCATTTTGTACAATTTCCCCTCTCATAATGTTGAAGCTCATGGTTTAACCCTAAGGCTGCATAAATAACCCGTGCCTTCTTTTATTTCATTTCTTCTTTAATTGCATTTCCGCCCCATCTTCTCTCAGAACCAAATCAGCGCCGCGTGGACCAGCTATTTCGTACGAAATCAATCCGATTTCGCACGAAATCAATTCTGAGAATCAAAACAGAAGGGTGGTTTTATTTCGGCCCGAAATAGACTTATGATTTTTGGCTAAGTATCGTCCTCCCCTGACTTTTATTCGCTTTTATTCTTCTCCTTCTTCGTGAAGCTGTTGGGTTTTGTTGCTGTGATTGGCGCTGCTACTTCTTCTTCTTTATTCTTCTATGTGATTGGAGTGTTCTGTTTTTATCAAATTGATGGCTGCTGCTGATGATTGCTTCGGTGGTGGGTTCAAGTGGGTTGAAGGTCTGTTGCCGTGGTTTGTAATTGACGTTAGATGATGGCATAACAGGTTGGTTATTTAGTAATTGGGGTTGCTGGTTATTTGGTTTAGGTACTGGGTATTGTTTGGTTCGGTGAATTGGTGGTAATGGTGGTAGCTTGGTAGGTTGTGTTGTGAATGGTTGAAGGTTGTAGGTACTGGGTTCGTGGTGGTTTCAGGGCGGTTTTGGGTCTGGGTTTAGTTTCAGGTGCAGTATTGTGGTGGCTATGGACGTTCTGTTGTTTGTTATTTGGTTGTGGAGGATGAAAGCAGTGGGTTCATAGGTGATTGGTTACAAAATGGTGCTGGGTTTGTCACAGTGAGTCTGATTGTGGTTCTGGTGTTGGTGAGAATGAAGTTGGTTGTTTATTGTTGGTGAAGGATTTAACAGTAGTGTTATGAAATTGGTTTAGGTACTGATATTGGTGAAACTGGATAGATAGTTGATTGGAATGGTCTACAGGTGATGGTGTGTGGTCAATTTGGTAATGGTGAATTCTGATTTGTGGTCTGGTAGTTTTGCGAAATGGGTAGCCGAGTGTAATGGTGGCTGTGGAGGTTAAGACTTGGGTATTGGGTTTTGGCCATAAGGGTGTATTCACTAGGTGTAGGTTTGGGCATTGGTTTTGGCCATGGTTGCCGCAGCCTTTTTATTCTTCTACTCTCATTTTCCTCAAGCCAATTTCTTGAGCTTCATCGTGTTCCGAAGATCGTCTTCCCTTCTTTTCTTAATCACACAATATCGTTTCCTGTTAAAACAACACGAACACCACTCGTGCGGTCAAACGTGACAATTAAAGCTCACATCAAC
This sequence comes from Linanthus parryae, assembly GCA_023055425.1. NCBI lineage: Eukaryota > Viridiplantae > Streptophyta > Magnoliopsida > Ericales > Polemoniaceae > Linanthus > Linanthus parryae. Next base: position 88,572,745 of record JALGPY010000006.1, on the reverse strand, counting down.
TAGAAAACGCCCTGACTAATCAAATAAGCACAACTAGCTTACACGAAATCCTCACAATCATAGTACATTTCTCATATATATTACCCGAAAATGCACGCTAAAAGATCTAAAAACGTAGAAGAAATATAAACTCTATACAGAGTTATCACCTTGTCCAAAAAAGAAATAGAAATAATGTTTCTGCTCATAGCAGACACAAATAACAATTATTTAACTCTAAAACTAATCTTGAAGGCAAAGACAGTTCGTACACACCCACGGCCAATGCATCAAATTTTTCTCCATTTCCAACGCGCAGATCTATCTCTCCTTTAGTTAATCTTCTACTTCTCTTTAGATCCTGCACATTTCGATAAATGTGAGATCCACATAAAGTATCCAATACCCAAGATGAAGAGATAGTTAAATTGACATCTATAACAAAAATACCTGGTGGTGGTGGAATCACTATTGATACTTCTCCAGATAGTTTGGACAGTTCATCTTCTAGTGTCCAGGCTGACTGCAGTAGTGACAATCACCCTTAGTCACGCCCTTGGCAACGCCACCAGCAGGTTTAAGGGCAGCTTCCTTAGGTTTGGCAACTTCCTTGCCTTTTCCTTTGAGGTAGAAGCAAACCTTTTGCTCTTTCCTTTGTTCACCATTATTATGGTCTTTCCCTTTCCCTTGTTGATGCTTTTTTCAGTTTTCCTCAACATATTGAGTAGATCTGGCAGAGGGTTGGCGATATCATTCATGTTATAACTATCAGTTCATGATGAACTGTCCATAACCATCAGGCAACGATTGGAAGATGAGATTAGTCGCCAACTCTTGCCCCACCGGAAACCCTAGGCGTGTGAGGCTCTCCAAGTATCCGATCACACGGAGCACGTGAGGCCCCACAGGATTTCCCTCTAACATATGACATTTGAACAATGCCTTGGAAACTTCATACCGCTAAACTCTCGCCTGCTCATATCAAGCGCAGCCATGTTCTCATTTTGCTTCTGAAGCTCAGAGCTCATGGTGCAAAGCATCAGGTATGCCACATCATTAGCATCGTCAACAATCTTTTGATGTGCCTTTATGAATGCAGCAAAATTATTTTCTGGAGCCTCAGGAACTGGCTCCTCTAGAGTGTACAATTTCTTTTCCTGCTTGAGAACGATTCTCAAGTTCCTGTACCATCCTAGAAAGTTCGTTCCAGAAATATTGTCCTTCTCAAGGACGGCTCGTAGGGAATGTGATAAATTCGATGAATTGTTTGCCATTGGAATTCTACAAAATGAGAAATATACAAGTTTTAATATTTTGTGAACAAATAACTGTATTTAATTATGGTTAGATTATTAAACACAGCTCTCACTATTTTTCTCTGATTAATGACCCTCAATATTAATACGGAAAATATCATTATATTTTCTAGGGGGTCCAAGATCCATATTCCACTTCCTTTTGAGCTTGCTTTGGCAAGTCACCCAAAAGTTAGTTATTTAGGTAGGAACAATTCCAATTGCATCCTTATGCAACTTTGGTTCAATTGGGAAAATAACTCCTTATTTATCTATCCCATAGATAATCCCAATTGGTTGCCTCTAGGCATTCAATCCTATTAAAATTACATAGTTTTGTCCAACCTCTTACTCCAACAATTGCAAATTACTTGCTTGTATATCATGATAAACCAAGTCGCCATGCTTTGTCACACACGAACTTGGTAAAGCATGATCATGATGAGTGTTTAAGTAACGAGAAGGCAAAATGCAATATTTAAATTTGAGGGATTTTCTTGTCAATTTTAATTTTTTTGCTGATCCATATCAATTGATCTACTTATTTTGAGTTGGGGAAACTCACAATAAAAGATCTGGGTTGTATTTCTTGTTACCTATTTTGTTTGTATCATCCATACGCCAACAATAAATAACAAGACAATAAATTAAACAAACACAAACAAAAATTAAACGTGATATGAATATGGCCTCTAAACTAAGATATTCGCAAGCCAATGAGAATATCTACGAACCCTAAAAATAAAAAGTTCATCTCCATGCGCCTCCATAGTTTAGTCCATGCTCCATAGCCCTGTGGGATGTCGCCATCTTGTTGTTTCTTCTATTCTGTAGGCTTCTTCTCCATGTCTTGACTATCATCTACTCTATCTTATACTAGCTAGCTTCTATACTAAATAGAGAGATCTCACAAGTTGAGAGGAAGACCGACTCACAGGCCGTAAAATATAATTAACTATTACATTGATTATATCGGCTCCCATGACATAAAAACAAACCACAAAATAAAACAATCACAATATACACCTAAGGCCATATCCAATCACCATGCGAATAGCATATAAACAGTTAAAATCCAATTTTGACGTGCTTGGTCAATTTTAATTAATTTTGGATGAACTAGAGTCAAGACGGTCCAAGAGGGCCCACCAATACTCTTGGCCGAACCCCAAAAGAACGCCACAAAGGCCTGGGCCAGCCGCCCCCTAGGTCACACTGCTAGGCCGTGCGCTAGGGAGGCCCGGCCCCTTGGCCGTGGCTAGCTTGGGCGGCAAGGAAGAGGAGGGGCGGTCCCTGGCGGGGTCGAACCTCCTTAAGAAGTTTTTTCCAAAACAACTTCTTCTTCTTTGTTGCCCAAGTTTAGTTGTTTCTAAATTGAAAAACTTATTATCCAATTTGTGCCCTAACCCAAGTTTTCAAGATCCAAAATGACACATCAATATGTGATCCAAATTCACTAATCCTTACATCCCATGTAATATTAGATCTTATTTGGTTGAATCATATTCAAAGTTGAATCGATCTGCTTAATTATTTAGCTTTACGCGATCAATTCACAATTTAAGGTGTAAAACTAACAAAATTAACACATAAACTACGTTATGCTTTATGACCTGTGGCTCTGATACCACTGTAGGATTTTGTAACGGATTACGCAGCGGGATAAAACAAATAAAGACCCGCACAAGACCCTCCAAGGATCACATGCTAGATAACATAACGATAGTAAAGGATTTAGCATCAAATACCTTGTTTGTCTCTTGGATGACTTCAAACGCAAAATATTGTTCACGTTTCTACGGATATTCCACTCCTTGGATTATATCCGGATCCTCCACACCTTTGCGCTAGCTAGGGATGAAGGACGAAGAATAAGAATCACGCAAACTGGAGCAAAGGATACGGGACGCCTCCTTGAGGCCGACGGGTAGAGGGGGTGGACAAGGGGGGTTCGGCCCTTCTTGTCTTGTTCTCTCTCTTCTTGATTTGTCTCTCCTTGTGTTATAAAAATTATGACACTCTTATGAGAAATAAGCTAGGAGTGTTCTGTATATAGTCTAACAACTCCTTGTTAACTACATAAAATCCCCAATACTAATCATGTCCTTACATGAATTAGTCCACATTGCAAATTAGTCCCACTAAGTTTGCATGTCGTTGCGCATTGATCATTATATTTAATTAATCACATTAATTAATTCCCAAGTCCGGTTTAATCCACAGGGAGTGTGACACCATAGGTTTCTACTAAGTTGGTAGTAACGAATACTAACATGGAGCGGTGTCTAGCAACACATCCATGCCACACAACTAATAGAAATAGTCAGTTATCCGACAAACCTTGTGCAAGTATTGTCTCATCCCTTTGTCTCTATATCCGGATTGGACACGAGACATACAAGTCACACTCGTGTATCCAATCCATAGTTTCTCGATACTGGGAATAGTCTTATCCATGCAGATAACATCAATATCCCATATTGATTTATCTGAGTCTGGCCAGACATTCTATAAGCACCATACCTCGAGTGGCCGCGGATATTTGCTCCTGTTATGGGGGAGGAATAAATTATATCTACATCACTACAATCTCTAAGCTTGTTTCCTATTGTGTCCGATATGCGCCTTTATTATTACCCAGTTACGGTGCAGCCTTTGATGAGATCAAAACACAATATTCCACAACCAGAGGATCTAGTGACTTCAAGTCTAAGGATGACAATACCGTTGTTACTACGAGATGCACTTGTGACTTTACGTAATTTGTATGTAGCCTCCTCGTTGTGGGTCAAACCAGTTTGCCATTACTCCTAACGCAAACCCATGTGTTGGATTGTGATATTTCCATATCAATCCAACCCCATACTAGTTTATAGTTGATCGTCCTATTAATCAGTATAATTGACTAGGGATATTTAAGATAACAACACATTTTCAATCAAATGACTTCATTATATTAAATATCTCCATAAATAATACAATGAATATTCTAGCAAAAAAAATAATGTTCATACCAAATAAGATTGCCTCTAGAGTATCTATTCCAACAAGCATTACCAAAGTAGCCCTTAGTCTGTGCAACAAGTCTGGATAAAAATATAAATTTGGAGTGACATCTTATCATACCAAAATTAAAGAAAAGTATACCGAATTCTATTTTTTCAAACGACATATGATCATACCAAAAGCAGAGAAAAGTTTGGCTGCAAAATTGACAGTTACTATTTATAGAATGTGGAAATTGAGTTAAGTGGACAATATATACTTCTAAAGTTGTAAGATTGGCATGTGATTACTATCATAAACTGGCAATCAAATTTAACCAAGGTCACTTTCATCTTGCTCTTTCATGGATCAAACAAATATAAAACTGCAACCTGCTCCATCACATTGGTGATGTCCATAACCAACTGCCTGTATATTTCGCATTCTTTGCTTAAATTTTTTGGTTCTACCAATCTCACACAAATTGAACCACTCTTGTTGTGATTTCGACAATTTTTCTTGTCTTCTCATTCTAAAATTTTGAACAAACCTGAATTTAAAGCACAACATCTTTGATAATGAGGCCTAGAGGTATGAGTAATGAAGCACATTTCAGAAACCAAGTAGGCCCTAACGAATAACATGGAAAAACTAAGCACATTCAGTTATGTGGATTTCATAAGTGGATTTCCACTATGTGCGTACATGTTGATATGGTATTGGCAGATAAAATATCTCTGAACAGGATGTAAAGAAAGCTCATAACACCTGAAGTAACTAAAGACAAAGAACCTGGAGAAATTGTATTTAAGCGGTAAAATCAATAATGCCGAGAGAAAACATAAATGTGAGCACACTGTGGCACAATATAAAAACGAAAAAATTAGCAAATAAATAACTATTTACACAGAGTTTGCCCTTTTATTTGAGAGTTGAGGAAGAGTTGGAGAAATACAATACCTTTCTGATTACATGGATTATATCACTGACCATAATCGAAATAAGATGGGGCAAGAAGTTTCAATATGCTTCACTATGTGACACCACAAAGGTCAATGAACAAACTCAGCTTTGAAGAAGCATATAATTCCGCTCCAATCAGAGTCCAATCGAAGTACACTGCAAAACTTAGCTTCAACGTTACACAAACAGGTCATGGTCACCTTGTATCAACCATACCATCACTAAACTAAGTTAAAATCAAATAATCCTACAAAGTGCTACCTAATACTAAACCTAGTGTAAGACATCTAGGGTTTATCAAATACGAAAGGTTATTAGATTTTTCCCTACTAATGCTGCACAACCAAATAGACCCGCCCCAATTAACAATATACATGCAACATTAAGAGTAAAGTTGTGTAGAAAATCAACCTTAGGGAAGCAGGAAACTTGAAATGGAACCAAGGCTAGATATGCTCCAATCAAAGTGATGATCCATCATAATCCTAATAAGCACAGTTACACTCTCATCTGACCATTGGAACTTGGAACAACGAATGGCAACTAAAACCATTGGTATGAGCCTTGACTTCTTGCCAAATGTTTGAGTACTAATGTTGCCTTCAGTCGCTGGCTGATATCGTGGATGGTTGAAGAACATGACCTTTGTAGTTGTTATTTGCTGAGTTTACTTTGATATCTATGAACTCAGGCCACCCATCCTACTCTAAGAAGATCCGTATGATTATCAAGCAAGCATTGAATTATTAATGTAACAGTAATGTTAGAGTGAAAACCGACCCATTGATAAGAAATCAAAGAGAATAGACTAACCTGGGCAACAAATTGCTGCTGCAAATCGGAGCAGAAATGTTACCCCCTAGGTAACGATTGGGCACACACACACACCCAAACACGATAAGTAAAAGAGACAAATGAAAAGACTGATTTGTTTATTTGTTTGACTAATAATCGGGGATTAAATCCCTTTAAATAGATAAATAAACTGAACTATCCTAACCCTAGACCTGACATGCCAAGCCCGGATTATTAATTAATGTAATAACATAATTAAATACTAATAAACTTAAATAAATATTATTGATACGATACCCGTATCAAGAAAGCTGGGCGGCCTCTTCTGGATGAACGGCTATTTGCAATGAAAGATAACGAAATCAACCAAGCGAAGTAGAAGAATAAAAATCGAAGAAAGAAATCAAAGAAGAGAAGAATAGACTAACCTGGGCAACAAATCGATGCAGTAAATCGGGTAAGAAAGATAGGCAGCCTCTTCTGAAAGAACGTCTGTTTGCAATCAAATATAACCATATAAAAGAGCGTAGAGAAAGCGAATAGACTAACCTGAAGCAGAAAGATTGGCGGCTTTTTCTGGATTCAGACCTTAATCAAAACGATGCGACCTTAATCGGAAGAAAACCTTGGCCGGAAGCGAGGGAGAACGTGGATTCAGACCTTAATCGGACGACGCAACCTTAATCAGAAGAAGACCTTGGCTAGAATTGAGGGAGAACGTGGAGGCGAGCAGACGATGAAAGAGGAAATTTTCTTAGGTTCAACTCTGTCCAGTTGTAAAGAAGAGATACAATTTAAAGGTTGCGAATTAGTGATGTTTTAATCCGACGGCCAAAAATGTCTCCTCAAAACGTGTTTAAAAAATTTCCTTTAAAAGAAGAGGGACCCACACTCCCATCTTATTATATAGATACGCTTAAATATTATATTTTCTCCTTCCAAAAATCTTACATGGTATCATATTTCTAAGTTCCCGATGACCTAAATCACGCTTCTGCCTCTGGCGGGCGGCACCGCAACTAGCCGCTCGCTGGAATTGGTTGTTGCTTTAATTTTCCGCTAGCTATTCTTCTTGTGTTGTCGCGCAAACAATAATCCCCGGACTGTTGTATGTTTTATCATCACCCTCTCGTCCATTCACCTCACCTTCGGTACCATTCATCTCGGATTAAAAATCATAGCCCACCCCTGAAAATTTCATGGGGAACGGAGGTGTAACGTGCGTCACATGCCATCGGAAGTTCACACATCGCCGACTCCCCTCCCCACATGCCAACATGCCCCAGGCGCGTCCGGCTCCTTATTGGCTCAGCTATCTTTCATGCCTCTCCAGTCAGCCATCGAATTTCGCGTGGAAAATCGGCTCAACTCCATCTCGTGGCTCAAATCCAGCTCGCTTCAGCATGTGGCATCCTTTCGAGTCGCGTCCTACACCTAAAAAAAATCGGTTTGCTACGGCAAGCACGCTCCTCATTAAATCAAGAATAAAATTTGTTAGAATGAAACGACGAGGAACAATGGTTGTCGACATGCGGTCAGAACAACTCTGTCGGTAGTTCGACCAACAGAAACAATCATTGGTCGTTAGAAGTTAGAATATTATAGCCGACGGCTTTGCCACTACTTTTGCTATTCATTATTACCTTTGCCGACGACCTCCCGATTGTCTTGTTTCGTGGTTAGAACTTCTGCCGACGATCATTTCAACAAATTTTTGTCGTCATTGAAACTATGCCGACGACGTTGCTCGTTGTTTTTAATTTAAGACGACCATTTTGTTGTCGTCTTTTTGTCTTAGCGTAGCATTTTTCCTTGTAATTAAAACAGAGTAACATGCTCACGGAGATATCTTTTTCCTAATAAAATGCTCGCTGTGTTATTATTTGGTCTTCTTCATAGACGACTACTTCTGTAGTCGCCTATCTCTAACCATTTTACGCTTGCCCAAAAAACTTGTTGATCTTGTTTTGATAACCAAAAACACAACAAAAGTGCACGTTTCGTTGGTGATCTTTTTTACACCCACACATAACACAATTAAATAAACTTACGAAACACACAAGCTTTCAGTCAAAAGCTTTTACAATACTAGCCAAATTTGCGACAAAACCCAGAACAATACAATATTGTTTCATGGACAATTCAAATATAAAATCTCACAAATCAGCGACACAACCTTGCCAAAATATTAAAATATTCCACAACAAACCCCAAACAACTTTCAGAAACCGATGTGAACTGTGCAAGTAGGTACTCAAACAAGATCAAATATACTTTAGAAGGGGGGGGGTGTGAATAGAGTATGACAACTTTTGCTTAAAATGGCGGTTCAAAAATAAGCAGAGAAGATTTGAACTGAAACTGAAACTGACGGATTAAAAGCTACTGAGACTTTTCAAGGCCTTGAAAGGCTTTTCAAAGCTTTGAACCTTTCCTGTGTTGAAACAGTTTGTAAGCAATTAAAGTACCGAAATGTAAAGAGCAAGACACAAGTATTTGTTACCAGGTTCAGCCTCCAAAACGCATACTCTTCGCCTGAGGGATCTGATCCCTCTAGGATTTCAACTACTTTGTATTTATGATCACTAGTTAAGCCCAAGATCTCATGCCTAAGAGAATTGTCATACTCTTATACCAGCATGTGGTTCTCTCTAACCTATCTAGTACAACTTCAACTACTTGACACAATAAGATTCTCTGTTGTTCGTATTGAACAACTCAACGAGAATATAATATAGAAGACTAAGATATCTAATCAATAAACATTTTAAGCACAAGTAGAAGAACACTGTGAAGACTATGAAGCAGGAAAGATTGGAAGTGTTTTTCTGAGTGTAGAATGGATTGAATGATTAGTTGATATTCTTCCTTGTTGCTCTCTCAATCCTAATATGTTTTTCTGTGTCTCTGTATCTTTGTCTCTCTTCCTCTGCAGTCATTCTCTTTGAATTTGAGGAGTTGCTGCAATAGTTACCAAAATTGTTACAACAGAATTCCTAAAAAATCCTCAACAGATTCTTGAGTCTTCAACAACTCTTTTCCAACGGATATGAGCTTGATTTTCTCCACTGATTTTGAGCACAGTTTGTACATACAATCTCGAGACAAATTTTGAACAAATCCCATAAAAATAGCAAAGTTGTAGAGACATGTTTGGCAATCCTGCATATAGGAATTTCAGGCTAAAAACTCTAAACATTTTCAAAGCTTTCAAAGCTTTCTTTGAACCTACAAAACATAGTTAGAACATAAACTATCTAACAACAAATAAACACAAAATATAAGTACTTGTTTCGTAATTCTTTAAACGGATAGTTAAGCAATATTTCCAGATAAAGATAACTTTAGCAAGCACAGATAATTTATCTTTCATCACACACTTAAAGCCTAGGAGACAAACTCCCCCTCAGTTCAACATTGCTTTGAAACCAGTTTCACGTCTTTGAAACATGAGTTGAGTTAACAGTCTCCCCCTTGATGAAAGACAAAAATAATAATCTGTTAGACTGTATATCTGCACTGAAATCATAGTCATTAGCAATAAAAAAGAACCAGCCATATGAAATCAAAATGAAATACTAAACAGCTAAGAAAATTTCAAAACATCAATAACTCAGAAAAGTAAACACATATCCACGTAAACAAACAAGTTCACCTCCACACAAGAATCTAATTTCTCCCCCTTTTTGACTTCCATCAAAAGAATGAGAAAATTGTTGGACCTTATTACAGAATTCTGAAAATCTTAAAAGAAAACTTAGAGTTTTAAAAGAGGAAAATTGTTCAAGGTTTTGAAAAAATGGAAAGAAAAGGCAAGAGTTTAAGGGATTGGAGTCTGGTCATCTGTCTCAGATCCTTCAACATCCTCTTCTGCATCAGAGTCTTCAACATCCTCTTGATCACCTTCCTCTTCCTCTTCTTTTTCTTTTTCTGCCACTACTTTTTCTTGCACTTTCTCCTTCCCTTTGTTAGCTTTCCATTTTTCTGCAGCCACAACCTCAGTACCTTCCTCATCAACCTGCTCAAACAGATCTTCAGAAGCAACAATTTCTGGAATAACATTCTTCTTTTGCTTCTTCTGCTTCAGAACATCCCCAATGACTATCTGAGAGTCAATGCTGCATTCTTTCCATGTTCCCTTATCTCCAACATTCTCTTCAGTATAATACTCATCAAAGAGCTCCCTGGTAGAATTTTGAATTCTTCGAACTCTTTGAAACCTTTTGAACTTGTGCAGTCTTCTTGCACATCCACCAAGTTCAAACTATTCAAAACTTTGGAGATCTCGTCATTCAAGGAGGAAACCAGGTACTTCAATTTCTTGAATTTAGTACATATCTCAAATTCACCCAGTTTGAGTTCATAAATTTCATTCTCAATAACATCCAGCTTATGTAGCACCTGAGACTGATCTTGAGTAGTAGAGGGTAAAGCTAGAGGATAGGTTAAGGCTTTTGTCTTAGAGAACTTCTTGGATTTCAGCCCACTCTCAGAAAGTTCTAAATATTTCCATTCTCCCTTAGAAGTCTGCACAATTTCAATCCTTCGAAAAGAAGCCTCATTAATCATACCAAAACCAGCAGAAATCTTCTCTTCTTTACAAACAGGGATGTCAAATTGTGTGAAGATAATAGGTAGGAGATTGGCATAGGGTAAAGCATGGTTTATGTTCTTGGTATTACAGTATAGCATGTGCTCCATCATATTGCAAGCCAAATCAATCTCAAAACCATACATTACCAAATACATCAAATACAGAACCCTATCAGTGAGAAACTCCTTCAAATTCTCCCTAGGCACCACACACCTCATCAAGATAGTGAACAAAATTTTGGCCTCAACAGTTAAGACAGAAAGTGTTAATTGTTTAGAGGTTGAGGGTGTATTAGGTCGAAAGAAATCCACTGAAGCCAACCTTATTGACTCCTACTTACTTGGAATACTATCTACCTCATAAACTTCCGGACAACCTAACACCTTAGCAAATACCTCACGATCTAACTGAACATCTATACCAGCATCCTTAGAAGATAAAATCAACTCTTTACCAAGAACTTGTCTGAGGTTAAGATAAAACAGTCTAGTCAATATAGGGTATGCTTCTTCAGAGGGATTCAAAATCTTCCTAATAGAAGTCTCTTTTAATATTTTAACGCACTCTATATCCATCTCAAGCATCTTAGTTTTAATCATACTGCAAAATGCTACATGGGTTTATGCATAGCCATCTAACCAAATCCATTGTAATTTATAATTAATAAAATAATACTTTGATATAGAAGACTTACCAGAAACATATTTCTTCTCCCCTTTTAATTTTTTAATTTCTGAACCTTTTTCTCTTTAACCTCATTATCCTTAACAACTATCAGATCTTTTCTCACCTTCTTTGGACTGGCCTTCTGAACACCTTTTCCTTTGTCAGATTTAGCCTTCTGATCTAATATTACCTTGCAAGGGCTAGCTTTCTCCACATCCTTAACCTTTACACTCTTTTTCTTCTTCGGAGGAGATGGAAAGGGCAAGCTCTCACTCTTAGAAATGGAAGCTATAGACTGAATCTCCTCTCCTGTTTTAACTTTTCTCTTCTGAGCTTGGATCTTCTTCCTCATGTTGTCTAGCCATTGGTTCAATCGAATTCTCGGAGATTTTCTTAAATCCATTCGGAGAGGTCTAGGGTTTAGAGAGAGAGACATGGGAGAGATAAAAGGTATGCTAGTAGAGTTGGAGTGAAAGGAGGAAAATGATTAAAATCAATCTCTTTAAAGAATATTCTGTAATTTGAAATCTCAAAAACTATAACGGATTGAAAAAATAAATATTGATTTAATGTGTGAGAAATTTGATTAAATATTGCCAAGCAATTATCTACAGAGATAACACTCAGCACAAATTCATCCTTCATACCTTTCATGTAGTATGCAGATTTATATTCAAGGCTGAGAAAAGATTTTCAAGACCTTGAAAAACTGTTATACTTCAGACAAATTTTCAATTCTCTGAAAAAGATTTCAAGGCTTTGCAACCAATTAATATACCTGATACCCCCGTACATCAATGCATACTCGTTCAACATACCAAGTTCCAATATCAATGCTGCAAATCTATCTTCAAGCAATGGCTTAAAAATATCAGCAATTTGAAAATTAGTAGGCACAAAGGATAAAGACACATCACCTTTCTTCACATGATATTTAATGAAATGATGTATAACATCAATGTGTTTGGTCCTTGAATGTTGTACTAGACTTTTTGTAACAGAGATTGCACTAGTGTTGGCACAATCAAATACAAAATCCCTCATTTGTTGAACTATCCATAGCACTTGTGAACAACATGCTCTTGTTGCAAATATATTCAACTTCTGCTGTTGAAAGTGCTACTGAATTTTGCTTCTTTTAATGACCGCTTACGAAGAATGAGCCTAAGAATTGACAACATCCTGAAGTGCTTTTTCTATCCACTTTGTATCCTGCAAAATCAGCATCTGAATAGCCACAAAGAAAAAAATTAGACCTCTTTGGATACCAAAGACCTAAGTATTTAGACCATTGAGATAGATTCTTTTGACAGCCACTAAGTGAGATTCATTTGGATCATGTTGAAATCTAGCACACATACAAACACTGAACATAATATCTGGCCTACTAGCAGTGAACCAATCATACCTCTGAATTCTTTTTGGTTCACACACTTAACATTATGATCCTTTTCTAAGGATAGAGTGGGACTCATAGTATTTTTAGCAACATTGGATTGATACATAATGTACTTGTTCAGTAAATCCTTGGTATACTTGTTCTGATGTAGGAAAATTCCTTTCTTCATTTGATGAACATGACGTCCAAGAAAGATATTCAACTCTCCCATTAAGCTCCTTTAAAACTCCCTGCACATAAGACTTGAGAATTCATTGGATAGAGCATCATTAGTAGCACCAAACATTATATCATCAACATAAACTTGTACTACTAAGATGTCTTTCACATGTGTTTTGAGAAACAATTAACAACCAAACCTCTTTTGAAACTATTTTCAAAGATATAGTTAGACATTCTCTCATACCAAGCCCTTGGAGCTTGTTTAAGTCCATACAAAGCTTTATCAATTTCTTAAACGTGATTAGGAAAGTCATCACTTTCAAAACCAGGAAGTTGAGCAACATAAATTTTCTTGCAAATATCCATTTAGAAAAGCACAATTCACATCCATTTGATAAAGTTTGATGTTCTTGTATGAAGCAAATGCAAGTAACATTCTAATAGCTTCTAACCTGCTACACGAGCAAATGTATCCTCATAATATATACCTTCTTCTTTATTGTAGCCCTGAGCCACAAGTCTGACTTTGTTTCTAATTAAATCGACATTTGCATCCAACTTGTTTATGAATACCCACTTGGTTCCAATCACATACTGGTTCTTGGGAGCAGGAACCAAATTCTACACTTTGTTCCTCTTAAGAGAGAACTCACTTTGGATAGCAATAATCCAGCCTGCTTGTTGTATTACCTCTTTCACATTTTTTGGTTCTACAAGATAAACAAATGCATTAAAAGAACACATGTTCTTTAATTGAGATCTAGCCTGAGTACGAGTAGTTGGATTAGAAATGAAGTTTTCCACTGGATCGGATGATGAATATGTTAACTTTTTCCCTTTGAGTCCAAGTTTCTGGTTCTCTAATAAATTTTTCAAGGCCTTGAGAAATTGATTCAGTGGGCGATCCACTATGTATTCCTTGAGATCATGTTTAAAGGATTTGAGAACTATTTTCAAGGCTTAGAAAATCCTTTCTGTGTTCCTGCAGACCAGTCTTACTACCGTTCTTTGTATCGGCTTCATCATCTGAATCACGGTCGTTGAAATTCAAATATACAAACCTTCACTCAAAGAACCATCATTGCTTTCATCAAAGATAACATGAATACTTTCCTCAACAAAATTGGTTCTCTTATTAAGAACTATATATGCTTTGCTTGTAAAAAATTAAACCAGGAAAATACCTTCATCACTTCTGGTATCGGACTTGCCAAGATTATCTTTACCATTGTTATGAACAAAGCACGTGTAGCCAAAAGGTATGAACTAAGAGAACTTTGGCTTTATACCTTTAAACATTTCATAGGGGGTTTTATTTAAAATAGGTGTGATCAAGCATGTGTTCAAAATATAATTGGCAGTATTGACAACTTTTTCCCATAAAGAGTTTGGCAAATGATTTTCCAAAAGCATTGTCCTAGACATGTCCACAAGAGTTCTGTTTTTCCTTTCAACTACTCCATTATGTTGAGGAGTTCTAGGAGATGAAAAATGTGAGAAATTCCATGCTTTGCACAGAACAAATCAAATTCTAGTTGATCAAATTCTCTACAATAATCACTCCTAACAGAAGCAATAGGTAGGTTTTTAGAATTCTGTAACTCTTTACAAAGCTTTGAAAATTCAGACATGGCTTTAGACTTCTCTCTTAAGAACATAACCCAAGTAAATCTAGAGAAATCATCAACAACAACTAGCATGTACTGCTTACCCTTTGGATTTCTGACTCTCATAGGACCAAACAAGTTCACATGAATAAGTTCAATAGGTCTTGAAGTACTTACAAATTTATTTAGCTTAAAAGAGCTCCTTGTATATTTACCTTGAGCACAAGACTTGCATACCTCTTCATGCTTGAATTTTATGGAAACAGTCCTCTGACCAAGTCTTTACATACCTGTTTATTCAGGGTGTGCATGCTGATATGACAAAGCTTCTTGTTCCAAAGCTTTGAATCCTCTTTCAATTCTTTGAGACACTTCAGACTTTTACCTGCAACATGGTTAGTATTCAAATAATATACATTGTTTGACCTAGGAGATGTGAGGATGCAATCACCTGATTTTTCATCTTGTCCCACACATTTCTCCTTGTCAAATATTACATTGTTTCCTTTATCACAAATTTGAGAAACACTAAGCAAATTAAAATTCAGACCATCAACTAAATAGACATAAGAAATAGAAAATGCAGAATTACTACCAATTTTACCAATGTTAACTGTATAGCACTTCCCTTTGTCATCTAGTTTGATTGTTCCTCAATATTGTTCTTCTAGTTCAGAAAATAATGAACTCTTACCACTCATGTGTTTGGTTGGAACAACCACTATTCATAATCCACTTCCGATCTTTGCTCTTGGTGACAACCTGCATATACCAGCATTTAGACCATGTGTTATATTTGGAATTATACTCAGGATCAACCATGTTAGGAGGTATGATCCCTTTTGGAACCCACATTTTTCTTACCTGCCCCTTAAGATGAAATGGAAAAGTATTCCTCATGATGTGAGGTTCTGTTATTCTAAAGGGACAGGTCAATTTAACATGACCAAATTTGCTACAATAAAAGCACTCAGGAGAATGTTTAATACTAGCCTTCACAAAACCGGTATTGCTCTTTCTGGAAACATTTGGACTATATCCAATACCATGTTTGTGAATTGAGTGTAACATTCCTCCAAGCATCAAGTGAGATTGTGTTCCGAGATATCAAATTTTGCTAACAAATTGTTTGATTCTTCAAGTTTCTCAGTCAGTAAGATCTCCTGTTCCTCCAATTCATCTTGCTGATGTTTTAGAGCAACAAAGTTGTTATTTAAAATGGAGTTTTCTGCTAGAACTTCTTCGGCCTGAGTTTTTCAAGGCTTTGACATTATTTTGCAAGGATTTGAAATCTCTGTCAGACTTTGCCTGAGAAACTTCAAGAGTTTTGTTATGACAAACCAAATCAAATATTTCTTTGCTCATGAACCTTTACCTTCAAAGAATTTATATCATTTCTGTAACTTTCTTCATTCATGAGCATGATTTTCAAGATCTCAGACAGCATACCAATAGAACTAGACGTTCATTAATGTTTTCACCATTACCTCAATGTGTTTGTTTGAGCTTTCCTTCTCATCATGCTCAGCCATAAGAAACAAATTAGCTTGATCCTCTTCTAAATCTGAGACACTTTTGGAATCAGAATCACTCCAGGATGCAACCAGGGATTACTTTCTTTTTTTCCTTGTCATTCTTTGGATAATGCTTGTTCTTCATGTGAGGACAATGTCTGACTAAATGATCTGCTCCATCACATTCAAAACAGTTTTGTCCTTTAGGTTTATTTGAATGGGAGGATGACTTAACAATGTAGTCCTTTCTGCTTGATGATCTAGATCTGTCTCTACCATAGTCCTCATTTCCAAAGTTTTTCTTACTTTTGAGGATTCTGGTCAAGGCTTTGGAAATCAGTGCAAAATGATGTTCATCATCTTCCTCCTTTTCAAGGATTTGAATCTGCTCACTCTCTTTAGCTTTGAGAGCCTGATTCTCGACACTTACAGAGAGTTCTCCACCACTTCAGTCATGGTAATTTCATGAGTGAGGAGCTTTCCCTGGAAGTCATCTAGATGAAGAGTACACATATCTTGAGCCTCTTCAATTGTTATTGTCTTTGGTTCCCATTTTGCTTTAGTAAGACTTCTCAGTATCTTCCTGACTTTCTCTTCACTTGAGAATGATTTTCCCAAGGATTCCAGGTTGTTGACTATGTTAGTGAATTTCTTGAACATGTCCTTGATTGAATCATCAGTATTCATCTTAAATAGCTCATATTTTCTCAAGAAGATATTAATATTATTCTTCTTGACTTAGATGGTTCCTTCAAAAGTCACCATCAATTTATCCCATATTTTCTTTGCACTCTTGCAAGTTGATATCATGTTAAACTCATCTGCATTCAAAGCACAATACAGTAAGTTTATATCTCTACAAATCTTAGAAACCTTATCTAATTCAGTAGTAGAGAGTCTTCAGATTTGTGAGTTTTAATCCCCTCTCTTTATGTATAGAAGGTATGGGGTCCATTCTGAATGATAGACCACAACTCCATTGTAGTCCTTTCCGCTTGATGATCTAGATCTGTCTCTACCATAGTCCTCGTTTCCAATGGTTTTCTTACTTTTGAGGATTCTGGTCAAGGCTTTGGAAATCAGTGCAAAATGATGTTCATCATCTTCCTCCTTTTCAAGGATTTGAATCTGTTCACTCTCTTTAGATTTGAAAGCCTGATTCTCGACACTTACAGAGAGTTCTCCACCACTTCAGTCATGGTAATTTCATGAGTGAGGAGCTTTCCCTGGAAGTCATCTAGCTGAAGAGTACACATATCCTGAGCCTCTTCAATTGTTATTGTCTTTGGTTCCCATTTTGCTTTAGTAAGACTTCTCAGTATCTTCCTGACTTTCTCTTCACTTGAGAATGATTTTCCCAAGGATTCCAGGTTGTTGACTATGTCAGTGAATCTCTTGAACATGTCCTTGATTGAATCATCAGTATTCATCTTAAATATCTCATATTTTCTCAAAAAGATATTAATATTATTCTGCTTGACTTAGATGGTTCCTTCAAAAGTCACCATCAATTTGTCCCATATTTTCTTTGCACTCTTGCAAGTTGATATCATGTTAAACTCATCTGCATTCAAAGCACAATACAATAAGTTCATATCTCTACAAATCTTAGAAACCTTATCTAATTCAGTAGTAGAAAGAGAGTCTTCGGATTTGTGAGTTTTAATCCCCTCTCTTTATGTATAGAAGGTATGGGGTCCATTCTGAATGATAGACCACAGCTCCATGTCTTGATCTATGATGAACATCTTCATCAGAGATCTCAAGTTCACACAATTATCTCCACAAAATAGAGGAGGTCTGTTTGCTGCTCTTCCCTGTGAGAAACCACCGTCACCTACATTACTCATGATCACAAGATTGTTAGATCTAAACAGTGATACAAGATGTGTTACCAAATGAAGTCTGTAAGTAGGTACTAAGACAAGATCCAATATACTCTCGAAGAGGGGGGATTTCATAGAGTATGCAACTTTTGCTAAAAATGGTGGTTTAGAAAGAAGCAGAGAAGATTTGAAGATTTTTAAATCTTTGAAATCAGTTTCAAAGCTTTGAACTGAAACTGACAAATTAAAAGCTACTGAGAGTTTTCAAGGCCTTGAAATACTTTTAAAAGACTTCAACCTTTCCTGTGTTGAAACAGTTTGTAAGCAAGTAAAGTACTGAAATGTAAAGAGAAAGGCACAAGTATTTGTTACGATGTTCGGCCTCCAAAAGACCTACCCTTTGCCCGAGGGATCTGATCCCTCTAGGATTTCTACAACTTCTTATTTATCACAAGTTAAGAACTAGATTTCAAGCCTAAGAATTTCCTTACTCTTATACCAGCGCGTGGTTCTCTTTAACCTATCTAGTACAACTTCAACTACTTGATACAGTAAGATTCTCTGTTGTTCCTTTTGAACAACTTAACGAGAACGGAATATAGAAGACAAAGCTATCTATTGAATTAACGGTTTAAGCAGAAATAGAGGAACACTGTGAAGACTAAGAAGCTAGAAAGGTTGGAAGTGTTCTTCTGAGTCTGGAATGCATTGAATGATGACTTGATATGCTTCCTTGTTGCTCTCTCAATCCGAATGTGTCTTTCTGTGTCACTATATCTCTTCCTCTGCAGTCAGTCTCTTTGACTTTAAAGAGTTTCTCCAATAGTTACCATAATTAATACAATAGAATCCCTAAAAATCCTCAACAGATTCTCCACTCTTCAACATCTATTTTCCAACAGATATGAGCTTGATTTTCTACACTGATTTTGAGCACAACCTGCAATCTTGAGACAGTTTTTTAACAAATCCCATAGAAATAGCAAAGTTCTAGAGACATGTTTGGCAATCCCGCGTACAGGAATTTCAGGCTAAAAATTCAGAGAATTTCAATGCTTTGAAAAGCATTTCAAAGCTTTAAACCTGCAAAAAACAGTTAGAACAGAAACTATCTAACAACAAGTAAACACAAAATATAAGTACTTGTTTGGTAACCCTGTACATATAGTTAAGAAATATTTCCTACAAAATAGAACTTTAGCAAGCACAAATAATTTGTCTTTCATCACACAAAAATTGCAGTTTAAAACCTAGGAGACGAACTCCCCCTAGTTCAACACTGCTTTGAAACCATTTTCAAGGCTTTGAAACATGAGTTGAGTTAACACAATGCATTTACCACACCGTATCTCAAAACCTGGCCAAGAACTGTGCATTGCCAATCTGGATTAAAAAAAGGATGAGCTGTTGCTGTAGTGATGTGCTGATACTGCAAATGGAGTGCTGCAACGTCATCTCCAATATCCGATTCTGAGATTTCAAACAAAGGAGAAAATATTAAATATCGATTATTGAAAATTGTACGAGACGAGGGAATCACGAAACCAACGTGTTTCTGGGCATGTTTTTGTGAATACTACATTCTATGCACGAGATCAACCAACTCATAAATCCAAAGAAGAAAAAAGTTCAGCAGCCAAATATTAGGAAATGACACCAGACATCCTAAATCAATGCCCTAATTATTACATCACAATTCTCTGTTCATGTTGAACCTCGTTCCTCCTTTGGAAAATTATAGATGAAGATAGAGTAGACGTTAAAAAACCTACTGATCATGTTCTTCTATATTTTTATTTGAATTAGTACTATTCAATGACTTTCCATTTCCACCACTGAAACAGTTCGCATTCCTGAGACTGCCTCATCATGAACCTATAAAGCACAACCACCCACAAACATGATGCCTCATAATGAACCTATAAACCACTACCTAGTTAAACCCACCAAGGAACACTTGATAACACCACATTAGGAGTTATATTCGTGTAGAATTCATCACCTTTTTGCGTGACTTAGATGCATTTACGTGAGATATTGACCAAATCTTATTTGTTTTGAGCATGTTTGAGTATTTGGACTCAATTGTTTAATCCCGGAGTTTATTTAGTAATATCGAGCTATTTTTGTCACATTTGATCTTCCGATATGTTTCGTGTTATGCTTTTCAGGAACCGGGAGCTTGGATACGTGCATTGGAAAGAGGAAACGAACTTCGGAATGTTTGAAGGCTCAAGACGGTGTGTGGAATGGAAGAGGGGTGAAGGAAAGACCAAAGAAAGGAAGAAAAAGAGGATTTTATCCCAGACTGGTCCAGTAAACTGGTCCTAAGACCAGTCTGTACTTAAAATTCTGGGCAAAATCAGCTTGAAGACCACCCGCTGGTGGTCCTAAGACCAGTTCGACTGGTCCTAAGACCAGTCTGATGAGCTGCACTCGAAAATTTGGGGGTTTTAATGAAATTGTTAACAACTTTTGGGCAAAAAATTAGGAGAATTACGTATTAAATGAACTAGGAGCTGGGGAGATCACTCATTCACGTTTTTTGGAGGATTCACGCACCTTGGAGAGCATGAGCAACTAGAGAGCAAGATTGAAGACGAAGATCATCGCAACACTAGAAGATTTATTCGTTTGATTCCTCATTTCTTCCACTCTTAGTATGATTATGGAGATTTTGATAAACTATTTCATGTCTAGCTAAACTCTCTAAGCTAGGAAATTGATGGATAACTAGGGGTTTGATTAGTATTTTCCGAATTTCATGACTTGATTCACGCTTTATGCTCAATTCTAGTTGGTGTTCTAGTTATATTACTCGTTCTTGTGCTTTATTCTTATTATTCTTGTCTTGATCACCCATACGGTATTACTTGTTGAGATAGTTTCAAGAAAGTGAACTAATCGAGACGCGTTAAAGAACATAGTGAGTAGTCTTGTAGTTCTTTGAGATTGAGAGGAGATAAGAACTTGATTAACCCAGTGTGGGCTGTTTCTGTTGGGATTGGATAGGACTTAGTGAAAACGCTGGACCGGCAGGACCCTATGAGCGATCCTAGCAAGCTAGCTAGAACGTAACAGTAGATGGAGGTGGACCGACAGGACCCAAGGTCAACTCAAACGGATTCATGTGAGATCGACAGAAGACCGTGATGAGTGTAACCCGGTATAAGTAGACATAACTAGAGTGGTTGAAATGTAATCTAGAAATTGCTAAGAAACCTAGGGACCATCAATTGCCTAGTTCTCTCCATAACCGTATCAACCACAATTTATTTCTTTTAAACTTAAACTCATAAAAAATAGTTAACTTAGTTGTTATTTAGTTTAAGTCACTTGTTTGTGGGTGACGAACCTTCAAATCAAACACTTTTTATCGGTTACTTAGGTATCAAATTATTAATTTTTAATTGACTATTAATCGTCTAATTCCCTCGGGTTCGATAATTCAAATTCTAAAATACTCCACTTACTACTTGACCGTATACTTGCGTTTAAGCGCGTTAAGAATTCGCGTCAAGTTTTTGACGCCGTTGGCGGGGAAGTAACGGTTTATTAGTTTAGTAAAAAATTAATTTTGGATACTTCTTTTATTATCTTTTTGTTACTATCTGTATACGTCACGGGTGTGCTAGTGTTGTTTTCTCAGGTAGCGATGGCAGAAAAAGAGATCTATTCATTGATAAGAAAAAGAAAAAACGTGAACGGGGATTGGATTGATGATAAAATAGAATCCTGGGTCGCGAATAGTGATTCGATTGATGATGAAGAAAGAGAATTCTTGGTTCAGTTCTCCACCTTAACGACAGAAAAAAGGATTGATCAAATTCTATTGAGTCCAGCTTAGCCTCACGACGGAGCAGCTGCAAGCTATGGTAGCTGCAACCGTAGAGAAAGCTATGGAGGCAACATCTAGACCGCACTCGACCTCAATGCCTTATAATCATTCTGGAAGAGCAATAATCCAAGCATTTGAGGCGGATCTTAAAAGAAGGGAGCCAGCAATTGTGGTGCCACCAATTCAGGCAGAAAGCTTCTGCCTCAAGTTTGGCACAATTCAATTCTCTCTGGAACAGTGCACCTGGTACACCTGAGGAATACCCACATGCATTAGTTGGGAGATTTCAGAGCCGTTGTGGGCTAATCCGTTACAATGGGATCACTTCTGAAGCAATAAAACTGATGCTCTTCCCTCATTGTCTCAAAGGAGATGCTGTGGATTGGTTAGATTCTTTGCCATCCAGATCAATTAAGACATGGGAAGAGTGTGCCTCCCAATTCATGGGTAAATATTTTCCCATCTCACGCATGTTTCAGCTACAAAACGAGATTTGGTCATTCATGCAAAAGCAGCATGAATCTATGGTCAAAGCATGGGAGTGTCTCAACTGCTTGCTACGTAAATGACCTAACCATGGCATTGACAAAGCCCATATCATCCAAGTCTTCTATGATGCACTTGGAGCGCTTAACAAAGACAAGATCGACAGAGAAGCTGGGGGAAATATTTTGTTCAAATGCAACTTGGAGGGATCATATGGAATAATGAGACGTGTGGTTGAGCAAGATGGGAGTTGGGATTATGAATACAAGCAACAAGAACTGATGAAGAATAGCTCAATGTCATATAACACGGTTCAGGTGAATGCGGTAGAGGCAGTGCATGAAGCAAATGTTTCAGAGATGCATCACCAGCAGCCAGTACCACCTTCAAAGTTGACCGAGATGACAGGGATAATAAAGACAATGTCTCAGCACATGATGGACATGTCCACACAGGTCAGCTCTGTTACAGTTGCACTACAGGTGGCTCAAGCGGAAGCCAAGGATCTTAAGGAACAACTTGAACGAAGAGCACTGGGAAACATTGTTGACACATCTGAGGGACATGCTCTAGCCATCACCACTTGTAGTGGTATTGCACTTAAGGACCCTCCATACCCGAGTCATGCCAAAGCAGAAGCATCAAAAGCAAAGGAGCGTGAGGTCTTCGATTATGTGAAGACTCATGTCACGGCCCCCAATCAAAGGGCATGACTCCACCAGACGAGGAGGAGCATACTCAGGTACCACTTTCATCTTCTCCTTCTTCTTCAGAACTTCTATACCCATTACGCACTAGGATGAAGAAGGATGATTCAGAAGAATACATACGTTTTTTTGAGTGTCTTCTCTAAACTGCATATCAATATCCCATTGATTGAGGAACTTCAAAAAATGCCTAAGTATGCTCGATTTATAAAGGATGCGGTCCTTGGAAAGAAATCAGTGGATGAGTTCCAGAGAAGGAACCTAAATTTACAGGTTAGTTCATGTGTTTTGCATGGGCTGCCTAAGAAGAAGAAGGATCCAGGTAGTTTCGTCATTGAAGCTACATTGGGTGACGCCTACAATGGAAAAGCTATCTGTGATCTGGGAGCGAGTGTGAATTTGATGCCGTTGTCGGTATTCAGAAAGTTAACTGTGGGGGAGCCTCCGAAAACCTGGATCACTCTTCAATTTGCAGATAAATCATCCAAGAGAGAATGGGGATGATAAAAGACGTTCTTGTGAGAGTTGTGATCCTAATAATTCCAGCTGATTTCGTCATACTAGACATGCCAGCGGGTGATGTGCCAATCATTCTGAGCAGGCCATTCTTGGCGACTGGTCGTACTCTCATTGACGTAGAGAATGGAGAATTGATTATGAGGTTACATGATGACACATAGACTTTTCGGGTCTTCAAACCGTCACCCCAGTGTTCATGGGAGTATCAACGAGGGGTGCCATTTGCTGTACAAGTGAAGCGCCAAATCCAAGAATTGTCGCAAGGGGATCCACTTGACTACTGGGAAAGAAATAAGCCATTAGCAGTGCACGCACATGAAGCAGTGCTTCAAATTCAACACAAGAAAGCTAAGCTGGAAGCGGCATAATGTGCCGGACCACCCTCGAGAGGTGGCAGAGGTAACATGGTCCGACCGTCGACCTTAAATACAAGCGATGCTTGGGAGACAACCCAATGTAGAGTAGGATGCTTTCATTTTATTTTTTGTTTTGATTTATCTATATATCTTATTGTGATGGGTGAGAGAGAGTGGACTAATTCTTTCAATCAGTGTGCAAGGACACGGCTACACAAGGCACGCTGGATTCCACTTCTTTATGTGCGTGTTAGGGATTGCACGAACAAGTGACGAAAAAAGCCTCACAGAATTTATGGAACACATGCCAATGATTAATCGAGGTCGAGGAATGCTCCTATCATAACTTAAGTGCCACACGTAGAGTGGGTTGCAGTTGATATCCCTGACGCACATCAGAATCCGGGCGCGTAGAGACTTCTCCGGAAATTGTCAATGGTGCGCAGACCCTTTTTGTTGCAATTTCACGACTTTGGTGCCCATGTAGGTCCCGACACCCAAGGTACCTCTGACATGCTCCCTCTGTTCTACAGTTGAGCGATAATTGCAAACATCCACCGCCTACACATTTAAGCGAGGATACCTCTTACTTTATATTAAATTCGTTGAGGAAAACGAAACGCTTAAGTTGGGATATTTGTTTGTGTATAGTTTTGACTAGGCAGTCCGTGTCTTCATTACCTTTTCACATACAACTTTGTTAGGACGTATTGTGTCATATTCGTGGTCCATGTCGTGTTTAGTTTATTGTCGTACTGTGTGTATTAGTGGGGTATATATGTGTTAGTTGTTTAATTTTTGCATGTTTACTTAATTGAGTCCACCTACCTAAAATGAGTCAGTTTCGAGTCTTCTTTCGTGTCTAGCCTTGCATATAGAGTTAGAAAAAAATGAAAAAAGTTGAAAATTATGAGGAAGGGCAAAAAAATAAGATTTTGAACGTGGAGAGAGCTAACTGATGAAGGTGCGTGAGTGATTATGTAGTACTGCGCGTAGGTGTGTGGAAAGCTGAGGAAGCTGACCCGAAGTTGAGAAAACCTTAGAATTCATAGAGAGAGTTTGTAACTCGGGTGACAAAGCCATTTTGAACTTAACCAAAAAAATGAATATGAAAGTGTGTGCTGTTTTTGAGGCATTCAAGTAGTTAGCCTATAGTGCATGACCAGCGTCTTAGGTAGTCGACAACCCCTCCTTGTAGTTGCAACTGAACAGTCGTGAGAGTGAGTTTTATGGGGGCCTCACGCCCGTCTCACAGCCTAGGTCTACTTAGTTATACCCATTGATCCGTTTACCCCTTTATTCGCCGCCTCTATGCCTAGGAGCCATTCATTGTGACTTAAATCACTTGATTAGTTTGGCCTTTTCCTATGAGTCGTGAGAGAGGGAGTGAGTGAGGGAGGTTCGATGAGGGAGTGTATTTCATTACATATCTTATGGATTTCATATTCTGTTGTTTTACGAGGGGATGTGAGGGTTAGTTTGAGATGGTTAGCGCACTTCGGTTTGGCGGTGAGTCATGTTCATACATCACGATCACGAGGAGGTGAGGCCATGTGTGTGACATTCTTTACGCAATACTTGGGTGGGTTGATTGATTTGCATGGGAGGTTGTGCCATGAACTTACTTTCATCTTTCGGTGTTGCGGAAGATAGGATGGGTAGTGGCACGCATTCACATTACATATTCGTCTATTTTGAGAGAGATTGAGCTTCATAGAGTGTGGGGATGGTGATTACTTCACAGAATTCAGCATCTACTTCAGCTTCTATCCCCACCTGATTTTTACGAGATTCTGGACTACTCGGATTTACGTCTTTAGTGATATTCTGTATTTTATTGTATTATGT
This sequence comes from Linanthus parryae, assembly GCA_023055425.1. Classification (NCBI taxonomy): domain Eukaryota; kingdom Viridiplantae; phylum Streptophyta; class Magnoliopsida; order Ericales; family Polemoniaceae; genus Linanthus; species Linanthus parryae. The sequence goes on along the minus strand of JALGPY010000006.1, from coordinate 88,547,206 downwards.
TTTATTTATATGAAAAAAACAGAAAATAGTATGGTAAAAAAAAAAGAAAAGGAGAAAACAAAAGAGATGCGCTTGTTATTTTTAGTTTGGTTCATTTGATTTAGTAGTTTCGTCGAATAAAAGTCCGAGTAGTTTCTTCGATCGCTTGTGATTCTTCACGTTTGTGGCCGCGAGAACGGTGTGACACCGGTGGTGAGGGAATTTAGGGCCGGTGTTCTGAGATTTGGGCTTGGTATTCATTCATCATGGTGAGGGTGTGTGAGAATGGGGTTATTGGTGAGAATTTTCACGACAAGTAGGACCACGCTTCTAAAAAGCCTATCCTACCGTCCCTAAGCCTTCAACCGAATAAACCCGTAGAGATTAAAAGATCGGATGGTGCACTAGGCTAGGCTAGGATGTCTCTACCGTTTTCGGCGCGCACGAGAGGTTTGTCACTTGTAGAGAGAGACGTTAAACTCTCTCTGCTTTCTAGGGGGATTTCAAGTTGAGAAACGTAAGTCTCACTCGGTTTGCACATATTTAGGTTGCGTGTTTTGCGACTTGAGAGGACTGAGAGCTTGATGACACGCCCATTCGAATGATTTGAGATTTCTCGAGCTCACCCAAAAAGATAAAAAAAAATGGTGTTTGTGTACATTTGTGCTATTTAGAATCGATTCATAATATTGCATTGCATCATCTTGTTGCATCGTTGAGTCGTGTGTTGAGTCGTTGTTTGTGTCGAGTCGGCTAGTTGATATTTGTATGCAATGGTGTTTCCAAAAGTATGCAAGTAACTAGGCCCATATCGCGTTGGTGTAATGAAAGTTGAAGTATGGATGTGATTTTGAGCTGTTGCTCGGGATACGCAATAGGTGAGTGTGGGGATATTTGATAACTCCACATTAGGAGTTATATCCGTGTAGAATTCATCACCTTTTTTCATGACTTAGATGCATTTACGTGAGAGATCAACCAATTCTTAGGTGTTTTGAGCATGTTTGACTATTTGGACTCGACTGTTTAATCCGGGCGTTTCTTGTGTTTCGAGCTATTTTTGTCATATTTGATCTTCCGGTATGTTTTGTGTTGTTCTTTTCAGGAACCGGGAGCTTGGAGACGTGCATTGGCAAGAGGAAACGAACTTCGGAATGTTTGAAGGCTCAAGAACGGTGTGTGGAATGGAAGACGGGTGAAGGAAAGACCAAAGAAGCGAAGAAAAAGAGGATTTTATCCCAAACTGGTCCTAGGACCAGTAAACTGGTCTTAAGACCAGTCTGTACTTAGAATTCTGGGCGAAATCAGCTTGAAGACCACCCGCTGCTAGTCCTAAGACCAGTCCGACTGGTACCGGTCTGATGAGTTGCACTCGAAAATTTGGGGTTTTAATGCAATTGTTAACAACTTTTGGGCAACAAGTGAGGAGAATTACCTATTAACTGGCCTAGGAGCTGGGGAGATCACTCATTCACGTTTTTTTTGGAGGATTCACGCACCTTGGAGAGCAAGAGCAACTAGAGAACAAGATTGAAGACGAAGATCCTCAAAACACTTGAAGATTTATTTGTTTGATTTCTCATATCTTCCCCTCTTAGTATGATTATGGAGATTTTGAGTTTGATAAACCATTTCATGTCTAGCTAAACTCTCTAAGCTAGGCAATTGATGGAGAACTAGGGTTTTGATTAGTATTTTCGGATTTCATGACTTGATTCACGCTTTATGCTCAATTCTAGTCGATGTTCTAGTTATCTTACTTGTTCTCGTGCTTTATTCTTAGTATTCTGACTTGATCACCAGTAGGGTACTACTTATTGAGATAGTTGCACGAAAGTGAACTAATCGAGACACGTTGAAGAGCATAGTGAGTAGTCTTGTAGTTCTTTGAGACCGAGAGGAGATAAGAACTTGATTAACCAAGTTTTGGTTGTTTCTGTTGGGATTGGCTAGGACTTAGTGAAAACTGTGGACCGACAGGACCCGGTGAGCGAGCCTAGCAAGCCAGCTAGAATGTAACAGTAGACGGAGGAGGACCGACAGGACCCAAGGTCAACTGAAACACAGATTCATGTGAGATCGACAAAAGAGCGTGATGAGTGTAACCCGGTATAATTAGACATAACTAGAGTATTTCAACCGTAATCCAGAAATTGCTAAGAACCCTAGGGACCATCGATTTCCTTGTTCTCTCCATAACCGTTTCAACTACAATTAATTTCATTTAAACTTAAAATTATGAAAAATAGTTAACTTAGTTGTTATTTAGTTTAAGTCACTTGTTTGTAGGTGTGACGAACCTTCAAATCAAAAACTTTTTACCGGTTACTTAAGTATCATATTATTAATTCTTAATTGACTATTAATCGTCTAATTCCCTTGGGTTCAATAATTCAGAGTCTAAAATACTCCACTTACTACTTGACCGTATACTTGCATTTAAGCGCGTTAAGAATTTGCGTCAACATTAAATTAAAATTGTTTGAATTCCCAAAACTGTAGGTTAATGAAGCTTCCTTACCTATTTAATCTCTTAACTCCATTTCAAACTGAGTCACAAAAAATCCCCTCCCCAACACTCCATCAGAATCCCCTCCCCAACAGAGCCGTTGAAATGGAACCCCTCCGCAAGCACAAGGATGATGAATTTGAGGTCACCATTGCTTTCAAAGGACTCTCAGGGTCGTGTAAGGATGCTCCAATTTTCATATCTGATTCATCTGATGATGATTCAACCAGTGACGATGAGCGTTCTGTCAGGTTTTATAATAAGAATAAAGATAGGCTTGAGGAAGTTCGGCTAATGAGAGAAGATATTGCGAAAAAATCGAGGTAATGCAGGAAATAAAAAAGAGATACAGAGGAGATGGGGAATTTCGGGACAATGCTTTCAGACAAGGAACCAACAAAGGCTCCGATAGATGAACGACTAAAGGAGGACAATGCGGAGCCATTAGACCCCAAGCTCGAGGATTGAACTCTTATTCAATGTTATTTTATTTTATTTTATTTTTCTAAAATGTTGTTTTCTATGTATGGCATGTTCTCATTGTTAATGGATAATTTATTTCCGCAATATGCTACTTCCCCCCCCCCCCCCCCCCCCACACCATAAAAAAAGCCATAAAGTTACATGTACATGAAGAGGGCGGTGCCCGAAAACCCAAAAACCAAAGTGACATAACGAGACAACACACATAATTAATATCAGTACCTGATCATAGAATGAATTGCGGGATACCAAAAGAGGCTTATTTCAGTACTCATGAAAATCAAATAAGAGATGATCACGTGCTGAAAATGGATTTTGCCTTGCCGCGCATATTACACACTATCAGCTTCAACGAGTGAATTCGATAGATCCATATCATCACGGCCTCTTCAGTGAGCAAGCAGTTCGCATGAAGAGATTCAGAACAATACTCATGAAAACCAAATAAGTGATGTCCACAAGCTGCAAACGGATTTTCCCTCTCCATGCATATTACACTATCAGCTTGAAGGAGTGAATTCGATAAATAGATCATATCATCACGGCCTCTTACATTGCTGAGTTTCAGGAACAACTTTTTGAATAAAGTAATACTGAAATTCTCACAAGTCACATCTAACGCATCCACACAAGACACAAAATGCTAGACTTAATTAGTATAACTGTACCACGTAATGCGAGAATAACACAGTATAACAAAGCCCTCAAATAAATGAGACGCGAGAAGTCATTTCATCAAGTAAAATTGAGTGCAAGCAGCAAAGAGACATGGTACTTTAAAACTTAATATCGTAAATATGAATTTGGAGACATCACATTATCAATTGCCACCACTCAAGCTTCTCATGTTCAAATACAAACAAGGAACGAACAGGTACACTGACACTCACACATGAAAAGAATAACCATAGAACAAATTATTGAAATCAAGAAATAATGAACCCCCAAATATGATACCACTAATCCATCGTAGGAAAAAGGAAGCCGCATATACAAAAACCCTAATATATAAATTAAAAATCAAATCAGTGACGTTTCATACTTGAGTGTTGGGGAAAAATTGAGCTTCAATTTCAATTTTTCGACGTTGTTGAGCGCAATTCTGTTCGATGACTAGCCGACCTTTAGGGTTCCAGATCTAGGTGTGTCTTCTCTCCCTCCCTCATTCGATTGACCTATCACTGCAGAACGATGATGTCTAGGCTCGTGCGTACGGGGCTTTGGTGGGAGTATCGATCGACGGAGTGGAGGTGAAATCAATCGGCCGAGGTGTGAAGAGGAAGAGTCAAAGAGATGAAGAAAATGAGTTCGAAAAATTTGATAGATCGGTTGTAATGTTTCAGTGAATTGGTTAAGTTGTTTTTGCTCTAAGTTTTTGTGAATTTTTAGTTTTCCCCCAAAATGTTTAGTAACTTTTCAATGCCCGCCTACATTGTTAATAGGTGAATTGAAAATTTTGATTTTTTTTGCTTTTACCCGGAGTGATTTGGTGAAATTTTAATTTCTTGCTAAAAGTTTAGCCAAAATTGTGTTTAGATCAATTGACGATAATTTTGCACGGCGTGTATAATTTTGTATTTCAGAATATCGATTTTCGACGATAAATTACAATTGGTCTTTAAAAATCTGAAAGTCAACAAACTAGAAGACAAACACAGAAAAAGAATCTCTTACTGCTATAAACGACGAGAAACCTGGTTGTTTGAAAGGAGTTGGTCGTTAATAACCAGAATTGTTGTTGTACACATCCGCTTCTTTCCCGGCTTGTGAAGCCATCTCCCTCTTTTTTCCACCGGAGATTGACTATGCCACCACCAGTTCATCTGGGTCAGAGATTTCAGCCACCTTTGTCACCACCAATGCTGGTCCCTGCTATTGCTTGGACATGAGCAGTTCTATTCTTTTCTTGTCGTGAGTGCCGATGTTTGGTGCTGCCGTAGGTAAAGAACATGACCCATACCTCTGATTGAATCTTTATTATGGCTAAATTTCCACACAACCCATGATTGTTACGGAATTACAAGTATCTCATATGAAACTTGAGTTATTTTCGGTGGCTCCCTAAAGTTTCTAAAGAATTTCATTTGAGCCCCCATCATATATGTTATTGGCTTCCTTGCGGCATGACAGCTTAGGTCTCGGTTTCCTTGGTCAGTTGGCTCAGATTCGTGGCTTCCTTGGTTAGTTGACCAAGCCGCTTGACCCTCTCTTTGATCGGTTTTTTTTTTGGCTCGTCCTTTTTCCAGATATGGACTGGCCTATATCGGTTTTCAAGAGTTTTCGACGTTCTGAAGCCATTTTGGTAGTCCGTTTCTTCAATGCGGACTTCTTTGAAGGCTACCCCAAGGTTTCTAGCGTTCTAAAGCCGTTTTCATTATCCGTTTTTCCAGAAGGTTAGTGAATCAAGTTTGAGAGTCGAGTAGATGAGAGAGAAAGTAAAGGATATTACAATCTGTGTTCATGTATGTGTCCTATAATAAAGTTTCTTGTTCTGTAATTATTATCACCCATCTAAAAATAACGAACATTCTAATTTCTATTACCACCTTTATATTTACTTATTTTTTGCAAATCAATATATTTGGTACTTTCTGAACTAAGTTTCAGTCAAAATATTTAAAACATTTCCAAATGTTACCTCTCTGTCTCATTAAGTCTTGCATAGCGTCAACCGACCTTTCTTCAACCACTAAACAATTTAGAAGCTCTCGGTTACAAAAGTTGTGACTGGTTCTTTGAAGGAGCAACTACCTATCTCATACACTCTAGTACTACAAAATAGCCACACTTTTCTATTTGGCTTTTTGCGCATACATTTGAGTATATTTCGGTCAAACCCAGCTAATGCTTCGGTAGGTGGTCTACAACATAGTTGTGGAATCCGTTCCGTTCCGGCCGGAACGGGGCGGATCGTTGCGGTTTGACACTAAAACGGAATTGAATGCTCTTTATACCGTACCGGGTCGAAATCCGGTCTGATCCGGTTAGATCCGCCCAGATTTGGCCGATCCGCCCAGATCCGGCCGAAATCCGGGCTGATCCGGATCAGCTCTGCAAAAAGAATTTGTCCCTGCCAAGTTTCGAACCGCGAGCCTCCAATTGAGAAGGACTCACACTCTCCGCTGGGACAAGGTGCTGTTTGTTAACTAGGGTGGTTTTATTTATTATTATTACATAGTTTGGTTTTATTTCTTGTTTATATGACTTTCAATAATTGAAACAAAGCCCATTTTATTGAGTCAAATTTATTATATATGAAATTAAATTTAAACACAACTAATTAAGTGTTTGTGAGTTGTTTTATAAGATTTAAAAGTTAACATGATCAAATTGCATATTTTTTAAGATCACATATTTAGATAGCTTAAATAATATTATTTTCAATATAACTCTATTAAGTGAATGAAGATTAGAATGTTAATAAATATATAGTAGTATTTTGAAAAAAATTGTATATTGATGTTGCTAGTGGGCATCACTAATGTTTAGTACATTATTTTGCATATCGTATATATAATATAGTAAAAAGTGCGGTAAATCCGGTACGGATCGCCGTTCCGTCCGGATCCGAGACCGTTCCGTTCCCAAGAGCAAAACGGAACGGGGACCGGAACGGTATTCGCAACTATGGTCTACAGAGGTATACTGCATATGTGAAGGCGTGGACAACATGGCCTATGACAACTAGTCAACTACCTATCTTCCGTCATTTTTATCGCTTATTGGAAGAAGGCATAGCCTTTCATGAAGGTGTTTATTGCTAGCACTAGTACTTGCTTGGAAGAAGGCATAGCATTCAATGAAGGTGTTTTCTTAACTGGATTAAACTGGGGTTCCGGCCAATGCACCATGCAGCTCATTTTTTTTTTGGCAAAATTGCACCAGAGGTACTCATAGTTTAGTTTTTCGGTGAATTTAGTACCAATACTTTAAATCCATGCAGTCACGGTACCAAACTTTCCAAGATCATGCACTCCAGGTATCACTAGTAACTCCGTTACGTGTGATGGATGGAAAATTTTGAACGCAGGGTTTTTGTTGTCTTTTCTCACACATTTAATAATTTCATTACATTGTATTTCCGAAACACCACCACCATCAGCAACAACCACCACGACCTCCACGCCATCGACACCACCACCTCCTTTGTTATCCTTTGCCGGTGAAAACCATCAATTCTTCTATCTCTCTCTGATCTCTCCTTTCTCCGATCGAAACAAAGAACCAACCCCTCAGACCACCAACCCTAAACCTTCCTTTCCCGCCGGCCAACATGTCATCCTCTCCGGCCAAAATCACAACCATCACCACTCGCCTCCAACTCCACAGCCTCTCTGATTCCATCAATCCATAACCAGAAAACCAACCTAATTCCGCCCGAATCTCCAACCACAACCACCCAACTTCCAATTCGAATTTGCCGCTGCCTCAAGCCGGCTAATCCGCCATGGATCTCGATCAAAACCCACAGCCACCATCATCGTTATCCCTCTTTTCCCATCGCCTGATGCTCTGATCAAAAGCCCAAAACACTCCCATCGCCGCAGCAAATCAAACCCAAAACCACCACTCTCTGACAACAAGGGTGTTCGGAGCAAGAAGAACACCTGCGACAATTGGATCGAGCGGAGAGAGAAAGCTAATGGGTAGTCACAGAGCATTGAATCGTCGCTTTCCCAAAAAAAACATCAATCTCTCTTCGTTCAGATAGTCTCCGACGACGGTGCCGAGCCGATTCGCCAGAGCCGTGAAGCAGGATTGGGAGCCAGTCACCCACCACAAATCCAAAACAAAGGCGCAAGAAATCCGCCGGCTTGTCGGCGATTATGGTGATAGTGGTGGGTTTTCTACTTCGGCAAAACATAGAGTACAAGAGTGTTTGATCCCAGTTGACTTGAATTGAATTGGGTGAGGATGAGGGAGGGAGAGATTTTACAATTATGTGATTATTAGTCTTCTCCCGAACACTTTGAGCCTTATTCGTTTCTTTCTGGGTTTATCTCTACTTTCTTGTCATGGGTGGGAAAGACGAAAAAGACCCTGCGTTCAAAATTTTCCATCCATTACACATAACGGAGTTACTAGTAGGTACCTGGAGTGCATGATTTTGAAAAGTTTGGTACCGTGACTGCATGGATTTAAAGTATGGATACTAAATCCACCGAAAAACTAAACTATGGATACCTCTGGTGCAATTTTGTCTTTTTTTTTTTAGAAAGATGTAGCTCCTCCTTAATGTGACCGCAATAACTACCATAATATGTTAAAATTTGAGATTTATCCTTTATACTCTCTCAGTTATGAATGGGTAATTTACAGTTTGCACCATCGGATTTATGCAAATAGGCAATTCCTAGCCCTACTGTACATCAATTGACAAGGGACACCCCTATTTTGTGCAATAATAATTACAAATTATATCCCTCGTCAATTTCCGTTAGCGAGCTGTTAAGTGATAGTGCGACTCACTTTTGGGTGTATTTTTCATTCCCCTTTTGTCTCCTGAAGTTTGGTAATTTACACTTATTACCCCCCAAGTTAGGTAAATATGTAATGCACATCTTTAATGTTTGTCAATTGACATGGAACACCCTTATGTTGTGAGTTGGCAGTTGGGGTAAACATTTGGGTGTTTGGTTCATGCCTATTATGCTATTTAGTGATATATAATGTATTTTTTTAATCTTCAGAAGCTTATATATTACTATTTATACCATTAAATTGTACGATTCTTTTACCTCTCCATGTATGGTAAAAATTACTATAGAATATATTTTATTGTTGTCAAAAGGTAAATTCGAGAATGAAAATCAACACTAGTGAATTTAAAGTTTTATTTAAAAATATTAATTCCGATAGAGTGCTTGTCAAATATGAACATCAATCTGTGGTTTGTTTACTAGAATGATAATGAAATTTTAAAGTAAAACTAGATAATATCACTGAAAATTATCTGAAACTAAAATAAAGATGATTATAGTAGTTTTTTTTGTCAAAAGATTATAGTAGTTAATAAAATCCGAGTTTATTAAAATTCAAGCGTTGAATTTATAAAAAAAAAAAGCATTCAGTTTGCTGTAATATGCTAAAAAGGACTTGTGAGCAAAAGAAAAACGCATGAGATACAAAGAGATACATAGCAAACAGACACAATTCAATTACTATCTAGCAACATTTTAAATAAATTACAAAAAAGAAATTAAAATAACTTTTTTTTTGTCTTTCCCTTCCACTCTCTATGTCAATTGAATTATTTACCGTCAAGAACTCTTTTTTTTGGATGATTCAGTTTTTTAGACTTGCAGAGATAAAGTTTACACAAATGCGATTTTTTTTTCATATGAGTTGAGTGGTTTCTAGAAGTTGCGCTAGGATGATTAACCCTCCATCTTTTTCATCCATCGGCGTTTGAGAGTCAGAGGGGATTTTTCGGTGGCAATAATAGAGATTTCTTTTAGTGCTCCATGAGAGCACTACGTGGTGCTCTAAAACCAATGAAGCTGTGACACTTAGACAAATTGACAGTGATTGGTTGGTTGTAGAGCACCACGTGGTACTCTTTTGAAGCACTAAAAAATTACTCGCAAGAACATTATTGAAGTCTTAAATGAATCAATAACTATGGGCAGATTGATCTTTTTAGACTTTACGTAGCTTGCAGATTAAACTTTGTATAAAGATTTAATGTAAATAGTACTTACCCATTTTTCATTGGAGGCTGTCTAAATTAAGGGTGTCCTCTGCCGGTTGGCAAACAGTAGGGGTACCCAATGTCTATTTACCATAATCCGATGGTGCTTTGTGTAAATTACCATATAAATATTGAGTAAAGGTGTATGGGCAAATTAGTATTTTCGCATCTTTTGTCCATGACCGTTACAAGTCATCCATAATAGGGGTGTTCTCTGTCAATTGATGAACATTAAGGATAGTGATTGCCTATTTACATAAATCTGAGGGTGCAAATTGTTAGTTACCCGTCTTGAATTGATTTTGTAAATGGACTTCTTACATGATTAAGCATGTGTGTTTTTTTTAGACTCACACATTTGTCGTCAAGCGGATTCGAACACAGAACCTCACGCAGGAGCTTTTAAACGCTTTACCACTTGAACTAGCTACTATTTGTATTATGAATGTGTTTTTTTTTGACTTGCTAGACTTACTAAAAGTATGTGATACTTTTCTCGAAAGTGAAAAAGTAATTATTTGAAAAAAAGTATCATTGGAAGTAGTGAAAAGTAATTTTTTTTAGGTGAAAGTAATTTTATTTTACAAGACACTCAATTTTTGACATCTATTTTAATAAAAAAAAACTCAATTTTAAATTGAGGAAGTACATTTTTTCAACATATTGCTAGATTCGAACTCGGGACCAAACTGACTGAGAGGTCTGAGTAGATGTAAAAAGAATAATTAAAATAAAAGTTAGAGCCTCCACATTATTTCTTTACCAATTTTGGATGAAGGTACGAGGTTTTTTTGTAAGGGGACGGTAACGAAATAATGGAATTAGACTTATTTGAGAAAGGATATAGTTTTCCTTTCTTCATTGACGAAATTTACTTATATGATGTCCAAGTCGTAAATCGTTACCTTTTAGAGCGAGTTAAGAAATCACTTCCATGCCCTCTCTAGCGGATTTTCTAAAGGTTGTTATGCGAAGCAACGATAAATATATATTCCCCAGCACAGTTTATTCTTTAGTACATAGCTTTTCTTTCTTTTTTCATGTTTGTCCTAGCTAGAAAGAGTAAAGAATCAATCTCACCAGCCTCTTTAAACCACAACTCCGTATATTCCATCCTCAAGGTGCTCTTTCTTTTTAATTTATTTTTTTAAATTATATGAAGCCAATTATGTAATTCGTTGTCCACATTTTATTTAGCAATCTATTGCATTCGCATGTGGGCATGCGATGTTCTCCTATTCATTAAAGAAACACCATAATTCAGGAAAATTTAGAAATATTGTGGCGTTTTAGAAAGTTTGTGTGCAAAAAAAATTATAAGGAAGGTGCGAAATTCCTTTAGGGAAGAGTTTTGTAAACTGCACAACATATAGTAGGATAAAAGACATTTTCTACCCTCTGAGTATGCAGAAAATACATTTTGCCTCCTGAGTTATGGAATTTGCATCCCTTTCAGAGTTTAAAACTAACGGTGGACTAACGAATGGGTTGAAAGACAAAATTACCCTCAAGATTAATTAAAATTACACACTATAAATGCAAATTATTCTCCTTCGCCTCCCATTTCTAACCCTAGCAACCTCCTTTCTCACTCTCTCTCCACACAATTAAACCCCTCTCCCTCCCCACGAACCCTCCTCTCCCTCTGTCAATCACCACAAACCCCCCTCCGCAGCCACAAACGGAGGAGTGTCCGGTGGTCTTCCCCTCCCAACCCGAAGCCCTCCCGACGATGGTGGCAGGAACTGTTCTGGGTTTCGCCCTTCCTTCTCCGATGAAAAGCCCTCTCTCTCATGTCGATCTCTCCTACTCTCTCTCCATCGAAAAAGACACACTATGTTCAAACATAAGTGTCTATTGGGCTAAGGAATCAAATTGGGGTCATCAAATTGGTGGTTATGGGATCGAAGAAGACACTCGGTTGATGACGGATCGAGGTGGACATGTTAGAGACTCAGAGGCCGTGGCCAGATTGAAACCCAGTTTCCATCGGGTTTCATGATGTTCGATTGTGTTTCTTTTGGGTTTCAAATCTGGTTCGGATTCAGTCGATGAAATTGGTTGGATTTGAGGTCTGATTTGAAGATTGGGGTTGCTGAAATTGGGTCTGCATATGGGTGCTGAGATTCAACTCTTCATTCACTCCTTGGTGCTAAAAAACAACCCCTTTTTATTTTCTTTCTTCTTGGAACAAGTGGAGTGGGAAGAAGAGCAATTAATCAAGGTAAAATACTACTGCTACTTACTTGCAAGAGATGGCTTAATCTGTACTTGAATTCTGGGAATACCGATTGCTTATGGAGTTTTGTGAAATTCAGGGGTGGTTTTTGAGGTTTGGTCACCATATTTTATGGTATTGGTGATACAGGTAATAGTGAGTTATGGCTTTCAATTAAGGGTAACTGACAGAAACCACCCCTGTGGTTTGGGCATTTACCAACTTACTACCCTGACATTTGGGAAATACAAATAACCACCCTTCTGAGTAACGGAGTGTAACAGAAAAATGAATAGTCCGTTATAACCCTGTCGTTACTTTATTTCTTTTATTTATTAAATTTTTAACTTCTATTCTACCCTTTACTATAGATATGTCTAGATGGCAATTTGAAGTCAAATCAGGAACAAATACTGCTTTGGTTATGATCAGGGAAGCTAAACAAAGAACTGAGGTGAGTAACAACCCTTCATCTTCTCAGGTTATTCAAAAAAAGTTTTGGCACTGGCTTTGGAATTGTTCTCTGCCCCCCAAAACTGAGAAGTTTTATGTGGAGATTGATGCATAATGCTTTGGCCACCAGAGAGAACCTCCAAAGGAGAGTTAATTCATTCTCTCAAATATGTACTCTGTGTGAAACTGGGGTGGAAGATGATGTACATTTGTTTACAAGATGTGGTTGGACTAGAGCCCTTTGGTTTGGTTCCCAAGTTGTGAGTATGACTACCATGGGTTCAGTACTGCATTTGAAGAGCTGGTTGTTTCTGGAATGGGAGAATGCTAGTAAGAACGGGGAAGATACTTTGCAAATGGAGAAGATCATTTGTGTTTTGTGGGTTATCTGGCTGACAAGAAATGAAAAATGCTTCCACCAAAAAATCCCCAACCCAACAGTGGCTTTGGCAAGAGTGCAAAGTTGGTGGAGGGATTTGCAAATTCTAATCCCAGAGAACAGAATTCCAACTCCTAGAGTACCACAGAGAAGTGCTAGCTGGGAAAAGCCTCCCCAGAACTGCATCAAACTAAATGCAGATGCCACTTGAGATAAGAGTACCAATTGTTCAATCATTGGCTGGGTAGGAAGAGACCATAATGGTACCTGGATTGGAGAGGGTTGGAAAAAAAATCACAGTTCTTCTCCACTTCTTTCATAAGCTAAAGCAGTTAGATTGGCATGTAGCAATCTTGAACAATGGGGTAACTCTTCTGTGTTTATTGAAGGGGATAACCAGGTTGTTATGAAAGCCTTGATGTCTAGTTCTTGCTCTAATTGTAATATCAAAGGATTGGTGAAGGATGCTCAAGCCTTGTCCCTGTTCAGAAGAGTGAAGTTTAGATGGATAGGTAGAAAAGCAAATTGCTTAGCAGACTCTTTTGTTAAGGAGGTTAGTAGACTTGGTAATGGGGGTAACCGTTTTGATCTGGATAGAATTTGGCATTTGATAGAGCCAATTATGTCCAAATAGAGTTGTAATTCTTCTCAAGATTCTTAATATATCTTTTCTTTCAGAGAGAAAAAAGAAAGATGCATCCCCTCAACAGTATCATCTCTTTGACTTTGTGCAGACACTTCTTCTCCCTCTGCTTAGTTGATTCAATCCACTCCAACAGAAGCTTAGATCCAACTCGAGCAACCAGGCCATCACTACCACCACCGCTGTCACTTCTTCTTCGAATTGGTTCATAACTCGCTCAAAGTCCCGATCCGAATCAAATTTCTTGAAGTGAATATGCGTGTAATTTCTCCCATCGATATATGATTCGTCAATTTGGGTGTTTTGATATGGGCGCTTGCTTCTGATATAGGGGTTTCGGTACTAATTTTCTCGCTCGGTCGTTCCAGATCTCTCTTCCTCTCTCTCTCTCTTGCTCTCCTGCCTTATCTGTATGGTTTTGATCATGGATACGCAGCGGAAGAAAGAATTATCCATTCAAGACCCTCCAAGGATCACAAGAAGAAAATCATAACGATAGTAAGGGAATTATGTTACATACCTTGGAGGTCTCCTGTGATGAATTCTAAATATTGTCACGTCTCTACGGTTGATCCACTCCTAGGATCAAGCTCTAGATTCTTCCACGTCGTGTGCTAGCAACCAATGGAAGAAGGAAGAAGAAGAATCATTCAAAGGATACCAAAAGAGAGCTTCGGCCACCTCTCTTTTGGCCGACGGGGTGAGGGGCGGACGGCACCTAGGGCTTCGGCCTTGGGTGTTTGTCTTGCTCTCTCTCCTTGCTTTCTCTCCTACTCAAGTAATGTCATGAGCATTAGTTTTAGGAAGGAAGTTAGGAGCATCATTTATACAGTCCAACAACTCTTTCTTAACTACCTAAAGACCCTTTCCTAATCCTACTCAAGTTAGGATTAGTCCCTTTTGCAAAACAGTCCTTATCATGTCAATACATGGATTATTCTATTTGCATACTAGTGCTAATCATGTCTCTACATGGATTAGTCCACTTTGGCAAATCCTAATCATGTACATACATGGATTAGTCCACCTTGCAAATTAGTCCTACTAAGTTTGCAAGTGGTTGCGTTTTGATCCTTCTAATTAAATAATCATATTAATTAATTCCCAAGTCTAGTTTGATCGATATGGAGTGTGACCCCATAGTTTCCTACTTAGTTGGTAGTAACAGTTTACTAACATGGAGCGGTATCTAGAAACGCATCCATGCCACCCAACTAATAGGAATAGTCATCACTTTGACAAACCTTGTGCAAAGAATTGTCTCATCCCTTTGTCTCAATATCCGGATTGGACACGAGACATACAAGTCACACTCGTATATCCAATCCATAGTTTCTCGATCCTGGGAATAGCCTTATTCGTGCAAATAACATCAATATCCCATATTGGTTTATTTGAGTCTGGCCAGACATTTTATAAGCACTATCCCTCGAGTGGCCTAGGATATTTGCTCCCGTTATGTGGGAGGGACAAATTCTATCTACGTCTACTACGATCTCTAAGCTTCTTATTGTATCCATTACACACCATTATAGCTACCCAGTTACGGTGTAGCGTTTGACGCTACCAAGATCACAATAATCCACAACTAGACAATCTAGTGACTTCAAGTCTAAGGATGACAACACCGTTGCACCGAGAGAAGCGCTTGTGACTTTACATAACATGTATGTAGCCTTATCGGAGATGGGTCAATCCAGTATGCGATTACTCATAATGCATACCCATGTGTTGGATCATGATATTTCCATATCAATCCAACCCATACTAGTCTATAGATGATTGTCCTATTAATCATTATAATCGACTAGGGATATTTAAGAATATAACACTTATATTCTAAGGACTTCATTCATTTTAACATATCTCCATATCGATAACATAATGAATCGTAAATCCACATATTTGTCACAAGAAATAGATTGCCTCTAGGGCACAATTCCAACAGTCTCCCACTTGCACTAGAGTCAATCTCCTGCATCATATGCCTATTGATCTAGCGCGGCCCTCCACACTTACACTGCATAGGGGCGCAGTTGGTGAGACATACGCTGGTACTTCGCAAATATTCACATCTCCTCTATCAACAATTTGATTGAGATTGAATATTCTGAGTAAGTGCAT
This sequence comes from Linanthus parryae, assembly GCA_023055425.1. Classification (NCBI taxonomy): domain Eukaryota; kingdom Viridiplantae; phylum Streptophyta; class Magnoliopsida; order Ericales; family Polemoniaceae; genus Linanthus; species Linanthus parryae. The sequence continues at coordinate 88,531,727 of JALGPY010000006.1, read as the reverse complement.
CTCATGCAGTAATTTACTCAGAGCTTTATGTTAGAATCAGTGACTGAATCTTGTCCGGAACCTTTCCAGCTCACAGACGCTCCCACTAGTGCAAAACATAAAACTTAACTTATAATTTAAAATCTTCTTTGTTAGATTTGAATTTCGCATCACTGTAACTCCTTTCAGTAAACTCTTCATATCTTTAATATATCAAAATTCATCCTTAGTCCTTCTTAAGTACTAGAGGATAATCTTGATAATTATCCAGTGACTCTCACCGGGATTTGACTGGTATCTATGTGTCTTTCTATATGACACGTCTGTCCTAGTACATAACATGGCGTATCTCATGAATCTTATTCATACGGTCCCTTCCCAATCTAATTGAAAAGACAAATAGTCTTCCAAAGACCAATTCCATGTGACATAGGTAGAATCCATATTCTATACATGTTGAACCATTTCAACATTTTTGTCAATTTATGTACTTATGAATTAAGCCGCACAACCATCTTGATCTATCTCCATAGATCTTCATAGGTTGCTTCGCCTAAGTCTATCATTGAAAATTAATTCCCTAGTCAATCTACGTAAGATTGCCAAGTAGGGACATTATTCCCAATGATTAGTATGTCTCCACATACAAAGCCAGAAAAATAACTGTGCTCCCACTAACCTTCTTGTAAACACAAGCCTCATCTTTAATTTTGATAGAACCAAACTCATTTGATTGCATCATCAATTTGAAGAATCCAACTCCAAGAAGCTTGACTCAATCTATAGACAGATTTCTACAAGCAAGATGTGAATGGATTTAAGCATCACAACTGGGGGAAATTTCGTCATAGTCTATACTATGAACTCACATGAAATCCCTTTCCAACCAATTTTCCCTTAAAGTTAATCATATTACTATCCATGTTGGTTTCCTCATAACCCACTTGCACCTTTCAGGTGGTTCCAACAAAGTCCATACTTCGTTGGTATACATGGATTCTATTTTGTATCCCATGACTCCTAGCCATTTCTGAGAGTATGGCCCACATGTGGCCATCTCATAGGTTGTAGGCTCATCTTTATGAGCAATATATCACGGGTTATGAGAAATTACTTCTCTAGTCCCTCGATATATCCTACCTAACCTATAAGGTTCTTGTGTTTATCTGAGTAGGTTGCTCCACAACACCTTGTGATCCTGCTCATGTTCCATCAAAAGGATCAATGTTCTGTTGTGGTTCTTGAACTTCTTCAAGTTCTACTGTCCTCCCACTGGTTCTTTTAGAGACAATCTCTACCTAGAAACACTGTGGTTCGAGGAACAAATGGTTTGTTCTCGATTGAGTTGTAGAAATAATATCATTTTCAGGATATTCCACAAAATATTTATCCGGCTTATGTCCAGTTATCTGTAAATTCTTTTTACATAAAAATCATAACCCTAAATCTTTATGAATGACATACTAGGACACTTCCTATTCCATATCTCATATGGTGTTTTTTTCATTATTCCTTTTTGATGGAACAAGGTTAAGGGCGAAATTTGTTATAACTAGAACATGGCCTCAAAAGTAAACTGGAAGTACCGTTTGACTCATCATCGGTCGAACCGTGTCCTAAAAGGTCCGAACTCTCCTCTTAGACACGCCAAACCCATGTGGCGTGCTAGGTGGAGCGAGTTTTCGATCATATCCAACACTCCCATTGATTCTTGTCAAACTCTTGGATCAAGTACTTTCCTCTACGATCCAATCGTAGAGCCCTAATACTTTTACCAAGCTGGTTCTCTACTTCATTCCTGAATTCTTTGAACAATTCAAAGGATTCTGATTTGTTTCTTCATAAGATACACAAATCTATATTTCTCTGATCCTATCAGTAAATATGATGAAGTACTAAAACCATCTTTAGCATTTGTGCTTAGCGGCCTTCATACATCAATATGTATTATCCCCAAAAGATCATATCTTTGTCTAATAAGTCTTACATGTCTCATATGATTCAATAATCAAATGAGTTCCAGAAATCCGTCCTCATGGAGTTCTAGATATGTATTTCTTATTTATGAGGCATAAACGATAATGCTAAAGATAAGTGAAGTTAATATCATTATATGCAAACCTCTTGGTATTAATGTTATAGATGAAATCATCATGATCAAGGATATACAATCCACTTAGACAAAATTGCATTACAACAATGCCTATCAGAATAAATGGAACAACATTTGTCCTTTATTATGATAAGGAACTTTCTTGTCCAAACAAGAAACTATGATAATGTTCCTACTCATAGCAGGGACATAATCACTTTGTCTAGTTCATAAATAATTTCATAAAGGTGGAAATAATTCCCTACGGCTAATTTTGCAACCCCTTGCTTCATTGGCCCACGTGTAGGTTTATTTCTTCCTTATCAAATTATTTTCATCTCTTGAGATCCTCCACATTTCTATAAATGTGAGATCCTCATCTAGTATCATATACTCATGGTGACACATTGATTTCTCCCAAATCGGAATTCATAATTCCTTTAATACTTACTTCCAGGTACTTTGGGTAGTCTCTCTTCCTCTACACCACCTATGGGACTTCTTCAAGGCAACTGGTTTTAGCAACAAGCTTGCTTTATACCCATGTGGTCGGCGCAAACCATTTTCCCTTACCCATGCTGTTAACCATTAACAGCTTTGCCCATGCCCATTACTAGTGTTTTGTTTAGTGATTTTCAATCATATTGAGTCAATCTCCTTTGAACAAAACTATAATTGCACTTAATGCAATTCTTGGTCCACTTGGGTGAATAACTTTTTTTCTTTATCTATCTCATAGATAACACCCAAAATCTAGGCTTTCAAACTTATTGAAATAACTTAGTTGTGTTTTACCGCTTTTTTTGGCAGTCTCACACTACTAACTAGTGTTGTCCCGTTATATCTTTATGAATCAAGTCGCCCTGCTTTGGCATGCACGAGCTTGATTGATCTTGATCATGACGAGTGCTAAGCAAGAGAACGCAACGTGGAGCAGCACTTAAAACCTTTGCTGTCTAGCTCGCTCTTTGAAAGAGCTTCTTTCATTGTATGATCACATCATACGCCTCCATGTTCTCATCTTGCTTCCAAAGCTCAGAGTTCGTGGCAACTAACATGAGGCAAGTCACATCCAAAGAACCATTCTTTGATGTCCCTTCCATTAGGTTTTAGTGTGTATGGGTTGTTGGTGGGAAGAGAATTTTATGTTCGACAATTTACAACAATTTTTCTTTTATTTGAGAACAATTCTCGATTTTTTTTATACCAGTCTAGAAAATAGATAAAGTCGCGGTTTTGTTTGTTTAATGCCATGGGCATTCAACATAATAGGATTATGCAAAGTCTGTGACGTTTGACTTTATTTAACAAGGATTTAAATTGTTAAACATAGCTCCCACTATTTTACTACGGATTAATAACCCTCAAGATATTGATGCGGAAAATATCCTTATATTTTTTAGTGGGCCAAGATCCATGTTTCATCTCCTTTTGACCTTGCTTTGACAAGTCACCCAAAATTTGTCTACTTTAGGTAGGAACGATTCCAATTGCATCCAATGCAACTCTTGGTTCAACTGGGCAAATAACTCATTATTTATCCATCTTTATGGATAATCCCAATTGGTTGTCTCTAGGTTTTAATCCTATTAAACACCTAGTTGCGCCCAACCTCTTACTTAAACAATTGCACACGAGTGTGCCATCGCACCACATCATTATTAACCAATTCGCCATGCTTTGGCACACACGATCTTGGGAAATCATGATGATGATGAGTGTTTAAATAACGAGAAGAAAAAAAAACGCAATATTTGAATTTTTGAGGGATTTTTCAAATTCAATTTTAATTGTTTTTGTTTATCCATATCAACTAATCTATCTATTTGAGTTTGGGAACAACTCCAAATAATAGATCCGGGTTGTCTAATTATCTTATTATCCTAATTGCATGCATCATCCATACACCAACCACAAAATAATAAGACGATAAAATAAATAACCACAAAATAAATAAAACGTGATGTGGATATGGCCTTTTCTAGACTAAGATAAATCCAAGCCAATGGAATTATCTATGAACCCTAAAAGCAAACACGTCTCCATGCGTCTTCATCTTTTGGTCCATCCTTCATAGTCATGTGGAATGCTCCATGCTCCTTCTTTTGTGGCTTCCTTTGGCTTTTGGCTTCTTTTTTTCAATCTTGGCTAACAATCTATTCTATCTAGCACTAGCTAACAACTATACTAAATAAAATAAATATCACAAGTTGAGAAAAAATGGCACGCATGCCATAAAACCCTAATTAATTGTTACATAAATTGATCAGCTCGCAGGCCGTAAACCAAACCACAAAAATTATACAACCACACCAAACCACATCCTAAGGCCATATCCAATCACCATGCGATTTGCACATAAACAGTTAAAATCCAATTTGAACGCGCTTGGTCAAGTTTAATTGATTTTAGGAATTATCTAGGGTTAAAACGGTCAATGGGGCCCAACAATCCAATTGCCCGAACCCCAAAAGAGTACCGTCAAGGCCTTGGGCCGGCTGGCCCCTAGCCCACACGTCTAGGCCGTGGGCTAGGGCTGCCCCGGCCCCTAGGCCGTTCCTTACTTGGGCGGCAAGCAAGGAGGGGCGGTCCCCTTGGGGGCCAAACCTTCTATGGGAGTTGTTTCCAAAACAACTCCCTTGCTTGGTGCCCAAGTTTGGTCTTTTCCTTGTTTGAAAGAACTCCTTCTTTCAATAGGATGCCCAAACCCTAGATCTAAGATCCTAAAATTTCTCAAACTCACTAATTCATGCATCCAATGACCCTAGATCTAAGATCCTAAAATTTCTCAAACTCACTAATTCATGCATCCAATGCAAAAACTAGGTCTTGTTATGTTTGATTATTGAAAAATTGCATCATATGCTTGATTTGTCTTGTTTTATGCGATAAACAATAAATTTAAAGTTAAACTACAAAACGTAACACATAAACCACGTCTATGTTCTACGACCTGTGGCTCTGATACCACTGTAGGGTTTTGATCATGGATACGCAGCGGAAAAAAGAATTATCCATTCAAGACCCTCCAAATATCACATGAAGAGAAACATAACGATGGTAAGGGAATTATGTTACATACCTTGGAGGTCTCCTGTGATGACTTCTAACGCGAATATTGTCACGTCTCTACGGTTGATCCACTCCTAGGATCAAGCTCTAGATTCTTCCATGTCGTGTGCTAGAAGCCAATGGAAGAAGGAAGAAGAAGAATCGTTCAAAGGAGACCAAAAGAGAGCTTCGACAACCTCTCTTTTGGCCGACGGGGTGAGGGGCGGACAGCACCTAGGGCTTCGGCCTTGGGTGTTTGTCTTGCTCTCTCTACTTACTTTCTCTCCTACTCAAGTAATGTCATGAGCATTAGTTGTAGGAAGGAAGCTAGGAGCATCCTTTATATAGTCCAACAACTTCATGTTAACTACCTAAAGGCCCTCTCCTAATCCTACTCAAGTTCGGATTAGTTCCTTTTATAAAATAGTCCTTATCATGTCAATACATGGAATAGTTCTATTTGCATACTAGTCCTAATCATGTCTTTATATGAATAAGTCCACTTTGGCAAATCCTAATCATGTCTATACATGGATTAGTCCACCTTGCAAATTAGTCCTACTAAGTTTGCAAGTGGTTGCGTTTGATCCTTCTAATTAATTAATCATATTAATTAATTCCCAAGTCTAGTTTGATCCATATGGAGTGTGACCCCATAGGTTCCTACTTAGTTGGTAGTAACAGTTTACTAACATGGAGAGGTATCTAGAAACGCATCCATGCCACCCAACTAATAGGAATAGTCATCACTTTGACAAACCTTGTGCAAGTAATTGTCTCATCCCTTTGTCTCAATATCCGGATTGGACACGAGACATACAAGTCACACTCGTATATACAATCCATAGTTTCTCGATCATGCAAATAGCCTTATTCGTGCAAATAACATCAATATCCCATATTAATTTATTTGAGTCTGGCCAGACATTTTATAAGCACTATCCCTCGAGTGGTCTAGGATATTTGCTCTCGTTATGTGGGAGGGACGAATTCTATCTACGTCTACTACAATCTCTAAGCTTGCTTCTTATTGTATCCAGTACACGCCTTTATAGCTACCCAGTTACGGTGTAGCGTTTGACGCTACCAAGATCACAATAATCCACAACTAGACAATCTAGTAACTTCAAGTCTAAGGATGACAACACCGTTGCACCGCGAGAAGCGCTTGTGACTTTACATAACATGTATGTAGCCTTCTCGGAGATGGGTCAATCCAGTATGCCATTACTCATAATGCATACCCATGTGTTGGATCATGATATTTCCATATCAATCCAACCCCATACTAGTCTATAGATGATTGTCCTATTAATCATTATAATCGACTAGGGATATTTAAGAATATAACACTTATATTCTAAGGACTTCATTCATGTTAACATATCTCCATATCGATAACATAATGAATCGTAAATCCACATATTTTTCACAAGAAATAGATTGCCTCTGGGGCACAATTCCAACATTATCGTTGCAACACCATCCCTTTCAGTCATTGACGGCGACGACGGCGAACAAAGAGAAACCCAGAATTGATGCTGCAACTGGCATGTTCGATGTGTCTTCTGTCAATGACTAAATTTGAAAGTCGCTTCTGCCAGATATCAAACGAACTGTTTGCAGCTTTAGTAGATCAAAGCCCATGGTCAATGTTTCTTCCATCGTTTACTAATTTCTCCGGCTAATGCAAGGTTCTCCATTTAATCAATGAAACTCAGTCGCAATTGGAGGGGCTCAAAGGCGGCGTAGAGGAGGGAAATAGAAATGAGTTTGTAATACCCTGTTTTTATACGGGTAATTGTTAACGTTTTCGTAAAGTTTATAAGATAATATCCGTAGTTAATTAACAAAAAGGGGAGTAGTTGTAGTTTTGAAAAGCATAAGTTAGTTAATTAGATGCTTAGTTGGGTGAAAGTTGTAGTATGCAAAAGTTTAATAACCTTGTGTGTAATAAAACAAAAGAAATAACATAAAACAAAAATAAAATAAAATTTTGTTCTTCCCACTTTCTCCAACACTTACCAGCAGATGGGTTATTTTTCCCGTTTAACAAGACACTTTTGTCTTCTTCTTCCCCTTCTTTCTTTTAATCAGCTTCATCTTCTCCTTCTACTTCACCTTCCTCCTCACTCCCCGACACCAACCACCGTATCTCCCTCCATCTCTCTCGTTCAACCTCTCCTCTCTCTCCCCTCTCTGTCGACCCCCGAAGGAGCCGAAACAGCGGCTGGAAGCGGCGGTAGCAGACGAGACCGCCATCGCCGCCACCGACCTCCATTAAATCCGCCGGAGCTTCATCAAGGTAACCCACCCCTCAAAACTACCCCCAATCCACTCCCTAGGGTCCGACCAAACTCCATGAGACCTCAAACGCAGCCAAGAATCGCCGGAGCACCATAATTTCCGGCGAGTTTTCGACCCAACTTCGGCGAGCGATTTCTCCCTCTTTCGGTAACCATTTTTATCAATTCTTGGCTTGAATCAGCATGTTTCGACTGGTTTTAGAGTTATAGATCAATAAGAAAGCATGGGTACCGTTGTATTCGATTTTTCATGAATCAATTTTGGTGGGTTGAAGAAGATGCGTATTGGGGATGAAGGAGGGTACTTTTTGTCATATTCAGAAACTTTGAAGGTGTGAAGTGTTGAATCTGAAACTTATTATTTGAAGTAGTTGTAGTTTCTATTAAACTAAGGGGAGCCTCTTGTCTTTTACTTAACTGCATTTTCTATATATATGATATAATTTTAGTTATGTTGTTTATATCATCTAATATTAACTATTTAGCTATTTTAAGTAAATAAGCAATATATATATGTTTGTAATAAAAATAAAAAGGTAAATGTAAATTTGTTATTATAAATATTGCAATCGATTTCTCGAAAATAAATAAGAATTCCATTTTTATGTAATCGATAAATAATAATCTTCATTATTAACTAAATATCACTTTTATTTTAACAAATAGTAAGTTTACAAATAATTATGAGAATTTAATAATCTCCTTACCAGAAGTGAAATTGTAAAATATTATTTACTTGAAATAGAATGAATTAGTTGTAAATTGGAAAATATTAAAAAATGATTTATTTAGCCAAAATTACTGCTTTTACAGTTATATAATTTCTGTGCGTTTGATACTTAGTAGTATTCTTTATTAAAATAATAATTAGTTGCCAAATAATACTTGTTCACTTTAACAATAATTTGAAGTATTAATTAGTAGCCTCCTTATTTTCCTAAATAATCATATTCATATAAATGAAAAGCTAATGTCTTATTCTATTGAGATAAAGCCAAGTCTAATTAAATAATATGCCTTATTAAATTTATTATTTCAAGAGATTGTGAGGATCGAGTTTAGCACTTCATCCTAGCCGATAACTCATAGAATTAGTGCATTATTTATTTAGACGTACTACCATTGTGACTAGATGATTGATAAATTGTAGGCGACGGATTTGTGGACATAGGCTTTGTCGACCATCCTACGTATTAACTACTGAGTCAACATCAGGTGATTTATATGCTTAGCCTAGCTAGCCTAGCTTCCTTCGTGTCATAAAATAATTTTATTATACGTCTCAAAATGTATTTTGTGATACGCATGTTTTACTTGTTATTGGTTACGTTTCGAAATGATTGCTTTGGAACTGTCACACGAAAATAATAACATGCTAATAACGTAAAGTGGAATCGCACGTACTGGACTCTGCTACTATTTGGGAGGTCCTTTGTTGACCATTATTATTTGGGAGGCCCTTTCTTGGCCATGGCTCTTCGCCTTGTTGGCTAGAGTCCCAGCTAGTACTCACCCTTCTGGCCTTTTGCTTCTTAAGGGGGTGTTGCAACACTTAAGGTCTAGTCTGGCAGTTGGGAGGTCCTTTCTTGACCATTGAGGAGGTCTTTTGTTGACCATTACTATTTGGGAGGTCCTTTGTTGACCATTAAGGAGGTCATTTGTTGACCATTACTGTTTCCGATACTGTGCATAATAATTGACTCATTTGATTCTATATTTGGAAACTGATGGTTGGATTCATATAATATTTGGAAATTGGCACTTGTGAAGGATTTAATTGGAAATGTTTGAAGCTGGATATTGCCAATCGTAATTTGGCTAATACTGTTGTTTATGACGCTACAAACTCTGATTTTGGGTCACTTTTACTCATAGTATGTTATTCCTCATTTCTATTAAACGCGTAACACTGTGATGTTTCTCATCTTCCTGCTTTACATACTAAGGTGTATCTCACTCATTATTTCATGCTGACTTTCGAAAAAACTGCGACCTTTGTTTTCATTCCCCCACAGGTCTAGGAGCTGGGATTATGGAGTAGCGGGATTCGGGACTCACGTAGATTATCACACATCGTCAATTTATGATGAGAACAATAGCTTGATAGAATCATTACCGTAAAATTTTGTTTGTAGTCTAAAGTCGATCATGTAATAAGTTGTATTATTTGATTTTAAATGGAATGTTTTTTTCTCGATTTCTGCTATTCAAGTAGCACCCTCCCGGTCTCTCCCGAGCCGGTAATCAGGGGGTGTTACAGGTGGTATCAGAGCAGTTCGTTCCAATAAGGGACTAAAACTTGTAGGGTAACCTAAAATGAACATATGGAAAGATAAAATACAGAAAGTCGGGTATTTGGGTGTGTGCTCCTTTATAGACTCTCGCATGATAAGTTGCTACCTGTTATGTGACATTATCCCATTTTGTGTTTGGGCCCTAGTGCTGTTTCATACATATGGGTGTCTTCTCTACCTGAGGATTCTTCTTAGTATATCTCGACGAGATATATGTTATGTGGTTGATTGATATTCTCTATTCCCACCTTGTGAAGTGCTCCTTGTGCTAAGGACTTGAATATGTGGAGGGTACGTGTTGATACTTGCTTTGTGTGCAACTTAATGTCTGTTACTTGCTCAAGTGTTTACTGTTAGAATTAAGGTCGGAATGGGGTGACGATCCCATGTACCGTACCAGCCCGAGAAACCAAGGGCGGACTAGGGTGACGATCCTATGTACCATACCTATGGACCCTCGTGACATGCCCTGTATTATATTTGTATTGGTAACTTGCTAAGTGTTATAGCGATAGTCGCGACCCTAATACCCGAGACTCTAGTTTCTCGTTCAAGCTTCGAGGACGAAACTTAGTCCAAGGGGGGAAGGGTGTAATACCCCGTTTTTATACGGGTAGTTGTTAACGTTTTCGTAAAGTTTATAAGATAATATCCGAATTTAATTAACAAAAAGGGGAGTAGCTGTAGTTTTGAAAAGCATAAGTTAGTTAATCAGATGCTTAGTTGGGTGAAAGTTGTAGTATGCAAAAGCTTTATAACCTTGTGTGTAATAAAACAAAAGAAATAACATAAAACAAAAATAAAATAAAATTTTGTTCTTCGCACTTTCTCCAACACTTACCAGCAGATGGGTTATTTTTCCCGTTTAACAAGACACTTTTGTCTTCTTCTTCCCCTTCTTTCTTTTAATCAGCTTCATCTTCTCCTTCTTCTTCACCTTCCTCCTCACTCCCCGAAACCAACAACCGTATCTCCCTCCATCTCTCTCGTTCAACCTCTCCTCTCTCTCCCCTCTCTGTCGACCCCCGAAGGAGCCGAAACAGCGGCTGGAAGCGGAGGTAGCAGACGAGACCGCCATCGCCGCCACCGACCTCCATTAAATGCGGCGAGAATTCGCCGGAGCTTCATCACGGGCACCCACCCCTCCAAACTACCCCCAATCCACTCCCTAGGGTCCGACCAAACTCCAGGAGACCTCAAACGCAGCCAAGAGTCGCCGGAGCACCATAATTTCCGGCGAGTTTTCGACCCAACTTCGGCGAGCGATTTCTCCCTCTTTCGGTAACCATTTTTATCGATTCTTGGCTTGAATCAGCATGTTTTGACTGGTTTTAGAGTTATAGATCAATAAGAAAGCATGGGTACCGTTGTATTCGATTTTTCATGAATCAATTTTGGTGGGTGGAAGAAGATGCGTATTGGGGATGAAGGAGGGTACTTTTTGTCATTTTCAGAAACTTTGGAGGTGTGAAGTATTGAATCTGAAACTTATTATTTGAAGTAGTTGTAGTTTCTATTAAACTAAGGGGAGCCTCTTGTCTTTTACTTAACTGCATTTTCTATATATATGATATAATTTTAGTTATGTTGTTTATATCATCTAATATTAACTATTTAGCTATTTTAAGTAAATAAGCAATATATATATATATACGTTTGTAATAAAAATAAAAAGGTAAATGTAAATTTGTTATTATTAAATATTGCAATTGATTTCTCGAAAATAAATAAGAATTCCATTTTTATGTAATCGATAAATTATAATCTTCATTATTAACTAAATATCACTTTTATTTTAACAAATAGTAAGTTTACAAATAATTATGAGAATTTAATAATCTCCTTACCAGAAGTGAAATTGTAAATATTATTTTCTTGAAATAGAATAAATTAGTTGTAAATTGGAAAATATTAACAAATGATTTATTTAGCCAAAATTACCGCTTTTACACTTATATAATTTATATGCGTTTGATACTTTGTAGTATTCTTTATTAAAATAATAATTAGTTGCCAAATAATACTTGTTCACTTTAACAATAATTTGAAGTATTAATTAGTAGCCGCCTTATTTTTTTAAATAATCATATGCATATAAATGAAAAGCTAATGTCTTATTCTATTGAGATAAAGCCAAGTCTAATTAAATAATATGCCTTATTAAATTTATTATTTCAAGATATTGTAAAGATCGAGTTTAGCACTTCATCCTAGCCGATAACTCATAGAATTAGTGCATTATTTGTTTAGATGTACTACCATTGTGACTAGATGATTGATAAATTGTAGGCGACAGATTTGTGGACATAGGCTTTGTCGACCATCCTACGTATTAACTGCTGAGTCAACATCAGGTGAGTTATATGCTTAGCCTAGCTAGCCTAGCTTCCTTCGTGTCATAAAATAATTTTATTATACGTCTCAAAATGTATTTTGTGATACGCATGTTTTACTTGTTATTGGTTACGTTTTGAAATGATTGCTTTGGAACTGTCACACGAAAATAATAACACGCTAACAACGTAAAGTGGAATCGCACGTACCGGACTCTGCTACTATTTGGGAGGTCCTTTGTTGACCATTATTATTTGGGAGGCCCTTTGTTGGCCATGGCTCTTCGCCTTGTTGGCTAGAGTCCCAGCTAGTACTCACCCTTCTGGCCTTTTGCTTCTTAAGGGGGTGTTGCAACACTTAAGGTCTAGTCTGGAAGTTGGGAGGTCCTTTTTTACCATTGAGGAGGTCCTTTGTTGACCATTACTATTTGGGAGGTCCTTTGTTGACCATTAAGGAGGTCCTTTGTTGACCATTACTGTTTCCGGTACTGTGCATAATAATTGACTCATTTGATTCTATATTTGGAAACTGATGGTTGATTCATATTATATTTGGAAATTGGCACTTGTGAAGAATTTAATTGGAAATGTTTGAAGCTGGATATTGTCAATCGTAATTTGGTTAATACTGTTGTTTATGACGCTACAAACTCTGATTTTGGGTCACTTTTACTCATAGTATGTTATTCCTCATTTCTATTAAACACATAACACTGTGATGTTTCTCATCTTCCTGCTTTACATGCTAAGGTGTATCTCACTCAGTATTTCATGCTGACTTTTGAAAAAACTGCGGCCTTTATTTTCATTCCCCCGCAGGTGTAGGAGCTGGGATTATGGAGTAGTGGGATTCGGGACTCACGTAGATTATCACACATCGTCAATTTATGATGAGAACAATAGCTTGATAGAATCATTACAGTAAAATTTTGGTTGTAGTCTAAAGTTGATCATGTAATAAGTTGTATTATTTGATTTTAAATGGAATGTTTTGTTCTCGATTTCCGCTATTCAAGTAGCACCCTCCCGGTCTCTCCCGAGCCGGTAATCAGGGGGTGTTACAGAGTTTGGTTGGGTATTTGGTGCTTGATCTTTGCGCAAACTTGGGGTCTCATTAATGGCTGGTGCTGTGTTTGATCGGAGGAGATGAGGTCTGTGTGTTCAGTGGGGTTTCTATTCCTCTTCATCTTTTTTTTTTTTTTGTTTTTGAAATGCCTCTTTATCTTCTTTTGATTACTTGCTGATTACTTCTATGAAAAAATTACTTGCAGATTACAATGGATTGATTTTGGAATGACTGATTTTGTGGGCAGTGATTATGGCTGTGTTGGTAAAAAAAATTTAAAACAATATCATATGGGAGCATTTTGGTCAATCCAAGACATTTGAGGGCATTTCTGTCCAAAAAATATGCATTAAATATTAAAACTAATGGATATTGACAGAAGGGTGTAACTTGTGAAAGTTTTGGTCACCCATAGGGGTGGTTGTTGGTATTTCCCAAATGTCAGGGTAGTAAGTTGGTAAATGCCCAAACCACAGGGGTGTTTTCTGTCAATTACCCTTCAATTAACCCATTTTTATAATAATTATTGGATTGATTGTTGAATGAAGGAGAGGAAGTGAGAAGGGTTTTTGTATGTGAAGGCAAGATTCCAAACAAAGCAGAGACAAGTAGGCAACAAACTCCTCCGTCAAAATTGATTTATTTCTTTTTTTTATTGATGAGTGAATGAATTTCGATTGAATTTGTGGTATCTACTTGTTGTTGTTGTTGGTCGTGGTGATGATAGTCACAAATTCAAAAAGGATGGTGGTGGTGTTGGTGTTGGTGGTGGAGATTTGGTGGTAGTTCAGGTGGTGCTAAAGAACACCAAGAACATCAGGAACATGATGAACACTATAATAAACAAAATAAGTGTGGTATTCGTCCACAATCAATAGGGTAAAATAGTCAAAAAAAAGTCAGTTTGCACCCCTCCACTAACGGATTGTACAGAAGGGTGGTATTTGTCCACCTTCCATCCACTGAGAGGGGTGCAAAATGTAATTTTCCATAAATCATGGGGCAAAATGTATTTTCCCCATACTCGGAGGGTGGAAAATTTCTTTTACCATATATAATATGATATGGAGAAATACTTTTTTGAATTTTGTTTGTGGTGTCTTAATTACTTAATGCATAACCCCAGTTTAACAAAACTATCACATTGCAACTCCCAATTATAAAACTAGTTGATTGCTGTCCTATTTGCAGTAAAAACATCAATGTGAAACTAGTGAAATCTCCATCCAATCACCATCCACATCAAAAGGGTAAATTGTTCCATACTCGAAAAAATATGTAATAAAAAGTCAAATGGTAAATAAAAAATGAAAAACAAAGCATTGAATAGAATATGGATTCAAGATGGCAAGGGGTATGCCCATGCTAGGAATCGTCCCAGCCCCCCTAACCTATAGCCCGGCCCCCAACCCAGGGAGGTTCAGCTTAGCCCCCTCCAAGGCCAGATCCCTAAGAAGGGCACCATTTTTTATTAATATATATTTATACATCAATAATATATATATACACATGCATATATATATATATATCAATAGTAAAAATATATTATTGTGTATTAATAATATATATTACATTACCCCCTCAATCCTCTGCCCCATCGAGCTTTTGGCCCGAGCACAGAGGGTTCAGTTTCGTCCAGCTTTGAACCGGCCCGGCCCAACTCCGTCTGCACCGGGGCACTTACCTGGCATGGACCTCTCAAAGACGCCCCTGCTAAACCCAACCCAGGTCGGCCCCTTGGAAACTTGAATAAGGATGGAACTCGTGGAAGGATATGGTATGTCTCTCTCCCATCTGGATTTCTTGATGAACTTTACTTTCATCATGTCCCTATTCTTCAAGATCCGAATCTAAAATAAGAGGGAGGTAGAAGAAGAAAAAATCCCTAGTGTTCTAATATTTACTGTTCATAGATAAATTGGGATGTACATTTTTATCCTTGAAAAAAATGGACATGAAAGTTAACTAACGGCTTATTCCGTTAAGTGGCCGACGGAATTTTTTCCCCAATTTTACGTCGATGTTTTAAATATGAACAGCGTTCAACATGCCCTATGAATAGTGAGCAACATCCTATGTATTTAAATATGAATGTGCAATGAGCAAAGTCAAAGAACTCTTGAATTAATATTATTCTCTATTAAACATAGGTTTTCTTTTAGACTTGAGCAATTGTTTTGGAAAAGATGCATTCACTTTTCTTATCAGCAGATGAAATGAATATCATTAATTTTTGAAAGAATTATATTGCGAAGTGACCATTAGAAATATGTGAAAACAAAAGTAAGTGTTCTGAGTTAATTGGAGTAACAATGCAAATTGATTTTTATATTAAGTACCTAAATAACACAGGTTGTTAAGAAAAATAATAACCAAAATCATAGGCTTTACAAACTTTTGTTTATAAATATCTCATTTATTTGTTACTTATAAGCAAAGAATGTAATTTATATTGATCATTCAAATTCAACAAACATGGACCCTAAGAAAATATTTTGAAATTTGTAAGTGAGCTGTATATTAACAGTTTAGCAATGGTCTAGCGTCATTTAAAGTATTATTTTATTCTTCATTCTTAAGTTTGTGAATGTAATAATTGATGTAACAAAACATTTTATATAATTGATAATTATTCTCAACAAATATGTGGTGGAATTTTAATTTTAAATTTGAGGCTACTTTATATTTATTTATCGCATTTCATAATATGTGTACTATTTAAATAGTAAGTCAAATAAAAAAAATTATTTTTTCGCTCTAATTATTCCTACAAATTCAATTTATTCCAAAAATTGTGAATATATTATATTTAGTAATCTACCTCATTTTATTTGTCATCAATCAATCCTAAGACAATAGCTTTCACATAATCTCTAAATATGAATCTGTTGTTCTTTATTGCACTAAAACTAGATGTATTTTACTCAAAAGAAAGCATACATCAGAGACAAATAATTTATTTAAAAATGCTCTCTTCCATTTTCCTTTCATTTTTCTTAAGAAGTTGTTCAAAAAAAGAAATTTCATTAAGTTTTATCTGTCTTAAAAATAATTCAATAAATGACATAGCCATATTGAGAAATATTTACCATTTCCAACTAATTTTCTATGCTACTCCCACCGTCCGCAAAGATAGTCCATATTTCTATTTTGGTATGTCCCATAATGGTTGTCCACTTTCATTTTCAATGTAAAAAGTACTATGAGGTCAGAGCAATAGCCATTCACATTCAATGCATCTGCCATCTAGTCATGGAGAAAACAAAATCAATGATAAAAGTGGAAATAGCATCTCAAAAACTTGTAGTGGGATGCATTAATTGCATGTCTCCAAAAAAAGTTACAATTTAAAAAATGGACTATCTTTGCGGGACAGAGGGAGTATTTTAATATCATTTTTTTATTTATGGAAAAATACACTTAAATTTTTTATCAAAATTGAACTAGCAAATCATAAAGATATATAATTGGTTGTGCCGACTGAGCCGTTGGTTAACGTTAAGCAATTGTATGATGTAATTAAGACTAATACTTTTATTCTTCATTCATAATTTGTAAAAGTTAGTTTTTTCATTTATAGAAGTTGGCTTTCTATTAACAGAATGAAATGTTAGAATAGTCTTCATCAAAAAAAAATGTTAGAACAGTCCGCAGATTGTTCCATCCCCGTGAAATTCATAATCATTGTGACCAATGTCCCTCCTTATGTAGGAAATATTTAATTGTGCCTTCTTTCATGAAAATTATGTTTTTTGTTAAAATAAATAAAGACGGACAAAATATACAATCAGTTTTTTTCAATTGTTTTGAAACTAAACCACCACTAAATGATTAACATTACCTACTTTATTGGTATTTATGCCCCACCAAAGCTCTTCCATTCATTGCAACTGCAAAGATTTGCATATGAGATTCTTTCAATAATTTTAGACCTTAAAATGTGACATTTCATGTCATGGCAAGTTGATTCAACAAATCGAAAAACATATGCCAACTGGAAAGACAATTGACATATGGAGGATGAGTGATTTCTCACCTCCAAGATTTTAAATATACTATAGATACATATATTTATGTCTCATCAGGGCTCATCCCTTTATTCCAATTGCAATAATTTCATGAGTTTCTTTTAATATATTTTTTCATGATAAATTACCACTTAATTTCACTTGAAATTAAAATACATTATGTGGCTTGATAGTGGCATGGCAAGATTTGATTCATCAAATCTAAAATCTTATGTCAACTGGTAAGACAATGTCATATGGAGGATGTGTGATTGCTCTTAAGTTTGCGAAAGTAATATTTAATGTAATCAAATATTTTGTCACACGATAATTACTCTCAATAAATATTTGGTGCAATTTTTTTTAACTTTGAGAATATTTTTTATTTATTTATCGCAATTCTTAGTACGTGTACCATTTAGATAGTCAAATAGAACATCTATTTATCGGCTCTTAACATTTCCAAAAAATCGGTTGAATTCATTAAAAGAATTATGGATACTTTTATGTTTAGAAATTTAGAGTAGTTTTAAGACAACAGTTTTCCCAATATAAACCCTTTGTTCTTTATTGTACTAATAAAACAAAAATGCATGTATTTTATTCAAAAGAACGCATATATTATGGAAAATGTAGTTTATTTGAAATTCTATTCTCCATTTTTTTTCCTTTCCTAAAGTAGTTGTTTGGAAAAAAAACTTGGTTTTATTGTTTTAAAAATAATGCAATATATGACATTACCATATTTGGAAAAATAGTTACCGGTTTTAACTCTTTTACTGAGTTTTTTTTTTATTTATGAAAAAAAACACTTCAATTTTAACAAAACTAAACGAACACATAATAAAAATTAAAACTGGAATGCATCAAGTGAGCCTTTGGTTAACGTTAAGAAATGGTGTGATGTTATTAGGACTAATACTTTTATTCTTCACTCATAAGTTGTAAAAGTTAGTTTTGCATTTAGAGAAGTTGGCTTAAGATTAACACAATCAAAGGTTAGGAAAATTCTCAGATTGTTCCATGACTTGGAATCCACTATGATAAGGACCAATGTCCCTCCTTGTAATGGGTCTATTTGATTATGCTTTTTTCCATAAAAATTGGGTTTGCCATTGAAAGAAATACAAAGGGACGGGATGTACTATCAGCTTGTTACAATTATTTTGAAATTAAATCAACACTAAATGATTAACATTACACCCACTTTATTGGTATATATGACCCACCATAACTCTTCTATTTATTTCAACTGAAACGATTTGCATATGATGAGGTTCTTTCAATAATTTTAGACCTTAAATTACCACTTACTTGCACTTGAAATTAAAATACATAACGTGGCCTTTTATAGTTTCATAACAAATTTTGATTCGTCAAATCAAAAATCTTATGCCAACTGGAAAGACAAAGGCATACGGTGGATGAGCGATTGCTCACTTCCTAGATTTTCTATGTGATATAGATTTATGGCCCACCGGTGCTCATCCATTTATTCCGATAGCAATGATTTACGTATGAGTTTCTTTCAATAATTTTTGAACTTAAATTACCACGTAATTACACTTGAAATTAATTAAATAATGTGGCATTTCATATATAGCTGCATGGCAAGATTTGATTCTTCAAATAAAAAAAACTTGTGTCAACTGGGAAGATAAATGGCATATAGAGGATGAGCGATTGCTCTTAAGTTTGTGAAAACAATATTAAATGTAACCAAATATTATGTAACATGATGATATTTCTCAATAAATATTTGGTGGAATTTTATCTTTTTAGAGAATATTTTATATTTATTTATCGCACATCTTAATATGTGTACTATTTGAATAGTCAAACAGAACATAAATTTGTCCTCTCTTATCATTTCATAAATTTCAGTTGATTTCTAGAGTTGTGAATGTTTTTATGTTTAATAATTAATGCATTTTATTTTTTATTCATCAATCCTTAAGGCAACAGTTTTCACATTATCAATAAATATGAGTACGTTTCTCTTTATTGTACTAATAAACAATATACATGTATTTCTTCAAAAGAAGACATATATTATGAAAAAATATTTATTTTAAAAGGCTATCCTCCATTTTCTCTTCATTTTTCTTAAGTAATTGTTCGGAAAAGAAAATCTTTCAGTTTTTTTCCTTAAAAAAAATGCAATATATGATAGCCATAACTAGAAAAATTGTTACCAGTGTCAACTCCGTTACTAAGATTTGTTTATGTTCTTATTTTTTTATTTATAGAAAAGATCACTTCAGTTTTTTTATCAAAATTGAACAAACACATCATAAAAAATTAAATTGGGATGTGCTGAGTAACAGTTGGTTAATGTTAAGCAATGGTATAAGACTGATACTTTTATTCTTCATTTATAGTTTGTAAAATTTAATTTTTCATAATCAATGGTTATGACAGTTCGTTGATTATTCCATCCCCGTGGAATCGACAATCATTGGGACCAATGTCGTTATTTGTAATGGTACTATTTTTAATTGTGCTTTCTTCCATGAAAATTAGTTTGTTGTTAAAAGAAATACAGGGACAAAATATACAATCACTTTGTTCCAATTATTTTAACGTTAAATTACCACTAAGTGATTAATATTACACCTACTTTATTGATATTTATGTCCCTCCAGGCTCTTCTGCTTATTCCAATTGCAATAATTTGTATACGAAGTTATTCGAATGATTTTAGACCTTAAATTAAAACTTAATTTAACTTGAAATTAAAATACATAAAATGGCATTTCATGATTTCATGACAAGTTTTGATTCTTCAAATCAACATCTTAATATGTATACTATTTAGATAGTCGAATAGAACATCTATTTATCATCTCTTTTAATTTTAAAAAAATCAATCTATTTCTAGAATTCTGAATATTTTATAGTAAGTAATTTAATGCATTTTATTTCTCATTCTTCATGTTTAAGACAATCATTTTTATATTATCTATATGTGAGCCTGTTGTTTTTTGTTGTACTAATAAAACAAAAATACATGTATGTTTTTCCCAAAAGAACGCATATATTATGATAAAAATATTTTCTTTTAAAAGGCTATCCTCCATTTTGTTTTCATTTTTCTTATGTAATTGTTCCGGAAAGAAATCTTTCAGTTTTATTTTCATTAAAAATAATACAATATATGACATAGCTATTTTTTTTGGAAAAAACAGTGACTAGTGTACTCCTTACTAAGTTTTTTTTTTCTTTTTTTATGTTCTTATTTTTTATTTATGGAAAAGAACACCTTTTTTTTCAAAATTGAAAAAACACATCATAAGAGTTTAAATTTGGATGCGCCCAATGAGCTTTTGGTTTACGTTGAGCAATGATATGATGTAATTAAGACTAATATTTTTATTCTACATTCGTAATTTGTAAAAGTTAATTTTTAATTTAAAGAAGCTGGTTTACTATAAACAAATCAAAAGTTAGGACAGTATGCTGATAGGATTTGCCATTAACAGAAATATATAGGGACAAATATACTATCAGTTTGTTCCAATTATTTGACATTAAATCACAACTACATGATAAATAAACATTACACCTAATTTACTGGTTTTTATGTTTAACCATGGCTCTTCATTTATTTCAATTGCAGTGATTTGCAAATGAGGTTCTTTCAATAATTTTGGCCTTAAATTACAATTAAATTGGACTGAAATTGAAATACATAACATGGCAATTCATGATTTAATTGCAAGTTTTGATTCGTCTACTCAAAAAACTTATGCCAACTGGAAAGACAAATGGCATATGAAAGATATGCGATTGCTCACATCATAACTTTTATATATAATATAGGCTTAATTACTTAATGCAAATCCTAAGTTTGCCGAAATTATCACATTTCAATCCCCTCTTCTAGAACTAACTGTTTGTATCCCCATTTGCAAAAAATGCGTCAAATGTGAAACTGAGAACGAAATTTTATTGCAAACTTAATGTACTGGAAGAGCATTATCTCAAACAATGTGATGCGATTGTATCACAGACAGTGTGCACTTTATGAAAATGCCTTTGTCGTGTTCGAATTTGGTGATTGAATTCCGTTCTCAGTTTGACATTGACTTATTTTTTTACAAATGAGAGATGTAATCAGCTAGTTTTATAACCGGAATTGCAATGTGATAGTTTTGGCAAACAAGGGGTATGAATTAAGTAATTAAGCCTATAATGTAGATTGTTGCAATGTGATAATTTTGTTAAATTGGGGGTATGCTTTAAGTAATTAAGCCATAAAATTATTTATAACCTTTTTGATTTGGCGACTTTCGTCAAGAGACGAATTTAACCAACTATTTTTTACATGTTTTCTTTTAAACATACATGAAATGACAATGTAAATGAGTTTCTCACAAATGATTTTGTTTAAAAATATGGACACTAAACATGCGAATATACGAACTTTTTCAGGTCACCATGAAAGAACAGGGCAGATTACAGAATTTGGGATCAATTTTTTCATCGTCGTACGACGACAACAGGAAACGTAAATTCACGTGGTTGTCCAGAGTGCGAGTCCGTCACATTTCTTCCTGATGACAAGTTGAAAGCAACTGCTGCATGTACATGCATGCTATCAAATCAGCAACTATCCAAATGACCTTTCAGTCTCCGAGGAAATCGTGACCCTCTCTTTCCGTAAAAGCAATCACTTGTGTCTTGTGATCAAACTTCAATTATTTTAGCATACCACTCCGTCCCAGCTGAAATGCACCATGGGACTTTTTTCACCCATAACCGGGTCACTTTGACCCGGTGATTTGGATCGCAAAATGAAGTAATTTTTTGTTAATTTTTTTAATGTTTTGTAGAATAAGAGTTACTCTACAACACTTCGAAAAAATTATCTAAAAATTACAAAGTTTTGCTATCGAAATTATCGGGTCAAATGAAACAGTGAATAATAGTAAAAGTCCAAATGGTGCAAAAGAGATGGGACAGAATGGTACATAATACTCCATCGGTCCTTCCATCCCAATATTTTGGACTTTGATAGCTCCTTTTGTTTTTGGTTGTCCTATAATATTTTGTCCAATAACATCGAGGGGTTGTCTTATTGGGTGAGACATTTGATTTAATGGTCTAATCCTTTTAGATAAGTTCAATTTTAGGACTGCCAGTTATTCTTGAGGTCACTATATGTTAAAAAACAAGAGCGGAAGCGAAGAACTAATTGTTAGGAATCAAGAAGAAACGATGAAACGAATTAACAAGATGAAAAACACAAGCAATTTAACGTGGTTCACTAGTTTTGAGACTAGCTACATTCATGGCCAAACGAAACTAATTTTATTGAGAGAATTCGATTTCAATCAACCACACTTGTCAATAGAAGAGTCCAACACCCATATATAGGTCAATACTACTGACTTGTGCTCAAAATATCGTCAAAAAGTTGTCAAAACGAACAACGAAACAATTCCAAAAAACTGACCAACAAGAAGTCGCACGGCCTACTCAGTAGGTCCCACGACCTAGTTGCAGTACCAAAATCAGGAACTTCAATTTTTGCCTCCTTTGCACGTTGCTTTGTCAATTAAAACTAGGGTTTTGATCACCCAAAACATAACAAATCTCCATCTTGATCAAAACTCTCTAGCATCAATCCAAAGCTTCTCATCAATCCAATCAACCCCATAGAATATATCCCCAAATTTTCGGTATTGGAATATACTCACTATGCGCCACAACAAGCGCGTCTTTGCGTCTCAACAAACACAGAGACTTGAGTGTCTTAATCAACACACCACCAATGCACCATGACATAATGCATCTCCCCAACGTCACACCAATGACATTTCGTGATAAAAGTGCCTATCAAACAATGCGTGCACAATAACACACAACCAATCAACCAACCATACTGCGTGTCACAACGCCCATGCTCCTACGCCTGGAGCCCAAGCTTGCACATGAGACCTAAATAACGAAGTCTTCCTCGGACTTTGTCCCTCCACCTTGAACTGCAGCATACCCCGCAGATCCTTTGTTCTTGGGACAATTCAGCTTCCAATGATCTTTCTCACGACAAAACGCACAAACGTCCAATGGTAAGTCAGATCTACCATAGTTCCGATTTCCCTTACCTCTTCCACCTTTGACCTTGAATGCGCCACCATCATGATCTTCAAACTTTGACGTCTTGTGCCTTAATTCTCTTGTGTGCAACGGAACAAACTTCCTCTACGGTTATCGTCTCCTTCTCAACAACAAATGATTGGACGAAACCCTCAAAAGAAGGAGGTAAAAACACCAATAATATCAAAGCCGAATCAATATCACTAACAGTCTCGTCACTATTGCGCAATTCAAGCAAAATAGTGTTGAGATTGTCTAGGTGAACACCAATATGCGTACCTTCAACAATCCGAGGACCGAACAGCCGCTGCTTCAACATCAACTTGTTGGCCAGGAATTTCTTCGCGTAGAGATCCTCCAACTTCTTCCATAAGCTAGCCGCCGAGGTCTGATCTGCAATTCCGGTAATCATGTCGTCCGCAAGGCATAACATGATTTTTGAATGTGCCTTCTCCTCCATCTTCCCAAAATTCAGTGTGGTCTTGTCAATGCCCGATTTGTTAGATAGTGGTAACCACATATTGTGTTTCTTCAACAAAGCACGCATCTTTATTTTCCACAAGCTAAACCCATTCTTCCCATCAAAATGATCAATCTTCATCATGTTTAATACTGTACCAGGCTCTCATACCACTTGTTAGAAAACAAGAGAAAAAGTGATGAACCAGTTGTTAGGAATCAAGAAGAAACGGTGAAACAAAAGAACAAGATGAATAACACAAGCAATTTAACGTGGTTCACTAGTTTTGAGACTAGCTACATCCACGGCCAAACGAAACCAATATTATTGATGAGAATCCGATTACGATCAACCACACTTGTAAATAGAAGATTCCTACACCCATATTTAGGCGTATACTACTGACTTGTGCCCAAAGCATCGTCCAGTTGCCAAAATGAACATGGAAACAATTCCAAAAACTGACCAACACGAACCAGGTTGCACGACCCACTCAGTAGGTCCCACGACCTAGTTGTAGTACCAAAACCAGCAACTTCAATCTTTGCCTCCTTTGCTCCTTGCTTTGCCAATTCAAACTAGGCTTTTGATCACCCAAAACATAACACTATAAATTCCTCGAAGTGCACGCAAGTTGTCCTGGACACGACGGTTAAAAAACCCCCTTAAAATGTGTGTTTGTTGTGAATTGAGAGATTTATAGAGACAATAAATAATAAGAGACAAGCAATGTATGAAGAGTAATATAGAGTTTTGTGTTCAATCTCAATCCGTACGCCGCTTTATATAGGCATTAGGGTGCGCTACCGAGCCAATAACAACAGACTCGTGGCCTTACAACATATTGTGGATATTGACCAATAATGTGGCCCCGATTTAATAACATTCCAAAATGAAGAGTAACCATTTAGGATGACTCGTTGAAAGCTTGTCATGATAAATCCAGTGGAACAAAAATCAATGACTAAGAAAGAAGATCACATAAAGTGAATTCTAATTGCTCACGATTAGGGATGACATTCTTCTGTTACACATATGAATAATTTTGACTGCCTCGTTAAAACTATGCTATGAAAAAATTATGTGGACAAAAACTCTAGCGAAGGAAAAAGAATGCAGCGTTACCAGAATTTTCAATGAATCTCCCCACTTTGTAAACTCGTTGTACCTGACAAAAGAACTCGTCGTAAAAATAATAATATAACATTATACGATAAACAATCATACTTATGCACCTAAAACTACTTGCGAATGTACACTTTCAATTTGATTCAAGCAAATAAATATCTCTCACGGCTATCAAACTCCGCGTAGTTTTCAAAAATTTGTGATTCATACGATAGTATTTGTAACTAGTTACTTTCTCAACCATGTTTTGTTGTTCCTTAGTCCTCAAGACAGACACAACATTGTCATCACTCTTATCAAGAGATGATTATACTTATGATAAAGTATCATGATTCATTCCATATCGAGGGTGTTTGGGAGGAGATGTTCTGGTGTTTGGAAGATGGGGGTTTAGAGAAAGAAATGAACAATCGGTGGGCCACCTGATGCTTTTAAGGTAAAAAAAGTTTCTTTTCCGTTGGGGTTAACCCCCATATCAAACGAAGCCATCATGTTTCTTATTTTATGAGTCACACACTCAAAAGAAGATATAAACCGCAACATAAATCCCACACATAGCAACAGACATATAGTATCTTCATAAATCCCACAATTAAAAGTGGAAATATAAATATATACATAGATCCCACTATTAACAACGAATATGTAGTATTTACATTATAACATCCCCATCCTATAGAGAACTACACATGAATCCCCCCAGACTCTCCGGAAATGTACTCCGCTAAGAACTCAAATGCTCAGCAAGGAGTCTAATCCTAATTGTTCTGTTACAAGACACAATGAAAGAAACTAAATCTTAAGATTTTTACTATCATAGTGCATAATCCCCTGAGTAAAATTCTAGGCGATTGACTACTCGACGGTTTTTGCGTACTCACTTGCCAAGTTGTAGAAGGCGGAAATGTCACGACTTCATATCAGAATAAGTAAGATATAATTTAGAAAAATTAAATAAATATATTTAGATTTCGAAAGTGCTTGACCCGTACTTACTGACGCATCATTCAATAACCTGCCTCAAAACAACATATCACAAGGATGATTATACTAGTTATTCAAATATCAGTTAAGACGCAGTTACGACAATTCCATCCTTATAAAAAGGATTCCAAGTCCCACTACCCAGAAGGTTGTGAAGACCACATTCACTTCTGACAAGGAAGAAAAAACCAAATCCCTTTTCCTAGACAAGTATCCACTAATCCACCAAGACAAACTAGACCTTAGGTGTGTACACCTCCTACTGGATCGTTAGTTCAGAGGGTAGTACTAGCTGCCTAGAGTCGGGGGCTAGCTACGTACTGACTAATAAATAAGCCTATAAGCTAGGTCCCTGTGTTTGTTACCGCGTCAAGACGTCCGAAGACAGAAATGACCAACCATGGGTGTAGAGGTAAAAACGAACCAATGACCGGCAAAGTATCTAAAGTCGACATGAATCATTCTGTATTCACATGT
The DNA here is from genome assembly GCA_023055425.1 of Linanthus parryae. Taxonomy (NCBI): domain Eukaryota; kingdom Viridiplantae; phylum Streptophyta; class Magnoliopsida; order Ericales; family Polemoniaceae; genus Linanthus; species Linanthus parryae. The sequence goes on along the minus strand of JALGPY010000006.1, from coordinate 88,505,448 downwards.
TCCATATATAGAAATCTACACGAACAAATATTCGTCAAAAGAAAATTAAGCATACATGCTTACTTGATAGTCTGCCTAGTTTTCCCAAAAATCTCTACACACACACACACACACACTATCAAGGCATGTCCTCAATAGTAAGGTAGAATGCATATGCAGATGTCACACCTACGAGCTAGCCAAAATTACCAATTTCGGCCCTGAGTAGACTCATTTTATCAGTACTGTTCATGAACCCCTCAGTGATGCCTAAAGGAAAAGTCTAATTAGTTTTAAGTCCAGAGTCATTTAGGAAAGACTAAATATCATGTTATAATTAATTGCACACGCCCTTGAAGTTTGACCAATTTACATTCTAATCCCTATTTCAGTCTAATTAGCTAGATTCAAGTCTACATAAACAGAATTAGATTCCTGATGCTATGGAACTATCACAGACACATGAAAGTCATGTCTAGCAGCATGGTTTGACTGTTTGACTGAAGAAATTTTGAAATTACTACTTTACTCATCATAGCAAGCTGAGTTGACCAAAGGATTTCTAGAAAGTAAAAATGGGTCAAACTTGACACTTAAAGATTAGAATGTTATTCTGAACAAATTTCCTGAAGGATATTTTGGTTAATTATGTTTTCTGATGAGTCAAATCAGAAAGTCAACGTTGTGAAGAATTCCTCTCAACTAGTCAATTTCACATACAATTTATAGTAAAAAAAGAAAGATATTTGAGAAACTGAGAACATGGTTTTGAAGATTGACGATTGAGGTTTCCAGAACATATATGTACTCCCAAGAACTCATAAGATTTAAAGAGAAAACCACAGTCGAAGTTGGAAACCAACAGTCCAACACTTAGAATATAATTGATAGTTTTCATAGTCTCAAGTTAGTCAATTTGTGCTTGATTTGTGAACTATCTGTTAAGAATATGGAAAGTTATCTTCTGGGAATAATTTAAAATACTATCATCCAGTTTCTCATAGTATGAAATACAATACCAGATTCATTTTGTTTTTTGTTATTGGAGTGAAACATTCCGATACCGGTATTTTTCAGTGATTCCTTTCGGTCGAATTTCTTTTAATTATAAAATTTCCTAGAAGTTTTTATATTTAAAATTGACCCCACTATTATTTATATTTTTTGCATAATAACCCGTAAAATGACTATATGTATTAAATGACCATAATCAAAATAAAACTGCTCATAGTCATACTAGTACTACACAATCAACTAGATATGCAATCACGTATTTACGTGTAACATCATTTACTTAGTATCATTGGAGATCATAATAATATTTTGGGTAAAAGACACTGTTCACCCCTGAGTTTTGGATAAATTCCTCCCTGCTACTCTGTGTTTTGGAAAAAGACACTCTGCACCCATTTGGCAGAATATTCCTTGGACATATAGCACCCCTCTGTTAGGTTCTGTTAAAAAGTGTATGATATAATATTTTTGGACTATATTACCCCTGTGTTTTTTTTTTTCTTTTTTGCCCATGTGTATCTTCAAGAATAACAAGAACACAACCACCAAAAAAAATATCAAACACCAAGAACATATTCCATTTTGAATGCAAAACATCAAGAACACCAATAACACACAAAATTTGTAAATTTAATAAAACCAAGGAAACAAGTTCTTTTAAACATAAATTGAAGCTTCATTAACAAATAAGCCTATATTTTCCAATCCAACAAGGACATTACAAAGAGTCCAAACAAAGTTTGGAACTTAAATCCAGAGAACTCCTGTTGAAGAATGAGCCACTGGGTTCAAAACATGAACCAAAAATTACATCTTTTCCCTTTCATTCTTGAGAATGATACCAACAACAAAATTCAAGAACATCAAAAACCACTGAAATAGCTATCAATACCACCATTATCAACACATGTACTGTAATACCCCGTCATATTTCTAGGGGTAAATTAGTAATTTAGGAAGATACTTAAGAATTTAGTTGTGAATAAACAAACAAACAAATAAATATATAAGTTTGTGAATTATTGTGTTTTTATAACTAACAAATTTGTGGGTAAGATTTTAGAAACTACTAGAAAAAATATTCGAAAATTCATATGTGGGTGTTTCTTTAATTTTTTTTAGTTAGTAGCGCGTACGCAACCACCGCATAGAGTGACACTATTGCCACACCCAATCACTCCCATTTATCACTATAAACTAAAAATAAAAACCAATTTTATTTTTTAGCAACTTCATCCTCTTCCTTTCTCTTCAGGGAAAAGAAACAACCACCGCCACCAACACCTTCACCGCCCCAACTCCTCATCGCCCTCAAATCCTCTCTATAAAAGGGCTCACACCCCTGCCTCCTCCCTCCACACAACAGCAGCCAGCCAGCACAGTACACAACCACCAACACAACCGCCACCTCCTTCATCACCGTTATCGTCTTCTCCGCCACCATTGTGACCCTCGGCAAGAAGAAAACCCACAACAACTTTCATCTCTCTCAACTTTCTCTCTTCCTCTCTGTTCTCTGAGGCCAACACCAGCAGAAGCAGCAGCAGCAACAACAGAGGCCACAGGCCACCATCACCGCCGCATTGCAGCTGTCGGAAAATCACCGAGGAAGGAACCACCACCACAACCTCCGTTCTCCTCCTCCCCTATGTATCTAGATCTATCCTTCTATCTATCTTGGTCTGGAACTCAGAAGCAGAAGTAAGAAGCAGCTACTCAGCAGCTGCAGTAGAGCCGTCACCGTTGGCATCCACCATTAAATCCAGCGAAGGATTTTTCCCAACCAACCGAGGCACACCCACCTTCTGAAACTAGTTCCATTCTGTCCCTGGGAGTGCAAGGAAGCTCGAGGAGCTTGAACCCAGCACCAAGAACCACCGGAGAGCTACAGTCGGCCACACCCACCGTGACCTCCTACGCGACTTCAACCCGGCCCGATTCTCTGCCGTTTTTTGCGCTTCTTGGACCGGTAACAGGTTTGTAGACGACGGCTTAGTTCATCCGTAGGATCTTTTACGTGCTAGTGGCTGTGGACTAAGGTAAGTGAACATGCCAAGCCTTGCGCGCCTAGCTCCTTTCATGTCATATGGCGAATTTTAATACTTGTCTCAAAATATATTTGTTGTTTATTTAAATGTTTTATTTGCTATTTACTTTTTGAAGAATTTTCTTTGATTTGATAGCGCCACACAAAAATCAATAATTGTGTAATGACTTAAAGTGGAAAAGTTGTGCGGGAGAAGCTTATTATTTTCGTGTTGATTTAGGTCACTCGGCCTGTGATTATTATTGTCGTGTTGACTTCGCTCACTCGACCTGTGATTATTATTGTCGTGTTGACTTCGGTCACTTGGCCTGTGTATTTTAACCCGGTCGCAACCTGCCAGGTCGCTCCATGTAATCACCCCTCTAGCCGCGAGAAGTCTTAAGGGGTGCCAACACTTAAGGTTATGCCTGCTAATGATAGTATATCATATTCTTCCCCATATCAACGAAGTTAATAATAGAGTTTTCTATGAGATTTGGTTACTTATAAAAGAAAAGAAGAAGAAATTGGGAATAATACTCCACGTTTGAAGTTGAGAAGGAAAACTAAAATAATGATAAGTTTATATTTGAGTTTCTACTTATTTCTTCAAGTTTTACTCTTTTATGATTTATTCCTCTTTATTATTGTTATGAAAAGAAAGCATGCCGCATCATCTGTTTTACGAGCTTGGGTGTCACTTAATCATTATTTCCATGATGACTTTGAAAACTGCGGTTCCCGTTTCCTTCCCACCGCAGGCTTAGGAGCTGAAGACTATGGCTTAGCCGGGTACGGGACTCACTTAGATGGATATCAGCACGAGTAGTAATGTAGTACCGCTAGTTATACATAATGTAGTAGTTTTAATAACGCATATTTAATATCTAGAGACTTTTGTAATGTTTAATATTATGTAATAAATAAATAATTTGGCATGTTATGCTTTTGACTTCCGCCGTTACTTTTAGCATCGCCCTCCGGGTCTTGTCTGAGCTGGATAAGGGGGTTGTTGCAGGTGGAATCAGAGCAGTCGTTCCCGTTTAAAACCTGTAGGGTAACTTAAAACGAAAATAGGGCAAGATAATTAAAATTGGAAAAGTCGATCGTGTTATGGGTAGTTTTAGAGTTGGCCTTCATTTTTCCGCCCACCTTCATCATGTGCTACATATTTATGCGACATGAGTTTCCTTGAGATGCATTTTATTAGTGATTCTTACTTTCATGATGAGAAGAAGTATGGAAATAAAGTTTGATTTATACTATCTTGATTACATAGATGAGTTATGATGTTTGCAGAGATGAGTATTATGTGCTTTATTGCGAAACTATTGTATGATGCCTGTTACTTTGTATGACAATGGTGTTAGATATATTAACTATGAATTATGATTGTTGAGGATCAAGAGACCCTAACCAAGGATACCGTAGGATGTGACTGATAGAAACTTTACGATATCACTTTAGGAAAGTTAGACAGGGACATATGGTTGATAACATCTCAATGGAGAAATTCCTCGCTCAAATGGCTAGGCAGGAACTACCTGGGCAAATATAGTAGACGAAATGAAGCCAATGGAGTTTACGGGAAAATAAGATCCTGTCGAGTTGGAAAACTAGATTATGGAAATGGATAAAATACTTGAGACGATAGAATGTCCCGATGATTGAAAAGTAAATTGCGCAGTCTTTTACCTAAAAAGGTGAAGCGAACCTCTGGTGGAGGAATGTACGAGAGACTCTCATAGCCGAACTCAACTTCAACTCGGAGGCCCTTCTGTTGGAATAGATGCCCTAGAGGCAATCGTAGATTTAGTATGAACATTGTTTTGGCTAGAATATTCTTTTATTATATATTGTGATATTTAATATAATGAAGTCCTTAGATAAAATGTGTTGTTTATCTTAAATATCCCTAGTCCACTATATTGATTAATAGGACGATCAAATATTGACTAGTATGTGGGTAGATTGATATGGAGATATGAAGTCTAACACATGGGTATGCATAAGGAGTAATGGCATACTGGATTGACCCACAACGAAAAAAGGATACATTAGATTATGTCAAGTCACAATCGCTTTTCGTAGTGCTAATATAATTGCAATCCTTAGACTTGAAGTCACTAGATACTCTAGTTGTGGAATATTGCGCTTTGATGTTATCAAAAGTTACACCGTAACTGGGTAATCATAAAGATGGCTATCGGGCATGATAGGAAGCAAGCTTAGAGATCGTAGTGATGTAGATAGGATTTGTCCCACCCATATAATGGGGGTAAATATCCACGGCCACTCGAGGGATGAGGCTTATTGAATTTCTGGCAAGACTCAGATAAATCAATATGGAGATATTGACGTTATCTGCAAGCATAAGCATATTCCCAGGATCGAGGAACTATGGATTGGATATACGAGTGTGACTATTTATGTCTCGTGTCCAATCCGGATATGGAGACAAAGGGATAGTGCAATATGAAATATTGGGCACAAGAGGTTTGTCGTGATCACTGACTATTTCCATTGGTTGTGTAGCATGAATGTGTTGCTAGACACCGCTCCATGTTAGTAAGAGTTACTACCAACTATATAGAAACCTATGGGGTCACACGTCAAATAGAGTAGAGCTAGAATTGGGATTAATTAATATTGATTAATTAATAGAAGGATCATTGTGCAACACCTTGAAAACTTAGTAGGACTAATTTGCGAGGAAGGGAATAATTATAATTCATCTAGAATTAGGAAACTCTCTTATGGAAACAACAAGGAGTTGTTGGAGTATATAAAGAGGCTCTAGCTTCCTTCCGACTTAATGTTAATGTTATTAGACATAACAAAGTGAGTGGGAGAGAGCAAAAGAGAGAGAGAGCAAGACAAGCTAGGCCGAAGCCTAGCCCGTCCGGCCCCCTTCCCGTCGTCTCAAAGAGGAGGCCGAAACCTCCTCTTGTCCTTTGTTGCTTTGATCTTCTTCCTTCTTCCTCCGGGTTCAAGCTAGCACTTGTTTGAAGGAAGAATCTAGATCTCACATCTAGACGTGGATCAACCGTAGAGACGAGGACATCATTCTTCGTGTGATCTCACAAATCAAAAGGTACACAATACTATGTCTCTTATCATGTTATGATATCTCCTCCTGACGATCCGTGGTGGGCTTTGAAGTAGGAATTAAATTTTTGTTATTCCGCTGCGTTACCTACTTCAAAACCCAGCAGTGGTATTAGAGCCACATGTCGTAGAGCATAACATGATTTTATGTGTTACGATTTCAGTTTATACACCGTATTGTTGTTTATTACGCGAAAACTGAAAATAATTGGCATAGTAGATTCAAAATTGAATTTGATTCAATAAAACAAGACCCAATTTAACATTGGATGTTAGAATTGGTGAGTTTAATCACATAATATGTGTACAATTGGGTTTTTGAAAAATTAGGGTTCATGGGCACATGATTGAAAAGCGGTTTTCAATTATGGAAACAAATTTATGGAATTAAACCATAAGGAAACAACCTTGCTTGGGAAACAAGGAAGAGGGAAGGAGGCTAGGGCCGAAACCCTAGCCGTCCGCCCCCTCCCTTGACCGCCAAGAAAAGGCCGCGGGCCAATGAGGCGGCCTTGTTGCGGGCGGCGGTCCAAAGGGTTCGGGCCCCTTGTTGGCTGGAACTCTTTGGACCGTTGTAACCCTAATTACCCAATACAATTAAAATTGAACAAGCGCGTTAAAAATTGGTTTTAACTGTATTATGTGTTTTGTTGCATGGTGGATGGATATGGCCTAGGATTGTGGATGTTTATTGCTTTGTGGTTTGGTTTACGGCCTGCGAGCTGATCAAATTAATGTAATAATTAATTAGGTTTTACGGCCTGCGAGTCGTCTTTTTCTCCTTGACATGTGAGGCTTTTGTTATTTATTTATTCTAGATGTTAGGCTAGAATTAGAAATATTTAGATGATAGCCAAGAGCATGGAGAAGAAGACCAGAGAACCAAAGGAGCCAAAAGACAAAGAAGACACCTCTAGGCGCGCAGCTATGGTGGAGCACATGGAGATGAGCTCGGCACTTTAGGGCAATTGGATATTATCATTGGCTTGATAATATCATTAGTCTAGAGGCCATATCCATGCCACGTTTCTTTTATGTTTGTCGATGTTTATTATTCATGCCTTGTTATTTGATTTTTGTGTGTATGGCGATACTAGCGAAAACAATAACAAGATAATAATAAACAAAGTTGGTCTTTTATTGTGGATTTCCCAATCCAAATAAGTAGAACATGTTGATGAGATCAACCAAACAAATTAAGAAATAAAAATCCCTCAATTAAATATTGCGTTTTGCCTTCTCTTGCCAAAACACCCTTCATGATCAGGGTTCATCAAAATTCGGGCTTGCCAAAGCAAGGCGATTTTAATTTACCATGGCGTATTGCGGACGACACAAGCTAGTAATGCGTGTATGTTGAAGCAAGAGGTTGGACGCAACTGGGCAAGAATTAATTGGATTGATGAGCCTAGAGGCATGACAATTAGGGGTTATCCATGGGATAAAGAATAAAGAGTTATTCACCTAATTAGACCAAGAGTTGCATGGGATGCAATTGGAATGGTTCCTACTTAAATAACCTATTATTGGGTGACTTGCCAAAGCAAGCTCAAGAAGAAGTGAAAAAGGGATCTTGGACCCACTAGAAAATATGATGATATTTTCCGCATTAATGGCGAGTGATATTAATCCTAGAAAAATAGTGGGAGCTATATTTGATGATCTAGCCATTGTTGAATATAGTTAAATTGTTCAAAATACTAAAATTGCACATTTCTCGTTTTGTAGAATTCCAAATGGCAGACAACAATGCATTGACTTCATCCCTACGATCTGTCCTTGAGAAGGATAAACTGTCTGGAACAAATTTCCTTGACTGGTACAGAAACTTAAGGATTTTCCTTTAGCAAGAAAAGAAGCTGTACGTCTTTGACACTCAAATTCCAGAACCACCACAAGACGAGTCTCTTCTAGCGGAAGTGAGGGCACGTCAGAAACATATTGATGATTCTAATAACGTGAGTTGCCTCATGCTTTGTACCATGACTCCTGAGCTTCAAAAGCAGCATTAGAATACGGAAACCTATGATATGATCATACACTTGAAACAATTGTTTCAGGAACAGGCTAGGCATGAGCGCTATGAGGTGTCTAAAGCATTATTCAAGAGTAGTCTTGCATAGGGAAATCAAGTAGGGCCTCATGTGCTCCGAATGATCGGGTACATAGAGAACCTTGAGAGCTTGGGATTCCCATTGGGCCAAGATTTGGCTACTGATCTTGTCTTGCAATCGTTGTCTGACAGTTATAATCAATTCATCATGAACAATAACATGAATGAGATCACTAAGAATCTGCCTGACTTATTGAATATGCTGAAGACAGCGGAACAGAGCATCAAAAAAGGCAACGGAAAAGCCATAATGATGGTGCATAAGTAGAAGGGCAAGTCAGTTGCCTCTACTTCAAAAGGAAAGTGCAAGAAAGTTGCGAAATCCAAGGAAGCCCTAAAGCCTAGTGGAGGCGTGGCTAAGGGTGAGGTCACTACTGCAGCCAGCCGAGTCACTGGAGGAGGAATTGCCCTAAATATCTGGAGGATAAGAAGCTTGGAATAGTGATTCCACCACCACCAGATATTTATGTTATAGACGTCAATCTTTCTATTTCTTCATCTTGGGTATTGGATACTGGATGTGGTTATCACATTTGTCGTAATGTGCAGGATTTGAAAAGAAGTAGAAGATTGAGTAAAGGGGAGATAGACCTACGCGTCGGGAATGGAGCAAGAGTTGCTGCATTAGCTGTAGGCGTTTATGAGCTATCTTTTCCTTCTGGACTTATTTTAGAATTAGACAATTGCTTTTATGTGCCTGCTATGAGCAGAAACATTAATTCCATTTCTTGTTTGGACGAGAAGGGTTTTTCTATTTCAATAAAAGACAAGTGTTGCTCCATTTATTTTGATAGTATGCACTATTGTAGTGCGCATTTGTCTAATGGATTGTATATCCTTGATCTAAATAGTCCAATCTATAACATAAATACTAAAAGGATTAAAACTAATGATTTAAATCCTACATATCTATGGCACTGTCTTTTAGGCCATATAAATGAGAAACGCATATCTAGACTCCATAAGGATGGACTTCTAGACTCATTTGATTTGGAATCATATGAGACATGTGAATCTTGTTTATTAGGAAAAATAACAAAGTCCCCTTTTCAATAAGAAAGGTGAAAGGACTAGTGAGTTATTGGCACTCATACATACCGATGTATGTGGACCATTCCCCACGCCTGCCAGAGGTGGTTACACCTACTTCATCACATTTACTGATGATTTCAGTAGATATGGATTTGTGTACCTTATGAAGGCCAAATTCGAATCCTTTGACTTGTTCAAAGAATTCAAGAATGAAGTAGAGAAGCAACTCGGCAAAAGTATTAAGGCTCTACGATCGGATAGTGGAGGAGAATACTTAAGCCAAGAGTTTTATGAGTATCTTAGAGAGTGTGGGATAGTATCCCATCTCACTCCACCCGGAACGCCACAATGGAATGGCGTGTCCGAGAGGAGGAATCGCACTCTATTAGATATGGTGCGATCTATGATGTCTCAAACGGATCTTCCGATATCATTTTGGGGACATGCTCTAATGACGATAGCTTTTACCATTAATCGCGTTCCATCCAAGTAAGTCATGAAGACACCATATGAGATATGGACTGGGAAGCGTCCCATAGTGTCGTTTATGAGGATTTGGGGCTGCGATGTCTATGTAAAACGTTTACAAACAGACAAGCTCGGGCCCAAAGCGGATAAGTGTAAATTTGTGGGATATCCTAAGGAAACTAAAGGATATTATTTCTACAATCCCATCGAGAACAAAGTGTTTGTTGCTCGGACCGGCGTGTTTCTAGAAAGAGTTTGTCTGTAGAACTTGAAGAAATTCAAGAACCATAATCACTGAACCGATGAGGGAACATGAACAGGAACCGCAAGTAGTTGTGGAAGAACCTGTTCAGGTGAAACAGGAACTCCGTTGATCAGGAAGAGTGCGTCATGAGCCAGAGAGGTACGGACTTCTCGTGACTGAGCCCGATGACGTGCCACTCATAGATGGTGAACCTGCAACCTACGAAGAGGCCATGAAAGGCCCATACTCTAAGAAGTGGCTAGAAGCCATGAGATCCGAAATAGATTCCATGTACACCAACAAAGTATGGACTTTGGTGGAACCACTCGAAGGGGCTCGGCCCATAGGGTGCAAATGGGTCTTCAAAAAGACCGATATGGATGGCAAGGTAGTTGCCTATAAGGGGCGATTGGTAGCCAAAGGGTATAGACAGATTCATGGTATTAACTATGATGATACCTTTTCACCAGTCGCCATGACTAAATCCATTCGAATCCTACTTGCTATTGCAGCATACTACGACTATGAGATTTGGCAAATGGATGTCAAAACAGCGTTCCTTTATGGGAACCTCCTCGAGGATGTGTACATGACACAACCGGAGGGTTTTGAGGATCCAGAGAATGCCAATAAAGTATGTAAGCTGCAAAGATCTATTTATGGATTAAAGCAAGTTTCTAGGAGTTGGAATCGACGTTTTGATGACGCGGTCAAAGAGTTTGGCTTCATCAAGAACGAAGATGAGCCTTGTGTTTACAAGAAGGTTAGTGGGAGCTCTGTAGTATTTCTGGTCTTGTATGTGGATGACATACTAATCATTGGCAACGACATCCCTACTTTGAAATATGTTAAAGATTGGCTAGGAAAGTGATTTGCAATGAAGGACTTAGGAGACGCAACCTATATACTTGGTATAAAAATATATAGGGATAGATCTAAGAGGTTGCTCGGCCTAAGTCAAAGTACATATATAGACAAGGTGTTAAAAAGGTTCAACATGCAATATTCCAAGAAGGGATTCTTGCCCATGTCGCATGGAGTCATTCTTTCAAAGAATGACTGTCCCTCCAATGAGATTGAGAAGGACCGCATGAGTAGGATACCCTATGCTTCGGCCATAGGATCCATCATGTACGCCATGTTATGTACTAGACCAGACGTATCATACGCGTTGAGTATGGTGAGCAGATACAAGTTCAACTGATGCAAGCTTCCAAACCGACAAAGATGACTACAGATCGCAGTCTGGATACGTGTTTTGCCTGAATGGAGGAGCTGTGAGCTGGAAGAGTTCCAAGCCAGGGACAGTTGATGATTCTACAACAGAAGCTGAGTACATTGCTACTGCGGAAGCAGCAAAAGAGGCAGTTTGGATAAAGATGTTTATCACTGAGCTCGGTGTGGTCCCTAGCATCGTGGATCTCATAGAGTTGTACTGTGACAACTCTGGGGCAATCGAACAGGCGAAGGAACCAAGATCACACCAGAAATCATAGCATGTACTTAGGAGATTCCATCTTATTCGTGATATGATTGATCGAGGAGATGTGAAGATGTGCAAGATTCCAACGGATGACAATGTTTCAGATCCGCTCACAAAAACTCTTGTGCTGCGAAAGCATGAAGGGCACGCCAGATCTATAGGCATGCGAGATGCGCTAGATTCGCTCTAGTGCAAGTGGGAGACTGTTGGAATAGATGCCCTAGAGGCAATCGTAGATTAAGTATGAACATTGTTTTGGATAGAATATTCATTTATTATATATTGTGATATTTAATATAATGAAGTCCTTAGATAAAATGTGTTATTTATCTTAAATATCCCTAGTCCACTATATTGATTAATAGGACGATCAAATATAGACTAGTATGTGGGTAGATTGATATGGAGATATGAAGTCTAACACATGGGTATGCATTAGGAGTAATGGCATATTGGATTGACCCACAACGAAAAAGGATACATTAGATTATGTCAAGTCACAATCGCTTTTCGTAGTGCTAATATAATTGCAATCCTTAGACTTGAAGTCACTAGATACTCTAGTTGTGTAACATTGTGCTTTGATGTTATCAAACGTTACACCGTAACTGGGTAATCATAAAGATGGCTATCGGGCGTGATAGGAAGCAAGCTTAGAGATCGTAGTGATGTAGATAGGATTTGTCCCTGCCACATAATGGGGGTAAATATCCACAGCCACTCGAGGGATGAGGCTTATTGAATGTCTGGCCAGACTCAGATAAATCAATATGGAGATATTGACGTTATCTGCAAGCATAAGCATATTCCCAGGATCGAGGAACTATGGATTGGATATACGAGTGTGACTATTTATGTCTCGTGTCCAATCCGGATATGGAGACAAAGGGATAGTGCAATATGAGATATTGGGCACAAGAGGTTTGTCGGGATCACTGATTATTTCTATTGGTTGTGTGGCATGGATGTGTTGCTAGACACCGCTCCATGTTAGTACGAGTTACTACCAACTATATAGAAACCTATGGGGTCACACGTCAAATAGAGTAGAGCTAGAATTGTGATTAATTAATATTGATTAATTAATATAAGGATCATTGTGCAACACCTTGAAAACTTAGTAGGACTAATTTGCAAGGAAGGGAATAATTCTAGTTCATCTAGAATTAGGAAACTCTCTTATGGAAACAACAAGGAGTTGTTGGAGTATATAAAGAGACTCTAGCTTCCTTCCCACTTAATGTTAATGTTATTAGACATAACAAAGTGAGTGGGAGAGAGAAAAAGAGATAGAGAGCAAGACAAGCTAGGCTGAAGCCTAGACCGTCCGGCCCCCTTCCCGTCGGCTCAAAGAGGAGGCCGAAACCTCCTCTTGTCCTTTGTTGCTTTGATCTTCTTCCCTCTTCCTCCGGGTTCAAGCTAGAACTTGTTTGAAGGAAGAATCTAGATCTCACCTCTAGACGTGGATCAATCGTAGAGACGAGGACATCATTCTTCGTGTGATCTCACAAATCAAAAGGTACACAATACTATGTCTCTTATCATGTTATGATATCTCCTCCTGACGATCCGTGAAGTAGGAATTAAATTTTTGTTATTCCGCTGCGTTACCTACGTCAAAACCCAACACCTTTAAACTGCCCTCATAGCCCCCTTCTACTCTCATCATGTGAAGAGGAGCAAGGAACATGAATTCCAGATTCTGCAGCAAGGAAATCACTCTGTGACCGAGTATTTCCGGAAATTTACAGAATTGACGCGGTTCGTAGGAAACATAGTGCCTGACGAAGATTCCAAGGTTTCCAGATTCATCGGTGGACTGCACGAAAGGCCACAAGAATATCTGCTGAGAAGACCCTATTCTACTTTTCACGAAGCCTACGACAGAGCTGCTCATATGGCGAGTTCGTGTTACCCAAGAGGAGAAACGCAAGAAACGTAATTTAGAGGAGGCAGGAGGAGGCAACAACAACTTTGCCAAGGCCAATCAGAGTTTCAAGCCTAAAAATGGAGGAGGTAACCAGGGGCAATACCGAGGCAACCACCAAGACCGTGGAGTTCAGCCAGTTCGTCGCTATATTTGTAAGAGGTGTAATCTAAATTACCCCGCAGTTGATTGCACGGGAAATTTGGTTAAATTCAATAACTGTGGTAGGAGGGGACACTGAGCTTATGAATGCCGATTACAACCACCCAGGAACCAGCAAGTGAATCCAAGAGATAACTTTGGGAGGCAACAACAGAACAACTACCAGGGAAACCGCCAGCAGAATGGGAACAACTTTGGTCCTTGATAGCGCCTTTTAGGAGCTATATATTATTTTTAATTTCCACATTATCATGAGATATTTGAGCTTATTTGTAGAGAATATGTTGCGTTTTATAACTTGTTGCTTCATATGCGCTTTATTGCTAGTCCGGGCATTTCAATGCATATTTCGTTGTTATTTGTCAAATATAATCGCTTGGTATGTTTGTTCATGTTTTCTTGGCAGGAACATATGCTAATTGGTTAGTAGGAGGCACGAACGAACTTCAGAAACAATGGGAGCTCAACTGGAGTAAAGAGAAGCAAAAGTTGGAGGAGCTAGAATGACCAGCCTTAACTATTTTCGAATCTCAGGAAAGTCTACAAAGAATTTTGGGTCAAGTCCTGCGCCATTGGAAATTAGACATCCAAGGATTTCCAACGATATGTGGTAGGCCCAAATACGAGTCCCGATGAGAGAGTTATGGGCCGCACAACATCAGCTTACAATTCTGTCCGAGAATTACAAACTGGAGGGGCTAAAATGCAATTTCGGCCAAGTTACACTAAAACTCGCCCCCAGCTGGTAAAAAACGTGAGAGAAGACCTAGGAGGTAGTAGATACACACACGGGAACCATTAGAAATCAGCTTGGAGCTTGGGGATTGCGCGGATTCGTCGGAACTTTGGCGATTTCACCGTTTGATCTTTCTTTCTCTTCTCTTTTCATCATGTTTATGGAGAAACTTTGTTTTTCTATTTGTGAGATGATTAGCTAAATTTATTTTCTAGGTTCTATGGAGATGAACCAAGGGTTTATGAACTAGACAAATTTCCGGATTCAAGTTATTGATTCATGTTTTGATTCATTCAACTATATTGTTCTTCTTTGTTTATCGTATATCTTGATTACTTAGGACCATTGACACGTCTAGGGTAACAAGAACGACTTTGAGAAGATGATCAATATGTTATATGAATCGTAGCTTAAAGATTATTGTCTTGTTAGTTGGATTGATTTTCTAAGCTTAATTCTTAGCATAAACGGAGTCGCGAACCGGTTAAGCTAGCGTTCTAGGTGGGTGCTCGAAAAAGACTTTACCGGATACGAACAAGAACAAGAAATTAGCCCAAATCATCGAGACTGAGAGGTGAGATGATTAGGACTAGTCGTGTTAGTGGGTAGATCCGGTAGGTGTGATTCGACTATTTAGTGCAACGGTGGACCGATAGGACGCGTTGTCGTGAAGGTCGTTAGCCTACTAGAACCATATCGGTAGACACCAGTGGACCGACAGGACCCGTAGTCGACCGATAGGTAGAGCAACATGAGACCGAGAGGAGATTTTCATTGCTATTACCCGACACAATTGATAAGATGGTAGCGTGTTTCAGTACATTACCCGGAAATTTCTAAAACCCTAGGGGGTCCATAGATCTCCTATTTTTTCTCCATATTATCAGAAAAATACAAAAATATTAGATTAGTTTGCTATTTTATTTTGATCACTTGTTTGAGGGTGACAACCTTTTTAATCATAATCTTTCCTCCTAGTTACTCGCACTCTAAATTAATAACTAGTTAAATAATCTCAAGCTTGTCCTCGTGGGATCGATAACTCGGGGTTGAAATACCACCCTATATTACTTGACCGTGCACTTGCGCATACGCGTAAGAAATCGTGTCAAGTTTTTGGCGCTGTTGCCGGGGACAGCGGTAGCTTATTTAGTTAGGAGTTAGTTTAGATTACTTTTCTTTTAGTTTGTTTTATTTTTTTTCTATCTCTGTGCTTCACGGGTTTCTTGTGAGTTTGTTTTTGCAGGAACGCAAGAAGCGGGAGATATAATGAGCATGTGGAGCGACGAGGATTATGAGGGGATCTTTGATTACCCCTACTATTGTGCTAGATGCAGAGTTAGGCACACATATGACTCTTGCTCAATGATATGGTGCTATAAATGCAAGAAGGATCACAAGTATGAAGACGCATGCATATTTGATCAACCACATCTTCAGCACCAAGAGGACTCACAAGCTAGTATGACATAATTTTGAAAAATTATGGAGGAGATCCAAGCGCGTGTCACAAGAATGTCCTTGGATACACCAAAGCCAGAAGAGGAGCCCTTGACACATGATATTGAGCCCCTAACTGATCAATTAATTGAGCCTCTATGGTCACCATCACAAGACGATTCAGACGTTCCTCATTGGCTACCTGTTGTCCAAGAGATGCAAAGGAAACTAATAGCTAGGATGGAGCGTGAACGGGAATCAGCTTCGCAAGCTGCAGTTGTGGAAGAAGCGATACCTTAGCTGAGCGCAGAATGCAGTGTCCATGAACCGAT
The DNA here is from genome assembly GCA_023055425.1 of Linanthus parryae. Lineage (NCBI taxonomy): Eukaryota > Viridiplantae > Streptophyta > Magnoliopsida > Ericales > Polemoniaceae > Linanthus > Linanthus parryae. The sequence goes on along the minus strand of JALGPY010000006.1, from coordinate 88,489,384 downwards.
TGTGGACTTTGCCAATTATGATGGCTCAAACTCTGATTCAGACTGGGGTGGAGTTGTGTGTCCAACATGGGAGGAGGATATGCTTTTTTTAAGGGAACCTCCACTTATCTCACAGCCTAGGCATGATTGGGATAACACCGACATTTGGAGCTTGTGGTGTGCTAATGATGAAGCTGGCGAAGAAATTTTGTCCATTAAAATTGAGGTAAAAGCCCCTACTCATATTTTTGAAGACTTTTCCATATCTCATGTAAATCAAGTCCGAAATGAGTTGAAAAGACTTTTGTATGGAGTGTCTTTTGGGGAAGAACGCGATGGGCAACTTCCAATTTTTTGTTCTATTGGCTATTCTCTTGACTATCTATATGCCATAGTCAAGGAGTTGGAAATCGTGAAGTGTGGGGGTATGAATAAGATGCATGTGTTTAATGAGGAGCATCAAGAACCAAATAGGTACTAATGGGATGACTTTATGGCCATATTCATTTGAGTCCATTGGTACTTCATGGAAGCTGATCAAGAAGAAAAATTGCAAGATGAATGGGGTTAGCTTCCTTAACTCGCCACCATCCGCACAAAACATGGGTGCACTTGAAGTTCTGGAGAAAAGATGGTGGAAGAAGAAGTGGAGGGATAAATCATCTTCCATTTTCCTTGTCGGCAGAGGTAACCGGGTCGGGTCGTCGACCTTAAATTACAAGCACTGCTTGGGAGGCAACCCAATGTAGAGTAGGATATTTGTTATTTTATTTTTGTATTTGGTTCTCCGTAATTGATTGTGAGGGGTGAGAGAGAGTGGTTTTAATATTTCCTATGAGTGTGCAGGACACAGGTACAGAAGACTACTCCGAATTCCCCTTCTTGATGCATGTGCACGATGTTGCACGCAAAACGGAGACCAGTGAGCTAATCTGACTAATTGTGCCTGAGAGAGAAGCTACTCGAATTCGAGGAGTAGCTAATAATTTTTGAAGATAATGGCAGCGAGTGGTTGTACCGGGTTTGCACGCATCGAAATCCGGAGTGGAATTGCAAGCAAAGAGCTTAAAAGGCACGATTCATGCACAAGAGAGCAAGTTTGAGAAGAAATGGAAAATTCCACGGATTTTGGGAGTTTTTCAATCAAAAACGAATTTGTTGTTGATTATTGAGTTCATCGGTGCAAGAATTGAAGGAATCGGATGCCGGATGACGAAGTTAGAGCAAAAACAAAAAAGGTTAGTCCCAGGGCGTTTCGGCCCGAAATGCCCCCATTTCGGCCCCAAATCAAACATGCGATCTCTTTTGCTTTTCCAATTTTATTTCGGCCCGAAATAGGAACCATTTCTGCCCGAAATGCCCCCCATTTCGGCCCGAAATGCCTGAATATGACCTCTGACTTCTCCGGGCCATAACTTCTTCGTCCAATATCCGATTAATCTTCGTGACCTATCGTTGGAAATCTCTCTGAGTCTACTTCATAAGGCACCTGTCTCACTCCCAAGTTCTTTTTATAATTCCATATATGATCAAATTAGGCCATAACACTTGAATTTTTTCTTCTTTCTTCCTTGCACTCGGGGATCGTTTCCTTTGGGGTACTCCCTAAGTTCATTGTGGACAATCATTTTCTCAAGTGTGGGGGGTTTACATATATCTTTGCTAGCCTAAAATTGCATAACCATGTTACATCTAGATTAGTGAGTCAGTTTGCACGTCGGTGTCAGAGTTAGGATTGCATGTGCACGTTTAATTATTGCATTGTATATACGTTGGTTTGTATATAACTTCTTTGCACTTTTATTTACTGATTCCACCTACCCATATGTGTTGTTAATAGATATGGCCCAAGCATATAGAGTTAGGAAAATAAAATTAAAAACAAAGAAAAAATTGAAAAAAAAAATCCTATAAATTGATTTTTTGAGAAAGGACAATAGAAGAGAGTGAATGGGGAGAGGGCTCAATGATAGAAATTTCTTTGGAGTATGAAATTCTGAGGTGAGGAAGACGCGAGAAATACTGGAGTAGAAAAGCTATAGGGATAATGCACTCGAGAATCGTGAGTAGCTGTCTCTCAGACTAGTTATCCTACTAGCGCTACACCACCGTCACTTAGGTAGTCGTCAACCCTTCTCGTAGTGGCAACGGAACAGTTGTCCGAGTGATGTTTATGGGGGCCTCACATCCCGTCTCCATCTTCTAGGTCCACTAGTTACCTCAATTTCATCCATTTACCCCTTTTATTCACAGCCTCTAGCCTAGGAAGCCTTTCCTTGTGACTTGCATCACTAGTTAGACTGGTCCCTTCCTATGCGTCATGATAGAGGGAGTCGAGTTAGGGAGGTTCGTTGAGGGTGAGATGATATTATATATCTTGAGTGGATTAACTTACATGTCATCTTTTGAGTGGATGTGAGGGTGCGTTAGAGACGTTAGCACACTTCGGCGTGGCGGTGAGTCGTGTCCTTACACCACGATCACAGGTGGAGTGTCGTAGTGGGTGATATTCTTTCTGCACGTCATGGGGTGGGGGTTTGTTGATCTTATAGGAGGTCGTGCTTGGTTTTTCACGCATATTCCCTATATCTTATGTGATTGAGGAGGATCGGTTGGAAAAACACGTTTCATATTGACTACCGGGTTGCGAAAGTTGGTTTACATTGAGTGTGGGGGTGTCGACGATTATTGACTTTGTTCTACGATTTGACACATTCCACCCCCACATTATCTGCTTTGACGTTGATCTCCTTGGATGCTACTATGAGCTCCATGAGATATATTGTGTTGTGGAAATGAAAAAAAAAAGAAAAAAAAAATATAAATTAGAAAAAATAGAAATTGAAAGTGAAAGGAAATAAGGAGCTGAAGCTTGAAATTGAAGACCAGTGAGATTAGCTATTGTTCTTGATCACTTCTTCACATTCGTAGCCGCGAGAACGGCGTTGCACCAAGATTGAGGGAATAAGGTGCGGAGTAGTTGGATTCGGTGGAGGTTCCTTGGATTTTGGTGAGGGAGTGTGAGAATCGGGTTTAGTGAGATGTATCATGACATCTAGGAATGCGCTTCTAAATATCTTATCCTACTCGTCCTAAGCCGTCAACATTTTAATCCGTGGATAAATAGCTCGGATGGTAGGTTCTAGGGATACGTTTGATGAGTGTTCGGAAGAAAATTATTTAGTGCTTGTGCCCATTCTGTTTGACGAAACTGGCCGCAAGTTCTACCGATCACCACAGTTATAGAAAATCCAAGGGAATATGAGAGCCTTATGACATGCCGGTTTGCTTTCGGAGATTGCCCAATCTCTAACTAAAAAGAAAAAAAATATAGTGTTATTTACTTTGTTGCATTGTTTAAAATCCATTTGCATTGTATGAAGTCATGTAGATTGCATAGTCTGGTGTTTGAGTCGTTGTGTCCAAGGTAAAGTAAAGATATATGTGAATCTTGGAAGCAAGTGTTGCTCGGGACGAGCAGGAAGGTAGTGTGGGGGAATTTATAGCGCCTTTTAGGAGCTATATATTATTTTTAATTTCCACATCATCATGAGATATTTGAGCTTAATTGTAGAGAATATGTTGCGTTTTATCACTTGTTGCTTCATATGCGCTTTATTGCTAGTCCGGGCGTTTCTATGCATATTTCGTTGTTATTTGTCAAATATAATCGCTTGGTATGTTTGCTCATGCTTTCTTGGAAGGAACGGATGCTAATCGGTTAGTAGGAGGCATGGAACGAACTTCAGAAACAATGGGAGCTCAAGTGGAGTGAAGAGAAGCAAACGTTGGAGGAGCTAGAATGACCAGCCTTCACTATTTTCATTGCTCAGGAAAATCTACAATGCATTTTGGATCAAAGCCTGCGCCATTGGAAAGAAGACATCCAAGGATTTCCAACAATATGTGGTAGGCCCAAATACGAGTCCGGATGAGAGAGTTATGGCCCGCGCAAGATCAACTTACAATTCTGTCCGGGATTTACAAACTGGAGGGGCTGAAATACAATTGCGGCCAAGTTACATTAAAACTCGCCCCCAGCTGGTAAAAAAACGTGAGAGAAGACCTAGGAGGCAGTAGATACACGCACAAGAACCATTGGATAGCAGCTTGGAGCTTGGGGATTGCACAGATTCGTCGGAACTTTGGCGATTTCACCGTTTGATCTTTCTTTCTCTTCTCTTTTCATCTTGTTTATGGAGGAACTTTGTTTTTATATTTGTGAGATGATAAGCTTGATTTATTTGCTAGGTTCTATGGAGATGAACCTATGGTTTGTGAACTAGACAAATTTTCGGATTCAAGTTATTGATTCATGTTTCGATTCATTCAACTATATTGTTCTTCTTTGTTTATCATATATCTTGATTACTTAGGAATATTGACACGTCTAGGGTAACAAGAACAACTTTGGGAAGATGATAAATTTGTTATATGAATCGTAGCTTAAAGATTATTGTCTTGTTAGTTGGATTGATTGTTCTAAGCTTAATTCTTAGCATAAACGAAGTCGCGAACTGGTTATGCTAGCGTTCTAGGTGGGTGCTCGAAAGAGACTCTACCGGATACAAAAAAGAACAAGAAATTAGCCCAAATTGAGACTGAGGGGTGAGATGATTAGGACTAGTCGTGTTAGTGGTTAGATTCGATAGGTGAGATTCGACTGTTTCGTGCAACGGTGGACCGATAGGACGCATTGCCGTGAAGGTCGTTAGCCTACTAGAACCATATCGGTAGACACCGGTGGACCGACATGACCCGTAGTCGACTGATAGGTAGTACGACATGAGACCGAGAGGAGATTGTCATTGCTAGTACCTGACACAATTAATAAGATGGTAGCGTGTTTCAGTACATTATCCGGAACTGTCTAAAACCCTAGGGGATCCATACATCACCTAGTTGTTCTCCATATTATTAGAAAAAATACAAACATTTTAGATAGGTTTGTTATTTGATTTAGTCACTTGTTTGAGGGTGACAACCTTTTTTCATCACAATCTTTCCTCCTAGTTACTTGTACTCTAAATTAATAACTAGTTAAATAATCTCAAGCTTGTCCTCGTGGGATCGATAAATCAGGGTTGAAATACCACTCTATATTACTTGAACGTGCACTTGCGCATACACAAAAGAAATTGTTTCAGTCCTGACCGGCAGTTTGGGATTTAGCAGAATGGGAACCGCCATCAGGACAATGGGAGAAACGGCTATGGAATGCAGCAAAACTACAACCCAGGAAATGCATGACAGAACAGAGACCAACCCAGAATTGGAAACAATAATGAGGAAAACGTACCCACACATAGTTAATGAGGTATGTTGAGGAGAGGATGCAAAGCTTCGTTTAATACTGTTACGCTCTTAGTACCCTTGAGACGTGCTTAGCCTTCAGACCTAGTAACCAAATGAGACTATGACCACTTAAGTGACCAAGTGTGACTATAGCCTTACTTGATATTATGTGTGACATTGTGTGCATCAGATGGTGACTGCCTTTTGTGTGAAATTACTTGTTCACTATGTGATTTTGATTCTGATAATTAGTCGTTTGATTAGAGCATCATGATTAGTTCTCTGATTTTAGCTTCGAGAACGAAACTCTGTTTAACGGGGGAAGGATGTAATACCCTGTCATATTTCTAGGGGAAAATTAGTAATTTAGGAAGTTAAATAAGAACAAACAAATAAATAAATAAGTTGGACACATTATTGTGTTTTTATAGCTAAGAAATTTGTTGGTAAGATTTTTGAAACCACTAGAAAAAAATATTCAAAAATTTATATGTGGGCGTTTCTTTAAAAGTTTTTAGTTAGTAGCGCGTACGAAACTACAGTGTAGAGTGACACTATTGCCACACCCAATCACTTCCCATTTATCACTATTAACTAAAAATAAAAACCAATTTTGTTTTCTAGCAACTCCATCCTCTTCCTTTCTCTTCACGGAAAAGAAACAACCACTGCCACCAACACCTTCACCGCCCCAAATCCTCACTTCCCTCAAATCCTCTCTATAAAAGGGCTCACAACCCTGCCTCCTCCCTCCACACAACAACATCCAGCCACCACAGTACACAACCACCAACACAGGCTCCACCTCCTTCATCACTGCCATCGTGTTCTCGGCCACCATTGTTACTCTCGGCAAGAAGAAAACCCACAGCCACTTCCATCTCTCTCAAATTTATCTCTTCCTCACTGTTCTATGAGGCCAACACCATCAGAAGCAACAGTAGCAACAACAGAGTCCACATGTCACCATCACCGCCGCATTGCCGCTGTCGGAAAATCACCGAGGAAAGAACCACCACCACAACCTCTGTTCTCCTCCTCCCCTACGTATAAGGGTCTCTTTTTCTCTCTATCTTGGTCTCAAACTCATAAGCAAAAGTAAGAAGAAGCTACTAAGCCGCTGCAGTAGAGCCCTCGCCGTCGGCATCCACCATTAAATGCGGCGAAGGATTTCGCCCAAGCAACCGAGGCACACCCACCTTCTGAAACTGGTTCAAATCTGTCCCTGGGAGTGCAAGGAAGCTCAAGGAGCTTGAACCCAGCACCAAGGACCACCGGAGAGATACCATCGACCACACCCACCGTGACCTCTGAAGCGACTTCGACCCGACCCGATTCTCCGCCGTTTCCTGCGCTTCTTAGACCAGTGACATGTTTGTAGACGACGACTAAGTTCATCCGTAAGAGCTTTTACGTGCTAGTGGTTGTGGACTAAGGTAAGTGAACATGCCAAGCCTTGCGCGCCTAACTCCTTTCATGTCATATGGCGAATTTCGATACTTGTCTCAAAATGTATTTTTTATTTATTTACATGTTTTATTTGCGATATACTTTTTGAAGAAGTTGCTTTGATTTGATACTGTCACACAAAAATTAATAATTCATAATGACGTAAAGTGGAAAGAGTTGTGCCGGAGAATCTTACTATTATCGTGTTGACTTCGGTCACTCAGTCTGTGATTATTATTGTCGTGTTGACTTCGTATACTCGGCCTGTGATTATTATTGTCTAGTTGACTTCGGTCACCCGGCCTGTGTATTTAACCCGGTCGCAACCTGCCGGGTCGCTCCATGTACTCACCTCTCTGGCCGTGAGAAGTCTTAGGGGGTTGTCGGCACTTAAGGTCATGGCTGCTAGTGATAGTATATCAGATTCTTCCCCGTATCAACAAAGTTAATAATACATTTTTCTTTGAGATTGGTTACTTATAAAAGAAAAGAAGAAGAGAATGGGAATAATACTCCCCGTTTGAAGTTGAGAAGGAAAACTAAAATAATAAAAAGTTTATATTTGAGTTTCTACTTATTTATTCAAGTTTTACTCTTTTATGATTTATTCCTCTTTATTATTGTTATGAAAAGAAAGCATGCCTCATCATCTGTTTTACGAGATTGTGTGTCACTTACTCAGTATTTCCATGCTGACTTTGAAAACTGCGGTTCCTGTTTCTTTCCCACCACAGGCTTAGGAGCTGAAGACTATGCGCAGCAGGGTACGGGACACACTTAAACCGATATCAGCACGAGTAGTAATGTAGTATGGCTAGTTCTACATAATGTAGTAGTTTTGGGAACGCATGCTTAATATCTAGAGACTTTTGTAATGTTTAATATTATGTAATAAATAAATAATTTGGGATGTTATGCTTTTGATTTCCGCCGTTACTTTTGGCATCGCCTTCCCGGTCTTGTCCGAGCCGGATAAGGGGTTTGTTGCATATACTAATTTAACCTATTCAAAACACAAATCAACCAAGCCAATGTATTACTGCTGAGAAGTGATGAAGTTTAATCAAGAGAAGAAGAAGAAGAAGAAGAAGAAGAAGAAGAAGAAGAAGAAGAAGAAGAAGAAGAAGAAGAAGAAGAAGAAGAAGAAGAAGAAGAAGAAGAAGAAGAAGAAGAAGAAGAAGAAGAAGAAGAAGAAGAAGAAGAAGAAGAAGAAGAAGAAGAAGAAGAAGAAGAAGAAGAAGAAGAATAAGAAGGAGGAGGAGGAGGAGGAGGAGGAGGAGGAGGAGGACGACGAGGAGGAGAAGGAGAAGCAGAAGAAGGAGGATACAAAAGAAGAAGAAGGAGAAGGAGAAGAAGAAGAAGAAGAAGAAGAAGAAGAAGAAGAAGCAGCAGCATGAGCATAAGAAGAAGGAGGAGCAGAATAAGAAGGAGGAGGAGGAGGAGGAGAAGAAGAAGAAGAGGTTGGGTTACAATAAGAAGATGAGATATGTACCCAAAACACCATCTCTTTTTCCCTCACTCTCTGTCATGTATCAGTGTTGAAGCAATCCCCGCAAAACAACCACCACCCACTCCATGATCTACTTCGGCTATTCAACAACCCAGATCCACCACCCCTCCCTCGTTCTCTCACCACCAAGCACTACCTACCATCGCTTACCTTGCTACCAACCCTGGAAAAATCACCCGACGGCCTTCATCCTACCAAATTGATCTCTAATTTCACTGAGCCTCACTTGAGCAGTGCCTGAATCGACAAGATAAGAGGAACACCAAGGCTCTGAGACAAACCAGAACCTCCGGCGCTATTAAATTCGTCAGATCTGGGCTCCGTTCGTCAGTTCGTCGGACAGAGCCTCACCAGAACAGAGCCTGAGACAACCCAGAACCTCCAGCGCTATTATGTTCGTCTGAGCTGGGCTAGGTTCGTCGATTCTTCGGAGCTATGTTCATCGATTCGTCAGACCTGGGTTCGTCGATTCGTCAGACCTAGGCTCGGTCCTGGTTTGCTCGGCAACCAGGAAAGAGTGGGAGCAGGACCTCGAGAGAGATTGAGGGAGAGGGCTGTGAGCTCGAGAGAGATTGAGGCTTCCCTTTCTCAACTTCTTCCTCTTCTCAATCTTCTTCCTCAGAGCTGGCGGCTGTGTTTCAAAGGTGAGGGGGAAGAGAGAAATAGGGAGGGGGGATAGATGGATTAGGGTTACAAATGAAGATGGTGAGGGGTTAGGGTAATATATATGAGGTAATTCTATAAAATTTTAGGGGTAAAATGGTCATTTTCCCTGTGTTGTTAGTCAACCGTTAGCCTCCATCCAAAAAATGTTCATACTGTCTTTTTCCAAAACACATGGTAGCGGGGATAAATTTATCCTAAACTCAAGGGTGGTCAGTGTCTTTTACTCTAATATTTTTGTATAGTTCAATAAGTATTTTTTTTGGAAGAAATAATAAGTATTAATATTTTACCCTAAACAATTAGGACAAGAATTTCCTATAGACCGGCTTGTAGGAGTTCCTATAGACTCTTGACATGGCAAGTTCTTATTGTTTTTTTTTTGTTTTTTTTGTTTTTTTTTTTTTAATTTCGTTGACTAGGACTCCTATTATTGGCAATAGTTTCAATTAGAAGATATAGATATCCCAATTTTTTTTAGGAAATCGCCAATCAGATGATCGACTACAATCTCTGCTAGATATTTCGAGTTAATTTTCATCTTAATCAGTTGGAATCTTACTTCATTAGATAATACAATAATAATCGATTCGTTTTGCGGAAAAATATAAATCAAAAAATTAACTCACTTTTTTTTTTTTTTTTTTTTTTTTTTTTTTTTACTCCTGTAGTTCACTGTAGGTGCTGCCCAGCATTCAAGAAATGAAATGTGGTAAAACACACTCTCACCCCTTCAGGTTTCAGAGAAAGACATTTTCACCCCTTTTTGTTTGGAAAATGACACTTTCACCCCTTAGGTTCAACTCACACGCTTTTTCCTCAAACTCGTTCATCGTAAGTGTCAGCTCAGCATTCAACCAATTCCAGTCATGTGAATTATCGCTTCCCAACCACAAACTTAGAATAAAAATAGTGTAATTTCCATAGTTACGCTTACAGTGGTGTGGTTCTATGTTGAGGGGAAGGGAAGGCTCTCTCTCGATGATAGAAATAGTTAAAGTACTCAAATTATGGAGAAAAAAAACATGAGTTAATTTTATGATTTTTATTTTTCCCAGAAATGAATTGATGATTTACATTATTATATTATTTTCAAAAATAATTGTAGTGATCTAAAGAAATAAGATTCTGACTGATTAACATGACAATTAACTTGAAATATCTAATAGAGATAGTAGTCAATCATCGAATACTGATTTGGCGATTTCCCAAAAAAAAGTGGCATATCAATATCTTCTAATTGAAAATATTGCCAATGTTAGAGATATCATATTATGAATAATATTAGAGTTGTTTAAAAATAATATTATTAGGGTTATTACGATTCATTGTTTAGGTTATTTGATTTGTTTCCTTGTTTGGTTTGGGTTTGCCTATATAAAGGTCCCCATTGTAATATGCAAGATACACATCAATATAATTTTTCTCATTCTCCCGGAAATCTAACATGGTATCAGAGACTCTACGCTCTTGGTGACCTGATTCACGCTTGCGCCTCTCGCGGGCGGCACCGCCAATAACCGCCCGCTGGACTTGTTAGCTTTTTTATTGTTTCCGCTTGTTTTTTTCGGTTTCGTCGCTCGCGCGCATATACCCACGGAATGATCTATGTTTGGCCATCTTGCGGTCACCAGTTCATCTCACCACCGGGCTCATTAGACTTCGGAATCCAATTCCGAGCAAGCCACCGAAATTTCCCGACAATTGGCCGTTGGATGCTCCCGGATGTGCCACCGGAAGTCCACCCAGCAACGCCTCAACGCTCCAAATACTCACGCGCAGGCTTCTCCATCAGCGCGTGCGGCTCACATTGGATCGATCTTCCCACACGCGGCTTCGTTGCGAGCCGCCATCTCACTTCTGCGCCATCGGCTTCCGCATCTGCTCGGTGGCTCTTCTTCACGCAATCGGTTCGCTTCTAGTGCTCACGACTCGCTTCCATGGCTCACGGCTTCCGTGTGAGTCGACCCCGCCCAGCGGCTCCATTATCTCGGCTTAGCTTCCGCGTGAGACATACCTTCCTTTCCAGCTCTAACGACTTCTGTTCGGCTTGGAAGCTTCCCTTCACGGCTAAGACCCTCTATTGTCTTGGTTTCTCGGCTCGTATGATTCGCGAACTTTGACGATCTAGCAATCCGAGACGGACATATCCGTATGATCTGTATTACGTGACCCATCGTGCCTGATGTGGCACACCCCCGTGTGCTTGATGTGACCCGTCATGACTTATGTGGTACCCCATGTGCCTCATCATCCATTCCCTACTATTCCCCCTCAAACTCAAGGCATAGGCAATATGGCTAGAGTTTGAAAGAGACAAAGATAGGGGAAAAAAATCAAAATTCGAGCCAAGAACCGAGTCAGGACCAAGAGACGGTGCTGATGACGAAACCGGCAAATCTGAACGACAGTTTATAGACGTGTCAAGGTCAAAATCGTAACGATAATTTAGTGACGTGTTAAGGTCAAAATCGGAACGACAGTTTATAGACGTGTCAAGGTCAAAATCTGATAGTTTAACGACATATCCGGTCAAAATCAGATAGTTTAACGACAAATCCGGTAGAATCCAGACGGTTTTAATAGCATATCCAGTCAAACTCATAACCGAAGTCATATAGTTTTAACGGCATATTGAGGTCGAATACCTGAAAGAGGGTACGCAAATCCTAGAGAACCAAGAACCAAACCGAGAAATCCGAATTTGGAAAAACGGACTTCGGAAACGAATCTAGAACATCGAAAAACAGGGGGAACCAAAACGGGCTGGTACAAAACCAGAGCGAAAAAGATCAGAAACGTGTCGTCAAGTTATGACAGGTCACATCAAGCACGCGGGAGTGTGCCACATCAAACACGATGGGTCACGTGATACAGATCATACAGATATGTCCATATCGGATTGCTTGATCGTCAGTCTCGGATCACCATCTCATCTCGGCCTTCACAATCACATTGGCCTTCTTCCGCCGCTCCGGCCTTCGCAACCATCTTGGCCTTCTTCCGCCGCTCGACTTTCTTCTTGCAAACTCATTGTTGGCACGTTGAGTTTGAGGAGGGGTGTTAGAGAAATTAGATTAATATCTCAATATTTAGTTTCCAGTTATATTAGAGTTATTTAGGAATAATATTATTAGGGTTATTAGGATTTCTTGTTTAGGTTATTTGATTTGTTTCCTTGTTTGGCTTGGGTTCGCCTATATAAAGGCCCCCATTGTACATATGCAAGATACACTTTCAATATAATATTTTCTCATTCTCCCACAAAACTAAAAGCCAATAATAGGAGTCCTAGTCAACGTTGATTTTTTCTTTTTTTTTAAAAAAAAAGTTTTAACTTAGACCAATAATAACTTGTCATGTCAAGAATCTATAGGAGCTCCTACAACCCGGTCCATAGGAAATCCTTGTCCAAAAAATTATAGTGACATTTTTAATTAAATCATACAAAATTTAAAACTAGTAGCATTAGAACTTTAAAATGAAAAACTAGTAGCATATATTAGAGATGCTTACTGTAGATAGTGCTTTCTGAGCTGACAGATCTTGGCCACGTGGCAATCATCTACCACACCATATTGTGCTCCACACACGCTGGATCACCAGCCGCGCTGATCCATGTGGGGGCTGCGAGACAGGGCCCTCGCATACCACTGCACGGGACTTGTAGGGACTTAGTGGTTTGGAGGCTAGAGTAAGTCCTGTCGCGTGCGAGCCAAGCCCGCACGCGACCTTTAGTAACTGCTTTTGAGAGATTTATGGCACGAGCTCCATAAACCCGGTCAATCCGGTCAAACCCGGTCAACCTCATAACGGTTCCGGTATTCGCGCATAACGTGCTGTAACGGTCCCTATATACGCGGACGAACGTGCCGTTGCGGTTAAGCTAATTAAGCCGCCATTGATGGGCGCATTAACCACACTGCAACGGTCACATTCTCCGTTATATATAGGACGTTAAACTTTCCATACAGAGGAGAACACACTAGCCATAAGCGGAAGCTCTGCCAAACCTCTGTCTCTCTCTCAGACATTACTACTGCCTTACTCTCTCCCTACGCACAACCCAACTCTTCCTGTGCCATCTCTGATCCTCTATTTACGGTGTACACGGAGGTCTCCCCGCCGGAATCTCTTGTGCACATTTTGGTGAACCCGACGTGAACTTACCATCAAAAGCAACCATGTCTCAGGAGGATGATGTCAGCAACAGATCGCCTTCCACCGAAGCCGCCTCAGGAGAGGAGACCCGCCGCACTCCTACGACCACCGGTGAGGCCCCGACGCTAGAATCCTTGGACGCCACCATCCAAGGTCAGGCGAAAGCCCTCAAAGCTCAATCTGCGCAGCTAGAACGGATCATGGCTGTCTTGGGGACTCTTGCACCGAACCCTGCGCAAGCCGCCGCCGTCTCTCAAGGAGGAGGAGCCTCTACCGCTCAAGGATTGGGAGTGTCAACCACACCCCCAACCCTAATCTGCAGACTCCGCCAGCAACTACGCAGCTACCCCCGATTCAAGGGTCGACGACTCAAATGTTGCCCCTCACTGCTCACACCCCTCAGCTTCCGGCCTTGGTACCTAATCCGGCCTCGCAATATCCCTTGCCTCCTCCAACGGCAATCTGGGGTAATGCGAACGCTCAATACGTCCCCAATCCTCCTACGGCATATGTGTCACCTCCGCCTTCGGCGACCTCTCCGCCTGCTACCTAGGGAAACACCCCAGAGTGTATGACATCTCTGCAGAAGCGCATAGACACCATTCTTGCTCACCAATCGTTCGCGGATACCATCATTCCGAAGCTAGACAACGATCCACCTATCCCGCGAGAGATCTATCTCATGCCTAACCCGGTTGGGTACAAGGCTCCCAAATGGGACAAGTTCGAAGATGTCAATGGAAACGCTCATGAACATGTCATGCGTTTCATCGATGTCATGGGGCCGTATGGAGCTGATCCCAAACTGCTGATGCGAGAATTCCCGAAGTCTTTGGGAAACGTGGCGTACAAGTGGTACAGGACGTTGGAAGCTGGGTCCGTCAAGACTTGGGACGACATGGTCCAAAAGTTCTACACCAAGTTCTTCCAGATGGAGGAAAAGGTGACAATGATCCACCTCTCGCGGATGTATCAGAAGCGCGAAGAGGACGGGATAAATTTCATCAAGAAGTTCAGGGCGAAGTCCTTGGAATGCAAAGATCCGATGCTCGAAAGTCGGCTTGTAGAGATATGCCTGCAGTGCATGCGAGATGAATACAAAGGTATGCTCATCAACCTACAAACGCCCACATTTTCAAAACTAATCGAATGCACGAAGAACATCAAGCCTATAGTGGAGAGGCAGAAAAAGAAAAACGCTCCGGAGCGATCCTCGAGCCGTACTACCTACAAGATCGGGAGGTTCAGTTACAAGAGGGGACGCGAAGCTGAGGTCAATACAGTTTCACCCCAGAAGCAGGCGAAGATTGTGAACTTCGACGCACCACCTCTGCCATGTTCGGTGGAAGAAGCAAGCGACCTCTGCAGGCAGTGGCGCAAGGACGGTGTCCTACCCCCGCTCGAGAAAGCACCCTCCAAGGAAATGGTGAGGGACCCGAAGTGGTGCGAGTACCACGGCAAGGTCATGCATCCCACAGCGGACTGTAAGAAGCTCAGGATTGTATTCAGCCAAAAGATGAAGAACGGCGAGCTGATCGTCAGCGATCACAGGAAGGATGTGCGCAACAATCCACTTCCTGCCCAACATCGATTTGCTCATCGATTCGACAGCGGGTCATCGCATGTTCAGTTTCATGGACGGCTTCAGCGGGTACAATCAGATCAAGATGGACCCTGAAGATGCACGGAAAACTGCATTCATCACCCCTGTGGGAGTGTTCAACTACACGGTGATGCCCTTTGGTCTCAAAAACGCAGGTGCAACCTACCAACGGGCCATGATGGCTCTATTCCACGACATGATGCACAAGGAAGTGGAGTTTTACGTAGATGACCTCGTGGTTAAATCCAAGCAAGAGGCGGATCACCTGGCAGATTTGTGGAAAGTATTCAACAGATGGAGACGCTTTCAGCTGAAGATGAACCCTATGAAATGCGCATTTGGGGTAACGTCAGGGAAATTCTTGGGATGCGTGGTACATCGTCAAGGAATCGAGCCTGACCCCGCGAAAGTTTCAGCCATCACCAGCATGACTCCGCCGCATAACCAGAGTGCCTTGAAGACATTCTTGGGGAAGCTATCGTATCTGCGAAGATTCATCCCAGCGATTGCCGAGATTACTTTCTGTTTCAGTAATCTTCTTAAAAAAGATGCCGCATACAACTGGACTCCGGAGCACGAAGCTGCGTTCGGGAAGCTAAAGGAGCTGCTGACGTCTTCAAAAATAATGATCGCACCTCAGTTAGGATCACCGCTTTTGCTGTATCTGACGTCAACAAGGAAATCCATAGGAGCACTTTTGGCTCAGGAATACGAGGGTCAAGAAAGGCCCATCTACTACATCTCTTGCATTGTGCAGCCCGCAGAATCAAGGTAAACGGGCATTGAGCGTCATTGCCTTGCCCTATTCTTCATAATAGAAAAGTTGAGACACTACTTTGCGTCGCACAAAGTGGTGGTGGTTACAAAAAGTGATCCCATACGATATTTTCTAACTCACACTACTAATGGAGGAAGATTGGCAAAATGGTATATGACCATTTCCCAGTTTGATATCACATGCGTTAGGCCGCGGGCGATCAAGTCGCAGGCGGTAGCGGATTTGTTGGCGCAGTTCCCCGACAACAGCCATGAGCCTGTGATCGAAGAAGAAATCGAGGGACCTGAAATCTATGTAGTCGATGTACCCTATTGGACGCTCCATTTCGACGGTTCGTCAACAAGAAAATGTGGAGGCATTGGGATAGTCTTGACCAAGCCAGATGGGGAGGTCATACAGATGTCCGCAAAGCTTGACTTCGCAGTCACCAACAACGAGGCAGAGTATGAAGCCCTCATAGCGGGACTTCGTGCAGCGAAAGCTTTGGAAGTAAGCAATCTGACGGTCATGGGAGACTCCAAGCTAATTGTCAAGCAAGCCTCGGGCGAGTATGGTTTGAAGGAGATAAATCTCCTGTCCTACCGGACTTTAGTACAAAAGCTGGTGCAGCAATTCTGCGACGTTAGGTACGAACACAAGCCCCGAGCGGACAACAGACATGTAGACGCTTTGGCCACCTTGGGATCCAAAGTTAGTACAGACAAATGTCCCGCAAGAATCTCGATCGAAGTGCGGACATCGTCGGCGTTTACAGAAGACGCGTGCGATGATGAACACATGGACGATGCGGACTGGAGAAAGGAAATCTTACGAGCCATCGCAGACGGCACCAGCAGCGAGAATTGGACACTCACAAAGGGGTATTGCATACATGACAACACCCTTTACTACAAGGGCCCTGGCGGAATACTCATGCGATGTGTTTCCGAGCAAGAGGGACAATTGCTGCTAGAGAAGATTCATCAACATGCTTGCGGAGAAAGCGAAGTGTCAATCTATCGGAAGGCTCAGAGATATGGCATTCACTGGCCAGACATGTCAACAGCTGCAGCACTAATACAGGGAAAGTGCGAGAGTTGCGCACTGATCAAGGATTCTTTACTCATCGCCCTAACCGATGATGATGCGGATTGGAGGAAACCACTCTTCGGTTTTCTCACCCAGGGCACCATACCCGAATCAAGAAAAGAAGCTGAGAAATTGAAAAGGAAAGCATCCCGATACGTGGTACAAGAAAACCTGCTTTGGCGAAGAGGCCACGAGGGCAACTTGCTGCGATGCCTAGACGGCAGGGAAGCACAAGAAGTCATGGACCTTTCTCATCAGGTGGAGCACCAGGGAGGTGCGAAATTATGCAGGCAACTCCTCTCAATTGGATATTTCTGGCCCACGATGGAGGCTGATTGCCGCACCAAAGTACGACGCTGCCAGGAGTGTCAATTCAAAGGGAACCTAGTGCACGCTCCTGCTGTAGATCTACATGCATTGGGAACGCCATGGCCATTTCACACATGGGCTCTAGATTTCATTGGTCCCATCCGACCAACTTCCCATGGAAATCATTTCATTCTCACCGCGACTGAGCTGTTCACCAAATGGGTGGAGGCGATACCACTGAAGACGGCAAATGCGCTAGCTGTGGTCCATTTCATCCAAGAAAACATCATATGCAGGTTCGGAATACCCAACACCATCCTTTCAGATAATGGTACTCCTTTTGTTAATCGCCAGGTGGCTGCGAAGCTAGCAGAATACAACATCAGGCAGATATGCTCCACCCCCTACTACCCGAAGGGGAATGGTCAAGCAGAAGCGACCAACAAGACGCTGTTGAGGATCTTGAGCAAGATGGTCGCAGATGACCACAAAAGTGGGCTGATTCTCTAAGCATAGCCCTGTGGGCTTACCGAACTTCTCCAAGGACACCCACAGGGGTCTCACCATTCCTCCTATGCTATGGGGCTGAGGCTGTGGTACCCGCGGAGGTAAAAGTTAATTCGGCAAGATTGGCCTTCCACGCATTGTACGACAATCAACGCGATCATGACTTAGTCTTGCTGGAAGAAAAGCGAGAACAAGCTAAAAGGACCAACAAGCGGTATCAAGAAAGGATCGCTCGTGCGTACAACAAAACAGTCCAACGTAGAGATTTCGCAGTTGGAGATTTAGTCTTGCGCGCATCTGACCATTGCATGCGAGAGGCGGCTCACCCAAAGTTCGCAGCCAATTGGGAGGGACCCTTTGAGGTCACAGAAGTCTTTGACAGTGGCTACTGCAGCATACGGAGGTTGCACGGAACGATCTCAACCCCAAGCTCAGTCAACATGCGCTGGATTAAGAAGTACTATCCTTGACTTCTCTCATTTTATGCGTTTTATTACAACGTTGCTTTATGCTTTGTATAGCTATGATTCGCACAATATTCTCTCCCATGTGAGAGAATTGTAATCTCATCTCTCCCATATGAGAGTACTATAATAAAAGGCTTCCCCCAAATGAGAAGAACTTCATACTTCTGGCTGTTTATATTGCTTCATTTGGTTTATTATTACTGTTAGCAAAAGCCTATCCGCCACGATAGCAGCCTATGCAAATGAGATCTTAATTGATCTTCTAAGCCTATCTGTCACGATAGCAGCCTGTGCAAATGCGATCTTAATTGATCTTCTAAGCCTATCTGTCACGATAGCAGCCTATGCAAATGCGATCTTAATTGATCTTCTAAGCCTATCTGTCACGATAGCAGCCTACGCAAATGCGATCTTAATTGATCTTCTAAGCCTATCTGTCACGATAGCAGCCCATGCAAATGCGATCTTAATTGATCTTCTAAGCCTATCTGTCACGATAGCAGCCTATGAAAATGCGATCTTAATTGATCTCCTAAGCCTATCTGTCACGATAGCAGCACATGCGAAAATGATCTTAATTGATCTTCTAAGCCTATCTGTCACGATAGCAGCCTATGCAAAAACGATCTTAAGTGATCTTTTAAGCCTATCTTCTACGATAGCAGCCCATGCGAACATGATCTTAAGTGATCTCCAAAGGCCTATCTGATAAGATGGAACTCGCACTTGAATCTAAAGGCAAATCACAAGCCCATCTGCCAAGACGGCACAGGTACGCAAACACGATCTCGAACGATCTAAAAACAATACGAAGTATGGATATAGCATTACACAAGGCAAAATCTGCCGATACGCATGCGAAATTGTATTTTCTTGCAACAAATCATACAAAGTGATTTATCATTATGAGTCGAAAGGACTTACAATTTATCTGTCTAGATAGCAGCTTACAAGCAAAAAAGCTCAAATCTAACTACGCAGCCAACATGGCTTACAATGCATCTAAAAGAGTAACTTACGAACAAGAAGTTACACATCGCGGGAATCCTAGTTGAAAAAGGATGAACCTAACGGTCCTAACACCAGCTATGCGATGCGCAGATCTGCGACCAAAGATCTATAGCAAGTAGGGCGCTCCTGCGAAGAGATTAGCTCGCCATTCGCTACTTCCCTAGCAGCAAGATCTGCGTGACGCTACGTCCAAAATCTCAGGATCTGACAAGACCTCTGATCAAGATATGTACTAGAGGAACCACCTGTTCCGGCGTATGCAGCCGTGCAAAACAGGGGAAGCAGTCATTCCTCTGGCAATGGGCTCCTTGTCCAGATAGACAAGCGCATTGGCTCGCCACCCTGAGTTCAAGAACGAGGAGGCAAGAAATCCTCCTCCAGGGATGCTGGAGGAGAATCCCACCGTTCATTACGATTCGGTAGCAAGGTCACTACGGCGCTGCACCTCACCGGGAGGCGGCCGGAAACATGACCTGCAAACATAATAGACGAAGAAAATTCTTCGAACAAATATGAGATATTATCTGCATCTTCCCTATGAAGGTTACAAAGATCAGTAAGCCTCATAAAGCGGATCTTGGAAGCTATTTCTATAGCACAAAGCGCAAAATCAGGTTTCACAACTTGAAGTTGCCATGAATCAACGGAAAACAAGCGTTGAAGCCAGCAGTCGTAAGGACTCACGACAAAGCACATTTTTGGGATGAAGAACCCAAATAGGAAAAGGCAGGGTTTATATAGACCTTGTGGAGACTCTTCAGTTGCCAAGATGAGTCAGCAGAATTTGAAAAGAAGGTAAGGTCAATCACTTATGCCTTGAAAAGCGGGTAACGATCAATTACCCTACTAAAGGCTACGACGATTCCGTTGCGTATCCTAATTAATGACGGATGGTCACGATTCGGATGGATTTCCCAAGGAAAGCGTGCTTATCTAATGAGCAATTAGCGCGAAAATCAAGACAGAATATCAATTGCTGATGTCATAATTAGATGTGCACAGAAATATTCTAGCAAATCCCGAGAAGGGCAAAACGGGCATTTCGATTCTTCTTTGTTAAAAAAAGAAGGGGGAGAAACCCTAGCAACATTACATTAATGTCCCAGCTATTTATTTGCTACTTTTCAAATTCAAAAATCAAAGTAAATCCTTGATCAAGGAGTCACGAGGGGTGAACTGACGGCTCAGATTCTCTACCTGCTCCACTTCCTGCTTCAATTGCTCGCACTTGGCATTCATATCATGATAGAGCTTCATAGCCTCTTCAACCTTTTCCTTTTGCTGCTCCACCTTCTGCTTCTCAGCTGCGAGGTTTTGGTGGCCGAGTTTCAAAGTTACGGCTGCGCGAATCTGGGTAACTCTTTTCATAAGAAACTTGAAACCCAGCCTGCCTTGAACTTTGGCGAGAAGATTTTGGCACATGCCAAAAAGCAATTCGGCACTCTGAGGAGAAATGGTCGCAGGCGTGGCCGCAGACAGCTGCTCCAAAATCCAAATGGCCTCGGTAAGAAACAGCCTCCTGTCAAAGGGCCCTATCTCCAGAGATCTCGCAAATGATTGGGGATAGGTGAGGCGCATCCGAAGTAGCCAGTCCACATCGGCTTGCTTCAAACCTAAAGCAATGTCAAAACCAAGTTATACTATCAAATTCGCAAATGAAGGATGCGAAATGCAAATAGCAAACCACGACTTACCAGTTCCTTCAAGGATCTCATGAAGAGAAGGAATGCGCATTGCTGGGGTGATCGAAGATTGTCCTCGTTCCATAGCCCTTCTATCAGCTGCGAACTCTAACTCCTCATAATTTGGGGGAAGAGTATAAGACGCACCATGTGTGATCACAGCCCCGACCTGCGAGCCCCAAAATCTCCACGCAGGAAGAGGTGCCACCGGCTCACTCATTCCTGGAGGCATGATGGCAGCCGAAGTTGTTTGGCGAGGGACACTCTCAGATGCGGTAGCATCAACAACACTTGTTCTCATTTCCTCAGCACTAGCATGGACATCGTCCTCCATTAGCACAGTGTCAGCTTCGGCATCATCAGAAAGTTCGATGACGTCCTCAAGAGGCTCTCCTGCGTATTCAGCAGCTGCGACGGGCTTCTCGGTATGAGAACTCGGCACTGGGACATAGGACGCAGAAGGTTGACTTCTTTGCTCCAGCACGGGTTCATCAGCATCGCCTGCGAATCAAAATGCGATAGTATGAGGTAACTTGTATCGTATGATATTTTATTATCTTTGCTAAGCTAAGAGCAAGCACCTCCACGCGAAGGTGGGATTGCCATATCCTCGTCATACGCTAAGGACGTGGAACCTCGCTCTATTAATGTGCCTTCATTAAGCATGTCCTTAAGATGAGCGTGACCTGGGGCGCGAAGAAACCGGTCATGATTATGTTTCGAGTTGCTAAGTCTAGTTCATGCATATAGTTCAAGTGATTACCTGAGGGTTCACCGCACTTTCCTACTAGCCAACGGCGAATGTCAGCTTTTGACACACCATGCTTTAATGCACCCACAATAACATCTCGATAAGTTACTGCGAGATTAAAAATCTCACCTTCATTGCCGCCTGCGATTTCTTCAAAATCTGCTTGGGCTTGCTCCAAAGCTGCTGCATCCTCTTCTGGAGCCACATCCTCCTCCTCAACTCGAGGAGCCACCTCTTCGGGAAGCACATCTTCCTCATCGGTTGGACGCACTAAGTCGTCAACATGCTGTTCTTCGAGGCTCCTCTGCCTCACACGCTCGAGCTCCTCCTCTTCTCGCTGTCTTCTCCTTTCGGCAGCTTCCGCGGCTGTCTTCCTGGACTCAGTGAGAACGTCCTCGCTTATGGGTTCATCAGAAACGCCAGAATGAGCACTCCTCTTCTGCCTCTTGGCCAAAAGGCCGCCGATGGTATCATCATCATCTGCGAGGAAACGATTTGTTCAAATCAAATTGCAAAAGAACTAAGATAATGAGGACACAAGTGCGATTGAGATACCTCCCGATTCTTCCTCATGTATCGCATCTTCAACTCTTTCTTCTTCTCTTTCATCTCCTCCTCTTGGCTCCCGCCTCTCCTCTTCTTCCTCCTGGCCGAATGGAACAAAGGTCTCCACTGCGAGCTCCTTCCGCGTCTTACTGGTCACGCGACCTTTGCCTTTGTCTTTGGCAGAAAGGGATCTCGCAGGAGGAGAAGTCGGAGCGCTTCTAGGGGAAGAAATTGTAATTCCTCTTTGCCTAGGCCTCTTTGCTCTTGGCGCGGCAGTCGCTGGAGGAGACGGATCATCTCTGGGAGACGGGGCCGGAGCATTGTCTATCAGCGAGTCAGCAAAAGCATTCATGACCTCGCGAATCCTGGTTTCGACCTCAGGATCCATCCTCGATGCTAGCAGGAACGACTGTCCTTGTCTTCTTGTGGTAACAATGGTGTTAACCAGCGATTTGGAACGATCGCCAGATGCGAACCTCCGCACATGGCACTACAGCAAGCAGTGTAGAATAAAGATGTCAATATGTGAAAATAAAGAAGCTTAGCGCATGCAAAAGAAGTTGCTTACCTTAGCAAAAGTCTCGCTATATCTGATGACATGCGAGTCGCCTTTCTTAACTGCGGCGATCTTTTCATCCAGAATGACGGCAGGGCACAAATGGTTCTCATGATCCAACAATGAGTAGCAACCATATTCAGACTCGTCCAGACTGCAGTTGGGACGAAACGGAAAAGAGTTTCTTTTGATCACAGGAGCTCTGCTTGGCTGAGGGGCTGACTGTGTCTCAAATCTTGTCTGCTGGGCGTGCCAGTATGCGAGCCAGTTCTTAGAACAACCACCTTCGCGGTTTCCCACAGTTTGCTCAAAGGGAAGGTTGCTCATGAAGACTGTTTTGCACTCCTTTGTCAACAAACGCTTATAGCAGCCTCTGATAATAGAATGTGGCCAGATTGATGGTGCCACTGCATCAAAGCCAAACTGGGGAGAAACGCGAGTGGGATCAACATCCACGGTAATCCTCTCATACCTCGGCGCGAGCTCACGAATATGCTCTGCGAGAGCAGGAAGGGAACCTCGCAGGCACCAGAAAAAGAATTCGCGATAGCGCTCATGGAAGTGCGATCCATCTTCGAAGAGGAGCTCTTCTGAGAAGACAACACCCTTAGAAGGGTACAGCTTTGGAAACCATCGCACGTTCTCAATACGCATGGCATAGGGTCTGGCTATGAACTCTCGCCGATTGTCGCATATCAGGCTCCAAACGCACTTGGTATTGTTCGTTCCGAACCACCTTTGCAGCTCTGCCGCTGTTACGCTCCTCCATCGCGCCTGGGGGACACCACTTGTTGGGCTTAGAAGCAGTTGGGGCATAGGAAGGCCATCGCTCAAAGACCCACATTGTCAAAAAGGCAATGTTAACGAAAGTCAGTATGTCGAGGCGGCCACGCGATTCTTTCATGGCCACAACTAGCTGATCCAGTCTGTAGTACAGCGTGCCCAAGACCAAGGGTCCAAGTGCGACTTTCTGGCCGAGGGCCAGTTTCACAGCAAGCGGCAGAACGTGATATAAGACCCCATCGTGCGGGTGACCATCGATTAAGTACCTCGACAGCCAGGCACAGAGGAAAGCACAAAGGGTCAAGTGATATCCTTTACCTTCCACGTAGTTCTTGGCCTCTGGGTCTTGACTCAGAAGCTTCTTGGTGATGCTGCTGTTCGCGTAATCACGGAAGAAGTACTGCACCCATTTATTCCAAGTATTCTTCGCAGACGTGTCAACCAACTGCCAGTCAGGAAGGGCTTTTGTAGTGGTCCACCGGGTGGAGATTTTCTTTACCTCTGACAAGCACTCCTCCATCTGCGTGTACAAAGCAATCTCCGCATCCGTCCTCAAGGGACTCAAAGGGTCCACCTCGCCCATGGGGGACAGATCATACAGCATATGCACGTCCTCGAGCGTGGGAGCAACCTCGAACTCAGCAAAGTGAAAAGTGTGAGTCGGAGGCGAGTAGCGGGAAAGAAGGTTTAGAAGCATGGAATGGTCCAGCTTCACGGCAGCACCCTTCATAGCACGAACGGCGAAGTATACGCCGACATCATTGAGAGTCACAGCATGATTGGTCAACACATGGTCAATCCATTCATCCATGTAGTCCAATTTCTGAAAAAAAGCTTGGGTGGAAATCGCGGCATACGGGAAGTACCCATTTTCGATTCCCAATCGAACCACGTCCTCGGAGCCAATCAAATCAAGCAAGGCCGAGTTAACTGGAGGGGTTAATGTTAGCAATCCCTCATTAGGGACAGAAGCAGGCAGTTTCTTTGCCTTAACCCTCTCATGGTAAAAGTCCTTGCCACCCAGATAGGGGGCTTTCCGCCATAAAGCTTGCGGAAGATCAGGTATTTCTTCGTCCTCCTTGGTGGGTCTAGTTCCTTTTGTCTTTGCCATTCCTGCGGAAAAGCAAGAAAAAAGGGGGGGAGAAATATGCCACACTTCAGATTGAATTTCGAGATTCAAGATCTATGGGAAGAAAGATGAACAGTTTCTGGTATCAATTTCAGAAATTAGGGATTGGAAATTGTTTGCATTATCAGGGATTTCAAAACTCTACATCCAAGATCCAACACAGTTCAAAGCATACATCGGTATGTTAAAAAAAATTAAACAAGGCCAACCTTGTTTTGGTAAAGCTTGCTTGTATGCGCACAGTTGAAGAAGACGATTGACAAGAGTGAACTGGTGATTGATTATTTGAATCTGCTCTCGAAGACTTTCGGGTATCATTCACTTTGAGAGAAAGAAGTGATGCTTTGCAACAATGGAGAGTACAGAGTATTTATCCAAAAACAATGAAGGGTTGCGTCCTTTCAGTAGTCAAATCGCAACCGTCACCGTCGAATCGCGCAATCACAGGACAAGCTGACGTCACGTCTAAAACCCTAAAGGCCAGACGACACGACTCTAGGGGTTTTAGGTCATAATGGCACGCACGGGGGCCGAGTTTACTCATGTTTGAATTGGTGCGTGGCGGCGACGCGTATGTTGGTTTCCGCGCATGGAAGTCTATCCAGCTATGAGTCTTCACGCACAGAAAGGGGGCTAATGTAGATAGTGCTTTCTGAGCTGACAGATCTTGGCCACGTGGCAATCATCTAGCACACCATATTGTGCTCCACACACACTGGATCACCAGCCGCGCTGATCCATGTGGGGGCTGCGAGACAGGGCCCTCGCATACCACTGCACGGGACTTGTAGGGACTTAGTGGTTTGGAGGCTAGAGTAAGTCCTGTCGCGTGCGAGCCAAGCCCGCACGCGACCTTTAGTAACTGCTTTTGAGAGATTTATGGCACGAGCTCCATAAACCCGGTCAATCCGGTCAAACCCGATCAACCTCGTAATGGTTCCGGTATTCGCGCATAACGTGCTGTAACGGTCCCTATATACGCGGACGAACGTGCCGTTGCGGTTAAGCTAATTAAGCCGCCATTGATGGGCGCATTAACCACACTGCAACGGTCACATTCTCCGTTATATATAGGACGTTAACCTTTCCATACAGAGGAGAACACACTAGCCATACGCGGAAGCTCTGCCAAACCTCTGTCTCTCTCTCAGACATTACTACTGCCTTACTCTCTCCCTACGCACAACCCAACTCTTCCTGTGCCATCTCTGATCCTCTATTTACGGTGTACACGGAGGTCTCCCCACCGGAATCTCTTGTGCACACTTACCAAGGAAATTTTGAAACAGAACGCATTGTATATGCATTGTGGTAGTTATGCAGTTTTGGCAGACCTAAGACATTCAATGTGCAATTATGCTATTTTTTTTTTGTGGTTTACCCCTTTAGATTTTGAATAGAACTGGAAGAAGAAGGAGGCGTCCCGGACATTCTTCCCTACGTTTTTCTTCTTTTCCTCCACCTCATTCTCTTTTTTTCGCTGTTACACAGGTCGTACATCTCGCTGATTTTCGGTTCGATTGAGTGTGGTATAATTTTTTTGATTCGAGTTCGATTTGGGGGTCAGAAGATCAAATTTATGCTTCTTGAAATTGAATTTATGCTTCTTGAAATTGCGAGCATTTCTATTTGGGATTCTTTTATGCTTGGTTGAGTTTTTCGACTTTTGAACAATTAGTGTTGATTTTCTGGATCTTCATTACTATCTTCCTTGATTTTGCACCTTCATTCTTCTAAGTTAGGGAAAATGCATAATACAAATCATATACTGACTCGCACAATTTGTAATCTCATAAAGGTGGTCTGCACAGAACTTATAACAATGTGAGCTGAGTGGACCACCATGCATGATTTGCCTCAATAGCACCTACCATTCAGTCCCAGCTCTTTCTTCTCATTTGGCTTGTTTGACTCGTATCTGGGTCACTTTGACCGGGTGATTTGGATAGCAAAATGATATGATTTTTTGTTATTTTTTTCACCATATTATAGAGCACCTTTTACTCCACCATGAAAAAATTATCAAAAAATTACATCTGTTTGCTATTCAAATCATCGGGTCAAAGTGACTCAGTGAATAGTGACAAAAGTCAAATTAGGAAGAAAGAGCTGGGACAGAGTGGTAAGATTTTTCTTGAACCAAGACAGAATCTGAGAATTGCTACATAACTACATAGGGGCAAAATGCAAATAACCGACTACGCTGAAATTTATTTAGTATTCAATTACATTTTTAGGATAATGTTCAATTACATTTGAATAACACCAAGCGATCTCTTAAAAAAATCGAACAATAAATAAAATATTAGATACAATTGAACAATAAATAGAAAAGAATATTAGAGAAAACAAGAACAATCTTTCTCCTATGTGCTATGCACTAATTGCTATACCAATACGTCGTGAAAGAAAAGAACTCTCACTTGATGTTGACCCATATGCCTTCACTAGGTACACCTTGATGAACCACAAATAGCATGTAGAACCCGGGTGGTGCAACATTAGCCGAACCAGGTATCGTTGCTAGAACGTCGTAACCGGATTTCCCTTTCGTTGTCACATTTCCACCGCCAACCACTAGTAGTCTTTGGTTCATAGAGAACGAGTGTGTGTTAAATGATGGCGCCACGAGCGTTACTGAGACTAAATTCCCATTTGGTTTCCCAACAACTGAGAACCGGATATTTACCTGTTGTCCATATTTAAGCTTACTTTGAGAACGAGGTGACACAATTTTCGGACGCAAGTTAGCTGACCCGGAATCCAAATATTTGGGCGAAAATGCTTCCAAACTCAACTCTGTAGGGAAAAGAACACCAGTAAAATTGTACAAAGCATGTGGGTTGCTACCCCCGACTAGGACCCGCCCATCGCGTAGCAGAACCGCGGTGGAATGGTACATACGCGGTATACCGGTTGGGTTTTGCACCTCAAATCTAGATCCGATAATTTTATCTGGCTGGTAAAGAACAGGGCTGAGAACCGGGTTCCTGCCCTGTTCCCACCCTGCCGTTCCAGCTGACGCTCCATTAATAATCAAAACGTCGCCGGTTGGTAGCAGCAACATGTCACCCATGACCCTCGCGGTAGGCATGGTCTCCACAATCCATTGTGGGGCTTGGTCATTTACATTAATCCTGGCACACGTCTTCAGGGCCCCATCGAACTTTCCATTCAAAGAGTTAGCATAAGATCCTTTTGGTGCTCCACCACACACTAACACTTCCGTGACAACTTGTGGACTCTGTACGTTCCTCAACGGCAGCAGGACGGCGGATCCAGTACTCGGGTAGCTCCGCGGGTCGCCACCGGGTATTTGGGGATAGGTCTTGACGACGGCATTTCGCGAATAATTCAAAAGGATCGCTCGGTTATTGGCGAAAATGAATAAATTTCCGTCAACATTGAGGAACACGAATGGGTAAAGGTTGTTCTCAACCTGCGGATCGTTTGTTTGGACCAGAAATTGCAAGCTATAGGATGTGTTGGCGGCGGGAGTTTTCGGGTAAAACTCGTAGTTAAATTGCCGGCGGCCGCCAATGACTATCTGGCGACCGTCGGGCAGTATGTGATTGGTGGCATACCATCTTCTCTGGGTCAACCCAGATCGGATTTCCTGCCAATCACAACTATCGCATGATTTATAAATCCTCACGACGTGATCTCCGTCGTTGAATCCACCGGTTTGCGTCAGCTGTCCATCAGGCATTAAGGAGCCGGAAGAGCACCATACGTCGGTGAGGACCATGAGAGGACGAATGGTGTTCGCCAACAAGTCGTACTCCACCGAGTGAGCGGTGCAGTCGGACGGCAAAGCCATGTCGTCGGGGTCGGAGCGGCATTTTCCGGCCGGCAAGGAAATGTTAGAGGAGCCGAAGTCCGTGCGGTCGAACATCACGACGCGGTCGGTGGGGAGGAGCTGCATGTGCATGGCGGAGATGCCGATGTTGGACTGGATGACTGCCCAACTGCCGCCACCGGCGGCATGTGTTCCGGCGGCTAGCAACGCTAGCTGCCAGAAGTAAAGGATGAGAATGCGTTTTGGAGTCATGAGGAGGCTTTTTTGTTTGTATGTTTTGTTTCTGTTTGGCATGTGATATATGGGCAGATCTGGGTCGGGGACCGTGGGGCTTTAAATTGTGTGCAAGGCAGGCATCTTATAAATAGTAGTGGGTGTACAGATGAATTTTCCAATTTTTACAATTTAATTTTGTGACAAAATTGAAATAGGCATACTTTACTTATTTTATGAGAGAATGTGAATAAAAATATTCTCGACAGCTTACACACAACTTACTCGTTATTCCAAAAGGACTTTTCTTCTTTTGGGTTGCCTTTCGAATGGGAAATCTTCTTGAACAAATGCAGAAGGCTGTTGAGAAGCAAAGTCACCTGGAGCGGAGAAGCAGAGCACAAACTGGTGCAGGAGCGAAAAAATATCTAATTTAAAAAAAAAAAAATATTTGAAAGCGACATAAAACCGTCCATATGTAATATGAAAGATAATATTGCGATTTACGGATGATAATTGTTTTTATTAAATGAGTTGTAAGAATCAATTTGTCAAATATGATGCTTATATATGAAAGCATTATGTTTAAATAGTTGTATTATCTATTTAAAAAAAAAAGTTGTATTAATAAGTAATAAATTGAAATTAATCATTCAAGCATAGTCCAAACTGATAGCAAATCAATTTTTAAAGAGTAATTTGCCTAGGAAACCGTGCTCTCAATTTTTCGAAGTGCCTTTAAAGCGATGTTTGGTCTCGTAAGCGCCAAAAGCAATATTTGAGAGCGGAAGGCGATGCTCCTTCAAGAGGTTTTGTGACAACATTTACTCCTAAATTTTGAGTACTTCATCTATTTTGCCAGAAGGTATCAATTTTGACTTTTGCTATACTTCGACCCGATGATTTGATTAGCAATCTTGTGCAATCATTTTAGTTTACTTTAACACAATTATTAAAAAATTGCATCTTTTGTTTTCCAAATTATTGAGTCAAAATAATATGGTTACGGATACAAAGAATAACCTGCATACTTTGTGTCAAAACGGAGAAGAACTTTAGAGTGAGTTAATTTAATTCTGGAAAGATGAAAGAAGTCCCGCTGGTTAGAATTCATAATAGTTAAAATTTAGCTAATTAGAAATTTTATTGTTGGAAATACTTTGATATAAGAGTGATGTTCTCATGGAGACGCTCTCAAGATAACCACCATGAGAACTCTACGTGACACAATATGTTACACTCAATCAAACAAGATTACGATTTTGATACTGTCAAGTATCAACACGCCATGCTATAATATTATACTTTCACCTTCTCGTCAGACAAGATACAATGCGGCTTAATAACGAACCGGAGGCAAATAAATCAGTCTCCTGTAAGAGTGGACGATCTGTTGGTGCAAAGAAACTTGTAAATACTTCATTGAAATGAAAGATAATTTTGCTCTGGCTACAAGCCTAAAAAAATCGTTAAAAAGTGTACAAAAGAAGTGTCCTGATATAATCAAAAAGACTCTAAAATCTGACCTGACACGCGGAATCGGTATTGGAGTTTCTTATCCCAAGTTATCCATTTGTAAAATTATATATCCCAAGTTATGCATCGTAAAATTATATCCTAATTAATTATAAAGGAAAAAGAAATAGATATTACAATTTGAGACCCAAAACAAGGCCGAGTCATTGAAAAGTGAGGGCATCTCCATCTCTATGGCCTATGGGGATGGGGATGGGGAAAATTGTATAAAAATACGGTTCATGTCGATTACACCACCTCCCCCTGGGTTGGAGATGCCCTGACGGTGCTCTCCACCTTGGCGCAAAAGTAGCCTTTTCCGTCGAGTGTTTCTTCATACGATAGGTTCGTGCCCAAACGGATTACTTATATCCGCGAAAATAAAATTTTACCTCCAACTGCAGTTTAGTCCTGCGTTTATACGTTGTCAATTTAGAAAGAAATTAGTTCAATCAATTACAAAAAGACACTCAATGACAAGAATCAAGAAGTTCTTTCTTGCTATTGAAGGATATTGGGTGACAGATTTGAACAGAAGTAGCTATCAACTTATGAAACCGTTGCAAACCAACCTGTATTTCAAATCTCAACATTAATCTTCACACGCGAATTTTAGAATCAAATTCTAATCCCGCAAGCAAGCGTAACCTAATAATAGTTGTGAATTGTGTGGACGTAAACTTGACCTCCAGAAACATGATAGTGAGACATTTCCATTTTTCACAAGTATCATAGGAGACTGTTGGACCCATGTAAGATGTCTCCTTGTTCACATCTCCAACTGCATTTCGGTCAGAAGTTCACATTAAGGCTATGAAATTAAAACTTTGGTCCTATCAGGTACTGCTGGGGCTATGTAAAAACTTTTACTGCTAGTCAAATTATCGGCCTCCTTCATAAAGATGTCCATTAATATTACCTACTGCAGTATATATTTAGCTGAACAGAAGTATTGTACTGCATAGAGTCAATTCGTAAACCTAACAATGGAGTGTACAGTTCTTCGGTCTTTATTTCCAAATCAGAATCTGTCATTTATGTGACAGGCCCTTTACACTACGTTACTGGAGCGGTTGTCGTTTGGGTGCAAGGAAAATCGAATAAACCGGTCAAAATGAACGAACCGACATGAATATTGTGGTTTTGGGCCATTTTTTTAGGTTTAATCGGCTTATAAACAATTTGATTTTCACAAACCAGTCTAATTGGTTCCGTTTCAGTTTGTTAACCAATCACAGTAAATTGCCGAACCGATGTGTATGCGTATTTTTTATGACGGATTATTGTATATATATTTTTTTAGTGAAATGCTTCATTGCGGACAAAATTTTTAAAAAATTACCTCTTCAGCAGGTTTACCGGTTTCTCATGAAATACCTATATAATGAAATGAAATGGTCGCTAGTGAGATTGGATATAGCCGGTTTCGTGAAATGGTATAGCCTTTCATGAAGTGCATTGTGGTATGGTGAAACGATTTCATAACAACAATTTATTTTGGCATTTATGTTCTATGTAAATTCTACCCATCTCTTCTCTCTCCACTCTGGAGTAACAGCAACAAATTTCACTCTCTAAAACCCATTGTTTTCTCTCCACAGATTCTGCTTTTTTTTTTTTTTCTTAGAAATTATCTCTTTTATTTTTTTTTGTTTTAAACTGAAATTGGGCACTATTTGAATGGATTTTTGCCATGGATCTGTCGATGGTTCTAGTTCTTGGCACCGGTGGCAGCCATAC
The DNA here is from genome assembly GCA_023055425.1 of Linanthus parryae. NCBI lineage: Eukaryota > Viridiplantae > Streptophyta > Magnoliopsida > Ericales > Polemoniaceae > Linanthus > Linanthus parryae. The sequence goes on along the minus strand of JALGPY010000006.1, from coordinate 88,457,870 downwards.
TTTCCGGCGAATCACTTCGCCATTTTTCTGGGTAAAACTCAGTTACGGTGGCTAGTGGACTAACATCCCAAACAGTAGCTTCCTTGGAGTTGGTCTGCTCCACCGCCCCTCATGCTTTCCCTCTTGATTTTTTTTGTATCCATTTCATCCACCTCTCAAGAACTAAAGATTTGGGTATTTCTCATTGCTTTACTTCAAGGCCAAATTGGCGGTATTAATAAGTCGGAAATGGGTTAACGAGTATTTTCACACTTTTTGGATCAATGTTGTGAGGTTTTTGTGTCGGTTTTGGGGGGGTGGGGGGGAGCTTGGAGACGGAAACAATGGAGGTTCTGGTTGCTTTGAGAGGAAGAAAATGATGCAATTTAAGATTTGGTTCGAGTAAGTAAACTCTTAAAACCACCTCCATTACATTAAAGTTATGCTACAAGTGAATTGCAGATGAAATAAATGCATGTACCTCCCCATATGTTATTTTTTTTGTTTTCCAACCGGTTCCGGGGCTTCACCCCGTAATCTGGTCCGACCCGAGTCACATTCCTGGATATGACAGGTGAGTCTCCGAGAGAGAATTTTATGCATACACAAAGACTCAAACCTGAGACTTGCTTAAGCGGAACCAAGTTGCTTACCTTATGTTATTGTCTCTTAAGGAAATTGTTATATAGCAATTGTAGAAAACTTCTTTTAGAGCCCGAATGTTCGAATAGTCTCTATTTGGGCCATGTAGAGGGTTCATCTTAGTCAAGTAGTTGGTAAAAGACACATTTAAGCCTAGGTTTAACACAAAGACACTATCACCCCTTCCAGTTTCTTAGCCGACACTTTCACCATTAAGCCCCCTCATCAAGAAATCGTTCCATACTCACAAAAAAATGTTGATAACATTTATATATTTTTTCTCTAAACATCACATTTACATATTTCCCAATATAATTCATGTCTTTCTTTTTCTGATCATCAAGAATTTTTAAAATCAAAAGGTAACAGCACAAAAAGAAACATCCTTATCTCTTTCTTTTGGAAATTTTTGATTAAGGACCTAGCAACACGGGGGGGGGGGGGGGGGGGGGGGGGGGGGGGGCAATTGCCCCTCCTGAAATTTGAAAATTTCTACTTGTACTCTCAATTTTATTAATTTTTAATGACTATAATTTTTGGAATACATAATTTTGCCCCCCCCCCCTAAAATTTTAAAACGCCCATTGGTGCGGGTGGTTAAGTGTTTCATTGTCGAAATGTACTACACAGGTTCGAATCTCCTTGCTGTCATGCTTTTTGTTTCCGATTTTAAATTAATGTACAGTCAGTTAGAATCGAACCCATGACCACCCACTTGCAAGAAGAAGCCCTAACCGCTGCGCCAAATGAGAAGTTTACAAAATACTTAATCTTGTTATATAATCACAGTTTCAACATTTCACTATGAGACTTGTGAATTTTGATTGTTGACTTTGACTTTTGACTTTGTGAGTCTTGCCCCGGCTGACTTGATTTCCTAGCTCCGCCACTGCCTAGCAAGATTCGGTTTTTAGGTATGGAAACATTCCCAATATCTCTAAATCTACAAAACTTTTTATAACTTCAAGCAGGACACTAAATATAGATTTTTGGTGAGGACAGTAGACTAAAGAAAATAAAAATGTGTAAAGAATATTTGAACCATCGAAAAGTCAAATTATCGGGCTAACACAAGGAGGAGGCCGAAATCTTTAATTCACATGGTTAGAAATCAATTTTTCGTTTACAAGAAGCTAGAAAATTCTAAAAAAAAGATGCTAACTTTTTTCCATCTGTACAATATATAATATCCCTAGATAAAAATAAATTTATAACACATGCTAGGGAGTAAAAAAAATAAATCTTAGATTTTCTCAAAATTACTCGCTCAAAATAATTTTCTTTGATACACATCCTTGATGAACAAAATATATTAAATGAAGGGAAATTTTTCTCTTTGTGAAAAAACATGGATAACTTAAAGAAAAATATTTTTTTCTTAATTTTCATAAAGAATGAAGTATAGCGTGTTGGAAAAACCTTAGACCCATAAATAACTTTCATACCCAAAATAAACACATATATGGAATTGTGTTTGGTAGAAGTTGATCCTGTGCAAAGACATACTAATGCTTCCACATGAAAACGTCTTTATCCTTAAACAAAAGAGAAAATATATATATTTTTCATCCTAATTGTCTAAATGGCACATTCTGCACTTCAGAGGGTCTAACTGGAAGGTAGGAAACACTTGAATCAAGTTCCACTTCAGTGTGCTTTCTTGAAGAAAATTTGAGATTCATCTGCAAAGAATTTGAGACTTCACTTTCCGTAGGGCATTGACACCCTAGATTATTAGAACATCTGAGATTATAATTTCTTTTGATTTTCTCAGTCTTAATTGCATCATAAAGCAAATTATGATAGCGAAAGGAGACGAGACTTATTCTATTAAGATTGATGTGCAATCTAGCGTACTATTTTTGCAAGTATACAATTTAAGTTATAAAGTGAGTATTGCGACCCGATAATCGTTCCCACGAGGATATTTTTTCCGTCTTCTTGAATAATCTAAAGTAATAGAAAATGTGTATAAAGTATGAGTAGTTTTTTTGAGTTGATGCTTACTATCTAATTGCAGAATTTAAAAAACTAAAAAGTAAATCTTTCTGATGACGTTCTCCGTGAATATCTTGCGTTTTTAGAATTAGGGTTCAAGGTACTAGATTCCACGATCCCCTAGGATTTTCCCATATTTAATCTTTTTTGATATAAGAACACAACAAGTTTCATATATGCCACGTTGCCGTTGGTGTACTCTCCTTTCAGTCTTGCACACGCTGTCACAATTCTGCAGATTTTCATGGCCTTTCGGTCATCCTAGATCTCTAGTACCTTTCTAAGGCTGATAGGGGTTTTGATCTCTCTTTTCAGTCTCAATCAGAACCTATAACAGTTTTTAAGGTTTCATTGGTTCACAAGAAATTCATAGCAGGAGATAATTACATTTCATTTATATAATAAGAAATTCAAATGAAAACCCATATGCCTCAAGCCAAACAAAACCGATAAACTTGCTACTCAACGTGAAAATCAAATTTGGTGTGTAGTTTAAGGAAGACCCTGCAATAAAACCCTCTAGTAGTATTTTTCATTTATTTGTAAAGCAAACAATTTGATATGGCCGGTTGCTGAGGAACACAACGCATTTCATTTCTTCGTAGATAAAATCGGAGCACCACTTAGCCCATGACAACATGCATGAGGCTCCGTATTGTATTTCAAGTGAAAATTTATCATTGCATGTACAAAATCTAACAATAAGGGTTTTCATGAATTATAGTCTGCCCACCACAACCCAAATTTTTGTTCAAACAATTTATCATCATTGGCAAAGGAGTCACAAAGCCCATTGAGATGGAATACAATTTTCACATGGGTACTTCTAAAGGTTGCACCAAAGCTCATTTCCTCTTGTGTTCGAATTTCACCTTTTGGCAAGTGAGACATCAAGCTACAAAGTCTGCGACTTCGCTCTTCATCCTTGACCACCAGAATAGCTTCTTCAGGTCCTTGTACAGTTTATCCCCTCCTGGATGGACGGGATCATGGCGTGTTGTGGGCTTCCTTCATCAGCCATTCATTAACCTCCTTAGACTTCTGGGTTACACACCATCTCTCTTTGTACCTTATGCTCCCATCATCGTGTACTCGGAATTCCTTGGTCAATCCATGCTCGATCTGCTTCTTGACCCTTTCCAACTTTACATCTTCAATTTGTCCCTTTTTTATCTCTTCAAAGATTTCTAGGGTAGCTACCAAATTGCACATCACAATTTCCTTTGCTCATTGCTGATAGATTTCATTCCCTTGTTTTTGAATATCTTCTCGCAACTCTCTCGGAAAGCTTCTTAACACATTGATGGTATGGCTCGTTTTCCTGCTCAAGGCGTCGGCGACTACATTTGTCTTTCCTTTATGGTATTGGATTTTCAGTTCATAGTCCTCGATTAAATCCAACCATCTTCTTCACCTCAGGTTCAAATCATTTTGGGTAATTAAATACTTAAGGATTTTGAGATCGGTGAAAATCTCATAGGTTTTACCATAAAGGCTAGTGTCTCCAAATTTTCAAGGCGTAGACAATTGCGGCTAGCTCTATGTCATGAGTTGGGTAATTATCCTCATAGGGTTCTAGCTTCTTTGAAGCATGTGAAATAACTTTCTCATCTTGCATTAGCAAAAATCCTAACCCGTGTTTGAAGCATCTCTGTAGACTTCAAACTCCCCCGACTTTGATGGTACGGTCAGAATAGGTGTTGTTGTTAGCTTTTCCTTCAAGGTTTGGAAGGTTTCCTCAAATTTCTCATTATGATGTTATTTGGTGGTTTTCTTCATTAGATTGGTCAATGGTTTTTATATTTTGGAGAAATCCTTCACGAATCTTCGGTAATAACCTGCTAGTCCTAAGAAATTACGAATGAGTGTTGCAATATTGGGTCTTTGCCAATCCCTAACTGCGATTATCTTTCCACACTCCACATGAATTCCCTCTTTAGATCCCAAGAAAGGTACCCTATCCAGCCAAAATTCACACTTGGAAAACTTAGCATACAACTGTTCATGCCTAAGGGTTTGCAACACTGCTCTAAGGTGTTCTTCGTGTTCTTGTTTATCCTTAGAGTACACCAAACTATCATCAATGAACACTACCATAGAGCGGTCAAAGTAAGGTTTCATTACTCAATTCATCACATCCATGAATACAATAGGTGCATTGGTTAGACCAAAAGGAATAACACTGAACTCGTAATGCTCATAGCTGGTTCTGAAGGCATTTTTATGAATGTCCTTCTCGGCTACCCTTAATTGGTGATAACCTGACCTTAAGTTAATCTTGGAAAAGGTATCGCCCCCTGTAGCTGGTCAAAGAGGTCATCTATCCTCGAAAGTGGGTATCATTTTTTGACAGTCACAATGTTAAGTTCCCTGTAATCAATGCACAATCTCAAACTTCCATCATTCTTCTTAACAAACAAGACCGGTGCCGCCAGGGTGAAACACTCGGCTCGATATACCCCTTATCCAACAATTCCCTTAATTGCTCCTTCAAATCTTATAGCGCTATTGGCGCCATTCTGTAAGGTGATTTGTACATCGGTCCTATCCACGGTACAAGGTCAATGGTAAACTCAGCGGCCCTTTCAGGTGGCATTCCTAGGATCTCGGCGGGAAATACATCGGAAATCTCGTTAACAACTGGTATGTCCTCAAATTTCATCGCCCCCATACTATCGTCTTGGATAGAATAAAGATAGGCTTGGTGTCCCTTGCTCATGCATTTAACTACAGAAAGTGTAGACACAATTTTGACATTGCGTTCTCGGTGATTCCTATGTGAGAGATTATATTCCCCTCTAGTCCTAGTGGGCTTACCTTTTGGTTACGACAATCTATATGAGCATGTTGCTTTCCTAGCCAGTTCATTCCTAGGATAACATCAAGGTTTTCTAGGTCGAAGAGGATTAGTTCACAGGGTATCTCGCTTTTCTAGATGGTTATGACTAATCCCTTTATGATGGAATCACAATTTTCTACGTATTTTGCAAGTGTAGCTTCAGACACAAGGTTCATAGGAGAGGGTTGAAGTCCTAATTTTTTAGAAAAAGATGATGATATGAAATAATAGGATTCTCCACTATCAAAGAGTACGTAATCAGGAGTGTTGTGGACTAAGAATGTACCAGTAACCACGTTTTCGCAGCTTTTACTTCCGTCTGGTTCATGAATTATATTTTTCCGGTGCTCCTCTAGTTTCTGTTCACTTGATTGTTACTCCCGTTTTCAGCATGTTGCACATTTTGGTTGTTGCTTCATTTAGTTTATTCTAGTTGTTCCCTTGGGGTCTTCCAGACTGAATGTTGTAGTTCTCACGGTTATTTCCGAAAAATTGGTTGTTGTTGTTGTTCCCGCGGTTGTTTCATCCGTAATGGTTGTTAATAGGTTGGTAATGGTTCCCATGTTGATAGTTTGGGCGAAGGTTTTCCTTGTTCTGCCTTGGGTATCCGCCCCTTCCTGCCCTACCATTATGGACATCAGCTTTTTTTGTATTACACTGAAACGCTCGGTGACCACGCTTCCTACAGTAGAAACATTTCACGATCTTTCCTTCACAGTCTACTCCGGGGTGGTCCCTACCATAATTTTTGTAATCGTTGTGATGAGGTTGCCCGCGTCTACGTTGTGGTTCCTGAAGTGATTACAGTTCATTCCATGGTATCGTTCGATTGCGTTGGACCAAAACCTCTTGTTAGAATGGTTGGGTTCCTTAGAGTTGTTGCCTCCTTCCTCCTTCCTTTTGATTGCTCGATTCACTTGCATTTCCTTGATTTCTCCAATAATAACTGCTATCTCGTAGGCTTCTCTTATGGTCGCACTCCTAGTAGCAACTACGTCCCTCTGGATGCTATAGCGAATACATTTTGTGAAGCATCAAATCCTCAAGTCCTCTGTGTCTACCAGTCACCCGAAAAAGCGTGACAGTTCTGTGAACTTGTTGTAGTATTCCGACAATGCCATGTTGCCTTGTTTCAGGGTAAGAAACTCCTCATACTTCTGGTTCTTAATATGGTGGGGGATAGAAGTGCTCCCTCTGTGCTTCCTAAAATGTATCCCCAGTCTAGGTTCCGATGAGCCATCATTGCGTCCTTGTTGATGGCCGACTAGTTATCTCCCTCATCATGGAGGTAGTATGTTGTCACATTCACTTTTTGGTCGGGTGAGCAACCACCATAGATCCGAATTTTGTCCATTTTACGTTTCTAACTCTCGAGGATTACTGGGTCCTCTTGCCCAAGGTAGAAGCCAGGGTGTCTCTCGGAAACTCTTTGAGCCTAGTTCATCCCAACATGTTCCCTTTGTTACCTTCACACACTGAGTTCGAAAACGTTTATAAGTAGTTCCTCCATTTGGGTCTTCCTCCTTGCTGCCGACATTCTTGCGTTTCTATTACAATAGCGCAGTTATATTAGTCCACTCAAGGCGAGGATCATGGTGATACACATCTAAAAATGATTAATTAAGGGTTACAATGGCTATGTCGTATGAAAATTTCCGTACATGTTTCCTAATGTGTTGCCAACTATGTCGATTGTCAAACATTCGTAATCAAGAAGTCTCAGTGGTGTAGAATAATGAGGCAATTTTCCGATGTACTCTTCTTAGTTTTCGGGTGTGGGTACCCTAAGGACATCTCCAACCCCATGAGGGGAGGGGGATTGGGAGGGGTAAAATCGTATAAAAATACGGTTCAACTCCAACCCCATGAGGGGAGGGGGAGGGGGAGGGGGAAGGGGTTCTATGGGGAGACATTTTGCCGTGGGTGTGGGATGGTTATAGGGGATTTCCCCATGAACATGCCCACACCCAAGGAAAAACTTCTCCCCGTAGCACCCCCACCCCTCATGGGGTTGGAGTTGGACCACATTTTTATACTATTTCCTTCATCCCCTTCCCCCTCCCACCATTGAGATTGAGATGCCCTAACAGTTCTCCTAATTGCCTATATTATACTTTCTCCTCGTATAGAATGTATCACACTCCACCTTGAAATCATATCCTAAGTCACTACAACCCTTTATCCATCGTCATGTCTGAGTCACCCACAAGAACTCCTCCTTATCCTTCCTCGTGGTCCTTGGATCTCCTGAGTCCCATAGTGTCTACGCCTGAGCCTCAGCTGGTGTGCATTATTTCAGAGTCAGATGTTACTCCCGTATTTCGCTCTTTCCATCAAGATTTGACAGACCTGTTCCCTTTTCTTTGCACTCTCCCAGTGCTATCGTCAACTCCACCTTCTGATCCCTAATTTTTCCGTCCCGACCAGTGGGACGGCCACTTCTCCTTATTCGTGTTTTCTCACTCAAAATCTCGGAGGAGACTTACGTTCGTCAAGCTCGTTCTCCTTGCCGAACGAGCTTGGTCAATTAGGGCGAATGCTTGGGTTCCGCAATAATCCCGAAGTTCCTGAGTTGATTTTTCGGCAAGCTCGTTCTGATATTCAGGAGATAGGTAATCCTAAGAGAGATACTCGTAGTGAAGGGTCAGAGAATGCTCGTTCCTAGACAGTCAGTGTAATGATCATATGTACTGTTTCGTCTTATGTGTCTCCAAGTGTAATGGTCTCAGCCTTCTGTTTTTTTCTCGTTCTTAAGGAAGTCTCTTAAACGGCTATAAATGAATAAGATTCACTTTTACCCTTCAACCCTATGCGTATAACGGCTAGTACGGAGTTTAGAAACGTAAACTGATGTCCTCGGGTTTCTATTATAGAAGCTTCGTAGCATGCTACTCCAACAACTCAAACATATATATAGAAATATCTTGGGAGGGTACTATGGCTATTATGGTACTAATCCTCTCTTTATACGTGATGGTCCTCTTCCTACGAATCGGCTTCCCCTTCATTAATCAGCCCTTGCTTCATTTCCTTTCGATTTGGTTATTCGACTTCATCATGCTGGTAGCGTTCCATAGAGAAAAAAAATAAAACAACGATGTATGAATTACTAGTGATGTAGTTATTTCCTATATTTTCTCTCTCATGAATAAAAGTCTTTTTTTTCTCGGTAATGATCTACCAAATTTTCTAATAAGAATGTATTTTATTAAATGATCATCATAACTACACAGTACAAGTACAGACAACATGATCATTAAGCACACCACATAATTATTCGTACACATCATACTTAGGCATCATATTTTATTCATAACGCTCTTAGCTAGACCCAACCATTTATTTAGATAAGGGTGGGAGGGTATCTACACCCTACTTCTTAGTTTGTCACATGCCTCTCTCGTGGCGTACTCCCAACACCTCTTACAGTCATTGTCTTAAAATCTTTGTTTCTCTCGTAATTCCAAGTATTCCTTAAATTCTAGCATTAGGTTTGGAAGAACTTTCGGTTTGGGTATGCGGGGGTACACATAGGGGTTCGTGTAGTACTTGCCTATAATGTCATCTTGGTATCACTCCCTCAGTAGGATCCAGAGTTGTGGATTGGGTAAAGACGCTAGTATATTGTATTTCTGGACTTTCAGGTTGATAAACCTGCACAAGGTGGAGCCTCTATCTGCCTTGCGAGGATGAAGATGCTTATATGCCCAATCCCAGCATCGGTCAATCATATGCTCGAGGTAATCGGGAAATCCTCTCCATCACTCGCGGTGGTGTACATCGGGTGGTCACTGTCTAGCTTGCGACTATTCAAGGATTCCATCTAGAAAGGAATCACATGTTTAATATCTCGTTCTACCATTAATTAGATCATGCCTCTCACATTCTTATCAATACCCTTTCTCCCATTCCTTCCTTCTTTTAGTCCAAGTTTTATCTTTCCCTAATCAAATTTTGAAGAAACTATTAAGTTTTATATTTGAAAAAATATTTCCAATTTATTTAGGGTGCATTAAATTTTCAATCCAAAGGCGCCCAGATACCAACTATAACACCCTCGAATTTTGTTACAGAAATTTTGGGTGTGCCCTTCTCATGGAAAGTTAAGCAACATGATGAGGAAAATGATCTTTGTTTCGGATTCATAAAAATATACTTTAATACATTAAAGCATTCGCAAACCTTGCAAATATATTACAAACAACAGAAATAGTAAGATTACTACTTTATTTAAGCTAGATAATGCATCCTCTAGTACTCGACGTTCGCATACCCAGCATACGCCTCTCCTGTGGTGGTATTACAAAAGAAGAACATCACATTTGAAAACTCTGTAAAAATTAAGTGAGAACGTATCACAGCGTATAAACAAGAGTAAAGCACAACATGTTATTCCATGTTCATTTATTTTGAAAAGCAATTTACTTCTTTAATCGCGGTGATCCATAACCAATAATCGTATCCATTGTGGAAGGAGATATAATTCTCTTGTTCTAACCAATTCCACCTCAACAACTAGACTTTAAGTTTCGACACTCCCAAAGAGGTAAAATTTTGTCCCAAGAGAGTAGTACTAGAGTCTTACCATGTGCTATTGTGCCCCAGGGGTAACGATAGAGCCACCTTCGACTATTGTCCTAATCTTTGCTTTGTCAAGCCATATCAATTCCCAAGATTTTCTTGGTCAAACCATATAAAGTCCCCGAGAATTGATGTTCCACTTTAAGTGAATAGTAGCTTAAGGATACAGCCAAGTATTATTATTAGTTTCAAAATCTTGTTAGGTAGCAAATATCATTTTTCTGCTCAAGTGAAAAAAAAAATGTTTCAATATGTGAAAATAGGAGTTGAATTCAACACAAATGAGGAGTGCGTCAAACCCAAGTAAAGAGCTCAAACATTTAATATTTTTTAAGTCAAGCGAGTAGAGACATTGTAGTCAAATACGCGTTTTGAAGAGTAAGGTTGAACCTACGAACTCATCTACAACACGTTCGAACCGTTGTTCAGATGTACTCGACATAGCCTTCATCGGTAAGTTCATTGTCTAAAAATAAGGAGAAACTCTAATTAGCACTTAATCGTTTAATATGCAATTGCCTAATACAATATGTATGCTATTTGGGATTATCCTAGTTAATTATCCGACAGTGCTTAGGTACCTGACCTATTTAACATTTAACGGTACTCCTTGAAGGTCTTAGGACATTTTACTTGTCCAACATAGTTAATCTTTATTTATTTACTTAATTACCAAACTTAATATTAATTTACTAATCTTAATCTTAGTTTACTATTTTAATATTTATATACTAACTACTAATCCTAATATTAGTTTATAATGCTAACCTTTCTTCACTAATCGTAACACTAACTTACTAACATTAAATAATAGTCCTTATGTATTTATATTATAATAAAATATAACTAGAATAGTATTTGTAAACCTACCTCCCCTAAGATAATCAAATTCTCAAATGCAAGTTGTCGCACACCCATTTTAAAACATCATTTTTCATATTTTTCTGATTTTGACGAAAATAACATGGGTGGTTCACGGGACATAAATTACCGTTTTTATGTAAAAATATATGAACGGTAGTTTTAAACTTCACTTTTTTTAGAAACGAATTGACCGAAAGTTTTCATAAAATACAACTCCTACCCCAAAACATGAAACAATTAGCTATGATGATTTCTAATGTTCCGTTTCCGACGAAATTAACGTGGATGACTCTCGATTTTTTGCTAAAACCCATGATGAAATGGAGTGAGCTGTTTGGGATCTCGTGAGTTTATGCGAATGGTCTTAACAGAGTCTATGGAGTGTCACAGGATGAGTGGTAGTAATCGTGACTAAAATGGTGGTCGTTAGTGGTGTTGGTGAGCCAGGTGGTTACGTGATGTTCTCGGAAAACCCTAAAGCTTGGTGCTTACCTAGTTCTAGTTTGTGTTGGTGGATGTGGTGTTGTTTGTTGGAGATGTAAGAAGTGGTGATGCCAGTGAGAATGATGGTAGTGGCTATGGCTTATTGGTTGTTTCGTTGGTGTAAAGAAGCCACATAAGTTCTATTATATTTACAAGAAGGAAAATAAAGAAAAATAAATAGAAAAAAAGAAGGTGATTTTGTTTTTCACCTGGGCAAGATCGTATTTTTACGTAATTGAGAGCATGATCATTTTTTCTTTGATGTAGTTACAGACCTTGAAGAAAAATCTTACCGACATGTTGTAACTAACTGGGTGTGATGATTTTTCAATAATAATAGTCACATCGCGATAAAAGTCGCCACGTAAAATATGTGATACTATAATAGTGTACACGTTATCAAATATTAGCGTGGTAGACATATAATAGCATTTTATTTTTATTAGATTTTAACCACATAAAAATAGTATCACAAAATGTTAAAGTCAAGATGTCAGTTTAAAGTCCATATTACCAAAGTGCTCGGATTATTGTGCAATGTCTTAATAAAATTTACTATGAAACATGTATATTTATTATTAAAATCCGTAATTAAATTTTGGATTGTTTCACTAGTAGCCAATTATATTTCCTCCATGCTTTAAGTCTTATTGAAGTAGCTTTTATAAGCTAGACCCCTTGCTTGTCAATTTGCATAATATTTTCTTATGTCATCGCGCCTTACCATGATAAATTAAAGTACATTGCTTAGGCAAGCCTACACTTTATTTATCAAGGTATTGATGAGTGTCAAGCAAAAAAAGGTTATCACGTAATATTTTAATCTTGATGGATTTGCTTCTTTTATTTGGTCTCATCAACTGATCTATCCGAAGGGATTGAGAAATTCCGATAGAAAGACACATCTTATTTATTATACTGTTTAACATTCAACCATCATCACATACATCAATATAAACAAAACATTAAAATATAAACGTGACATGCATGTGGACCCTAAGCATTACAAAATTTCCAAGCCAATGGTAATATCTATAGAACTATAAGAACTCCAAGATCTTTTCCAAGTGCTTCTTTCTTCTAGTCCCTGCATTCAAGTATCTGCGCCTCCTCCTTTGTTGCTTCAATGGAATAGATAACATCCACCTATCTATCTAAATATAAATGTAGAAACCTCACATACGAGGGGAATGAGATGAGAAGAGAAGACAATTAGAATAAATAGAGAGACAGGAAACGCATGATGTATTTTGATTAAGTCAAAACCATCAAAACCAAACAATAACAAAACAATCACACAATAGGCCACAACCACGCACCATGCGATTAAACATCAAATAAAGCAAAGAAAAACTCAGTCGCATGTTATTTTAAACGGGTAATTCATAATTATCCACTGGAGCTGGGGGGTTCAAGAGGGGCGGCGGCACAAAAGGGGTGGCGGCATGCTGTGGCCGAAACCCAAGAAGAGGAATTTTTTTTTCTCTCGCTTCATTGTGTGACCGGACCTCTTTAGGAGAGAAAAACTAATTTTTTCCTTTATTAGGATCAAACCCTATGAGCCGCTATCACGTATATCATATATACGATTTTTATAGTACACCATATTATATCATATACAACTTTAAGATTTTATCACATACATATCATGATTTTATCGTATCATATACGATATAAGAATTTATATAATATTCACGTGAATAATTGTAATAAACATATAATCATATAATAATTTCAAAAGTGTCTCTGATACCACAATTGAGTTTTGGGCAATCAAACGCAGCGGAATTAACAAAATAATTTTCCTAAATCACACAAAGGACCCATGTGAATGAGCGTAATCTAATGATTAAATATTTACCTCAGTCGTACCGAATGGTGACGATCACTAGCGCAAAAAAGAAAATAATTCCTGTTAAGTATCCACACGAACATATCTGAACTGGACTTTCTCTTCTACGGTGCTAGCCTGCGGCAGGAAGAAGGAGGATCTTGTCTCACAAAATCAATGAACTTGGGCGTGCACTATGGCTGAATTCACTCCATGTCGTGGGCTACAAAAGGGGGGCCGCACTGCTGTGGCTGAAACCCTAGGAGAGAAAACTCTTTTATCTCTCCCTCTCTGTCTCTCACGTGTATGTGTAGGTGTATGAATGTATGTCTAGAGTTATCATAACCTAGGGTTCTATTTATATGTTAGAGAGAATTCATCTTTCCCTTTAATATTAACAATTAGGATTAGATTGCATTCAAGTACACAATATATCTTTAGTCCAACTAATGAGCATTTAATTTCAATTTGATCCATTCTTGTGTGTGATCCTGTAGATTCCTAATTATGTTGGAATTAACAATTACAAACATGGAGCGGTATCTAGCAATACATCAATGCTACCCAAGTAATAGGAATGTCAGTGATCTGACTAACATCTATGACGAATGTTACCTGTCGTATAATCCCTTTGTCTATATATCCAGATTAGACAAGCATGGCCATGCATTTTCCTATGTCACACTCATCGAGTGGCCATTGATATTTATTCATATTATGTATGACGGACAAATCCTATCTCCATCACTCATGCCCTTCAGCATATTTGATAACACGTCCAATTGTCAACTTTATAATCACCTTGTTACAACGTGGCATTTGAAGATATTAAAACATGTACTTCACATCTAGAGAATGCAGTGACTTCAAGTCATATGATCATAAAACCATTGTCACTATGAGTACAATTGTGACATTCACATAACATTTATGTCGTGTATCTCATGGTAAGTCAACCCAGTGCGCCATTACTCCTAATGCATACCCATTTGTCAGACTTGACATCTTATATCAATCTACCCACATAATAGTCTCGATGCATTAAATTCGTCCTTATTAACAATAATACTAGACTAGGGATATTTAATAATACAACATTTATTCTAAGAACTTCAATATGCACTACAGAAAATTCTGTAAAAAACGGCAGGGACAAACCGCCATTAAAAGCTCAAAAACCGCCGTTAAAAGTATAAACGGCGGCTAAAACGGCGGTTTCCAGCCAGCCGTTGATCTCGGCGTCGGGAAAGGTAAATGACGGTTTAAACCGCCGTGAAATTTAACGGCGTTTGCTAGAAACTGCCGTTAACTTAACGGCAGTTTATTAAAAACCGTCTTTTATTTTATAAAATTATTTTTATTTAATACATTTTTTTATTTTCATTTCAAAATAATTTTTTTTATATTCCAATAATATTTTTTTATTGCTATTCCGTTGATTTTTTTATAATACAAATTTGTGGGTTTTTTTTTGTTGAATTTCAGGAATTAAATTGTGAAAAATTATGTTACACAACAAGAACTCATCTTTTGTTCTTCATGAACCCAGATTCACAAACCCATACATCAATCAATCTCTGTTCATCTTTCAAACAAAGCAAGAAATGAACCCATAACCACCCATGAACTTCACTGCCACCTAAAACTATCACCCACGACCTCCACCACTACAATCACAGAACCCACAAACCCAGAACCACCTGCAACCACCTCAACCCAGAACCAATTTAGACCCAGAACCACCTGCAACCACCTCAACCCATAACCAATTTAGACCCATACAACCCAGAACCACCTTCAACCACCTCAACCCCTCACCAATTTAGACCCATACAATCCTGAAGAAAACCCAAAGGAGAAGCCCAAGTGAAAACCAGCCAACTGGTCGACGGAGAAAGAGAGAAGGGGTGGTCGGATCAATGGGAGGAAGACATAGCCAGATCGAGGGGGAGGAAAAAAACTGGGATTGAGGTCGATGAAAAAAAGAGAAAGCCAGATGACAGATGGAGAAAATACAGAGTTGGATGGAGGAAGAGAGACAAGGGGAAAGAGAGTTCGGTCGAAGAGAGCATACCCATCGTCGCCATGGAGGAAGTAGTGAACGGCGCAAGCCACCGATCGATTTCCTGAGCGGATGAGAGAGCGAGAGAGGGAGACGGAGAAAGTGAGGCGCTCAACAGAGAGAATGAGAGAGGCTGGGGAGGTTATAAGGATAGGGTTTACCTTCAACGATTGAGATTAAATCAAAATCAACGGCTGAGATGGTATCTGACTACTCAGCGGTTATTTTTTTTATTAATAATTATTTATATTTACGGCGGTTTTGAGACAACCGTCGTTTCAAAGCCATCTATGACGACGGCTGGGACAAGCGTCGTTTTTTATATAACTAATACGACGGTTCTATGTATTCCGTCGTTTTTGATATTTCTAATACGACGGTATTTGACAAACCGTCGTTTTGATGTATCTAATACGGCGGTTTATATCCAACCGTCCTTCATATTTAAATTTGCGACGGTTTTATATAAACCGTCGTTTTAGGGAACTTTAAACGGCGGTTTTTCGACTAGCTTTATTAAAACCGCCGGGAAAGGACAAATTTCTAGTAGTGATGTCAACACGTCTCAATATCGATAACACATGAATAGTAAGCGTTTATAAATGTCACGATAAATAGATTGCCTCTAGGGCATACTCCAAAACTACCCACATCCACCCCACCTCCAATATCTCTGATTCTCTTGCACTCAATCTCTCCCTTTCTTTGTCGGTTCTAGCAACAACGACAGTAGTAGCCACTGGTAGCAGTAGCAGCATCAGGAGTAACCACCAACAAAATAGCTAGATGTCGCCACCACCACCGTAGCTCTCTCTCCCACTCCCTCTACTAGCCATAAATATCTTCGCTTCTCTTGTGTTCATGCCTGATTATTTGTTTTCGTTCATTGTTCTTTGAGGTATGAGTGCTTTGACAAACTGGTACCAAAGCGTAGATTGTGACTACTCCACCAAGAACAATGTCCGGTTCGGTGTTGAAGATCAACATGTTTATAGGAGGGAACATCTTTAGTCTATGGAAGATCAAGATGTTCGCCTTCTTTAGGTCGCAAGGCGTCTAGAGTTCTTTGACTGCGGACAAGGGATGTACGAATGTTGCATCGCCATATAATAAGATGATTGAGGACAAGGACCATTCAAACATAATGTTATACTTGTTAGATGACCTTATCACGGAGGTCGCACATCAGACAAAAGCAACAGATTTTTGTCCCAAGTTGGAGAGTCTTTACATGAAGCAGTCGCTCACCAGGAAGGTAATACTCAAACAAATATTGTTCGCTATACAGATTCTAGAAGGCACGACTCTCAAAGATCACCTTGATCAATTAATTAAGATTCTTTTATATTTGCATTATATTCACAAGAGGGTGGATGTTAAGGACGCCACAATACTTTTCTTGCTATCATTATCACCATCATACGGGAACTTTATGCAGTCATTTATTGTGAATAAGGATAGTTTAACTTTTAGAGGTGAGATCGGCTCTCCATTCTAGGGAATTGTTCCATAAGGGCGCATGCACAAGTACAGAAGATCATGCTTCTGCTCGGTGGCGGGGGAAGCAAGAAGGGTAAGAAGAACATTACAAAGCAGTTTTGTGGCTCTAAGTTACCCAAGATTATATGTTCATGGTTCAAGGAAAAGGGGATCTGGAAGAGAGATTACCACAACGAGATTAAAAGGGGTAGAAATCACTTTTTTATTCAGGAAAGAATATGAAACAAGTAAGAAAATTGATACAACCTGCCAACCACGGCCGTCAACTACCTGTTTTACTACTATCAACAATAATATTCTTCTTTTTCATTTGCCAAACAAAGCCGTTTTTCGATTCATTGCTACCTTGGATACAGTTACACAAGCCCATGTTGCTCGACAATGACCATTCATTCAGGGTTTCTTGTACTTGTGTTTTTGGGATCAGCTTTTCCGTCTTTTGCGAAACCCAATAAGTAGTTTCCTAGTTGAAGGTATAGTACCGAGGCCAATTTGTTTTGTGGGCATCATTGTTTTTGATATTTTTCAGGAAAAAAAAGTGGGTGTTTTATCCGCCAACCAGCTAGGCAACGTGGCCCATAAGTGCACCGGCCTATTATACTTCCATTTCCAAGGGATCTGCAGCCGTGGTGGAGAAAGGTTATTTTTCCGAGGACGATTTGGTTCTACTGGCGGATGTTGTTACGCATCACTGTGATGAGTGGTTTCTTGACTCTCACACTTCCTATCACATCTATTCTAGCATGGAACTATTTTCAAGCTATAATCGTCTAGATGGAGGTTCTGTTCATATCGAAAAAAAGGTATTTGCAAGGTGATATGAAGCAGTTATGTTAGATTTAAGACACATGACGGCAAGATATGCACATTGAAGGAGGTTAGACACGTACCACTTGTCATAAATAATCTGATTCCTTTGAGTCCAGTCGACAGTAAGTGATTTAGATTCGGCTGAAGGTGGAGACTTATGCGTCTACAAGGGTCATAATGTGTTACTGAAGGGGGTCAATGATGGAACTGTGTGTGTGATAGATGGTTCGGCTGTCACAGGGTCTGTCAGAGTTTTCTCAGGCGAGAATGAAGAAGCTCGTCTAACCAAACTATGTCATATCAGGCTCGGTCATATGACTAAACGTGGAATGCTAAAACTTCACATAAAAGGTTATCTCGCTTGGAACATGCCCAAGAGCTAGGGTTTTGTGAGCCGATGTGTACGGCAAGCTACAACGTAGTAAGTTTTCAAAGGCGGTTCATAGAACGAAAGGCACTTTGGACTATATCCATTCGGATTGTTGGGGTCCATCTCAAATTGAGGTGATTGGCGGTTATATGTATTTTTTAAGCATCATTAACGACTACACATGGATGAATTCAATATTCCTGATGAAGCATAAAAGTGAAGCCTTCGGAAAACCAAGTAGTGGAAAACCCTGGTAGAGAATCAGTCGGTAACGAAGGTGAAGAGGTTGCGCACGGGCAACGGTTTGGAGTTTTGTTTATCAGAGTTTGATGGAATGTGCATGGGTCTGGGAGTTAATAACCATCACATTGTTCACCACACACGATAGGAGAATGGTATAAAAGAAATAATGAATCAAAAACTTTTGTGAAAGCACAATGTATGCTTTCAAATGCAGGTCTTACTAGAGTTTTCTGGAGAGAGGAAGCTTCTATAACTTGTTTTCTCGTAAATTGGAGCCCACACACATGGATAGGATCCAAAATTCCTATTTAGGTATGGTACGTAAAAGCAACAGATTACTTAAATATGATGGTATTTGGTTGCGTTGCGTATTATCATGTGGCTGATGGCAAGCTGGAACCAAAGGCGAAGAAGAGGGTATTCAGGTGCTACGAAACAGGTGTGAAGGGATACAAGATTTGGACGGACAACAAGACTACTTAGAAGAAGTGACTTCGATGAGAGTTTCATGTTTGAAATCAAGTTTCGTGGAGATAGAGGTTGGAGCTGCAGAGAAGAAGGAGGAGGCAAGTTCAATTCCTAATGATACTAAGGAGCCCAAGGTGCCAAACCACCATCGGAAACCAAATAGGAAGAAGTGAGGATGCATTGCTACCAGAGGAACCAATACATAAGGGTATTGCTGAAGGAAGACGAATGGAAGCCATAAAGCCTCTAGCTAGTTACATGGATGATAATATGGTGGGCTATGCATTGTAGGTAGCTGAAGTGGTGAATGATGAGTCGATTACCTACAAGGATGCAATTTTTATTTATGAGTTAACACAATTGAATGTCGTAATTGGAGAAGATATGGAGTCTCTTAGTAAGAACTCGACATGGGAGCTTGTAAAATTGCCAGCGGATAGTCCTAAACATTGAATTGCGGGATTCTCCAGTACTACAATTACTTCTAGATCCGTTATTCCTAAAGCCATGACCTTACTTGCTGATTTTCATCTTATTAGGCATATTCATATAGACTATGTGGTTGTGTGCACTGATTGCTTGTAGTTGATTAACATATTTAATATCATTCACTCTTATTGCGCTGCTGAGAATTAGGTTGGCACTTGCTCGCAATTAAGCAGTCACTTACACCTTCAACTGGAGCGTGACTACATGTGCACCAATATGGTTGCTGATTGTCTAGCCAAGCATGCTGTGAAGGATGTCAGTGCTAATTTAAATTCTCTTATTTCTGCTTTTGATCGTAACTTTCCATAACATTGTTGGCTATTTTCTCTTCCCCAGCTTGTGGGAGTGGATTTGATGGAGGATGTAAGGAGGCTTTCTTCCCCCCTAAACCTAGACCGTCCTTAATGTGTGTGTGTGTGTTTTTTTGAATGCATTTATTTTATTAAAAACAAAAGGATGTGTTTATCTCATATGACTACTCTTAAAGATGAGAGGAGTATTCAATTAATTGACTACATTTGAATTACAACCTCAATTCATGTATTCTTTGAAACTTTGAAATATTGAATATATTGATTGTACGATCATGCACCTTTTGCATATATAAACAAAATGTTCAGTTCAAATGTTTCACTTTTAATGTACATATAAGTCAAAAAGTTAATATCAACATTTATATCCTCAATGTAGAAGCCTATTAGGATAATATGTGTCATAGATTGTTAGTTGTCTATATTTAATTGGCTTACAAACATGACATGGATGCCACATGAATAAATAACTAGACGCGTCAGGAGAAGAATACTTCTTATATGTTCCAAGGAAATGCTCATTTCCTTTCTTTTATATATACGAAAGATAATTTGACACTTTGATAATGACGCACATTCTAAACCTTTGAAAGATAAATAAAGGCTTCAATCAGTACCAAGAAAAAGTTCCACTTGTTATTGAATAACAACTCATACGGAGAATAATTAAGCCAAAGTAACATCACAGTTGTGAAACTGATTTTTCTGATCTGAAGGCCATCATAGCTTCATATACGCGTTTAAGTTTTTAAAAAATTAGACAATTCAACATTGACTGACATTTTGAATCTGCACAAGATAAATAAGCGTTTCATTTAGTACGAAGAATAATTTCAAATTTTATTGTCAACTTTGGATTACATGTACAA
This sequence comes from Linanthus parryae, assembly GCA_023055425.1. Classification (NCBI taxonomy): domain Eukaryota; kingdom Viridiplantae; phylum Streptophyta; class Magnoliopsida; order Ericales; family Polemoniaceae; genus Linanthus; species Linanthus parryae. Next base: position 88,437,531 of record JALGPY010000006.1, on the reverse strand, counting down.
TACACCAATACAATATTTTTTACCAATCCATCAATTACAAAAGAATAGAAGGTAAGATAAGAAAAAGAAGATTAGGCTCTTAGTTTGAAAGAACAGAACCCTCACTTGATATTGATCCAAATTCCTTGGCTAGGTACACCTTGATGAACCACAAACAGCATGTAATATCCTGGTGGAGCAAGATTAGCGGAACTCGGCATGGTCACTCGAACATCATAACCCGACTTACCTTTCTTCCTCACGTCACCTCCGCCAACCACTAGCAGTCTTTGGTTCATAGAGAACGAGTGCGTGTTAAACGCCGGAGACACCATCGTAACTGATACCGAACTACCATCCGGTGTACCAGCAACTGAGAACCGAATGTTTAGTTGCTGCCCGTATTTGAGTTTACTACGTGAACGAGGTGAAACAATTTGCGGACGTAAATTGGCGGATGCCGAGTCTAGATACTTGGGTGAAAATGCCTCCAGACTTAACTCGGTCGGGTACAGAACGCCGGTAAAATTGTAAAACGCATGCGGATTGCTACCAGCAACAAGGACTCGCCCGTCACGTAACAAACCTGCGGTCGAGTGGTACATTCGAGGTATTGCTGTTGGAGTTTGGACTTCAAAACGTGCTCCAATCGCATTATCCGGCTGGTAGAGGACGGGGCTCAGAACGGGATTTCGGGCCTGTTCCCACCCAGCAGCCCCGGCTGAGGCTCCATTAATTATCAAGACGTCGCCGGTGGGAAGCAACAACATGTCGCCCATGACTCTTGCAAGAGGCATGGTCTCCACAACCCATTGTGGGGCAGGGTCAGTTACTTTAATCCTGGCACACGTGTTTAGGGCTCCATCGAACTGTCCATTCAAAGAATTGGTGTATGATCCTTTTGGTGCTCCACCACATACCAACACTTCGGTTTCAACTTGTGGACTCTGTATGTTCTTCAATGGCAGCAGGACGGCGGATCCGGTGCTAGGGTAGCTCCGTGGGTCACCGCCAGGAATTTGCGGGTAAGTCTTCAAGACGGCATTTTGTGAATAATCAAACAAGATAGCTCGATTATTCGCGAAAATGAATAAGTTTCCATCCACGTTGAGGAACACAAATGGGTAAAGATTGTTCTCAACTTGTGGATCGTTTGTTTGAACAAGAAACGGCAAGCTGTAGGATTTGTCGGCCGTAGCTGTTTTCGGGTAGAACTCATAGTTGAACTGCCGACGACCACCAATGATAATCTGGCGGCCGCCTGGCAGTAGGTGATTGGTAGCGTACCATCTTTTCTGGGTCAACCCAGATTGGATTTCCCGCCAATCACAGGTATCACAAGACTTGTAAACTCTAACGACGTGCTCGCCATCTTGGAACCCGCCGGTCTGTATCAAGCGGCCGTCGGGCATTAAGGCCCCGGAGGAGCACCAGACATTGGTGCGGACCATCAGGGGTCGAAAGGTATTCGCCAACACGTCGTACTCGATGGAGTGAGCAGTGCAATCCGGCGGGTTGGTACGGCATTTTCCGGCTGGCAAGGAAAGGTTAGACGCGCCAAAGTCGGTGCGGTCGAACATCACGACGCGGTCGGTCGGGAGGAGTTGCATGTGCATGGCGGAGATGCCAATGCTTGATTGCACGACGGCCCAGCTGCCCCCACCAGCGGCATTTGTGCCGGAAGCGAGCAGTGCTAGAAGACTGAAGAACCAGATCATGAGAATGTTGTTTGGAGTCATGACCAAAGCTTTTTTGTTGTTGTGTAGTAGTAGTATTTTCTTTTTACTCTGTCTATTTTGTGTTGGGAACGTGGGCTTTAAATAGCATGCAAGCCATGACATCGGGAGTCAACTGAATATAGGTGGGCGTACCAGATGAATTTTGTAATTAGGTTCGTGAGATTTTGTCAACGTATTTTATAATTGTTTTTATCAAATAATCTTGATTAACTTAATTCTTGACAGCTTAGGTTATTCCAAATTATATTTTATCCTCTACCAAGAAGGAATTATTGGATTGCCTCTCGAGAAGGAATGTATGCAGAGGGCTCTCATACAGTTGTGAGAATATTTATTTATTTATTCACAGAGCTTCACATTTCTCGGGTGAAGTTACTTTTCGTCTTTCTTTAACAGCATGAATAGAGATGGGAACTTGGGGTAAAAAATTGGTGCGTCCTAGGGAGTCGATTACTCTAAAAGGCAAAAAAACAGATCAGGACAATGACTTTTTTAGCCTAGATAAAACTTATAAAATGAAAAATAACATTTTACCAGAAAAAAATAAACAACGGAATGCATTTCTAAACAAAAAAGATAACCTAAGGGAAAGAAAGATAAATTAACACTGATAACGGATAAATCATTCTTATAAAACAACTCGCTTAATTTGAAAACTATAGTTAACATGTCCTCACTTGCTTAGTATTATTGGCTTAAAATGAAGAACATAACTAATGAAAATAATCTTACGTAGGTAGGAGACATCTTTGAGTCATTCTCGGCAATCTCGAGTCTCTTATGTATTGTATTAAAAGCATTGTGTAGTTTTCGAAATTCTTTAGCATAGCATGGCCTGTGAAATTCGTCATCTCAGTAGAAATATGTGTATTCTTAACCACAGTCCTTAGGCAAGTCTAAAATGTGTGTCCATTGTTTCCCGGTGTACGTGCGGTTCAAAAGACCGGGTTCCAGCTACAGTAACACAATTAAGGCATACATCTTAACTTTCGTGCTCATTCATACCTGGATAGTACATATGGCGAGGCGTTGTTGTCGGGTGACTTTGTAGAACCGAAATTATTTGGAATGTGGCTTTAAGAGACATGCAAAATCAACTTGATTCTTCTCCACCTTCATAAATCTTTAAATTCACCAAGAAATTATTCATTGTGGATGTTGGAGACCCACCTATCCATTTCATTCGTTGTACACAATCTAAGTTAATCTTCGTTGAAGGAGAATTGTGTCTGAGGATGCGGGATGAGGTCTCTCAAATAATGCATCAAGAAGCATGCATATGCACAACAGTTGTACCAGAGATATTATGGCATCTAAGAGTGAAAACATTCTTACGTACAAAGATATATTTTTCAAAGCAGAAGTTAAAAAAATTAATGAACTAGAAAAATTACACATTTGGTCATTCAGGAACATCTTCAATCTTGTACCAAACAGTCCAAAATTTAACATTATCTTTCTACTCTTCTTTGACGGGCTCAGACAAAATTTTGTGAAACTGATCTACCTTCTTCACTATCTACTTCTCCAGAGAGCCACAACTTGTCATCGAATCCAAAATGTATATCTCCTTCTGAACAAAGCGGATGGCCATCACTAACCAATGTATTCTTGTCACACTTAAAATCACAACAATCTATTGTATGGTCAAAGTTAGTCAATTTACAGTAAAATAAGTTCAAGAAAAGATATTGTTAAAATCCAATGGAATAGTTTTAGGATTCCAATAAGCGAGAAAGCAAGAGACCAAGAAAAACAAGAGTAAAATCAAGTACACAAGAATTACGTGGTTCGCTAGTTTTAAAATAGCTACTTCTACGGTCAAACCAATCTAATTTATTGATGAGAAGTCAAACCAATTACAAGCACACTACTCAAAGTTACGATCCTAGCATCTATTTATGATAGTACAAGATTTGGAGCAAAAGCAACGACTAAAACTAATCCGATACAAACTAGGAAAACAATCGTCGAAAACAATTTTGTCCTGACCAAGAAAGCAGTCTACCAGAGAAAACCCACGTCCAAGATTTATTTCCAAACACCAATTAACTTTGACCATTGCTACCAAAGCAATGAACTTGTTTCCAAAACAAATGCAAACAATTGTTGCAAAAACAAAGTCTTTGCCGACTTAGACCAACAAGTTGCCCCGACAAAACAATACCGTCTAATATACCAAATACTCACAGTGCACTAAGCACTCATGGACACATGCACACAACGCCATCGCTCCTCTTGAACATGGATCTGATACCACTTGTTAGGATTTCAATACGCAAGAAAGCAAGAGAGAGCAAGAACAACAAGAGTAAGATCAAGAACACAAGAATTACGTGGTTCACTAGTTTTGAGACTAGCTACGTCCACAGTCAAACCAAACCAATTTATTGATGAGAAGCGAAAACCAATTACAAGCACACTACTCAAATTCATGACCCTAGAATCTATTTATACTAGTAAAAGACTTGGATTCAAAGAAACGACCAAAACTAATCTGAGACAAACTCGGAAAACAATTCGTCCAAAACAATTGTTTCCAAACCAAGAAAGGAGGCTACCAAAGAAACCCCACGTCAAAGATTTTTTTCCAAACACAAATTAACTTTGACCATTGCTACCAGAGTAATGTACTTGTTTCCAAAACAAATGCAAATAGTTGTTGCCATAACAAAGTCTTTGCCGACTTTGACCAAAATGTTGCCCCAACAAAATTACACCGACCAATATACCAAATACTCACAGTGCACTAAGCACTCATGGACACATGCACCACTAACCAAAACTTCGATTGTTGCTTTACCCATGTTCACTGCCACCGTTTGAATTAAAAAATACACAACATATAAAAATAGTAACAACTAAGTGAATGATAGTAACAGTATTACTTACATATTGCAACTCTTCAAATTCACCAATAAATTGGTGAAATATATTAAAATCTCTCGATTCGTCGAGGTACTAGACAAGAATTATAAGTAAGCAAATAACAAAATAATGAACTTCAAATTGAATGAAATTCACAATATGAAAAAGGGAGAAAGCTTACGACATGGTAACAGCTAAGTTACCATATCATCTTTTTATTATAGTATGTCGGTTCTTGTCGTGAAGTTGAAGACACATCAAATAAGAATCAGTCACCCAAGTCATTAAAAATTCAAAATGTTTGAACTCATAAAGATCATAGTATGTAATTAATGAGATTGAGAATAGTCTTAGAGTGTTTGAGAGAAATACATCATTACCAAATCACATTTCTTCTTAAAGGTGTCACCCTCTTCCCTAGTTAAATAAACCAAACCATCTATATTCAAGACATAATCCATGAACGTATGAACATTTGATTAGAATAAGAAATAAGGAAATTGATTAGTAATGAACCATTAAGATTAGTAAGACTTACTCACGATTTGCAGTGAGGTCTACATATTTGATAACTCCTTCATAAGAGTTATCCTTAGTACGCACTATATTGTTATTTGTGTGCCTTTCGGTGCGAAGTGACGAGATCAAGCCAAAATAAGAAGAAAATGATTTTCGGATGTTTTTTAGCTTAAATGTACAGTTCGGGCGTTTCTTGCATGATTTTACGTATGATTTGAATAATTTATCACATTTAATCTTTGCAGTAGTGTCCGTGTGGTGATTTGCAGGAACAATGCATGAGGAGATCCATTGGATAGAAGAAACGATCTTTGGAAGAAGAAGAAGAAGAAGAAGAAGAAGAAGAAGAAGAAGAAGAAGAAGAAAGACATGTCTTTGCACGAAGACAACATAGCCTTTGCACCAAGGGAAAATAAGGACATCCAGGAAGCTCCCAGGTGGTCTTCGCACGAACATAAAATGTGTTCGTACGAAGAGAAACACTTCGAAATTTTAAAAAAATGCATCAAAGTATTCCTACAATATCATGTTGTTGAAAAGTAGGAAGATCTTCCTACGAAGACAGAAAATCTCTTAGTACGGAGATCTTCACACGAGGACTTCATCTGTTCGTGACACTGAGAAAGTCGGTTGAATTATTATGAAAAAATTGTTTAATCATTCTTAAAAGGCTTGGGAATTTTAAGGAACGTATATAAGAGCCCTAGGACGTTGTTCGGAGGGGAGACGGAGAGGACAAGGTTGGAGACAATAATTCGAGCTGGAGTTCCTCGTGGACGCGAGTATTCTACCTTTTGACCTCTCTACACTTTATCTTTTCGTTGTTTTACTCATGATCTTAAAAATTCTTGTCGTTTTGATCATGAGAAGTAGTAGCTATGTTTTATATTGGTATTTCTCAATGGTAGCTAGGGCTTAAAGCCGTTTTGGCGAATTATGGATTTGATTCATGTTTCAATGACTTAATTGATGATGAAATTTCTTGCTATATTTAATTCATGTTCTTAATCCATCTTTGTATCTCTTGATCAACAATATAGAGATCATGCGTAATTGGCTAGTGAAAACATTAAATTACCCAGATAGGTTAATTGAGCTATTAGTCGATCGAAAAAATTAATTAGGAACAATAGAGTAGAATTTTACGTCATTATATATTTTACGGCTAATTAAAACTTGGTAACTCGGTTGTAATTTAACCGAGGCATATAACGCTCACTTGGGAACTCATTGAATGATAATAATACTATTACATAAATATTTCATCTCTTCCAAATCACCAATAATTTGGTCAAAGATATTGAAATCTCTCAAATTGTCGAGGGGCTGAACAAGAATTATAAGTAATAATATAATAAGATAAATGAACTTGAAATTTAATTATATTCTCAATATGTAAAAGGGAGAAAAGATGGAAGGTAGTTTGCTGGTACAGTTCCCACGTTCGCCCAGCCTAGCCCGAAGTAGCAGTTCCTTCTTTCATCCAAGATCGGTGTCGGTTTTCAAGATAAGAGGGGGGCTTGTATCCCCACAGGGTAACCGAAGTTAACAAGCAGAGCTTTGTCCGCCCCCTAGGATGGCGATACGAAAAGAATGCATCCTCTCAGTTGATCAATTGGATGAAAACCCCGTGTTTTTGGGCGTGGCCCTTTGGCTGGGCAAAGATATGGAGTTCCCTTTTGCCGTTTCCGTAGCAACCTTCTTCCCGATCTCCCTAGAGTATAGTTGCTTCCCGCAGAATGAGTTTTACGAACATGGTAGCAGCTAAGGTAAAATATTCTCTTTTTTATAGTATGTCAGTTCTTGTCGTGAAGTTGAAGGCACATAAAATAAGAATCAGTCACCTAAGTCATTAAAGTCAAAATGTATGCACTTAAAGATCATAATATGTAGTTGATGAGATTGAGAATAGTCTTAGAGTGATCGAAAGAAATACATGCATCATTACCAAACCACATTTATGTGCAAATGTGCCCCTCTCTTCCTCTAGTTAAATAAGCCAAACTACAAATATTCAAGACATAATCCATGCACGAATGAATGTTTGATTAGAATAAGAAATAAGGAAATTGATTAGTAATGATGACCATCAAGATTAGTAAGGATTACTCATGATATGTAGTGAGGTATGCATCTTTGTTGTCAAACAAGTTCAGATAGACATGTGGCATGTAGTAGTGTAAAAATCAATGATAAACATAGGACGTGAGGGGTTTGAATTCCAAATATTTTGTCGGTTTCTTTTTTATTTCCTCGGTAATTAGACAGATGGACCTTCAAATGATGAGCTATGCCTTGCCACAGATATTACACCGAATGTTTCCCTTGATCTTCAGAGACCCATGCACTAGAAATGACTTTGGGGGTAGATTGGATGTGACCAAATATGACCAAAAAATAAATAGAATTAGTAATTAAATACACGATATTCTTAATATACACTTAAAACGTATTAAACAATAAAGTGAACTACGGATGTTTATACTTACCTCCGTGTCAGCATTAGTAGACCCACTACTAACAGGAATCGGAATTTTCCTACTTGAACTTCTAACCTTCTGCTATTATCTTTTTAACCTTTTTGGATGTAGCAATTTCTTACGTCTCGCTCATTTTCCTCACCATCCCCAACATCATCACTCTCTTCACCAGCTGCCTCCCCTTCATCTTTGGACATCAATTCCTTTTGTGCATTCTCCTGAAAACTTCTCCGTCAAAAATTCAAAGTTGACTAAAAATTTTGTTCAAAAAGTTTCAAACATATTGTCCATAATTTATCAGGCGGATGATTTGTTTGGACAATTGGAGCAAGCCTTGAACCATTTATTGGTTCATTTGATGTCTCCAACTTTAACTGCAACAAAGAAACAAAAATACTAAATAACATAAATTATATATTTGTTTCACACAGAGAAGAAACTGTAAGTTATAGAAAAACATTTACTCAAGTTGCTTATGTTCTTTTAGACAAAGTTCCACCTCTGTGCCACATCTTCTGTTTTCCAAAACTTTAATCTGAGTTTTTCATCTTTATTTTGGAAACCTTCAATATTATCTCAAAGTTTTGGACTAAACTTCTTCGAGTACAAAATCTTGATTTAAAAGATATTTTAAGTGTATCCGTAGATATTTCTGTTAAAAACAGGAATTGTATTAATATAGCAGGGAAAATAGTAAAAGTTGTACCATGAGTATCGTCACATATATTGCGGCACGATGAGTTTTTTTCAGGTGGACCTTCTTTTGTTGGGTCCGGAAGTAATCCAACTATGTTTGTCCAGTAACACTTTTGAGGCGCTCTAAAGAGACAACATAGCGTGGTAGTGTTTTCCAAACTCTTTGATGTCGGCATTCCAAAAAACGCCAAAACAAATGCAACATCATGTTTCTTCATCTTTCTACAAGAATGTCTTTATTCTCCTTAGCAAGAAACCAAGAATGATAGGTTGGATCCCGAGGAACGGTTAAACGAGCTCGATCCTTCTAGCCACCCTTTTTGTCTTCATACCCTTAGCATCAAGCTTGAAATTTTCCCCCGGTGCAACTGATACCTTACAGTCAACCAACTATTTCATCAGTTATCTGGACGGAGTGGTTAGCGCATATAATAGACGTTCCATATCGTATACATTACAGCTAAAATCTTTAAAATGCTTGCTTGTTTCCTTAATGTGAAGATGCAACAACCCTCCTAGACTTACCTCGTACATCTACTTTTTCTGCTTTGTAGTCATCTTTTCATGTAGCTTTATAATATGAATTTAGACACCAACTGGGGTGTTTAAAGTTTTTATATTCTTTGCCTATCTTCAATTTCATTTCTTTTGGATTTCCTTTCATTTTTTACTGAATTTGATTTTAGGATACCAATATGTTGTCTCCTTCTCTTTTCTCATTATGTCCCAACATGAAAGGGCTTTTGCTGTATCGGTGCCATGGACTTTCACTCTTACAGAATTTTTATTATATTGTGGTGTACAACGAAATCCTGGGAGAAGATCCAAGTGTACACCTGAAACATAGAACAGGAACAAGAACAGAAAGCACGAAGAGATTTCCGGTGAGTGTAGGGGAAGAGTAAGCACTTGTTAACTATTCTTGAGAGAGAGACAGTATAACGACTATCAAGAGATCCGAGAGTTGCCATAGAAGGCTAACGTTCCTATATATAGTAGAGGAGTGACTGTTACGAGGAGTTAATGTGCCCATGAGTGACTGCTAGATATCTGCCTCGTAACGGTACATTCGACCGTATATATAGGGCACGCTACACGATTGTCCGAATTTATGGGAAACGTGATCATTAAACCTCTTACCTTTTGGAGTTGGAGTCCTCATAGGACCACATATATTCATGTGAAGTAATTCAATGGGTCTAGAAGTCTTTACAAATTTCTTTAGCTTGAATGAGCTTTTGGTCTGCTTAACTTGAGCATAAGCTTTGCATACTTCATCATCTTTGAACCTGATAGATGGTAATCCTCTTACAAGATCTTTGGAGATCAACTTGTTCAAGGTATGCAAGATAATGTGACCAAGCTTTCTGTGCCAAAGCTTTAAATCCTCTTTCAAGGCCTTGAGACACTTTAAGCTTTTACCTGCAGCTTTCTGTGCCAAGTTCCACATCTGTGCCACATCTTCTCTTGTCCAAAACTTTAATTTGGGTTTTTCATCTTTATTATGGAAACTTTCAGGATTATTTGGAAGTTTTGGACTAAACTTTTCCAAGTACAACTTCTTGAATTAAAAGATAGTTTAACTGAATTCATAGATATTTATGTTAAAAACTGGAAAATTGTATTAATATAGCAAGAAAAAATAGTAAAATAAGTACCATGAGTATCATCGCATATCCCGCAGCACGATGTGTTTTTTTTCAGGTAGACCATCTTTTGTTGGGTCCGGAAGTTATCCAACTATGTTTGTCCAGTAAAACTTTTGAGGTGCTCTAAAGCAACAACATAGTGTGCTAGTATTTTCCAAACTCCTTGATGTCGGCATTCCAAAACAAGCCAACAGAAACGCAACATCATGTCCCTTCATTTTTCTGTAAGAATGTATTTATTCTCTTTAGTAAGAAACCAAGAAAGATAGTGTTGGATCCCCAAGAACGGTTAAATGAGCTTGATCCTTCTAGCCACCCTTTTTGTCTCCATACCACTAGCATAGGCTTGAAATTTATGCTCGTGCAACTGATACCTAACAGTCAACCAACTATTTCACCATTTATCTGGATAGAGTTGTTGTGTGCATGCAAGAATCGTTCCAAATCGTATGCATTACAGGTAAAAGCATTAAAACGCTTCCTTGTTTCCTTAATGTGAAGATGCATCAATCATCCTAAACCCACCTTGCACATCCACTTTTTCTGCTATGTAGTCATCTTGTCATGTAGCTTTATAATATGTGGAGTGATAAATAATTTAGACACAAGATGGGATTTTTTGAGCTTTTTTAATCTTTGTCTATATTCAATTTCATTACTTTTTTATTTCCTTTTATTCTTTACTGAATTTGATTTTAGAGTAACCATCTCCTGTCTCCTTCTGTTTTTTCTTGCTATGGATTCCACTCTTACTGAGGTTTCTTTTGCCTAAAAATCATTTTTCATACTGTATACAGATAATTGAGACGCGACGAATGAATGCGCCACATCTTTCTTTTTTTCTTTCTTTCTTTCCTTTCCCTTTCTTTCACCTCACTTCCCACCACCTCTCTCCACTTTCCCGTCCCATCACTCACGATCAATTGTAGTCGATCATCTCTTTAAAAATGTACTTATTCACCCACAATATATTCCTGTAATTAGTGTGTAGAAGTTTGGGTCTCCTGTTACATGGCGATTTGATTGAGAGAGAGAGAAGTAGAGGGAGAGCGAGAAACAAAAAAGAGATAATAACGGTTATTAGAGAGAGGGGCAGAGAAAGTGTAAGAGAGAGGTAGAGAAATGTCCTTGAACAACCATTCTTCTTCTTCCTTCCATTATCTTCTTCCTTCAGTTTTATTTCTTCTTTGTTTGATAAATTTTTAATTTGATATTAATTAACATATTGGCCTTTTTAATCTCAACATATAACTGTGTTTGGATGAAAATTTTACAAGCACCAACATAATAGAATGTTTGCAAACATGACATACGATAATAAGGAGGTTGGGGTTTGCAATTTGCAGTTAAGCCTAGTTTATATTATCTTAATGTATTTAATTTAATTGCATATACTATATGTTATACTTTGGGTTTCAAGCAAGAACGATGAACGAAAGTAAAGAATGAGAGATAATAATTAACGAGGTTCACTAGTTTTGATACTAACTACCTCCAAGGCCAAAACCTGATATTTATTGAGAGAAATCTCGTTATTACAACCACACAACACTAAGCCCTGAACCTAGCACGTATTTATACTAGCATACCAAATTAATCCGAAGAAACATTAAGAAACGTTCCAAAAAGGATTTGGAAACAAAACGAACCGCCGCAGCCCATACCTAATTGCACGGATGAGTCGTTCATTCGCACGAAACATTCGTACGAATTCCTTCGGTTAATGGACAAATTATACAGATGCTTTTCTTCGTCTTTGTCTTCCTTCGTTGCCTCGTTTCTTTGATGCTTCGCCGGACATTGCTTCATTGAATCACTCCTAACGAATCTCCACCTTGATTTATTGCCTAGCAACTAGAACCGTTCTTCTCTCCAATCTAGAAACGGATGCGTCCCAATAGAATAAAAAAATAAGCACACCTTCCCTAATAGTTTAACTTCCAAGAACCGAATCAAATGCTCCACCCAAAACCAGACTCGAATACATTCACTGAGAAACATGACGGAATGTAGTCAAAATGCACTCGAAATAGCGCTAGAACTAGTGCACCATAACAAATGCCTGATGTATTTCAGACCAGATGCACCAATGACGAGTTCCACAAATTGTCATGCCAAATGCACCGTGTATGCCTCAGATGAAACAGAACCCTAGTATGCGCCAAAAACCAACCGCGCCAGAACCAGATTTTAGTGCCAGAAACAGAACCCTCGTGCCAAACTGCTCCATGCAAGGAAGCCAGAAAACCCCCAAAGGGATTAGAGAACTAGGTCTTCCTCTGAGGAGCTCCCTCCAATTCAAACAAGATCCCCTGATGATTGGTTCTTCTTGGGACACTCCCTCTTTCAGTGACCTTTCTCCTTACAGTAGGCACAAACATATTGTGGTAAGGTGGATCTTGAAAATCTCTTGTATTCATTACCTTTTCTTCCCTTAACTATGAAATTGCCTGAATCATAATCGTTGTTTTCTGTAGCTTTGTGCCACAGATTCATGGTTTGAAGAGTTGATCTAACTTCTTCTATGTTTATGGTATCGTTCCCACCAATGAAAGATTACACGAAACCCTCGTACAATGGAGGCAGGGAAACCAAAAGAATTAATGCCGCATCCTCATCACTTACTCTCTCATCACTGTTTCATAGCTCAAGCAGAATATTGTTTAGAACGACTAAGTGATCACTAATTTGCGTACCTTCAGACATGCACAGACTGAATAATCGCTGCTTCATCATCAACTTGTAGGTGAGCGACTTCATCATGTAGAGGCTCTCCAATTTCAATCATAAAGAAGTCGCAGATCAAGGAAGTTCTCGTCTCCAGATCTGCGACTTTGGTGATCACGTCGTCCGTTAGACACAACATGATTGTTGTGTGCACGTTCTCCTCCATCTTCATATACGCCAGGGTAGTTGTATCCACGTTTCTCTTTTTGGAAGCCAGGAGCTGCCATAGATCGCTGGGTTTCAAAAACGCCCACATCTTGTTCTGGCACAGACTAATTTCTCCCACTAAACCTCTCGAACTTCATTGAAGAATCAGACATCGTTCCTCTTGAACCCTAACCCAAAGATCTGATACTAGTTTGTTATTATCCGGTATCAAGCAAGAACTGTGAACGAAAGAAAAGAACGAGAGACAAGAATTAACGCGGTTCACAAGTATTGATAATGGCTACCTTCACGGCCAACACCGGATATTTATTGAAAGAAAGCAGCCGACTACAACAACACAACACTAAGCCACGACCCTAGCACATATGTATACTAGCATACCGACTTAGAGCCAAAGAAACATCAAGAAACAATCCAAAACGGATTGGGAAAAATAACGAACCTCCCCATCCCGGACCAATTTGTACGAATGCCTTTGGCCATTTTAACGAATGGACTGATTCCACATATGATTTGCTTCGTCTATGTCTTCCTTCGTTGCCTCGTTTATTTGATGCTTCGCGAGACGTTCCTTCATTGAATCACTCCTACTACCTTATTTGGTAAAGTGCTCCATTTGGTGCAGTATAAACTTCACATTTCAATATTATTAGACAATTATCTATTACCCTCTTGTAGGAGGTTACAAAAATAGGGCATTGAACACCCACTTTCACTATTTTATACCGTTAAAAATATGTCAGACATATCCAATGAAATATAATAAATACTCCTACTGTAATTAGTCCATTAGTAAATTGTATGGCTAATACAGAAAAGGGTGTTGATAATTACAACACGAGAATTAATAATTACAGAACAATATTTTGTTGTTTGAATTTTTTGCCCCTACAAATTCTAATTTCCTGAGTTAATTGTAAAGAAAGCAAATGAGTCGTTCATATGTGTCTCTATCTCTCTCCATTTCCTACAAGTAGAAGTATAAGACTTCAATATTTTTGAATAAAATGACGAAGACAAGATGGGTTAATCATGTGGAAACTCAACCCCGAATAAGCCTGAAACATAGTCCTAAATTTCCAGATTCCTGAACTTCTAGTAGCAACGGGAGAAACATCGTGAGTTGCATCCCCGATTCGTCTTTATATGATTCCTTCCTTTATTCATTTTATCTCGCTATGTTAGATCATCAACTCTCTGATTTGGTCCAATTTCGAGCCCAACCCAAGCAACGACAGCAGCAAAAAAGATAGCAGTCGGTCAAATCAACAACAAGCCTTCCAATGAGAACCTAAAACCCCCCTAATCACTACAATCGATGTTCCTTTGTTGAACCCCAAATCAATTAGTCGAATTGAAGAGTAGATCTTGCATAGATCGATGAGAGACAAAGACGAGGAACAGTTAGATCGAAACACCCAGATTCACATCGACAGACTTAATTTGAATCTAAGTTTTGAGCTTCCTCTTCACCAAGTCAATGAAAAGGAGAATCCAGGGTCAGTACGTTGCTCGATTGCGGTGGTTCGATATGACCTTCAATTGGTGGATATTGAATCAATTGAGGCAAGGAGTTGTAGCAGCGTTGGAATAGAAAAATGGTGAGCAGGTGGTGGTTTTCGGGTGGTGGTTGCTCTCGTCTAGAGAGAGAAAGATCATACTTCTACGTAGCAGTGGCGGTGAGGAGATGAAGAGAGAACTGCGGTGGAGATGAAGAGAGACCCACATGTGGACGGTGGAGATGTTTGTTTTAAGAGAGAATCATTTACTGCGAATCTTCTGCAATAAGGAATAACAAAGTATCAAGGGGCGATATTGTCTTTTTAGAAATCAATTGTGTTGTAACTAGGAATTGTTGTGTTGTAATTAAAAGCACGTACAGAAAATACAAAGCATGGAAAAATTAATGCATTATTAGTTTAGTGTTTCATACAGACTTCACTTTCAACTAAAAGAGCATGGCTAATAGTCAAACAATTGTTACAGAAAGTACACGCTTACATATGTAAACACAACTAGCATACATAGGTTGGTTGTGTGATACGTACCAGTATCGTACCAGTAGCTTGAGAGGCTACGAATCTCTACCAATAGCTTGAGAGGCTACGAAAAAAATATAAAACGAAACAAAGCTAAACCAAACTAAACTAAACTGAAGAAACAATACTTATTCCATGCCAATAACTGAAGGTTACAATTGTTTAAATAGACAACTAAACATAACCCTAAACTCTTACGGGCCAAAGTCCGGCTTACTAACTAATTAAATAATTGACTAATAACAATAATGTGACAAACTAAAAATTAAATAACTAACTAATTATCAACTAATTAAATAAAAAAAATAATTAAATAATTAATTACCTAGATAGCGGGTAAATAACGGGTCGGGTCACCCGTATCAACTCCCCCGCAGTTGAAAAACTCCTTGTCCTCAAGGCGGATCGTAGTTGATGGAGTAGACCCAAAAGAGTGCATCTCGAAACCGGAATTGTGGGTATTTTGTTGACTTGCGGTTGAAGGTGCAATATGGCTAACATGGTGGCTCAAGACTTTGCAGGAGGCCCACATGTGTTTGGAGCTGTGAACAGAGCAGACCCCGAAATGCGCAGGTGGTTGTGGCGCCGGAGACGACTGGGATGGCTGGATGGCGGTCGGAAGGATGCAGTTGTTGTAGTAGTGATAGGGGTAGGGTTTAGGGGGTACGTGTGGGTTCGATGTTGCCGGTTGAAGCATTGATTGATAGGTGGGTTGTGGTGGTGGTTGATTGGGCGAGAAACCAGGCGATTTCAGCGCCAGAGATGGCTATAACGGCGTCGGAGCGGTTGTGATCTGGAGCTGAGAAGGCGGAATTGGCGACGACGGTGCCATAGCTGGTGACGAGTGCGTGGTCGGCTGGATCGGTGGAACCAGATACGCCGCCTGTGTCGACGGTGGGGGAGGATCCGGTGGTTTCTTCACCAGTGAAGGGGCCGATGACGGGGAAGAAGCCTGGAGCAGGGGTGGCTCAATCTGGACCTGCGACGGATCTTCATTGGAGTGTACCTAGGTTTTTGGCGATGGTGACGGCGACTGTGGTTGCTTGGCTAGCGGTGGAGAGGGTTGGGAGGACAGATGAGGTGTAGGTTGCTGCAGTAGGGAGCTTGGTGGCGCAGAGAGGGCTTCCTAGTTCGCTGGAGCTGGGGAAGATGGCGGCTGTTCTTGCTGGGTTTGCTGCAATGGCGGCGGTGGGGCCTCTAGCGTCTCCTGAATCTGCTTATGTTCTTGCTTCTTCTGTTCCCCTTGCTCTTGCTTCTGTGTTCTTGGAGCCGCACGGTTTCCGGAGCTGAGATTGTTGCTTTAGGATAGTAGCGATGGTCGTATTGATGTCAACGGAAAGTTGCTGAAACAAGATTGACATGATTCACCAGTTGGATGGTGAAATCATTGAAAGCACCAATAGCTTAGGAGGCTACGAAAAAACTATAAAACGAAACAAAACAAAACTAAATTGAAGAAACAATACTTATTCCATGCCAATAACTGAAGAGTACAGTCGTTTAAATAGACAACTAAACATAACCCTAAACTCTTACGGGCCAAAGCCCGGCTTACTAACTAAATAAATAATTGACTAATATATATATATATATATATATATATATATATATATATATATATATATATATATATATATAATCACACAAGTGCTCAGGTTTAACCTTCAATTGCCATGTATCAATTAATTTTGCCTATGAATGTTCCATTTGTCGTCCTCAATGGCATTTTTTATGTAATATCCAATAAAAACAGTCCATGTCATGCCATGTCATATCTAATAGAAAAGGATGTCAATTATAAATGGATGTATATTTAATTACTAGATGAAGTAATTAATTGCATTAAGAGCTGTTCAATTGCCTTATTCATGCAAAAAAAATTAACATCAGCATATCATGAAAAAAATTATGAATCGAATGTCATGCTTCCAGTAAAATAAAAATGAAATGAGTTAACTGTTACTTATCTAACATTATTTTAATAAAATTTTATTATGTTTTATTATTCTAGATTACCCATGTCGGCTATACCTGTATAACTTAATTCTAATATAGTATGTTAATATAAACATTTTTAAAAGTAATCAGCCATGTATTCCTAAATTCGTACTCCGTAACTCATATACTATCATCCGATAAAAGCGTTTATCTAAAAAAAATATACGTTCCTTTGAGAGAAATAGAAAAAAAAATTATAAAGGTAAGAAATTTAGCTTACACAAAAATAAATAAGTGATGGTGGTATTTATGATGGACGTTGGGGTTGAGTGTTGGCCACGCCAATGGCTAATTATGATGAAATACAAATATAAGAATAAAATTATGAGAACTTTTTTACTTCAATTTATTTCTTTTATATAATAATATGCTCTTATAATAACTTTGTTTCAAGATTACATATACCGGCAATACATATCTCGGACGATCCTAAGACAATACTGTAGAAGGATAAATACTATATTCAAAGCTAATCGCTCATGTCTTCCCTAATCTATATTGAATGACTGAAATCTTATGATATAATAAGAAAAGTTAATATGAAAGTACACAACGTCTTCTTAGATTTTAAAAAAGATCTACAAACTACGGTGTTAAAACTCTCAACTGCACAACTACTGTAGATGTTGATGGTTATGGTGGGTGATGGGGGTTGCCAATGGTTGTAGGATAGGCGAAGGCTAAAGGAGGTGTAAAAATATAAATGTAACTACTTTTTTACCTTCATATTGTTTTGTTCTAATAAACACATTCCATTAATGTGATACATTATTCAATTATATCACCTTCAAAATTATAAAAAATTACTAATGCCGCTTATATACATCTAAGGAAATTAAGGTAAAAAAATATATGTGATTTTATTAGAAAAAAGTTATGTCGTATTCAATTTTAATTACTCACACCTCCCGCAATTCAGATTCAATAACTAAATACTTATCTTCCAATCAGAAACGCTCAATTGAGGGATGTCACATATTTTTTAAGAAAAGATTAACCTTAGTAAAGTAAGAAGCTCCATTGCACAAAAGCTCTAGATAGCGGTAAACTGGTAGTTATGGTAGTTATGGTCGATGGCGGGTTGGTTGTTGACTAATACTTCTCTTTTTAGCTTTTATCTAATATTTATCAAATTATGGGGAAATGAAATTTTGTGAAGGTCAATTTTGTAGGGTGAAATATTGTTTGTTACATGGCACTTCAGTTCTTCACATTGATATCTAAATAAATAAAAATTGATTCTTCTAATTTTTTATAGTATAGTATAATATCTTAGAGGTCATAACTTAGAAAATTTTATCATTGTTATATTTTTCTTTTGATTGGTAACTCTTAAGGAATTAATTTGAATTACCCATCAATACTTTGTGTATAAAGCAATTGTAGTTCCTTTAAATCATATTATTTGATCATTGATAAACTAGCTACGTATGTTTGCTATAACTTAAGACCGCGAGTTCAAATTAATTCTTGTGAGGCGGGAGAGTCCTTGAATCATATTTTGTTCTACATGGAAGTACATTGAGAAGGAGTTGTAACCAATTTAAAACACTTTGATAGGATGAATAATCATTTCGGTTAACCTTATGCTCCTTCCGTATATTGGTAATGTGTTAGAATATCTAAAAAGTGATGGTGATGTTTATGATGGACGTTGGGGTTGAATGTTGGTCATGCCAATGGCTAAGAATGAGGAAATACAAATATAGGAATAATATTTTAAGAACTTTTTTTTAATTCAATTTATTTATGTTATATTATAATATGCTCTTATAATAACTTTGTTCGAGATTACATATACCGACAATGAATACCTCGGATGATCCTAAGACAATAACGTAGAAGGATAAATATTATATTCAAAGCTAATCGCTCATGTCTTCCCTAATCTATATTGAATGACTGAAATCCTATGATATAATAAGAATAGGTAATGTGAAAGTACACAACGTCTTCTTTAAAAAAAAAAACAAAAAAAAAAAAACCAAACAAACAACAACAACAACAAACTACGGTGTTAAAAATCTCAATTGCACAACTACTGTAGATGCTGATGGTTATGGTGGGTGACGGGGGTTGCCAATGGCTATAGGATAGGCAAAGGTTAAAGGAGATGCAAGAATATCTATGTAACGACTCCTTTACCTTCATATTCTTTTGTTCTTATAAACACATTCTCTTAATGTGATACATTATTCAATTATATTGCCTTCAAAATTATAAAAAATTACTAATGCCGCTTATATACATCTAAGAAAATTAAGGTAAAAAAAATATATGTGATTTTATTAGAAAAAATTATGTCGTATTCAATTTTAATTACCCACGCCTCTCGCAATTCAGATTCAATAACTAAACACTTTTCGTCCAATTAGAAACGCTCAATTGAAGGATGTTACATATTTTTTAAGAAAATATCAACCTTACAGATGTAAGAAGCTCCATTGCAAAAAAGTTCTAGGTAGCGATAAACTGATAGTTATGGCCGATGGCGGGGTTGGTTTTGTTGCCTAATACTTCTCTTTCTAGCTTTTATATAATATTTCTCAACTTATAGAGAAATAAACTTTTGTGAAGGTCAATGTTGTGGGGTGCAAAATTGGTTGTTACATGGCACTCCAGTTCTTCACATTGATATCTAAGTAAATAAAATTTGATTCGTCTAATTTTTTATAGTATAGTGTAATATCTTAGAGGTCATAACTTAGAAAATTTTATCATTGTTATATTTTTCTTTTGATTGGTAACTCTTAAGGAATTAATTTGAATTACCCATCAATACTTTGTGTATAAAGCAATTGTAGTTCCTTTACATCATATTATTTGATCATTGATAAACTAGTTACGTATGTTTGCTATAACTTAAGACCGCGAGTTCAAATTAATTCATGTGAGGCGGGAGAGTCCTTGAATCATATTTTGTTCTACATGGAAGGACATTGAGAAGGAGTTGTAATCAATTTAAAAAGTTTTGATAGGATGAATAATCATTTCGGTTAACCTTATGCTCCTTCCGTATACTGGTAATGTGTTAGAATATCTAATTATATTATTGTCATTCATATATTCGACGGAGCGGAATCACGCCTAGTAACAATAATGCGACAATCTAGTATTTGACTAACTATTATCTACTAATTAAATAACTAAATACTTAACAAGATAGCGGGTAAATAACGGGTCGCTCGTATCACCGTGTTTGTGGAGAATGTATTGTTCAAGGAATGACAATGATTACAATACATATTCTATCTTTTCATATTAATCACATATTTTCTGTTATCCAGTAACAAAGTCATGATGCATTTCAAATGGTCTATAAACAAAACATAAAACTCACTTGTTCAACCCTGAATAGAAATAATCAAGAAGCACAACGGGAAGAGATGGGAAAACAGTGATTGACATTTAACAGAACACAAATTAAAGTCACGTTCTTCTAATACAATTACTTGAATTATTGAACAACTGGTGTGTCCAACTTCCCTAACATTTTGACTTTCTGAATTAATATACCATTTTTTTCTTCGTCCATATACATTGTAAACCTCTAGCATTCCCTTCCTTTGAGCCAACAAACAACATTCTGTAAGGTTTATTCCAGATTGGCGAAGATCTTATTTGATAACATTCATATTGGTGGTTTGGCGATTTTTTTCGTCTGGTCTTCAATCATGCATGTGCATGTTATGTGCACCAACTTTTGGGTTCCTCTTTCTGTCTATGACTTGTATAGCAAGGCAATAGGTTGCTCCTTCCGTTTAGTTAATTGGGAATAGTAATGCTTGTTTGGGGATTTTAACAAAAGCCGCCTTTTAACTTTTTCCGGTGAGTCCTAGATGCTGGCGAATTGTAAAGTTGGAAGCTCTGGCCCATATGGGCAAACAAGTACCTAAAGCATCTCCCACACTAATATGAATGTGGTTGACGCCGAATCTAATCAAGGCGTGGAATCAATGCAGCAGAAGCAACGAACAGAAAGACATAAATCAATAGAGAACGTCTCTAGGGTTTGAAAAAATATATTATTATCCGAAAAATAACCAATTCTGCCTACAAGTCAGGCATATATAGCTGAAACCCTAAAATATGTCAAAAATTACAAAATCCGAAAATTGACATAACAGTTAGGCCTTATTGAAAGAAACACGTACGCGAAAGTTTGACCCGTAACGAGTTAAAATTGATGTTCTAATCAATAATAGAAATACTGCCACAAATAGTAAAAAAATAACTAAAAAGCTCGTTTGACTGGTCAAACAACGGAATTTGGGGATAGATCGCGTCATTCTGACTCTCGTAGCCAAAGTTATGGCCCAAACAGTGCGACGACACCAAAAGCTATAATTTCTTCTGTCCCTTGCGCTTATCTTTCATCTCATGGTAGAGAAGCGCCAAATTCGTCGCGCCCGACATCAGCTTCATCTGGATCATCCACTCCCGCATCAGTCTCCCCGAGTTGGAAAGAACTCGTCCTCGAGTTCACATCACTGTCTTCAGAACCCACAAAGCAAGGAGTAAGATGCTTCACATTGACCACGCATGGCGTCTTCAGGTGACTGGGATGCCGCAACCTATAAGCATTATCATTGATCTTTTGCACGATCTCACAAGGCTCAATCTTCCGACCTTTGAGCATATTGTACTCGCCAACAGGGAAACGATCATGAGTCAACAGCCCATACAAAATCACCAACATAAAATTGTACCTGACGACGATGCTTGTCCACCCGTGCCTTGTACTTGTTGTTCTCTTCAACTTTGTGCTTCACCTGGTCATGAATGCCTCTTAGGATGAATTCGGCCTACACGTGGAATAAGGGCTAAGTCCAGCACCCCTGAAGGATTCTGACCGTAGAAAATCTGAAATGGACTCTGGCCATTGGTCTTGCTTTTCGGCAAGCTATGCTTGAGGAAGAGCCAAGTCTCATTGCTTCGGTTTAGGTCCTGCCAAACACCAAAGAAGATTGCCCAAGCTGCGATTCACCACCTCTTTATGACCATCTTTCTGAGGATGAAAGGCGCTACTGAAGTTCAACTTAGTTCCCATCTTCTCCCACAGACTCTTCCAGAATTCGCTCATGAACTTCGTGTCACGGTCTGAGGTGATGGAACGAGGAACGTCATGACACTGCACAATCTCCCTGAAATAAAGGTGGGCAATCCGCACATCATCCATTGTCTTCCTGCATGGTACAAAATGCACCATCATGGAAAATCTTTCAACAACTACAAGGACAGATGTAGATAGTGCTTTCTAGACAGACAGATCTTAGCCACGTGGCGATCATCCAGCACACCTAGCTGTGCTCCACACACACTGGATCACCAGCCGCGCTGATCCACGTGGGGGCTGCGAGACTGGGCCCTCGCATACCACCACACGGGACTTGTAGGGACTTAGTGGTTTGGAGGCTAGAGTAAGTCCTGTCGCGCGCGAGCGCCAACCAAGCCCGCGCGCGACCCCTAGTAACTGCTTTGAGAGATTTATGGCACGAGCTCCATAAACCCGGTTAACCCGGTCAACCTCATAACGGTTCCGGTATACGCGAATAACGTGCCGTAACGGTCCCTATATACGCGGACGAACGTGCCGTTGTGGTTAAGCTAATTAAGCCGCCATTAATGGGCACATTAACCCACTACAACGGTCACATTCTCTGTTATATATAGGATCGTTAACCCTTCCATACGAGGGCGAATCACCTGAGCTACGCGGAAGCTCTGCCAAAATCCTGTCTCTCTCTCATACAGTGCTATTGTCTTACTCTCTCCCTACACAAAACCTTACTCTTCCTGTGTTATTTCTATCCCCTACTCTTGGTGTATATTGAATTCTCTCTGCAGGATTCTCTCGTACACATTTGGTGAACCCGACGTGAATCTTACCATTGCAAACAACCATGTCTCATGAAGATGATGTCAGTAACAGATCGCCCTCCACAGAGACCACCTCGGGAGAGGAGACCCGCACGCTTCTGCGGCCGCCGGAGAGACTCCGACGTTGGAGGCTCTGAACGCCACCATTCAGAATCAGGGAAAAGCCCTTCAGGCTCAATCCGCATAGATGGAGCGGATAATGGCCTTTCTGGGAACCCTTACCCCGCATCCTACATCAGGCACTGCCGTCTCTCTGGGAGGAGGAGTCTCCACCACCCAAGGCACTGGAGTGATACCCATACCACCTAATCCTAATCTGCAAACCCCACCGACAACGGTGCAGTTGCCCTCGGTCCAGGGGCAACCGGCTCAAATACCGCCTTTTACCGCAGATATTCCTCAACCACCAACCTGTTGCACCCAACCTGTCGTCACAATACCCCTTTTCTTCTCCACCGAAACTGTTGGGCAACGTGAATTCACAGTACGCTCCTAACCCGACCGCGGCATATGTGTCGCCTTCGACTACAACAACCCTTCCTCCTGTTGCTGAGGGAAGTGCACCGGAGTGTATGACATCGCTGCGGCGGCGCATGGAAACTTTCTTGGCCAATCAACCGTTCGCTGAGACCATCATTCCAAAGGTCGACAATGATCCGCCCATCCCATGAGAAATTTATCTCATGCCTAACCCCGCAGGGTACAAAGCTCCCAAGTGGGACAAGTTCGAGGACGTTAACAAGAATGCTCACGAGCACGTCATGCGTTTCATCGATGTGATGGGACCATATGGAGCCGATCCAAAGCTACTGATGCGCGAGTTCCCTAAATCTTTGGGAAATGTGGCCTTCAAGTGTTACAGGACGTTAGAGGCCGGATCCTTGAAGACCTGGGATGACATGGTTCAGAATTTTTATACCAAATTCTTCCAGGTGGAAGAAAAGGTGACAATGATTCATCTCTCTCGCATGTACCAGAAACGCGAGGAGGATGGAGTGACATTCATTAAGAAATTCAGAGCCAAGTCCTTGGAATGCAGATATGAAGTGCTTGAGGGCAGGCTCGTGGAAATATGTCTGCAAGGTATGCGAGACGAGTACAAAGGTATGCTTATCAACCTACAAACTCCTACCTTTTCAAAATTTATGGAGTGCACGAAAAACATAGAGCCTATAGTGGAGAGACAGAAGAAGAAGCACGCCCCTGAGCGATCCCCGAGTGGAACTACTTTTAAGATTGGAAGGTTCACCTACAAGAGGGGGTGCGAAGCTGAGGTTAATACAGTCTCGCCCAAAAGCAGCCCAGGGTTACAAACTTGGATGCGCCACCTCTACCATGTTCGGTAGAGGAAGCGACTGACTTGTGTAAGCAGTGGCGTAAAGACGGTATCTTGCCACCGATCGAAAGGATACCCTCCAAGGAGATTATGAGGGACCCAAAGTGGTGTGAATGCCACGGAAAGATCATGCACCCCACGGCTGATTGTAAGAAGCTCAGAAACATGGTGACCCGAAAAATGAAAGATGGCGAGTTGATTGTCACCGATCAGAGGCAGGATGTGCGAAACAATCCACTGCCTGCCCATGCGGAGCAAGAGCCGAAAGGCAAAGAGGTGGCCATGATCGCGATTATGGATCTCGAAGAGATTGCGGAAGACGGTCTACCCATCATTGCTGAAGTCTACAATGAGGAGGACTACAGTATAGACACGGAGGACGAACTTGCCGATCGGATGAAGGGGTCGCACAGGTTCAGCAAGTTCTTCGATGAAATGAGCTTTTCGGAGAAGTGCCGAAAGGAAATGACGAAAGCGATCCTAAGGATAGCAGAGGATTACGAAGAGGACATCGTGGTCTCCAATGAGAAAGTTTTCAGAGCATCTCGTTCCACAGAAAAGGTCATGACCTTCTCCGCAAGCGACAAGAAGACAGATGCGAGCCACCAAAAGCCTTTGTACGTAAAGGCAGTAATCAATGGTGTTGAGTTCAAAAGGGCGTTCGTCGATGGAGGAGCGGCAGTTAACATGGTCTCGCTCAACACTCTAAAGTTGGCGGGAATCCCGGAGCAGAAGATCGTCAGACGTTCATCCCCGCTGATGGAATTTGGAAGCGGTTCTAGGATGACGATAGGATGGATCCGTCTGGGTGTCCAGATAGGCAAAATCAAATGTTCATCCAAATTCTACGTCATTGATGCAAACACTACGTATCACATGATCATAGGGCGAGCTTGGATTCATCGCTTCGATGCAGTCCCCTCGACAGCCCACCAGGTGATGAAGGCTATCTGGAACAACAGAATAGTGGAGATACCCGCTTCGGTAAATCCATTTAATTTGGATGAGGCGCACCTTAACGAAGCAGTGTGGTTCACTGAAATGGCAGACGAGAAAACGCCAGGGCCGTTTAATCCGACTCCTTTGCCTCGATGGGAGGACATCAAGGATCAATCACCAGCAGGAGTGATGGTGACAAGGGAGGAGGCCAAGGAAAAGTCGCCCGCTGTGCACAAGAGATTCCGGCGGGGAGACCTCCGTGTACACCGTATGTAGAGGATCGAGGATCGCACAGGAAGAGTGGGGTTGTGTGTAGGGAGAGAGTAAGTCAGTAGCAATGTCTGAGAGAGAGACAGAGGTTTGGCAGAGCTTCCGCGTATGGCCAGTGTGTTCTCCTTTGTATGGAAAGGTTAACGTCCTACATATAGCAGAGAACGTGACCGTTTTAGTGTGGTTAAAGCGCCCATTGATGGCGGCTTAATTAGCTTAACCATAACGGCACGTTCGTCCGAGTATACAGGGACCGTTACAGCACGTTGTGCGCGAATACCGGAACCGTTACGAGGTTGACCGGGTTTGACCGGATTGACCGGGTTTATGGAGCTCATGCCATAAATCTCTCAAAACAGTTACTAAAGGTTGCGTGCGGGCTTGGCTCGCACGCGACAAGGCTTACTCTAGCCTCCAAACCACAAAGTCCCTACAAGTCCCGTGCAGTGGTATGCGAGGGCTCTGTCTCGCAGCCCCCACATGGATCAGCTCGGCTGGTGATCCAGTGTGTATGGAGCACAATATGGTGTGCTAGATGGTTGCCACGTGGCCCAGATCTGTCAGCTCAGAAAGCACTATCTACATTAGCCCCCTTTCTGCGCGTGAAGACTCATAGCTGTATAGACGTCCATGCGCGGAAACCAACATACGCGTTGCCGCCACGCACCAATTCAAATACGGGTAAGTTCAGCCCCCGTGCGTGTCATTATGACCTAAAACCCCTAGAGTCGTGCCTTCTGGCTTCTAGGGTTTTAGGCGTGACGTCAGCTTGTCCTGTGATTGCGCGATTCGACGGTGACGGTTGCGATTCGACTACTGAAAGGACGCAACCCTTCATTGTTTTTGGATAAATACTTTGTATCCACTGTTGCAAAGCATCACTTCTTTCTCTTAAAGTGAATGGTACCCGGAGATCTTCGAGAGCAGATTCAGATAATCAATCATCAGTTCAAAACTGCAAATCGTCTTCTTCAGTTGTGCATATCCAAGCAGGCTTCAAGAAAACAAGGTTGGCCTTGTTCAATTTTGATTTAAGATACCAATGTTTGCCTTGAACTGCGTTGAATCTGTAAGCCCAGAACATATAATCTGTTGAAACTTGCAAAGAAAACCTTGATCTTTGAACCCACTTTTGCTTTAATCTTTAAATAATAAGGGATCCGGATGTGAGATCTTGAAATCGCTGATAATGCAACCCTTAATTTCTGAAATTGATACCAGAAACTGTTCGTCTTTCTTTTCATGATAGATCTCGGATTTCGAACTTTCAAACTGAAGTGTAGCACCTTTCTCCCCCCTTTTTTCTTGCTCTTCCGCAGGAATGGCCAAGACAAAAGGAATCAAACCCAACAAGGAAGATGAAGAGATACCCGACCTTCCGCAGGCCTTGTGGCGAAAAGCCCCCTATCTCGGTGGCCAAGATTTCTATCATGCGAGAGTTAAGGCGAAAAGGATGCCTGATCCTGTCCCGGTTGAGAGATTGCTAACACTGACTCGCCCAGTTAACTCAGCCTTGCTCGAGTTGATTGGTTCCGAGGATGTGGTTCGATTGGGGGTCGAAAACGGGTACTTCCCCTACACTGCGATTTCTACCCAGGCTTTCGTCCAGAAATTGGACTATATGGATGAGTGGATTGACCACGTGTTGGACAATCATGGCGCGACTCTCGATGAAGCAGGTATATACTTCGCTGTTCGTGCTATGAAGGGTGTTGCCGTGAAGCTGGACCAGTCCATGCTTCTAGACCTTCTTTCCCGCTACTCGCCTGCGACTCACACATTCCACTTTGCTGAGTTCGAGGCCGCCCCCACACTCGAGGACGTGCAGATGCTGTACGATCTTTCCCCCATGGGCGAGGTAGACCCTTTGAGTCCTTTGAGGATGCCTGCGGAGATTGCCTTGTACGCGCAGATGGAGGAATGCTTGGCAGAGGTAAAGAAAATCTCTACTCGGTGGACTACTACGAAAGCCCTTCCAAACTGGCAGTTGGTTGACACGTCTGCGAAGAATACCTGGAACAAATGGCTGCAGTACTTCTTTCGAGACTATGCGAACAGCAGCATCACTAAGAAGCTTCTAAGTGAAAACCCAGACGCCGAGAACTATGTGGAGGGTAAAGGCTATCACTTGACCCTCTGCGCTTTCCTCTGTGCTTGGTTGTCGAGATACTTGATAGACGGTCACCCACATGATGGGGTCTTTTACCATGTTTTGCCACTTGCTGTGAGGCTCGCACTTGGCCAGAGAGTCGCACTCGGGCCCTTGGTCTTGGGCACGTTGTATTACAGGCTTGATCAGCTAATTTTGGCCATGAAAGAGTCGCGTGGCCGCCTCGATGTACTGACCTTTGTCAATATTTCCTTTTTGACAATGTGGGTCTTCGAGCGGTGGCCATCCTACGTGGCATGCATTAAGCTTCTTGATTTCCTTATGCTGACACCTTTATTTTGTACTGTTTGCTGTAGTGTCATGTGCGGCGATTCGCATCTGGTGATCGCTCCAAGTCATTGGTTAACAGCATTATTGCCACCAGAAGACAAAAGCAGTCGTTTCGGCTAGCATGGAGGATGGACCCTGAGGTCGAGACCAAGATTCGCGCAGTCATGAATGCTTTTGCTGACTCGCTGATAGACAATGCTCCGACCTCGTCTCCTCCCGGAGATGATCCGTCCCCTCCAGCGACTGCGGCGCCGAGAGTGAAAAGACCTAGGCAAAAGGGAATTACAATTTCTTCCCCTAGAAGTGCTCCAACTTCTCCTCCGGTGAGGTCCCTATCTGTCAAGGACAAAGGCAAAGGTCGCATGCCCAGCAAAGTGCGGAAAGAGCTCGCGGTTGAGACTTTCGTTCCATTCAACCAAGAGGAAGAAGGAGAGAGGCAGGAGCCCAGAGAGAGTGATGAAGAAGAAGAGGAAAGAACAGTTGTGATACATGAGGAAGAATCAGGAGGTACCCCCATCGCATTTCCTTTCCCATTATCGTAACTTCTTTACACTTCTTTTCTTAAACCAATCATGTCTTCGCAGATGATGATGATGATGAGACCATTGGTGGTCTTGTGGCCAAGAGACAAAAGAGAGATGCCCATTCTGGCATTCCAGACGATCCCATAAGCGAGGACATTCTTGCTGAGTCCCGGAAGACAGCCGCGGAGGCTGCTGAAAGAAGAAGGCGGCGGGAAGAGGAGGAGCTCGAGCGTGTGAAACAGCGGAGCCTCGAAGAGCGGCATGTTGACGACTTAGTGCGTCCAGTTGACGAGGAAGACGAGCTTCCCGAAGAAGTGGCTCCTCATGCGGAGGAGGAAGATGAGGTTCCAGAAGAGGATGCAGCAGCCCTGGAGCAAGCCCAAGCGGACTTCGAAGAGATCGCAGGCGGCGATAAAGGTGAGATCTTCAATCTCGCAGTAACTTATAGAGATGTTATTGTGGGTGCGTTAAAGCACGGTGTGTCAAAGGCTGACATTCGTCGTTGGCTAGTAGACAAATGCGGAGAACCTTCAGGTAATCATTTGAGCGATACACATGTACTAGGCCTTAGCAACTTGAAACAGGATCATGACTGGTTTCTTCGCATCCCAGGTCACGCCCCTCTTAAAGACTTGCTTAGTGAGGACACACTAATAGGACATGGTTCCTCGTCTTTAGTGTATGAAGAGGCTTCAATCCCACCTTCGCGTGGAGGTGCTTGCTCTTAGCTTTAAGTAAAGATAGCAAAATATTATTTAATGCGAGTTACCTCATACCATCGCACATTGTATCGCAGGCAATGTTGAGGAACATGCGCCGGAGCAAAGAAGTCAGTCTTCTGCATCCTATGTTCCGATTCCGAGCCCCCATACAAAAAAGCCCGTCGCAGCTACTAATCATGCAGGTGAGCCTTTCGAGGACATCATCGAACTTTCTGACGACGCCGAAGCTGGTGCTGTGCTAATGGATGAAGATGCCCATACTGGAGCTGAGGAAGTAAGGACAAATATTGCCGATGCTTCTGCATCTGAGAATGTTTCTCGCCAAGCGACCTCGGCTGTCACTTCGCCTCCGGCGATGACTGAGTCGGCGGCACCTATTCCTGCGTGGGGCTTTTGGGGCTCGCAGGTTAGGAATGCAGTCGCAGCTGGTGCGGCCTACACCCTTCCTTCTAACTATGAGGAGTTAGAGCTCGCAGCTGACAGGAGAGCCATGGAGCAAGGGCAGTCTTCAACGACCCCAGTAATGCGCAATCCTTCTCTTCGTGAGATTCTCGAAGGAACTGGTAAGTAGTGATTCACTGTTTGCATCTCGCATGGTGCATTTGCTAGTTTGATAGCATAACTTAGTTTTAACATTGCTTCAGGTTTGAAGCAAACTGATGTGGACTGGCTGGTTCGGATGCGCCTCTCCTACCCCCGATCGTTTGCAAGATCTCTGGAGATAGGGCCCTTCGAAAGGAGGCTGTTTCTCACCGAAGCCATTTGGATACTGGAGCAGCTGTCTGCGGCCACGCCTGAGACCATCTCTGTCCAGAGCGCCGAATTGCTTCATGGCATGTGCGAAAATATTCTTACCAAAGTTCAGGGCAGACTGGGTTTCAGATTTCTTATGAAAAGAGTCACTCTGATTCGCGCAGCCGTAACCTTGGAGCTCGGTCACCAGAACCTCGCAGCTGAAAAGCAGAAGGTGGAGCAGCAGAAGCAAAAGGCTGAAGAAGCTATGAAGCTCTATCATGAGATGAATGCCAAGTGCGAGCAATTGAAGCAAGAAGTGGAGCAGGTAGAGAAGCTGAGCCATCAGTTCGCACCCCATGACTCCTTGGCCAAGAATTTGCTTTTGACTTTGTGAATTTTGAAAATAGCAAGGAAATGGCCGGAACATTAATGTAATGTTTGAAACATTAATGCAATGTTTGCTAGGGTTTCTCCCCCCTTTTTTTTTAACAACAAGAATCTACTTGCCCGTTTTGCCCCTTTCCGGGATTTGATAGGATATCTCTGTGCATATCCAATTATGACATCAGCAATTGATACTTTGCTTGATTTTCGCGCTAATTCCTCGGAAGATAAGAACGCTTTCGTTGGGAAGTCCATCCGAATCATGACTATCCGTCATTTATTAGGATACGCAACTGAATCGTCGTAGCCTTTAGTAGGGTAATTGATCGTTACCGCTTTTCAAGGCGTAAGTGATTGACCTTACCCTCTTTTCAAGTTCTGCTGACTCATCTTCTGGCAACTGAAGAGTCTCCACAGGGTCTATACAAACCCTGTGTTTGCCATTTGGGTTCTTCATCCCAAAAATGTGCTTTGCCGTGAGTCCTTACGACTGCTGGCTTCAACGCTTGTTTTTCGTTGATTCATGGCAACTTCAAGTTGTGAATCCTGAGTTTGCGCTTTGTGTTGTAGAAATAGTTTCCAAGATCCACTTTATGAGGCTTATTGCTCTTTATAACCATCATAAAGAAGATGGAGATGATATCTCATGTGTGTTCGAAGAAATTTCTTCGTGTATTATGTGTGCAGGTCATGTTTCCGGCCGCCTCCCGGCGAGGTGCAGCGCCGAAGTGACCGTGCTACCGTCTCGTAATGAACGGCGGAATTCTCCTCCAGCATCCCTGGAGGAGGATTTCTTGCCTCTTCGTTCTTGAACTCAAGGGGCTTGTCAATGCCCTTGTCCATCATGACAAGGAATCCATCACCAGAGGAATGACTGCTTCCCCTGTTCCGTACGGCGGAGTGCGCCGGAACAGGAGGTTCCTCCAGTGCCTATCTTGATCAGACAGAGGCTTTTGTCACCTCTTGAGGTCCTGGACGTACCATTACCCAGGTTTTGCCGCTAGGGACGTGGCAAATGACGAGTTGATCTCTTTGCAGCAGCATCCCTTTTGCTATAGATCTTTGGCCGCAGATCTGTGTGTTGCATAGCCGGTGTTAGGACCGTTAGGTTCATCCTTTTTCAGCCGGGTTTCCCGCGATGTGTAACTTCATGTTTGTGAGTTACTTTTCGAATGTATTGTAAGCCATGTTGGCTGCGTAGTTAGATTTGAACTTTTTCGCTTGTAAGCTGCTATCTAGACAGATAAATTGTAAGTCTTTTCGACTCATAATGATAAATAGCTTTTGTATTATCTGCTGCCTTGTTACAACAAAATACAATTTCGCATGCGTTTCGGCATATTCTGCCTTGCGTAATGCTATGTAATGGTTTTGCATTTGCTGTCTGCCATATGAATTCGCAGATGTTTCACTAGATCGTTCGAGATCATATTTTCGCAGTTGTGCCATCTTGGCAGATGAGCTTGTCGTTGGCCTTTGTGGATCACTTAAGATCATTTTCACAATATTGTTATCGTTGCAGATAGTCTTTTAGTAGATCAATTAAGATCGTTAAGTGGTGCGAGTTGCTATCGTGGCAGATAGGCTTTACTAGAAGATCAATTGAGATCATCTTTCGCATGAGTTGTTATCGTAACAGATAGGTTTTACTAGATCAATTAAGATCTCTTTTCGCATGGGTTGCTATCGTAACAGATAGGCTTTAGAAGATCTATTAAGATCATTTTGCGAATGAGTTGCTATCGTAACAGATAGTCTTGGATGATCAATTCAGATCGCGTTTGCATTTGGCTACTATCGTAACAGATAGGCTTGAATGATCGATTCAGATTGCATTTGCATCGGCTGCTATCGTGACAGATAGGCTTAAAGGATCAATTAAGACCGCATTTGCACAGGCTGCTATCGTAACAGATAGGCTTAGATGATCAATTAAGATCGCATTTGCATCGGCTGCTATCGTAACAGATAGGCTTAGATGATCAATTAAGATCGCATTTGCATAGGCTGCTATCGTAACAGATAGGCTTAGATGATCAATTAAGATCGCATTTGCATAGGCTGCTATCGTAACAGATAGGCTTAGATGATCAATTAAGATCGCATTTGCATAGGCTGCTATCGTAACAGATAGGCTTAGATGATCAATTAAGATCGCATTTGCATAGGCTGCTATCGTAACAGATAGGCTTAGATGATCAATTAAGATCGCATTTGCATAGGCTGCTATCGTAACAGATAGGCTTAGATGATGAATTAAGATCGCATTTGCATAGGCTGCTATCGTAACAGATAGGCTTAGATGATCAATTAAGATCGCATTTGCATAGTGCTATTGTAGCGGATAACTTATTGTTAACAGTTATAGCAAACTAATAAAGTAAAATCGACATCCAGAAATATGAAGTTTCTCATTTGGGAGAATTTTCTTATTATAATGCTCTCATATGGGAGAGATGAGATTACAATCCTCTCATATGGGAGAGGAAATTGTGTAAATCGTAACCATACAAGAGACTAGGCGACGTTATAATAAAACGTATGAAATGAGAGAAGTCAAGGATAGTACTTCTTAATCCAGCGCATGTTGACTGAACTCGGGGTTGTGGTTGTGCCGTGCAACCTTCGTATGCTGCAATAGCCACTGTCGAAGACTTCTGTGACTTCGAAGGGTCCTTCCCAATTGGCTGCGAACTTTGGGTGAGTCGCTTCTCGCATGCAGTGGTCAGATGCGCGCAGGACCAAGTCTCCAACTGCGAAATCCCTTCGCTGGACCGTCTTATTGTAAGCGCGAGCAATCCTTTCTTGATATCGCTTGTTGGTCCTTTTGGCTTGTTCTCGCTTTTCCTCCAGCAAGACTAAGTCATGATCGCGTTGATTTTCGTAGAGTGCGTGGAAGGCTAGCCTCGCCGAATTGACTCTCACCTCCGCAGGTACCACAGCTTCGGCCCCATAACATAGTAGGAATGGTGAGGCCCCCGTGGGTGTCCTCGGAGAGGTTCGATAGGCCCACAGAGCTATGCTTAACGAGTCGGCCCACTTCTTGTGGTCATCTGCGACCATTTTGCTCAAAATTCTCAACAGCGTTTTGTTGGTCGCTTCGGCTTGTCCATTTCCCTTCAGGTAATAAGGGGTAGAACATATCTGCCTGATATTGTACTCCGCTAATTTCGCAGCTACCTGGCGATTAACAAAAGTAGTACCGTTATCTGAAAGAATGGTGTTTGGGATTCCGAACCTGCATATGATGCTTTCCTGGATGAAGTTGACCACAGCCAGCGCATTTGCCGTCTTCAGTGGTATTGCTTCCACCCATTTGGTGAATAGCTCAGTCGCGGTGAAAGTGAAATGATTCCCGTGCGACGTTGGTCGGATGGGACCGATGAAGTCCAAAGCCCATGTGTGAAATGGCCATGGTGTGCCTAATGCATGTAGATCCACGGCGGGAGCGTGCACTAGGTTTCCTTTGAATTGGAACTCCTGGCATCGTCGTACCTTGGTGCGGCAATCGGCCTCCATCGTGGGCCAGAAATATCCAATTGAGAGGAGTTGTCTGCATAATTTCGCACCCCCTTGGTGTTCCACCTGATGAGAAAGGTCCATGACTTCTTGTGCTTCTCTGCCGTCTAGACATCGCAGCAAGTTGCCCTCATGACCACTTCGCCAAAGCAGGTTTTCCTGTACCACGTATCGGGATGCTTTCCTTTTCAATTTCTCAGCTTCTTTTCTTGATTCGGGCACGATGCCCTGGGTGAGAAAATCAAATAGTGGCTTCCTCCAATCCGGGTCGTCATCGGTTAGGGCGATGAGTAGAGAATCTTTGATTAGTGCGCAACTCTTGCACTTCCCTTGTATCAGAGCTACGGCTGTTGACATATCTGGCCAATGAATGCCATATCTCTGAGCCTTCCTGTAGATTGACACCTCGCTTTCTCCGCAAGCATGTTGGTGAATCTTTTCTAACAGCAGTTGTCCCTCCCGCTCGGAGACGCATCGCATGAGTATTCCGCCAGGACCCTTGTAGTAGAGGGTGTTATCATGTATGTAGTACCCTTTTGTGAGTGCCCAGCTTTCACTGCTTGTGCCTTCCGCAATAGCTTGTAGGATTGCTTTTCTCCAATCCGTGTCATCCATGTTTTCGTCATCGCACGCCTCTTCTGTCAACGCCGACGATGTTCGCACTTCAATGGAAATCCTTGCGGGACATTTGTCTTTGCTAACTTTAGATCCCAAGGTTGCTAAAGCGTCTGCATGCCTGTTGTCCGCTCGGGGCTTGTGCTCGTACCTCACATCACAAAACTGCTGTACCAGCTTTTGCACTAAGGTGCGGTAAGGCAGAAGATTGATTTCCTTCAAACCATACTCGCCCGAGGCTTGCTTGACGATCAACTTAGAGTCTCCCATGACCGTTAGATTGCTAACTTCCAAAGCTTTCGCCGCGCGAAGCCCTGCGATGAGAGCCTCATATTCCGCTTCATTGTTTGTGACTGCGAAGTTGAGTTTTGCGGACATCTGTATGACCTCCCCATTTGGTTTGGTCAAGACTATCCCAATGCCTCCACCTTTCCTTGTGGACGAGCCGTCGAAGTGGAGCGTCCAATAGGGCACGTCGATTGCATAGATCTCAGGGCCTTCGAGCTCTTCCTCGATCACAGGCTCGTGGCTGTTATCGGGGAACTGTGCCAACAGATCCGCTACCGCCTGCGACTTGATCGCTCGTGGTCGCACGCATGTGATATCATATTGAGAGATGGTCATGTACCATTTCGCCAATCTCCCGCCAGGAGTAGTGTGAGTTAGCAAATATCGTATGGGGTCGCTCTTGGTGACCACTACTACTTTGTGTGACGCAAAATAGTGTTTCAACTTCTCTATCACAAAGAATAAGGCAAGGCAATGACGTTCGATGTCTGTGTACCTTGATTCAGCAGGCTGCACGATGCGAGAGATGTAGTAGATAGGTCTCTCTTGGCCTTCATACTCCTGAGCCAAGAGCGCTCCTATAGATCTCCTTGTTGATGTCAGATATAGCAGAAGCGGTGATCCAAGTTGAGGTGCGATCATTATTTTCGAGGATGTCAGCAAATCCTTCAGCTTTTCGAATGCGGCTTCGTGCTCCGTAGCCCAGTTGTACACGGCGTCCTTCTTGAGAAGAGTGCTGAAACAGCATGTGATTTCGGCAATTGCTGGGATGAATCTCCGCAGATAGGACAGCTTCCCCAAGAATGTTTTCAATGCACTTTGGTTATGGGGCGGCGTCATGCCGGTTATGGCTGATACTTTCGCAGGGTCGGGCTCGATTCCTTGGCGGTGAACTACGCATCCAAAGAACTTCCCTGATGTTACCCCAAATGCGCATTTCATGGGGTTCATCTTTAGTTGAAAGCGTCTGCATCTATTGAACACTTTTCGTAGATCCGCGAGGTGATCTGCTTCGTGCTTGGATTTAACCACCAGGTCATCCACATAGAATTCCACTTCTTTGTGCATCATGTCGTGGAACAGAGCCATCATGGCCCGCTGATAGGTCGCACCCGCGTTCTTAAGACCGAACGGCATTACTGTGTAGTTGAACACTCCCACCGGAGTGATGAATGCAGTTTTCCGCGCGTCTTCGGGGTCCATCTTGATCTGGTTGTACCCGCTGAAACCATCCATAAAGCTGAACATACGGTGGCCCGCTGTTGAATCGATAAGCAAATCGATGTTGGGCAATGGAAAATCATCCTTTGGGCAGAAGCGATTGAGATCTCGAAAGTCCACGCAGATGCGGAGCTGTCCGTTCTTCTTCACTACTGGCACGATGTTGGCCAGCCATGTGGGATGGTGGTTCGGCTCTATGAACTTGGCCTCTAGGAGTTTGACAATCTCCTGCTTGATTTTCACGTTAAGCTCCGGTCTGAAGCTCCTTGTGCCCTGCTTTACCAGTTTAGACCCTGGGATGATGTCTAAACGGTGCATAGTGATGCTTGTATCCAGACCTGGCATCTCATCATACTCCCATGCGAACACATCCTTGTATTCAGTTAGGAGCTGCAACAGTCCTTGCTCCTCTTCGCTCGTGAGGTCCGCACTTAGAAAGACTGGCCTTTTCTTTTCCTCGTTCGGGATGAGGAATACTTCCTTTAGTTCTTGCTTTTGTGGTCTTGGCCTGTCTTCCATGCATTCAGGCGCTTCTTTGAGCTTCTCATCTGGAGTGCTCTTCATTGGCTCGTCTGTTAGCGCAATTTGCTCGATTTGATTGATTTGCCCAGGGATATCCCCATGCCCGTGTGAGGACATCCCCGCGCACCTTCATATGCGATAGCATTTCTTCCCATTGGCGTAGAAGCTCTCTATCTCCTTGCCCCCGGGGTCATGCTTTGCGATTCTCTTCAGAGTATACACATTCTTCCGATGGTATGCGATACGCGGTGCCTCTTCGCGTGTAGGCGGCTTATCCTTGGCATCTTCCCGTGTCACCATTACACCCGCAGGTGACTGGTCCTTGATGTCTTCCCAGAGAGGCAAAGGAGTAGGGTTGAATGGTCCTGGTGTTTGCTCCTCCGCCATCTCGGTAAACCACACCGCCTCGCTAAGATGTGCTTCATCCAGGTTGAATGGATTCGTCGAAGCCGGTATCTCGACTACTCTGTCGTTCCAGATAGCTTTCATAACTTGGTGAGCTGTTGAAGGAATCGCATCGAAGCGATGAATACAGGCTCGACCAATAATCATATGGTATGTAGTGTTCGCGTCTATGACATAGAACTTTGCTAAGCACTTGATTTTGCCAATCTGAACGCCCAGGCGGATCCATCCGATCGTCATTCTAGAGTCGCTTCCGAATCCCATCAGCAGAGATGGACGCCTAACGATCTTATGTTCGGGGATCCCTGCTAGCTTTAGTGTGTGCAGCGATACGACGTTGACCGCTGCCCCGCCGTCGACGAATGCTCGTTTGAACTCGACGCCGTTGATGATGGCTGTCACGTACAGAGGCCTCTGGTGGCTCGCATCTGTCTTCTTGTCGCTGGCAGAAGGGGATCCCTGCTAGCTTTAGTGTGTGCAGCGATACGACGTTGACCGCTGCCCCGCCGTCGACGAATGCTCGTTTGAACTCGACGCCGTTGATGATGGCTGTCACGTACAGAGGCCTCTGGTGGCTCGCATCTGTCTTCTTGTCGCTGGCAGAAAAGGTCATAATCTTTTCTGTAGAACGAGACGCCCTGATGACTTTCCCGTTGGATACTACAAGATCCTCCTCGTAGTCTTCCGCTATTCTCAAGATCGCTTTCGTCATATCTGTCCGGCATTTCTCCGAGAAATTCATTTCGTCGAAGAATCTGCTGAAGCCGTGCGACCCTTTCATCCGGTCGGCACGTTCCTCCTCCGTGTCCATGCTGTAGTCTTCGTCTTCATGGACCTCGGCAACGATGGGTAGACCATCCTCTGCGACTTCTTCCAAGTCGACGATCGAGATCATGGTGACCTCTTTGCCTTTCGCTCCCTGCTCCGCATGAGCAGGAAGCGGGTTGTTGCGCACGTCTTTCCGGTGATCGCTGACGATAAGCTCGCCGTTCTTCATCTTCTGGTCAAATGCGAACCTGAGCTTCTTGCATTCGGCCGTGGGGTGCATGACCTTGCCGTGATACTCGCACCACTTGGGGTCTCTCACCATCTCCTTGGAGGGTATTTTCTCGAGTGGCGGTAGGACACCGTCCTTACGCCACTGTCTGCAGAGGTCGCTTGCCTCCTCTACCGAGCATGGTAGGGGTGGTACATCAAAGTTCACAACCTTCGCTTGCTTCTGGGGTGAAACTGTATTGACCTCAGCTTCACGTCCCCTCTTGTAACTGAATCTCCCGATCTTGTAGGTGGTGGCGCTCGGAGGTCGCTCCGGAGCGTTCTTCTTTTTCTGTCTCTCGACTATAGGCTCGATGTTCTTCGTGCATTAAATTAACTTTGAAAACGTAGGTGTTTGAAAATTAATGAGCATACCTTTGTATTCATCTCGCATGCACTGCAGGCATATCTCTACGAGCCCGCTTTCGAGCATTGGATCTTTGCACTCCAAGGATTTCGCCCGGAATTTCTTGATGAAAGTGATCCCATCCTCCTCGCGCTTCTGGTACATCCGCGAGAGATGAATCATTGTCACCTTTTCTTCCATCTGGAAGAATTTGGTGTAAAACGTCTGGACCATGTCGTCCCAAGTCTTCACGGATCCGGCTTCTAACGTTCGGTACCACTTGTACGCCACGCTCCCTAAAGATTTTGGGAACTCTCGCATCAGCAGTTTGGGATCGGCTCCGTATGGTCCCATGACATCAATGAAACGCATGACATGTTCGTGGGCGTTTCCGTTGACATCCTCGAACTTGTCCCATTTGGGAGCTTTTTACCCCGCGAGGTTAGGCATGAGATAGATCTCCCGTGGGATGGGTGGATCGTTGTCCAGCTTCGGGATAATAGTATCCGCGAATGACTGATGAGCCAGAATAGTGTCCATGCGCTTCTGCAGAGACGTCATACACTCTGGAATGCTTCCTTCGGCAGCTGAAGCAGGGGTTGCCGCAGGCGGAGGCGACACATACGCCGTCGAAGGATTGGGGACATATGGACTGCTCGCATTGCCCCAGATCGCTGTTGGAGGAGGCGGAGGGTACTGCAGAGTCGGGTTAGCCGCCAAAGCCGAGGGCTGAGGAGTGTGAGCGGTGAGAGGCAACATCTGAGCCGTTGACCCCTGAATCGAAGGCGGCTGTGCGGTTGCCGGTGGAGTTTGTAAGTTGGGGTTGGGAGGTGTGGTCGACATTCCCAGTCCCGGAGCGGTAGGGGCTCCTCCTCCTTGAGAGACGGCGGTGGCAGACGAAGGATTTGGTGCAAGGGTACCCAGAACGGCCAAGATCCGCTCTAGCTGCTCGGATTGGGCCTTGAGAGCTTTCGCCTGGCCTTGAACAGTGGCGTCCAAAGACTCTAGCGTCGGTGTCTCGCCGGGAGTGGTAGGAGTACGTCGGGTCCCCTCTCCCGAGGCGGTTTCGGCGGAAGGCGATCTGTTGCTGATATCATCCTCCTGAGACATGGTTGCTTTTGTTGGTAAGTTCACGTCGGGTTCACCAAAATGTGCACAAGAGATTCCGGCGGGGAGACCTCCGTGTACACCGTATGTAGAGGATCGAGGATCGCACAGGAAGAGTGGGGTTGTGTGTAGGGAGAGAGTAAGTCAGTAGCAATGTCAGAGAGAGAGACAGAGGTTTGGCAGAGCTTCCGCGTATGGCCAGTGTGTTCTCCTTTGTATGGAAAGGTTAACGTCCTATATATAGCAGAGAACGTGACCGTTGTAGTGTGGTTAATGCGCCCATTAATGGCGGCTTAATTAGCTTAACCATAACGGCACGTTCGTCCGAGTATATAGGGACCGTTACAGCACGTTGTGCGCGAATACCGGAACCGTTACGAGGTTGACCGGGTTTGACCGGATTGACCGAGTTTATGGAGCTCGTGCCATAAATCTCTCAAAACAGTTACTAAAGGTTGCGTGCGGGCTTGGCTCGCACGCGACAGGGCTTACTCTAGCCTCCAAACCACAAAGTCCCTACAAGTCCCGTGCAGTGGTATGCGAGGGCTATGTCTGGCAGCCCCCACATGGATCAGCTCGGCTGGTGATCCAGTGTGTATGGAGCACAATATGGTGTGCTGGATGGTTGCCACGTGGCCCAGATCTGTCAGCTCAGAAAGCACTATCTACACCCGCGCGAGAAGAGGCACCGCAGGTCGACTACCAAAAAAAGAACGTGTACACTCTGAAAAGGATAGTAAAACATGATCCCGCGGGCAAAGAGATAGAAAGCTTCTACGAAAACAGGAAGAAATCCGCATATGAAGGTGCGCGGGGATACCCCCACGCGAG
Source organism: Linanthus parryae (assembly GCA_023055425.1). NCBI lineage: Eukaryota > Viridiplantae > Streptophyta > Magnoliopsida > Ericales > Polemoniaceae > Linanthus > Linanthus parryae. The sequence goes on along the minus strand of JALGPY010000006.1, from coordinate 88,397,550 downwards.
CATGAGGATATCCCTGAGCAAATCAATCAAATCAAGCCAACACCAGACGTTTTGGAGGATAAGCTAAGAGAGGCGCCTGAGTGCATGGAGGATAAACCGAAACCGCAGAAGCAGGAGCTGAAGGAAGCATTCCTAAGCCCAAGCGAAGAAAAGAAGAGACCCGTCTTTCTGAGTGCAGATCTCACAAGCGAGGAAGAGCACAAGATGACCCGGTTGGACACGAGCATCACCATGCACAGGTTAGATGTAATCCCAGGATCTAAGCCGGTAAAGCACAGCACAAGGAGCTTCAGGCCGGAGATAAACGTGAAAATAAAGCAAGAAATTGTCAAGCTACTGACTGCCAAATTCATCGAGCCAAATCACCATCCTACATGGTTGGCTAACATCGTGCCTGTGGTAAAGAAGAATGGGAAGCTTCGCCTTTGTGTAGACTTCCGAGATCTTAACCGTTTCTTCCCTAAGGATGATTTTCCGCTGCCCAACATCGATCTACTCATCGATTCGAATGCGGGTCATCGCATGTTCAGTTTCATGGATGGTTTCAGTGGGTACAATCAGATCAAAATGGACCCTGAAGATGCACGAAAAACTGCGTTCATCACGCCGGTAGGAGTCTTTAATTATACGGTTATGTCGTTTGGACTCAAGAACGCAGGCGCGACCTATCACCGAGCCATGATGTCTCTATTCCATGACATGATGCACAAGAAGTGGAATTTTACGTTGATGACTTGGTTGTTAAGTCCAAGGAAGAAGCGGACCACTTGGGGGACCTGCGGAAAGTATTCGAAAGATGCAAAAGTTTCCAGCTAAAGATGAACCCCATGAAGTGCGCATTCGGAGTGACCTCGGGGAAGTTATTGGGATGTGTAATACATCACCAGGGCATCAAATCTGATCCCGCAAAAGTATCAGCCATCACTAGCATGACGGCGCCGCACAATCAGAGTGCTCTGAAAACATTCTTGGGGAAGTTATCTTACCTGCGAAGGTTCATCCCTGCGATCACAGAAATAACCTTCTGCTTCAGGGATCTCCTCAAGAAGAATGTTTTGTACAACTGGACGACAGAACATGAAGCCGCGTTCGGGAGGCTAAAGGACTTGCTGACATCACAAAGGGTAATGATCGCACCACAGCTCGGATCGCCGCTTTTGCTGTACCTAACATCAACAAAGAGGTATATAGGGGCACTTTTGGCTCAGAAATATGAAGGGCAAGAAAGGCCGATTTACTACATCTCTCGCATAGTGCAACCAGCCGAATCAAGGTACACAGATATTGAGCGTCACTGCCTCGCTCTATTCTTTGTAATATAAAAGTTGAAGCACTATTTCGCCTCGCACAAAGTGGTAGTGGTTACAAAGAGTGACCCCATACGGTACATCTTGACTCACACTTCTCCTGGAGGAAGACTGGAAAAATGGTATATGACCATCTCTCAATACGACATCACGTGCGTTCGACCACGGGCAATAAAATCGCAAGTGGTGGCGGATTTACTAGCACAGTTCCCTGATAACAGCCACGAGCCCATGATCGAGGAGGAACTAGAGGGACCCGAGATCTATGCAGTTGAGTTGCCTTACTGGACGCTTCATTTCGATGGATCGTCAACAAGGAATGGTGGAGGAATTGAAATAGTTCTGACCAAACCCGATGGAGAGGTCATACAAATTTCCACAAAAATCGATTTCGCAGTCACCAACAATGAAGCGGAGTATGAGGCTCTCATTGCAGGTCTCCGCGCAGCCAGGGCACTAGAAGTAAGCAATTTGACGGTTATGGGGGATTCCAAGCTAATCGCCAAACAAGCTTCAGGCGAGTATGGATTAAAAGAGGTAAAACTATTGCCCTACCAGACATTGGTACAGAAGCTGGTGCAACAATTCTGCGACGTCAGGTACGAGCATACACATAGATCAGATAATCGGCATGCTGATGCTTTGGCCACTCTGGGATCTAAGGTTAGTGCGGATAAGTGCCCCGCGAGAATTTCGATTGAAGTACGAGTGTCATCGGCGTTGACAGAGGATGCGTACGAGGATGAATGCATGGACGATGCAGACTGGAGGAAGCCAATATTACATGCCATCGCAGAGGGAACGAGTAAAGAAAATTGGGCATCCACTAAGGGGTACTGCATACATGACAACACTCTCTACTACAACGGCCCAAGTGGAATACTCATGCGATGCGTCTCGCAGCAGGAGGGACAAGCGCTGTTGGAAAAGATTCACCAGCATACTTGCGGGGAAAGTGAGGTGTCAGTCTATCGGAAAGCCCAAAGGTATGGGATTCACTGGCCGGACATGTCAACAGCTACGGCGTTAATCCAAGGGAACTGCGAGAGTTGCGCATTGATCAAGGACTCTTTAAAAATTGCTCTGGTCGATGATGACATGGATTGGAGGAAGCCACTCTTCGATTTCTTACACAGGGAATCGATCCTGAGTCGAGAAAAGAAGTCGAGAAACTGAAAAGGAAAGCAGCCCGGTACGTAGTGCAAGAAAACATACTCTGGCGAAGGGGTCACGAGGGTAATCTGCTTCGATGCCTAGACAACAAGGAAGCGCAAGAGGTGATGGACCTCTCTCACCAAGTGGAGCATCAGGGAGATGCAAAACTATGCAGACAACTCCTCACGGTTGGCTATTTCTTGACCACCATGGAGGAAGATTGCCACGCTAAAGTAAGGAGATGCCAGGAGTGTCAATTCAAAGGCAACCTCGTACATGCCCCTGCTGTAGATCTACATGCGTTGGGGACACCATGGCCATTCCACACTTGGGCTCTGGATGTTGTTGGACCTATTCGACCAGCCTCACATGGGAACCATTTTATCCTCACCGCGACCGAGCTTTTCACTAAGTGGGTGGAGGCAATACCGCTGAAGACAGCAAATGCGCTTGTTGTAGTCCATTTCATCCAGTAGAACATCATATACAAGTTTGGGATTCCCAACACAGTTCTCTCGGATAATGGTACCCCTTTTGTAAATCGCCAGGTGGCCGCCAAGCTAGCGGAGTACAATATAAGGCAGGTCTGCTCCACTCCCTATTATCCAAAATGGAATGGTCAAGCAGAAGCGACTAACAAGACGCTGCTAAGAATCCTGAGCAAGATGGTCGCGGACGATCACAAGAAACGGGCCGATTCTTTGAACATAGCATTGTGAGCGTACCGAACTTCTCCGAGGACTCCCACAGGAGTTTTCCCATTTCTTTTATGCTATGGAGCTGAAGCTGTAGTACCGGCGGAGGTGAAAATCAACTCTGCAAGATTGGCCTTTCATGCATTATACGACAATCAGCGCGATCATGACTTGATCTTATTGGAGGAAAAGCGAGAACAATCCAAGCGGACTAATAAACGGTAAAAGGAGAGGATCGCTCGCACATATAACAAAACAGTCCAACATCGAGATTTCGTGGTTGGGGAATTGGTTCTGCGCGCTTCAGATCACTGCATGCGGGAGGCGGCTCATCCAAAGTTCGCAGCCAACTGGGAAGGACCATTTGAAGTCAAAGAAGTCTTTGACAGTGGCTACTGCAACATACAGAGACTACATGGGACGGCCACAACCCGAAGCTCAGTTAACATGCGCTGGATTAAGAAGTATTATCCTTAACTCCCCTCTTTACATGCATCAGATTACAATGCCTATTTACGCCTAGTATTGTGATAAACTCATGCGTCGTTCCTCCCATATGAGGGATTTGTAACCTGGCCTCTCCCATATGAGGGACTTGTAATTTTGCCTCTCCCATATGAGGGTATTTATAAAGACTTCTCCCAAATGGGAAGAATTTTATGACTTTGGCTGTCTTTTATCGCTTCATTTACTTCTCTGTTTCCTAACAACAAAGCCTATCTGCTGAGACAGCAGCACTAATCAAATGCGGTCTTAATTGATCCAAAGCCTATCAGCTGAGATAGCAGCACTAATCAAATATGATCTTAATTGATTCGAAGCCTATCTGCCGAGATAGCATCAATACTTAAATCTAATCTTAAGTGATCCTCAAGCCTATCTGCCGAGATAGCAGCACTATGCAAATGCGATCTAAAGTTATCCTAAAGCCTATCTGCCGAGATAGCAGCACTGCGCAAATGCGATCTAAAACGATCTAAAAACTTATCTGCTTAAGATAGCAGCTCTAATGTATGATCTTTATGATCTGCGAACCTATCTATTAGATAGCCAGCTAGAGCAGCAACACCCTGTGTAAAACGAAGAATTATGCAGGCAAATATCCAAATGCAAAAGGCGAAAGAAACATAACTTGTTTGTAGCCGGCTCGCATGCGATATTACAAACTGTTCTATCAAAGAGAAGGACAGCAAATACTCAAAAGTGTATTTTGTTAAGAGTCAAAATGACTTACAATCTATCTGTCTAGATAGCAGCTTACAAAGTGAAGGCTAATGGTAAGGTAAATCTTACTATAAAATGAGCTGCCTACTGTTCCTAACAAAGCTATGCGGCGTTAGCGTCAAGATCCCGGATCTGCACAAGGCCTCTGTCTGGTCTTCTTCCCAAGAGATGTGCCAGATGAACCACCTGTTCAGGAGGATGCGGCGGTGAAGAACGGGCAGGGAGCAACTCCTGGGGCAGGAAGCTCCTTGTCCACGGAGACGAGCACAATGGCTCGCCACCCCTAGTTCAAGAACGTGAAGGCAAATAGTTTACCTCCGGGAAAGCTAGAGGAGAAACACTCGGGTCATTACGAGTTGATAAGAAGGTCAGTACCGAACTGCACCTCGCCGGAAGGCAGCCGGAAATAAGACCTGCAAACATAATAGACGAAGAAAAATCTTCGAACAAACATGAGGTATTATGTACATCTTCTTTACGATGGTTATGAAGATCAATAAGCTTCGTAAAGAAGATCTTGCAAACTATTTCTATGGCACAAAGCACAAACTCAAGTTTCACAACTTGAAATTGCCATGAACCAACAAAAGACAAGCGTTGAAGCCAGCAGTCGTAAGGACTCATGGCAAGCCACATTTTGGGATGAAGAACCCAAGCAGCAAGAGGCAGGGTTTATATAGACCCTACGGAGACCCTTCGGTTCTCCGGCTGAGTCAGCAAAGCTTGGAAAAGGGGTAAGAATCAATTACTTGCGTCTTAAAAGAGGTAACATTCAATTACCCTACTAAAGGCTACGACGATTCGGTGGCGTGCCCTAATTAATGACGGAAGTTCATGATACGGATGGACTTCCCAAGGAAATCGTGCTTATCTAATAAGTAATTAGCGCGAAAATCAAGGCAGATATGTCACCAAGTGACGTCATAATTGATACGCATAAAATGCTTGAACAAATCCCCGGAAGGGCAAAACGGGGCATGCAAGTCTTAAAAAAAAGGGGGAGAAACCCTAGCAACATTACAATAATGTTTTTTGTTTCAAACAAACATTTGCTATTTTTCAAAATAAATCTTTGATCAGGGGGTCATCAGGAGAAAACAAGAGTGATGTATCTCTCACATGGTCCACTTCTCGCTTCAACTGCTCGTACTTGGCGCTCATCTCATGGAAGAGTTTGACAGCCTCTTCAGCCTTCTGCCTTTGCTCCTCTACCTTTCGCCCTTCAGCTGCGAGGTTGTGGAAGCCACGTTTCAAATTCACAGCTGCGTGAATCTGGGTAACCCTGTTGAGAAGATACCCGAAGCCTAGCTTGCCTTGAACTTTGGCTTGAAGGCCTTGGCATGTGCTGAAAAGCAGCTGCGCACTTTGAGGAGAAATGGTCGCAGGAGTGGCCACAGACAGCTGCTCCAAAATCCATATCGTGTTGGTCAAGAACAGCCTTCTGTTATATGGCTCTATCTCTAGAGACCTCGCAAATGACCGAGGATAAGAGAGACGCATCTGAACTAGCCAGTTCACATCATCTTGCTTCAACCCTAACAATGTCGATGCAAGTTTAGAGCATGAAACTTGTAAATGAAGAGTGCAAAATGCGAAAAATGGTAACATACCGGTTCCTTCAAGGATCTCGCGTAAATAAGGAATGCGCGTTGCTGGGAGAGCTGAAGTCTGTCCTCGCTCCATTGCTCGTCTATCAGCTGCGAGCTCTAGTTCCTCATAGTTGGCAGGAAGGGTATAAGCCGCCACAGGTGCGATTGCAGCTCCCACTTGCGAGCTCCAAAAACTCAATGCTTGGGGAACTTCTGGAAGCTCTATCTCTGCTTGGGGAACCTCTGGAAGCTCTATCTCTGTTGAAGGAATGGCAAAATTAGTAGCTGTTGCTCGACCAGGAAATCCTTCAGGTGCGAGGGGCTCGTGGGGCTCAGGAGCACTCATTTGAACATTCACATTTGCATGTGATGTTATGTCTTCCACGACCTGCTCATTCTCATGAACCTCAGCCCTAGCAACATCTGTCTCCATTTCCTCAGCTGCAGCATTAGCGTCTTCCTCCATTAGCACGGTGTCAGCTTCGATGTCATCAGAAACTTCAATGACATCCTCCAAGGGCTCTCCTGCATACTCGGCAGCTGCGACAGGCTTCTCAATATGAGAGCTTCGCTCTGGGGCATAAGATGCAGAGGGTTGACTTCTCTGTTCCGGCATGGCCTCCTCGGCATCACCTGCGATAAAGACAGGAAAATGTGAAGTAACTTGTATCACGCAATGTTTTATTATTTTGATAAACCAAGAGCGAGCACCTCCACGCGTAGGTGGGATTGTGGCATCTTCATCGTATGCTAAAGACGCAACACCGTATCCTACTAAGGTATCTTCATTAATCACATCCTTAAGGTGGGCGTGACCTGGGGTGCGAAGAAGCCAGTTATGATGATGCTTGGGTTACTAAGCCTAGTTTACAAACACTGCTTGAATAATTACCTAAGGGTTCACCGCACTTGCTTACTAGCCATCGGCGGATGTCGACTTTTGACAAGCCGTGCTTTAATGCACCCGTAATCACTTCTTGATAATTCAGCAAGGTTAAAAATCTCACCTTGTTTACCACCTGCGATTTCCTCAAAATCTGCTTGAGCCTGTTCCAAAGCAGCCGCATCCAAATCATCCGCCGCATCTTCCTCATCGGCTTGCTGCACCAAGTCGTCAACATGTTGCTCTTCCAAACTCCTCTGCGTTATGAGTTCGATCTCATCTTCTTCTCGCTTCCTTCTTATTTCAGCAGCCTCCGCAGCTGTTCTTCTAGACTCGGCAAGGATATCCTCGTCTATGGCTTCGCTGGAAACGCCAGAGTTAGAACCCCTTTTCTGCTTCTTGGCCAGAAGGCCGCTGATGGTTTCTGCATCATCATCTGCGAAAGAAAAAATGTTCAATAAAGAGTGCGAGAGCTAAAGTATTGAGAAGATAAGTGTGTTCGAGATACCTTCTGAATCTTCCTCTTGTATCTCACCTCTTTCTTCTTCTCCTTCACTTTCGACTCTTTCTTCTTCTTCATCATCATCTCTTTCTCTCACCTCTCCCCTCTCATCCTCCTCTTCCTCCTGACAAAACGGAACAAAAGTATCGACTGCGAGCTCTTTCCGCACCTTGCTTGGCATGCGAACTTTGCCTTTGTCCCTAGAAGTAAGAGACTTCGTAGGGGAGGAAGCTGGAGCACTCCTAGGGGAAGAGATTGTGATTCCCTTCTGCCTTGGTTTCTTTTCCCTTGGAGCGGCAACTGCTGGAGGAGATGGAGCGTTCCAGGGAGGAGACAAGGCTGGATTGTTGTCTATCAGCGAGTCGGCGAATGCATCCATTACCTCGCGAATTCGGGCCTCGATTGCGGGAGCCATTCCCATTGCTAGCAAAATTTTCTCACCCTGCCTTCTCGCAGCAACAATGGTATTGATCAGCGACTTGGAGCGCTCACCAGATGCAAACCTCCTTAGATAGCACTAAAAAAGAAAATGAAGCATAAGTTTCGACACATCAAAGTAAAGAAACTTAACACGCGCAAAGGAAATTGTTTACCTTGGCAAAATCTTCGCTGTACCTGATGACATGCGAAGCACCATCCCTAACTGCGGCCATCTTCTCTTCAAGGATGGTGGATGGGCACAAGTGGTTCTCATGGTCCAGCAATGAGTAGCAGCCATACTGGGAGTCATCCAAACTGCAGTTAGGACGGAAGGGGAAGGAATTTCTCTTGATCACAGGAGCCCTGCTGGGTTGAGGGGTCGACTGTGTCTCAAATCTAGCCTACTGGGTGGTCCAGTAAGCGACCCAATTCTTGGAGTATCGACCTGCGCGGCCGCCTGAAGGTTGATCGAAGGGAAGGTTGCTCCTCAGGATCGTTTGGCACTCGCCAGACAGCAGCCTCTTGTAGCAGCCTCTTACAATGGATCTAGGCCAGACTGATGGCGCCACCGCATCAAAACCAAACAGGGGAGAAACGCGAGTGGGATCAACATCCACTGTGATCCTCTCGTACCTGGGAGTAAGCTCACGAACATACTCTGAAAGAGCAGGAAGAGAGCCCATTAGACACCAGCGAATGAATTCGCGATAGCGCTCATGGAAGCGCTCATGACCCTCGAAAAGGAGTTCTTCCGAGAAAGCAACAGGTTTGGAAGGATACAACTTTGGGAACCATCGCACATTTTCAATGCGCGTTGCATAAGGCCTAGCCGTAAACTTGCTTCGGTCATCGCATATCAGGCTCCATGTACACTTAGGAAAATGGGTTCCAAACCATCGAGCAGCTCTTCCACTGGAAAGTTCATCCTCCGCACCTGGGACACACCATTTGCTGGGCCTAGAAGGAACAGGAGCATAGGAGGGCCATCGCTCAAAAACCCACATGGTCAGGAATGCGATGATAACATAAGTCAACACATCAAGGCGACCGCGAGAATCCTTGGTCCCCACAACCAATTGGTCCAATCTATGATACAGGGTGCCCAAGACTAGCGGCCCAAGTGCTACCCTCTTAACAAGGGTCAATCTCACAGCAAGAGGGAGGACATGGTAAAAACCCCATCATGAGGGTGACCATAAATTAGGTACCTTGATAACCAGGCACAGAGAAAGCCACACAAGGTGAGATGGTACCCTTTCCCGTTCACATAATTCTTCGCCTTTGGGTTCTGGCTGAGGAGTTTCTTGGTGATACAACTACTCGCATAGTCGCGAAAGAAGTACTGCACCCACTTGCCCCAGGTGTTCTTCGCAGATGTATCAACCAGCTGCCAGTCGGGAAGAAAGATCATACAACATGTGTAGCGGGAAAGAAAGATCAACCAGGTGTCCACCGTGTGGAAATTTTCTTTACCTCCGACAAGCATTCCTCCATCTGCTTGTACAGAGCAAGTTCTGCATCAGTCCTCAAAGGACTCAGAGGATCCCCCTCACCAACAGGAGAAAGATCATACAACATGTGTACATCTTCCAGAGTGGGAGCAGCCTCGAACTCAGCAAAGTGGAAGGTGTGAGTCGCAGGCGAATAGCGGGAAAGAACGTTTAGAAGCATGGACTGGTCCAACTTCACGACAGCACCGTTCATAGCACGGACTGCGAAATAGACGCCAGAATTGTTCAATGCGATGGCATGGTGGGTCAATGCATGGTCAATCCACTCATCCATGAAGTCCAATTTATGAACAAATGCTTGGGTAGAAATTGCAGTATGGGGGAAAAAACCCATTTTCAACCCCTAATCGAACCACATCCTTGGAATCGATCAATTCTACCATTGCCGCGTTAACAGGTGGGGTCAATGTTTGCAACTCTCCAGAGGGAACAGGAGTCGGCAGGTTCTTTACCTTAACCCTAGCGTGATAAAAATATTTTCCGCCCAAATAGGGGGCTTTCCGCCATAAGGTTTGGGGAAGATCAGGTATTTCTTCGGCCTATTTAAGGGGTTTGGTTCCTTTTGTCTTTTCCATTCTTGTGGAAGCGCAAAAAAAAAAGGGGGAGAAATACACACACTCAGTTTGAATTTCAGTTTGAAGCAACTATGTTTTGTCAAAAGAAGATGAACAGTTCAGGGTCAATTCTGGGTTTAGAAGTTCGGAATCGTTTATATTACTTGGAATTTCAGAAGCCCCACATTCAAAATCCGGTGATTAGATCAGTTCTCGGGTTAAGAACAAGGTCTCTTTTTGCAGTTCTCAACGAATGATATGTTTCAAATAGTCACGGGTTTGCAGATCCAACACAGTTCAAAGCATATTTCAGTACATTAAATGAAATTGAGCAAGTCCAACCTTGTTTTGGTAAAGCTCGTTTAGATGAAGCCAGTTGAAGGAGACGATTGACAAGGAAGAATTGATGATTGATCACTTGAATCTGCTCTTGAAGGCTTCCGGGTATCATTCACTTTAAGAGAAAGAAGTGATGCTTTGAAACAATGGAGAGCACATAGTATTTATCCAAAAACAATGAGGAGTCGCGTCCTTTCAGTAGTCGAATCGCAACCGTCACCGTCGAATCGCGCAATCACAGGACAAGCTGACGTCATGCCTAAAACCCTAAAAGACCAGACGGCCGACTCTAGGGATTTTAGGTCATAATGACACGCACGGGGGCTGAATTTGCGTGTATTTGAATTGGTGCGTGGCGGCGACGCGTACATTGGTTCCTGCGCATTGAAGCCTATCCGGCTGTGTGCCTTCACGCGCAGAAAGGGGGCTAATGTAGAAGTGCTTTCTAGACAGGCAGATCGTAGCTACGTGGCGATCATCCAGCACACCTAGTTGTGCTCCACACACACTGGATCACCAGCCGCGCTGATCCACGTGGGGGGTGCGAGACAGGGCCCTCGCATACCACCACACGGAACTTGTAGGGACTTAGTGGTTTGGAGGCTAGAGTAAGTCGTGTCGCGCGCGAGAGACAACCAAGCCCGTGCGCGACCCCTAGTAACTGCTTTGAGAGATTTATGGCACGAGCTCCATAAACCCAGTCAACCTCATAACGGTTCCGGTATACGCAGATAACGTGCCGTAACAGTCCCTATATATGCGGACGAACGTGTCGTTGTGGTTAAGCTAATTAAGCGGCCATTAATGGGCGCATTAACCCACTACAACGGTCACATTCTCCGTTATATATAGGATCGTTAACCCTTCCATACAAGGGCGAATCACCTGAGATACGCGGAAGCTCTGCCTAAATCCTGTCTCTCTCTCTCATACAGTGCTAGTCTTACTCTCTCCCTACACACAACCTTACTCTTCCTGTGTTCTTTCTATCCCCTACTCTTGGTGAATATTGAATTCTCTCTGCAGTATTCTCTCGTACACAACAGAATATGTAGCCCTTTGCGTTCGGGGTAAGCCAAGCACAAAATTCATGCTAACATCAAAACAAGGAGCTTCAGGGACAGGTAATGGATTATAAAGACCTGCATTAGTGATAGCTCCCACGGAACGCTGGCACACATAACATCGATCCACATAATAGGCCACGTCACTACTCAACTTCGGCCAGTAAAAGTTAGCCTATACAAGAGCCAATGTCTTGTCTCGACCAAAGTGTCCTTCATTGTGGAGCTCACCGATTATCTGTTGTCGCAAGGAACAATCTGGAACACACAACCACTGCCCCCGAAACAGATAACCATTATGAAAAATAAAATCATGGCGCTGACCAGAAGTTACCTCCATAAGATCTTCCCAAACTAAGAATCAGACTTATACATTTTGTGAACGCCTAAAATCCTGCTACTCGGCTGCTCATGGTGGTGAGAAGCACGTTGCGACGACTCAAAGCATCTGCCACGCGGTTCAAATTGCCAGCTTGGTGCTTCATCGCAAAGGTGAACTCCCGCAAGTATGCCACCCACTTGGCATGCCGCCTACTCAGCTTGTGTTGCCCATTGATGTATTTCACTGCTTCATGATCAGTGAACAAAATAAACTCCTTATTTATTAAATAATGGGGCCAATTCTTTGGAGACTGAACTATGGAATAGAACTTCAGATCATAAGTGGAGTAATTCTTCTTGGACCCTGACAACTTTTCACTGAAGAACGCAATCGGATGCCCCGATTGGCTATGAACACCTCTAATACCAATGCCCGATACATCACAGTTAACCTCAAACACCTTGTCAAACTTTGGGAGCGCCAGAACTGGTGCCTTAGTCATCCTCTTCTTCACTTCTTGGAAACTGGACTCTACTTCATCCACTACAGGAAATTTTGTCAAAAACGGCACCCAAAAAGCGCCTTAAAAAGCCCCAAACCACCTTTTATTGTATTTACGGCGGTTGTACGACGGTTTCATATCATCCGTTAATATAGTGTCGTAAGTGACTAAACGGCGCTTTAGAGCGCAGTTAATATTAATGGCGCATAGAAAAACCTCCTATTACTTTAACGTCACTTTCTACAGAAACCGCCCTATCATTTTTTTTACAATTTTTATTATTATTAGCCCATTAGTTGTCAATTTTCAGCATTTGTATTCTGTTATTTATAATTGCTTTTTATTTTTAATTTATGAGGGATATATATGAGTATACTTTCTATTTAAAATACATAATCTTTTAAATTTCAAAAAAAAAAAAAACAGATTGAATGAATCTGTTAAGTGATAAATAACCTCAGATCAATGGAGACTTCCAGAAAAAAAACCCAGAGCGATGGAGATCTTCAACAAGGATCTGGGTACGAAAAAACCCAAATTTTCAACGTTCCAAACAAAGAAAGAAATAGATGTGAAGGTGAGAGGGGGAGCGGGAGGGTATTTCAGATCGGGATAGGCAGAGGAGGAAGCCGACGGTGACGGAGAAAGAGAGGAGACAGAGAGTGAGAGGCAACCGGCGATGAGAGTTGCGTTCTAGGTCGCGGCTTAGTGGCGCCGCTGTTACACCACTGCTGCTGCATCTTGGTTCGTCCGAGCAGAGAGGATATTACCATCTTTTTATTCTCGCCCTTGACGGAATCGGAATCGGAGGCGGAGGTGGGCAATGAGGCGACGAAGGATAGAGATGGTGTGCTAAGACTTGAAGCATTCGAGAGGGAAAAGCAGAGAGAGACAAGTGGGGGGAGGCATCGATGTAGAGGATGTCGTTTGAGGGGAAGAGAGTTTGAGAAAGGATGAGTTTTATAAAGGTAGGGTTTCAAATCGACGGCTGAGATGAAATATCAATAAAAGTTAAGAGGACGGCGTTTATCAAGCTTGCACCGATAAGGTCAATGGCGTTAGCCACGTGGCGCCGTGAATTTAAACGGATCTACTTTAAAAAATTGACTTACCATTTATTCTTAACGACGCTAACCATGTAGCGTCCGTATTTTAAATCATGAGTACGACACTTTTCTTGCAACCGCCGTTATATACTGCAGTTTGCAAAAACCCGGCGTTAGTAGAATCAAAAAAATGGTGGGGGCTAAGTAAAAGTGCTGGGAAAGATGATTTTTCTAGTAGTAGTGATCAGACCACTTGAAATCACGCTCCTTCAGACACTCGGTGATGGGTGCAATCAAGGCGATGAAATTCCTGATGAACCTGCAATAGAATGATGCTAAACCATGAAAACTACGTCATGCAGCGTCCTTGGTCTAGGCCACTCCACAATTGCCTCAATCCTTGAAGGATCTGCATGAACACCATCAGTAGATACCACAAATCTCAAAAACTGCACAAAAGTAGTAAAGAAAAAACACTTCTTTCTGTTGATGAACAAATTCTCCGCCTTCGGTGCCTCAAACAGAGCACATAGATGATCAAAATGGGCAGCCCAATTAGGACTGTAAACAAGATTATCATCCAAATACAAAACCACTAACTATCTCATGAAAGACCTCAGTATCTGATGCATAAACTGCATGAATGTGCTGGGTGCGTTGGACAGCCCAAAAGGCATTACCATCCACTCGTACAAGCCATGTTTTGTCTTAAACGCCGTCTTCTACTCATCTCCAGGAGGACGAGAAGAATACTTCTCATATGACTCAGGGAAATGCTCATTTGCTTTCTTCTACATATACGAAAGATAATTGACACTTTGACAATGAGACACATTCTAAACCTTTAAAAGATAAATAAGGGCTTCAATCAGTACCAAGAAAGTTCCACTTGCTATTGAATAACAACTCATACCGAGAATAATTAAGCCGATCACAGCTGTGAAACTGATTTTTCTGATCTGAAGGCCATCGTAGCTTCATATACGGCGTTTAAGTTTTTAAAAAATTAGACAATTCAACATTGACCGACATTTTGGATCTGCACAAGATAAATAAGAGGTTCATTCAGTACGAAGAAAATTTTCAAATTTATTGACAACTTGGATTACATTTACATTACACAAATTTAATACTTGCCACCAATCCATCAATTACAAAAGAATTGAAGGTATGATAAGAAAAAATAAATTAGGCTCTTAGTCTGAAAGAACAGAACCCTCACTTGATATTGATCCAAATGCCTTGGCTAGGTACACCTTGATGAACCACAAATAGCATGTAATATCCTGGTGGAGCAAAATTAGCGGAACCCGGCATGGTCACTCGAACATCATAGCCCGACTTACCTTTCTTCCTCACCTCTCCTCCGCCAACCACTAGCAGTCTTTGGTTCATAGAGAAAGAGTGTGTGTTAAACGCCGGAGACACCATCGTTACTGAGACCGAACTCCCGTCCGGTGTACCAGTAACTGAGAACCGAATGTTTAGTTGCTGCCCGTATTTGAGTTTACTACGAGAACGAGGTGAAACAATTTGCGGACGTAAATTGGCGGATGCCGAGTCTAGATACTTGGGTGAAAATGCCTCCAGACTTAACTCGGTCGGGTACAGAACCCCGGTAAAATTGTAAAACGCATGCGGATTGCTACCAGCAACAAGGACTCGCCCGTCACGTAACAAACCTGCAGTCGAGTGGTACATTCGAGGTATTGCTGTTGGAGTTTGGACTTCGAAACGTGCTCCAATCGCATTATCCGGCTGGTAGAGGACGGGGCTCAGAACGGGATTTCGGGCCTGTTCCCACCCAGCAGACCCGGCTGAGGCTCCATTAATTATCAAGACGTCGCCGGTGGGAAGCAACAACATGTCTCCCATGACTCTTGCAAGAGGCATGGTCTCCACAACCCATTGTGGGGCAGGGTCAGTTACTTTAATCCTGGCACACGTGTTTAGGGCTCCATCGAACTGTCCATTCAAAGAATTGGTGTATGATCCTTTTGGTGCTCCACCACATACCAACACTTCGGTTTCAACTTGTGGACTCTGTATGTTCTTCAATGGCAGCAGGACGGCGGATCCGGTGCTAGGGTAGCTCCGTGGGTCACCGCCAGGAATTTGCGGGTAAGTCTTCAAGACGGCATTTTGTGAATAATCAAACAAGATAGCTCGATTATTCGCGAAAATGAATAAGTTTCCATCCACATTGAGGAACACAAATGGGTAAAGATTGTTCTCAACTTGTGGATCGTTTGTTTGAACAAGAAATGGCAAGCTGTAGGATTTGTCGGCCGTAGCTGTTTTCGGGTAGAACTCATAGTTGAACTGCCGACGACCACCAATGATAATCTGGCGGCCGCCTGGCAGTAGGTGATTGGTAGCGTACCATCTTTTCTGGGTCAACCCAGATTGGATTTCCCGCCAATCACAGGTATCACAAGACTTGTAAACTCTAACGACGTGCTCGCCATCTTGGAACCCGCCCGTCTGTATCAGGCGGCCGTCGGGCATTAAGGCCCCGGAGGAGCACCAGACATTGGTGCGGACCATCAGGGGTCGAAAGGTATTCGCCAACACGTCGTACTCGATGGAGTGAGCAGTGCAATCCGGCGGGTTGGTACGGCATTTTCCGGCTGGCAAGGAAAGGTTAGACGCGCCAAAGTCGGTGCGGTCGAACATCACGACGTGGTCGGTCGGGAGGAGTTGCATGTGCATGGCGGAGATGCCAATGTTTGATTGGACGACGGCCCAGCTACCCCCACCAGCGGCACTTGTGCCGGAAGCGAGCAGTGCTAGAAGACTGAAGAACCAGATCATGAGAATGTTGTTTGGAGTCATGACCAAAGCTTTTTTGTTGTTGTTGTGTAGTTATGTAATAGTAGTATTTTCTTTTTACTCTGTCTATTTGTGTTGGGAACGTGGGCTTTATATAGCATGCAAGCCATGACATCGGGAGTCAACTGAATAAGGGTGGGCGTACCAGATGAATTTTGTAATTGGGTTCGTGAGATTTTGTCAACGTGTTATATAATTGTTTTTATCAAATAATCTTGATTAACTTAATTCTTGACAGCTTAGGTTATTCCAAATTATATTTTATCCTCTACCAAGAAGGAATTATTGGATTGCCTCTCGAGAAGGAATGTATGCAAAGGGCTCTCATACAGTTGTGAGAATATTTATTTATTTATTCACAGAGCTTCACATTTCTCGGGTGAAGTTACTTTTCGTCTTTCTTTAACAGCATGAATAGAGATGGGAACTTGGGGTAAAAAATTGGTGCGTCCTAGGGAGTCGATTACTCTAAAAGGCAAAAAAAACAGATCAGGACAATGACTTTTTTAGCCTAGATAAAACTTATAAAATGAAAAATAACATTTTACCAAAAAAAAAAAAAAAAACAACGGAATGCATTTCTAAACAAAAAAGATAACCTAAAGAGAAAGAAAGATAAATTAACACTGATAAGATAAATAATTCTTATAAAACAACTCGCTTAATTTGAAAACTATTGTTAACATGCCCTCACTTGCTTAGTATTATTGGCTTAAAGTGAAGAACATAACTAATGAAAACAATCTTACGTAGGTAGGAGACATCTTTGAGTCATTCTCGGCAATCTCGAGTCTCTTATGTATTGTAGTAAAAGCATTGTGTAGTTTTCGAAATTCTTTAGCATAGCATGGCCTGTGAAATTCGTCATCTCAGTAGAAATATGTGTATTCTTAACCACAGTCCTTAGGCAAGTCTAAAATGTGTGTCCATCGTTTCCCGGTGTACGGAGACCGGGTTCCAGCTACAGTAACACAATTAAGGCATACATCCTAACTTTCGTGCTCATTCATACCTGAATAGTACATATGGCGAGGCGTTGTTGTCGGGTGACTTTGTAGAACCGAAATTATTTGGAATGTGGCTTTAAGAGACATGCAAAATCATCTTGATTCTTCTCCACCTTCATAAAATCTTTAAATTCACCAAGAAATTATTCATTGTGGATGTTGGAGACCCACCTATCCATTTCATTCGTTGTACACAATCTAAGTTAATCTTCGTTGAAGGAGAATTGTGTCTGAGAATGCGGGATGAGGTCTCTCAAATAATGCATCAAGAAGCATGCATATGCACAACAGTTGTACCTGAGATACTATGGCATATAAGAGTGAAAACATTCTTACGCACAAAGATATATTTTTCAAAGCAGAAGTTAAAAAAATTAATGAACTAAAAAAATTACACATTTGGTCATTCAGGAACATCTTCATTCTTGTACTAAATAGTCCAAAATCTAACATTATCTTTCTACTCTTCTTTGACGGGCTCAGACAAAATTTTGTGAAACTGATCTACCTTCTTCACTATCTACTTCTCCAGAGAGCCACAACTTATCATCGAATCCAAAATGTATATCTCCTTCTGAACAAAGCGGATGGCCATCACTAACCAATGTATTCTTGTCACACTTAAAATCACAACAATCTATTGTATGGTCAAAGTTAGTCAATTTACAGTAAAATAAGTTCAAGAAAAGATATTGTTAAAATCCAATGGAATAGTTTTAGGATTCCAATAAGCGAGAAAGCAAGAGAACAAGAAAAACAAGAGTAAAATCAAGTACACAAGAATTACGTGGTTCGCTAGTTTTAAAATAGCTACTTCTACGGTCAAACCAATCTAATTTATTGATGAGAAGTCAAACCAATTACAAGCACACTACTCAAAGTTACGAACCTAGCATCTATTTATGATAGTACAAGATTTGGAGCAAAAGCAACGACTAAAACTAATCAGATACAAACTAGGAAAACAATCGTCGAAAACAATTTTGTCCTAACCAAGAAAGCAGTCTACCAGAGAAAACCCACGTCCAAGATTTTTTTCCAAACACCAATTAACTTTGACCATTGCTACCAAAGCAATGAACTTGTTTCCAAAAACAAATGCAAACAATTGTTGCAAAAACAAAGTCTTTGCTGACTTTGACCAACAAGTTGCCCCGACAAAACAATACCGTCTAATATACCAAATACTCACAGTGCACTAAGCACTCATGGACACATGCACACAACGCCATCGCTCCTCTTGAACATGGATCTGATACCACTTGTTAGGATTCCAATACGCAAGAAAGCAAGAGAGAGCAAGAACAACAAGAGTAAGATCAAGAACACAAGAATTATGTGGTTCACTAGTTTTGAGACTAGCTACGTCCACAGTCAAACCAAACCAATTTATTGATGAGAAGCGAAAACCAATTACAAGCACACTACTCAAATTCATGACCCTAGAATCTATTTATACTAGTAAAAGACTTGGATTCAAAGAAACGACCAAAACTAATCTGAGACAAACTCGGAAAACAATTCGTCCAAAACAATTGTTTCCAAACCAAGAAAGGAGGCTACCAAAGAAACCCCACGTCAAAGATTTTTTTCCAAACACAAATTAACTTTGACCATTGCTACCAAAGTAATGTACTTGTTTCCAAAACAAATGCAAATAGTTGTTGCCATAACAAAGTCTTTGCCGACTTTGACCAAAAGGTTGCCCCAACAAAACTACACCGACCAATATACCAAATACTCACAGTGCACTAAGCACTCATGGACACATGCATCACTAACCAAAACTTCGATTGTTGCTTTACCCATGTTCACTGCCACCGTTTGAATTAAAAAATACCCAACATATAAAAATAGTAACAACTAAGTGAATGATAGTAACAGTATTACCTACATATTGCAACTCTTCAAATTCACCAATAAATTGGTGAAATATATTAAAATCTCTCGATTCGTCGAGGGACTAGACAAGAATTATAAGTAAGCAAATAACAAGATAATGAACTTCAAATTGAATGAAATTCACAATATGAAAAAGGGAGAAAGCTTACGACATGGTAACAGCTAAGTTACCATATCATCTTTTTATTATAGTATGTCGGTTCTTGTCGTGAAGTTGAAGACACATCAAATAAGAATCAGTCACCCAAGTCATTAAAAATTCAAAATGTTTGCACTCATAAAGATCATAGTATGTAATTAATGAGATTGAGAATAGTCTTAGAGTGTTTGAAAGAAATACATCATTACCAAATCACATTTCTTCTTAAAGGTGTCACCCTCTTCCCTAGTTAAATAAGCCAAACCATCTATATTCAAGACATAATCCATGAACGTATAAACATTTGATTAGAATATGAAATAAGGAAATTGATTAGTAATGAACCATTAAGATTAGTAAGACTTACTCACGATTTGCAGTGAGGTCTACATCTTTGATAACTCCTTCATAAGAGTTATCCTTAGTACGCGCTATATTGTTATTTGTGTGCCTTTCGGTGCGAAGTGACGAGATCAAGCCAAAATAAGAAGAAAATGATTTTCGGATGTTTTTTTAGCTTAAATGTACAGTTCGGGCGTTTCTTGCATGATTTTACGTATGATTTGAATAATTTATCACATTTAATCTTTTCAGTAGTGTCCGTGTGGTGATTTGCAGGATTAATGCATGAGGAGATCCATTGGACAGAAGAAACGATCTTTGGAAGAAAAGAAGAAGAAGAAGAAGAAGAAGAAGAAGAAGAAGAAGAAGAAGAAGAAGAAGAAGAAGAAGAAGAAGAAGAAGAAGAAGAAGAAGAAAGACATGTCTTTGCACGAAGACAACATAGCCTTTGCACGAAGGGAAAATAAGGACATCCAGGAAGCTCCCAGGTGGTCTTCGCACGAACATAAAATGTGTTCGTACGAAGAGAAACACTTCAAAAATTTAAAAAAATGCATCAAAGTATTCCTACAATATCATGTTGTTGAAAATTAGGAAGATCTTCCTACGAAGACAGAAAATCTCTTAGCACGGAGATCTTCACACGAGGACTTCATCTGTTCGTGACACTGAGAAATTCGGTTGAGTTATTATGAAAAAAAATTTTAATCATTCTTAAAAGGCTTGGGAATTTTAAGGAACGTATATAAGATCCCTAGGACGTTGTTCGGAGGGGAGACGGAGAGGACAAGGTTGGAGACAATAATTCGAGCTGGAGTTCCTGGTGGACGCGAGTATTCTACCGTTTGACCTCTGTACACTTTATCTTTTCGTTGTTTTAATCATGATCTTAAAAATTCTTGTCGTTTTGATCATGAGCAGTAGTAGCTATGTTTTATATTGTTATTTCTCAATGGTAGCTAGGGCTTAAAGCCGTTTTGGCGAATTATGGATTTGATTCATGTTTCAATGACTTAATTGATGATGAAATTTCTTGCTATGTTTAATTCATGTTCTTAATCCATCTTTGTATCTCCTGATCAACAATATAGAGATCATGTGTAATTGGCTAGTGAAAGCATTAAATTACCCAGATAGGTTAATTGAGCTATTAGTCGATCGAAAAAATTAACTAGGAACAATAGAGTAGAATTTTACGTCATTATATATTTTACGGCTAATTAAAACTTGGTAACTCGGTTGTAGTTTAACCGAGGCATATAACGCTCACTTGGGAACTCGTTGAATGATAATAATACTATTACTTAAATATTTCATCTCTTCCAAATCACCAATAATTTGGTCAAAGATATTGAAATCTCTCAAATTGTCGAGGGGCTGAACAAGAATTATAAGTAATATTATAATAAGATAAATGAACTTGAAATTTAATGATATTCTCAATATGTAAACGGGAGAAAAGATGGAAGGTAGTTTGCTGGTACAGTTCCCACGTTTGCCCAGCCTAGCCCGAAGTAGCAGTTCCTTCTTTCATCCAAGATCGGTGTCGGTTTTCAAGATAAGAGGGGGGTCTTGTATCCCCACAGGGTAACCGAAGTTAACAAGCAGAGCTTTGTCCGCCCCCTAGGATGGCGATACGAAAAGAATGCATCCTCTCAGTTGATCAATTGGATGAAAACCCCGTGTTTTTGGGCGTGGCCCTTTGGCTGGGCAAAGATTTGGAGTTCCCTTTTGCCGTTTCCGTAGCAACCTTCTTCCCGATCTCCCTAGAGTACTGTTGCTTCCCGCAGAATGAGTTTTACGAACATGGTACCAGCTAAGGTAAAAGATTCTCTTTTTTATAGTATGTCAGTTCTTCTCGTGAAGTTGAAGGCACATAAAATAAGAATCAGTCACCTAAGTCATTAAAGTCAAAATGTATGCACTTAAAGATCATAATATGTAGTTGATGAGATTGAGAATAGTCTTAGAGTGGTCGAAAGAAATACATGCATCATTACCAAACCACATTTATGTGCAAATGTGCCCCTCTCTTCCTCTAGTTAAATAAGCCAAACTACAAATATTCAAGACATAATCCATGCACGAATGAACGTTTGATTAGAAGAAGAAATAAGGAAATTGATTAGTAATGATGACCATCAAGATTAGTAAGGATTACTCGTGAATGTAGTGAGGTATGCATCTTTGTTGTCAAACAAGTTCAGATAGACATGTGGCATGTAGTAGTGTAAAAATCAATGATAAGCATAGGACATGAGGGGCTTGAATTCCAAATATTTTGTCGGTTTCTTTTTTATTTCCTCGGTAATTAGACAGATGGACCTTCAAATGATGAGCTATGCCTTGCCACAGATATTACACCGAATGTTTCCCTTGATCTCCAGAGACCCATGCAGTAGAAATGACTTTGGGGGTAGATTGGATGTGACCAAATATGACCAAAAAATAAATAGAATTAGTAATTAAATACACGATATTCTTAATATACACTTAAAATGTATTAAACAATAAAGTGAACTACGGATGTTTATACTTACCTCCGTGTCAGCATTAGTAGACCCACTACTAACAGGAATCGGAATTTTCCTACTTGAACTTCTAACCTTCTGCTATTCTCTTTTTTACCTTTTTGGATGTAGCAATTTCTTACGTCTCGCTCATTTTCCTCATCATCCCCAACATCAGCACTCTCTTCACCAGCTGCCTCCCCTTCATCTTTGGACATCAATTCCTTTTGTGCATTCTCCTGAAAACTTCTCCGTCAAAAATTCAAAGTTGACTAAAAATTTTGTTCAAAAAGTTTCATACATATTGTCCATAATTTATCAGGCGGATGATTTGTTTGGACAATTGGAGCAAGCCTTGAACCATTTATTGGTTCATTTGATGTCTCCAGCTTTAACTGCAACAAAGAAACAAAATACTAAATAACATAAATTATATATTTTCTTCACACAGAGAAGAAACTGTAAGTTATAGAAAAACATTTACTCAAGTTGCTTATGTTCTTTTAGACAAAGTTCAACCTCTGTGCCACATCTTCTGTTTTCCAAAACTTTAATCTGATTTTTTCATCTTTATTTTGGCAACCTTCAATATTATCTCAAAGTTTTGGACTAAACTTCTTCGAGTAAAAAATCTTGATTTAAAAGATATTTTAAGTGAATCCGTAGATATTTCTGTTTAAAACATGAATTGTATTAATATAGCAGGGAAAATAGTAAAAGTTGTACCATGAGTATCGTCACATATATTGCGACACGATGAGTTTTTTTCAGGTGGACCTTCTTTTGTTGGTTCCGGAAGTAATCCAACTATGTTTGTCCATTAACACTTTTGAGGCGCTCTAAAGAGACAACATAGCGTGGTAGTGTTTTCCAAACTCTTTGATGTCGGCATTCCAAAAAAAGCCAAAACAAATGCAACATCATGTTTCTTCATATTTCTAAAAGAATGTCTTTATTCTCCTTAGCAAGAAACCAAGAATGATAGGTTGGATCCCGAGGAACGGTTAAACGAGCTCGATCCTTCTAGCCACCCTTTTTGTCTTCATACCCTTAGCATCAAGCTTGAAATTTTCCCCCGGTGCAACTGATACCTTACAGTCAACCAACTATTTCATCAGTTATCTGGACAGAGTGGTTAGCGCATATAATAGACGTTCCATATCGTATACATTACAGCTAAAATCATTAAAATGCTTGCTTGTTTCCTTAATGTGAAGATGCAACAACCTTCCTAGACTTACCTCGTACATCTACATTTTCTGCTTTGTAGTCATCTTCTCATGTAGCTTTATAATATGAATTTAGACACCAACTGGGGTGTTTTGAGTTTTTATATTATTTGCCTATCTTCAATTTCATTTCTTTTGGATTTCCTTTAATTTTTTACTGAATTTGATTTTAGGATACCAATATGTTGTCTCCTTTTCTTTTCTCATTATGTCCCAACATGAAAGGGCTTTTGCTGTATCGGTGCCATGGACTTTCACTCTTACAGAATTTTTATTATATTGTTGTGTACAACGAAATCCTGGGAGAAGATCCAAGTGTACACCTGAAACATAGAACAGGAACAAGAACAGAAAGCACGAAGAGATTTCCGGTGAGTTTAGGGGAAGAGTAAGCACTTGTTAACTATTCTTGAGAGAGAGACAGTATAACGACTATCAAGAGATCCGAGAGTTGCCATAGAAGGCTAACGTTCCTATATATAGTACAGGAGTGACTGTTACTAGGAGTTAATGTGCCCATGAGTGACTACTAGATATCCGCCTCGTAACGGTACATTCGACCGTATATATAGGGCATGCTACACGATTGTCCGCATTTATGGGAAACGTGGTCATTAAACCTCTTACCTTTTGGAGTTGGAGTCCTCATAGGACCACATATATTCATGTGAAGTAATTCAATAGGTCTAGAAGTCTTTACAAATTTCTTTTGCTTGAATGAGCTTCTGGTCTGCTTAACTTGAGCATAAGCTTTTCATACTTCATCATCTTTGAACCTGATAGATGGTAATCCTCTTACAAGATCTTTGGAGATCTACTTGTTCAAGGTATGCAAGATAATGTGACCAAGCTTTCTGTGCCAAAGCTTTAAATCCTCTTTCAAGGCCTTGAGACACTTTAAGCTTTTATCTGCAGCTTTCTGTTCCAAGTTCCACATCTGTGCCACATCTTCTCTTGTCCAAAACTTTAATTTGGGTTTTTCATCTTTATTATGGAAACTTTCAGGATTATTTGGAAGCTTTGGACTAAACTTTTCCAAGTACAACTTCTTGAATTAAAAGATAGTTTAACTGAATTCATAGATATTTATGTTAAAAACTGGAAAATTGTATTAATATAGCAAGAAAAAATAGTAAAATAAGTACCATGAGTATCATCACATATCCCGCAGCACGATGTGTTTTTTTCAGGTAGACCATCTTTTGTTGGGTCCGGAAGTTATCCAACTATGTTTGTCCAGTAAAACTTTTGAGGTGCTCTAAAGCAACAACATAGTGTGCTAGTATTTTCCAAACTCCTTGATGTCGGCATTCCAAAACAAGCCAACACAAACGCAACATCATGTCCCTTCATTTTTCTGTAAGAATGTATTTATTCTCTTTAGTAAGAAACCAAGAAATATAGTGTTGGATCCCCAAGAACGGTTAAATGAGCTTGATCCTTCTAGCCACCCTTTTTGTCTCCATACCACTAGCATAGGCTTGAAATTTATCCTCGTGCAAATGATACCTAACAGTCAACCAACTATTTCACCATTTATCTGGACAGAGTTGTTGTGTGCATGCAAGAATCGTTCCAAATCGTATGCATTACAGGTAAAAGCATTAAAACGCTTGCTTGTTTCCTTAATGTGAAGATGCGTCAACCATCCTAAACCTACCTTGCACATCCACTTTTTCCGCTATGTAGTCATCTTGTCATGTAGCTTTATAATATGTGGAGTGATAAATAATTTAGACACAAGCTGGGATTTTTTGAGCTTTTTTAATCTTTGTCTATATTCAATTTCATTACTTTTTTATTTCCTTTTATTCTTTACTGAATTTGATTTTAGAGTAACCATCTGCTGTCTCCTTCTGTTTTCTCTTGCTATGGATTCCACTCTTACTGAGTTTTCTTTTGCGTAAAAATCATTTTTCATACTGTATACAGATAATTGAGACGCGACGAATGAATGCGCCACATCTTTGTTTTTTTCTTTCTTTCTTTCCTTTCCCTTTCTTTCACCTCACTTCCCACCACCTCTCTCCACTTTCCCGTCCCATCACTCACGATCAATTGTAGTCGATCATCTCTTTAAAAATGTACTTATTCACCCACAAAATATTCCTGTAATTAGTGTGTAGAAGTTCGGGTCTCCTGTTACATGGCGATTTGATTGAGAGAGAGAGAAGTAGAGGGAGAGCGAGAAACAAAAAAGAGATATGAACGGTAATTAGATAGAGGGGCAGAGAAAGTGTAAGAGAGAGGTAGAGAAATGTCCTTGAAAAACCATTCTTCTTCTTCCTTCCATTATCTTCTTCCTTCACTTTTATTTCTTCTTTGTTTGATAAATTTTTAATTTGATATTAATTAACATATTGGCCTTTTTACTCTCAACATATAACTGTGTTTGGATGAAAATTTTACAAGCACCAACATAATAGAATGTTTGCAAACATGACATACGATAATAAGGAGGTTGATTTGAAGTTAAGCCTAGTTTATATTATCTTAATGTATTTAATTGAATTTCATATACTATATATTATACTTTGGGTTTCAAGCAAGAACGATGAACGAAAGTAAAGAATGAGAGATAATAATTAACAAGGTCCACTAGTTTTGATACTAGCTACCTCCAAGGCCAAAACCTGATATTTATTGAGAGAAATCTCGTTATTACAACCACACAACACTAAGCCCTGAACCTAGCATGTATTTATACTAGCATACCAAATTAATCCGAAGAAACATTAAGAAACGTTCCAAAAAGGATTTGGAAACAAAACGAACCGTCGCAGCCCATACCTAATTGCACGGATGAGTCGTTCATTCGCACGAAACATTCGTACGAATTCCTTCGGTTAATGGACAAATTATACAGATGCTTTTCTTCGTCTTTGTCTTCCTTCGTTTCCTCGTTTCTTTGATGCTTCGCCGGACATTGCTTCATTGAATCACTCCTAACGAATCTCCACCTTGATTCATTGCCTAGCAACTAGAACCGTTCTTCTCTCCAATCTAGAAACGGATGCGTCCCAATAGAATAAAAAATAAGCACACCTTCCCAAATAGTTTAACTTCCAAGAACCGAATCAAATGCTCCACCCAAAACCAGACTCGAATACATTCACTGAGAAACATGACGGAATGTAGTCCAAATGCACTCGAAATAGCGCCAGAACTAGTGCACCATAACAAATTCCAGATGTATTTCATACCAGATGCACCAATGACGAGTTCCACAAATTGTCATGCCAAATGCACCGGTTATGCCTCAGATGAAACAGAACCCTACTATGCGCCAAAAACCAATCGCGCCAGAACCAGATTTTAGTGCCAGAAACAGAACCCTCGCGCCAAACTGCTCCATGCAAGGAAACCAAAAAACCCCCAAAGGGATTAGAGAACTAGGTCGTCCTCTGAGGAGCTCCCTCCAATTCAAACAAGATCCCCTGATGATCGGTTCTTCTTGGGACACTCCCTCTTTCAGTGACCTTTCTCCTTACAGTAGACACAAACATATTGTGGTAAGGTGGATCTTGAAAATCTCTTGTATTCATTACCTTTTCTTCCCTTGACTATGAAATTGCCAGAATCATAATCGTTGTTTTCTGTAGCTTTGTGCCACAGATTCATGGTGTGAAGAGTTGATCTAACTTCTTCTATGTTTATGGTATCGTTCCCACCAATGAAAGATTACACGAAACCCTCGTACAATGGAGGCAGGGAAACCAGAAGAATTAATGCCGCATCATCACTTACTCTCTCATCACTGTTGCATAGCTCAAGCAGAATATTGTTTAGAACGACTAAGTGATCACTAATTTGCGTACCTTCAGACATGCACAGACTGAATAATCGCTGCTTCAGCATCAACTTGTAGGTGAGCGACTTCATCATGTAGAGGCTCTCCAACTTCAATCATAAAGAAGTCGCAGATCAAGGAAGTTCTTGTCTCCAGATCTGCGAATTTGGTGATCACGTCCTCCGTCAGACACAACATGATTGTTGTGTGCGCGTTCTCCTCCATCTTCATATACGCCAGGGTAGTTGTATCCACGTTTCTCTTTTTGGAAGCCAGGAGCTGCCATAGATTGCTGGGTTTCAAAAACGCCCACATCTTGTTCTGGCACAGACTAATTTCTCCCACTAAACCTCTCGAACTTCATTGAAGAATCAGACATCGTTCCTCTTGAACCCTAACCCAAAGATCTGATACTAGTTTGTTATTATCTGGTATCAAGCAAGAACGGTGAACGAAAGAAAAGAACGAGAGACAAGAATTAACGCGGTTCACAAGTATTGATAATGGCTACCTTCACGGCCAACACCGGATATTTATTGAAGAAAGCAGCCGACTACAACCACACAACACTAAGCCACGACCCTAGCACATATGTATACTAGCATACCGACTTAGAGCCAAAGAAACATCAAGAAACAATCCAAAACGGATTGGGAAAAATAACGAACCGCCCCATCCCGGACCAATTTGTACAAATGTCTTTGGCCATTTTAACGAATGGACAGATTCCACATATGATTTGCTTCGTCTATGTCTTCCTTCGTTGCCTCGTTTCTTCGATGCTTCGCGAGACGTTCCTTCATTGAATCACTCCTACTACTTTATTTGGTAAAGTGCTCCATTTGGTGCAGTATAAACTTCACATTTCAATATTATTAGAAAATTATCTATTACCCTCTTGTAGGAGGTTACAAAAATAGGGCATTGAACACCCACTTTCACTATTTTATACCGTTAAAAATATGTCAGACATATCCAATGAAATATAATAAATACTCCTACTGTAATTAGTCCATTAGTAAATTGTATGGCTAATACAGAAAAGGGTGTTGATAATTACAACACGAGAATTAATAAATACAGAACAATATTTTGTTGTTTGAATTTTTTGCCCCTACAAATTCTAATTTCCAGAGTTAATTGTAAAGAAAGCAAATGAGTCGTTCATATGTGTCTCTATCTCTCTCCATTTCCTAAAAGTAGAAGTATAAGACTTCAATATTTTTTAATAAAATGATGAAGACAAGATGGGTTAATCATGTGGAAACTCAACCCCGAATAAGCCTGAAACATAGTCCTAAATTTCCAGATTCCTGAACTTCTAGTAGCAACGGGAGAAACAGCGTGATTTGCATCCCCGATTCGTCTTTAAATTATTCCTTCCTTTATTCATTTTTATCTCGCTCTGTTAGATCATCAACTCTCTGATTTGGTCTAATTTCGAGCCCAACCCAAGCAATGACAGCAGCA
Organism: Linanthus parryae; assembly: GCA_023055425.1. Taxonomy (NCBI): domain Eukaryota; kingdom Viridiplantae; phylum Streptophyta; class Magnoliopsida; order Ericales; family Polemoniaceae; genus Linanthus; species Linanthus parryae. The sequence continues at coordinate 88,369,216 of JALGPY010000006.1, read as the reverse complement.
AAAAAGATAGCAGTCGGCCAAATCAACAACAAGCCTTCCAATGAGAACCTAAAATCCCCCTAATCACTACAATCGATGTTCCTTTGTTGAACCCCGAATCAATTAGTCGAATTGAAGATTAGATCTTGCATAGATCGATGAGAGACAAAGACGAGGAACAGTTAGATCGAAACAACCAGATTCACATCGACAGACTTAATTTGAATCTAAGTTTTGAGCTTCCTCTTCACCAAGTCAATGAAAAGGAGAATCCAGGTTCAGTGCGTTGCTCGATTGTGGTGGTTCGATATGAGCTTCAATTGGTGGATATTGAATCAATTGAGGCAAGGAGTTGTAGCAGCGTTGGAATAGAAAAATGGTGGGCAGGTGGTGGTTTTCGGGTGGTGGCTTCTCTCGTCTAGAGAGAGAAAGATCATACTTCTATGTAACAGTGGCGGTGAGGAGATGAAGAGAGAACAGCGGTGGAGATGAAGAGAGACTCACATGTGGACGGTGGAGATGTTTGTTTTAAGAGAGAATCATTTACTGCGAATCTTCTGCAATAAGGAATAACAAAGTATCAAGGGGCGATATTGTCTTTTTAGAAATCAATTGTGTTGTAACTAGGAATTGTTGTGTTGTAATTAAAAGCACGTACAGAAAATACAAAGCATGGAAAAATTAATGCATTATTAGTGTAGTGTTTCATACAGACTTCACTTTCAACTAAAAGAGCATGGCTAATATTCAAACAATTGTTACAGAAAGTACACGCTTACATATGTAAACAAAACTAGAATACATAGGTTGGCTGTGTGATACGTACCGGTAGCTTGAGAGGCTACGAATCTCTACCAATAGCTTGAGAGGCTACGGAAAAAAATATAAAACGAAACAAATCTAAACCAAACTAAACTAAACTGAAGAAACAATACTTATTCCATGCCAATAACTGAAGGTTACAATTGTTTAAATAGACAACTAAACATAACCCTAAACTCTTATGGGCCAAAGTCCGGCTTACTAACTAATTAAATAATTGACTAATAACAATAATGCGACAAAATAATAATTAAATAACTAACTAATTATCAACTAATTAAATAAAAAAATAATTAAATAATTAATTACCTAGATAGCGGGTAAATAACGGGTCGGGTCACCCGTATCAACTCCCCCCCAGTTGAAAAACTCCTTGTCTTCAAGGCGGATCGTAGTTGATGGAGTAGACCCAAAAGAGTGCATCTCGAAACCGGAATTGTGGGTATTTTGTTTACTTGGGGTTGAAGGTGCAATATGGCTAACATGGTGGCTCAAGACTTTGCAGGAGGTCCACATGTGTTTGGAGCTGTGAAAAGAGCAGACCCCGAAATGCGCAGGTGGTTGTGGCGCCGGAGACGACTGGGATGGCTGGATGCCGGTCGGAAGGATGCTGTTGTTGTAGTAGTGATAGGGGTAGGGTTTAGGGGGTATGTGTGGGTTCGATGTTGCCGGTTGAAGCATTGATTGATAGGTGGGTTGTGGTGGTGGTTGATTGGGCGAGAAATCAGGCGATTTAAGCGCCGGAGATGGCTATAACGGCGTCGGAGCAGTTGTGATCTGGAGCTGAGGAGGCGGAATTGGCGACGACGGGGCCATAGCCGGTGACGGGTGCGTGGTCGGCTGGATCGGTGGAACCAGATACACCGCCTGTGTCGATGGTGGGGAGGATCCGGTGGTTTCTTCACCAGTGAAGGGGCCGATGACGGGGAAGGAGCCTGGAGCAGGGGTGGCTCAATCTGGACCTGCGACGGATCTTGCTTGGAGTTTACCTAGGTTTGTGGCGATGGTGACGGCGATTGTGGTTGCTTGGCTAGCGGGGGAGAGGGTTGGGAGGACAGATGAGGTGTGGGTTGCTGCAGTAGGGAGCTTGGTGGCGCAGAGAGGGCTTCCTAGTTCGCTGGAGCTGGGGAAGATGGCGGCTGTTCTTGCTGGGTTTGCTGCAATGGCGGCGGTGGCGCCTCTAGCGTCTCCTGAATCTGCTTATGTTCTTGCTTCTTCTATTCCCCTTGCTCTTGCTTCTGTGTTCTTGGAGCCGCACCGTTTCCAGAGCTGAGATTGTTGCTTCAGGATAGTAGCGATGGTCGTATTGATGTCAACGGAAAGTTGCTGAAACAAGATTGACATGATTCACCAGTTGGATGGTGAAATCAATGAAAGCACCAATAGCTTAGGAGGCTACGAAAAAACTATAAAACGAAACAAAAAAAAAAAACTAAATTGAAGAAACAATACTTATTCCATGCCAATAACTGAAGAGTACAGTCGTTTAAATAGACAACTAAACCTAACCCTAAACTCTTACGGGCCAAAGCCCGGCTTACTAACTAAATAAATAATTGACTAATATATATATATATATATATATATATATATATATATATATATATATATATATAATCACACAAGTGCTCAGGTTTAACCTTCAATTGCCATGTATCAATTAATTTTGCCTATGAATGTTCCATTTGTCGTCCTCAATGGCATTTTTTATGTAACATCCAATAAAAACAATCTATGTCATGCCATGTCATATCTAATAGAAAAGGATGTCAATTATAAATGGATGTATATTTAATTACTAGATGAAGTAATTAATTGCATTAAGAGCTGTTCAATTGCCTTATTCATGCAAAAAAAAATTAACATCAGCATATCATGAAAAAAATTATGAATCGAATGTCATGCTTCCAGTAAAATAAAAATGAAATGAGTTAAATGTTACTTATCTAACATTATTTTAATAAAATTTTATTATGTTTTATTATTCTAGATTACCCATGTCGGCAATACCTGTATAACTTAATTCTAATATAGTATGTTAATATAAACATTTTTAAAAGTAATCAGCCATGTATTCCTAAATTTGTGTTTCGTAACTCATATCCTATCATCCGATAAAAGCGTTTATCTAAAACAATTATAAGTTTCTTTGAGAGAAATAGAAAAAAAATTATAAAGGTAAGAAATTTAGCTTACACAAAAATAAAGAAGTGATGGTGGTATTTATGATGGACGTTGGGGTTGAATGTTGGCCACGCCAATGGCTAATTATGAAGAAATACAAATATAAGAATAAAATTATAAGAACTTTTTTACTTCAATTTCTTTCTTTTATATAATAATATGCTCTTATAATAACTTTGCTTCAAGATTACATATACCGGCAATACATATCTCGGACGATCCTAAGACAATACTGTAGAAGGATAAATACTATATTCAAAGCTAATCGCTCATGTCTTCCCTAATCTATATTGAATGACTGAAATCCTATGATATAATAAGAAAAATTAATATGAAAGTACACAACGTCTTCTTAGATTTTAAAAAAGATCTACAAACTACGGTGTTAAAACTCTCAACTGCACAACTACTGTAGATGTTGATGGTTATGGTGGGTGATGGGGGTTGCCAATGGTTGTAGGATAGGCGAAGGTTAAAGGAGGTGTAAAAATATATATGTAACTACTTTTTTACCTTCATATTGTTTTGTTCTAATAAACACATTCCATTAATGTGATACATTATTCAATTATATTACCTTCAAAATTATAAAAGTTACTAATGCCGCTTATATACATCTAAGGAAATTAAGGTAAAAAATATATGTGATTTTATTAGAAAAAAATTATGTCGTATTCAATTTTAATTACTCACACCTCCCGCAATTCAGATTCAATAACTAAATACTTATCTTCCAATCAGAAACGCTCAATTGAGGGATGTCACATATTTTTTAAGAAAAGATTAACCTTACTAAAGTAAGAAGCTCCATTGCACAAAAGCTCTAGATAGCGGTAAACTGGTAGTTATGGTAGTTATGGTCGATGGCGGGTTGGTTGTTGACTAATACTTCTCTTTTTAGCTTTTATCTAATATTTATCAAATTATGGGGAAATGAAATTTTGTGAAGGTCAATTTTGTAGGGTGAAAAATTGTTTGTTTCATGGCACTTCAGTTCTTCACATTGATATCTAAAGAAATAAAAACTGATTCTTCTAAGTTTTTATAGTATAGTATAATATCTGAGAGGTCATAACTTAGAAAATTTTATCATTGTTATATTTTTCTTTTGATTGGTAACTCTTAAGGAATTAATTTGAATTACCCATCAATACTTTGTGTATAAAGCAATTGTAGTTCCTTTACATCATATTATTTGATCATTGATAAACTAGCTACGTATGTTTGCTATAACTTAAGACAGCGAGTTCAAATTAATTCTTGTGAGGCGGGAGAGTCCTTGAATCATATTTTGTTCTACATGGAAGTACATTGAGAAGGAGTTGTAACCAATTTAAAACACTTTGATAGGATAAATAATCATTTCCGTTAACCTTATGCTCCTTCCGTGTATTGGTAATGTGTTAGAATATCTAAAAAGTGATGGTGATGTTTATGATGGACGTTGGGGTTGAATGTTGGTCACGCCAATGGCTAAGAATGAGGAAATACAAATATAAGAATAATATTTTAAGAACTTTTTTTTAATTCAATTTATTTATGTTATATTATAATATGCTCTTATAATAACTTTGTTCGAGATTACATATACCGACAATGAATACCTCGGATGATCCTAAGACAATAACGTAGAAGGATAAATATTATATTCAAAGCTAATCGCTCATGTCTTCCCTAATCTATATTGAATGACTGAAATCCTATGATATAATAAGAATAGGTAATGTGAAAGTACACAACGTCTTCTTTAAAAAACAAAAAAACAAAAAAAAACAAACAAACAACAAACAACAACAAACTACGGTGTTAAAAATCTCAATTGCACAACTACTGTAGATGCTGATGGTTATGGTGGGTGACGGGGGTTGCCAATGGTTATAGGATAGGCAAAGGTTAAAGGAGATGCAAGAATATCTATGTAACGACTCCTTTACCTTCATATTCTTTTGTTCTTATAAACACATTCTCTTAATGTGATACATTATTCAATTATATTGCCTTCAAATTTATAAAAAAATTACTAATGCCGCTTATATACATCTAAGAAAATTAAGGTAAAAAAAAATATATGTGATTTTATTAGAAAAAAATTATGTCGTATTCAATTTTAATTACCCACGCCTCTCGCAATTCAGATTCAATAACTAAATACTTTTCGTCCAATCAGAAACGCTCAATTGAAGGATGTTACATATTTTTTAAGAAAATATCAATCTTACAGATGTAAGAAGCTCCATTGCAAAAAAGTTCTAGGTAGCGATAAACTGATAGTTATAGCCGATGGCGGGGTTGGTTTTGTTGCCTAATACTTCTCTTTCTAGCTTTTATATAATGTTTCTCAACTTATGGAGAAATAAACTTTTGTGAAGGTCAATGTTGTGGGGTGCAAAATTGGTTGTTACATGGCACTTCAGTTCTTCACATTGATATCTAAGTAAATAAAAATAGATTCGTCTAATTTTTTATAGTATAGTATAATATCTTAGAGGTCATAACTTAGAAAATTTTATCATTGTTATATTTTTCTTTTGATTGGTAACTCTTAAGGAATTAATTTGAATTACCCATCAATACTTTGTGTATAAAGCAATTGTAGTTCCTTTACATCATATTATTTGATCATTGATAAACTAGTATGTTTGCTATAACTGAAGACCGCGAGTTCAAATTAATTCATGTGAGGCGGGAGAGTCCTTGAATCATATTTTGTTCTACATGGAAGGACATTGAGAAGGAGTTGTAATCAATTTAAAACGTTTTGATAGGATGAATAATCATTTCGGTTAACCTTATGCTCCTTCCGTATATTGGTAATGTGTTAGAATATCTAATTATATTATTGTCATTCATATATTCGACAGAGCGGAATCACGCCTAGTAACAATAATGCGACAAACTAGTATTTGACTAACTATTATCTACTAATTAAATAAATAAATACTTAACAAGATAGCGGGTAAATAACGGGTCGCTCGTATCACCGTGTTTGTGGAGAATGTATTGTTCAAGGAATGACAATGATTACAATACATATTCTATCTTTTCATATTAATCACATATTTTCTGTTATCCAGTAACAAAGTCATGATGCATTTCAAATGGTCTATAAGCAAAACATAAAACTCACTTGTTCAACCCTGAATAGAAATAATCAAGAAGCACAACGGGAAGAGATGGGAAAACAGTGATTGACATTTAACAGAACACAAATTAAAGTCACGTTCTTCTAATACAATTACTTGAATTATTGAACAACTCGTGTGTCCAACTTCCCTAACATTTTGACTTTCTGAATTAATATACCATTTTTTTCTTCGTCCATATACATTGTAAACCTCTAGCATTCCCTTCCTTTGAGCCAACAAACAACATTCTGTAAGGTTTATTCCAGATTGGCGAAGATCTTATTTGATAACATTCATATTGGTGGTTTGGCGATTTTTTTCGTCTGGTCTTCAATCATGCATGTGCATGTTATGTGCACCAACTTTTGGGTTCCTCTTTCTGTCTATGACTTGTATAGCAAGGCAATAGGTTGCTCCTTCCGTTTAGTTAATTGGGAATAGTAATGCTTGTTTGGGGATTTTAACAAAAGCCGCCTTTTAACTTTTTTCGGTGAGTCCTAGATGCTGGCAAATTGTAAAGTTGGAAGCTCGGGCCCATATGGGCAAACAAGTACCTAAAGCATCTCCCACACTAATATGAATGTGGTTGACGCCGAATCTAATCAAGGCGTGGAATCAATGCAGCAGAAGCAACGAACAGAAAGACATAAATCAATAGAGAACGTCTTTAGGGTTTGAAAAAATATATTATTATCCAAAAAATAACCAATTCTGCCAACAAGTCAGGCATATATAGCTGAAACCCTAATATATGTCAAAAATGGCAAAATCCCAAAATTGACCCAACAGTTAGGCCTTATTGAAAGAAACACGTACGCGAAAGTTTGACCCAGAACGAGTTAAAATTGATGTCCTAATCAATAATAGAAATACTGCCACAAATAGTAAAAAAATAACTAAAAAGCTCGTTTGACTGGTCAAACAACGGAATTTGGGGATGGATCGCGTCATTCTGACTCTCGTAGCCAAAGTTATGGCCCAAACAGTGCGACGACACCAAAAGCTATAATTTCTTCTGTCCCTTGCGCTTATCTTTCATCTCATGGTAGAGAAGCGCCAAATTAGTCGCGCCCGACAGTTCAGCTTCATCTGGATCATCCACTCCCGCATCAGTCTCCCCGAGTTGGAAAGAACTCGTCCTCGAGTTCACATCACTGTCTTCAGAACCCACAAAGCAAGGAGTAAGATGCTTCACATTGACCACGCCTGGCGTCTTCAGGTGACTGGGATGCCGCAACGTATAAGCATTATCATTGATCTTTTGCACGATCTCACAAGGCTCAATCTTCCGACCTTTGAGCATATTGTACTCGCCAACAGGGAAACGATCATGAGTCAACAGCCCATACAAAATCACCAACATCAAATTGTACCTGACGACGATGCTTGTCCACCCGTGCCTTGTGCTTGTTGTTCTCTTCAACTTTGTGCTTCACCTGGTCATGAATGCCTCTTAGGATGAATTCGGCCTACACGTGGAATAAGGGCTAAGTCCAGCACCCCTGAAGGATTCTGACCGTAGACAATCTGAAATGGACTCAGGACATTGGTCTTGCTTTTCGGCAAGCTATGCTTGAGGAAGAGCCAAGTCTCACTGCTTCGGTTTAGGTCCTGCCAAACGCCAAAGAAGATTGCCCAAGCTGCGATTCACCACCTCTTTCTGACCATCTGTCTGAGGATGAAAGGCGCTACTGAAGTTCAACTTAGTTCCCATCTTCTCCCACAAACTCTTCCAGAATTCGCTCATGAACTTCGTGTCACGGTCTGAGGTGATGGAACGAGGAACGCCATGACACCGCACAATCTCCCTGAAATAAAGGTGGGCAATCCGCACAGCATCCATTGTCTTCCCGCATGGTACAAAATGCACCATCATGGAAAATATGTCAACAACTACAAGGACAGATGTAGATAGTGCTTTCTAGACAGGCAGATCTTAGCCACGTGGCGATCATCCAGCACACCTAGCTGTGCTCCACACACACTGGATCACCAGCCGCGCTGATCCACGTTGGGGCTGCGAGACAGGGCCCTCTCATACCACCACACGGGACTTGTAGGGACTTAGTGGTTTGGAGGCTAGAGTAAGTCCTGTCGCGCGCGAGCGACAACCAAGCCCGCGCGCGACCCCTAGTAACTGCTTTGAGAGATTTATGGCACGAGCTCCATAAACCCGGTTAATCCGGTCAACCTCATAACGGTTCTGGTATACGCGGATAACGTGCCGTAACGGTCCCTATATACGCGGACGAACGTGCCGTTGTGGTTAAGCTAATTAAGCCGCCAATAATGGGCCCATTAACCCACTACAACGGTCACATTCTCTGTTATATATAGGATCGTTAACCCTTCCATAAAAGGGCGAATCACCTGAGCTACGCGGAAGCTCTGCCAAAATCGTGTCTCTCTCTCATACAGTGCTATTGTCTTACTCTCTCCCTACACAAAACCTTACTCTTCCTGTGTTATTTCTATCCCCTACTCTTGGTGTATATTGAATTCTCTCTGCAGGATTCTCTCGTACACATTTGGTGAACCCGACGTGAATCTTACCATTGCAAACAACCATGTCTCATGAAGATGATGTCAGTAACAGATCGCCCTCCACAGAGACCACCTCGGGAGAGGAGACCCGTCACGCTTTTGCGGCCGCCTGAGAGACTCCGATGTTGGAGGCTCTGTACGCCACCATTCAGAATCAGGGAAAGGCCCTTCAGGCTCAATCCGCACAGATGGAGCGGATAATGGCCATTCTGGGAACCCTTACCCCGCATCCTACATCAGGCACTGCCGTCTCTCTGGGAGGAGGAGTCTCCACCACCCAAGGCACTGGAGTGATACCCATACCACCTAATCCTAATCTGCAAACCCCACCGACAACGGTGCAGTTGCCCTCGGTCCAGGGGCAACCGGCTCAAATACCACCTTTTACCGCACATATTCCTCAACCACCAATCGTTGCACCCAACCTGTCGTCACAATACCCCTTTTCTTCTCCACCGACACTGTTGGGCAACGTGAATTCACAGTACGCTCCTAACCCGACCGTGGCATATGTTTCGCCTCCGACTACAACAACCCTTCCTCCTGCTGCTGAGGGAAGTGCACCGGAGTGTATGACATCGCTGCGGCGGCGCATGGAAACTTTATTGGCCAATCAACCGTTCGCTGACACCATCATTCCAAAGGTCCACAATGATCCGCCCATCCCACGAGAAATTTATCTCATGCCTAACCCCGCAGGGTACAAAGCTCCCAAGTGGGACAAGTTCGAGGACGTTAACGGGAATGCTCACGAGCACGTCATGCGTTTCATCGATGTGATGGGACCATATGGAGCCGATCCAAAACTACTGATGCGCGAGTTCCCTAAATCTTTGGGAAATGTGGCCTACAAGTGGTACAGGACGTTAGAGGCCGGATCCTTGAAGACCTGGGATGACATGGTTCAGAATTTTCATACCAAATTCTTCCAGGTGGAAGAAAAGGTGACAATGATTCATCTCTCTCGCATGTACCAGAAACGCGAGGAGGATGGAGTGACATTCATTAAGAAATTCAGAGCCAAGTCCTTGGAATGCAGAGATGAAGTGCTTGAGGGCACGCTCGTGGAAATATGTCTGCAAGGTATGCGAGACGAGTAAAAAGGTATGCTTATCAACCTACAAACTCCTACCTTTTCAAAATTGATGGAGTGCACGAAAAACATAGAGCCTATAGTGGAGAGACAGAAGAAGAAGCACGCCCCTGAACGATCCCCGAGTGGAACTACTTTTAAGATTGGAAGGTTCACCTACAAGAGGGGGTGCGAAGCTGAGGTTAATACAGTCTCGCCCAAAAGCAGCCCAGGGTTACAAACTTGGATGCGCCACCTCTACCATGTTCGGTAGAGGAAGCGACTGACTTGTGTAAGCAGTGGCGTAAAGACGGTATCTTGCCACCGCTCGAAAGGATACCCTCCAAGGAGATTATGAGGGACCCAAAGTGGTGCGAATGCCATGGAAAGATCATGCACCCCATGGCTGATTGTAAGAAGCTCAGAAACATGGTGAGCCGAAAAATGAAAGATGGCGAGTTGATTGTCAGCGATCAGAGGCAGGATGTGCGAAACAATCCACTGCCTGCCCATGCGGAGCAAGAGCCGAAAGGCAAAGAGGTGGCCATGATCGCGATTATGGATCTCGAAGAGATTGCGGAAGACGGTCTACCCATCATTGATGAAGTCTACAATGAGGAGGACTACAGTATAGACACGGAGGACGAACTTGCCGATCGGATGAAGGGGTCGCACAGGTTCAGCAAGTTCTTCGATGAAATGAGCTTTTCGGAGAAGTGCCGAAAGGAAATGACGTAAGCGATCCTAAGGATAGCAGAGGATTATGAAGAAGACATCGTGGTCTCCAAAAGTTTTCAGAGCATCTCGTTCCACAGAAAAGGTCATGACCTTCTCCGCAAGCGACAAGAAGACAGATGCGAGCCACCAAAAGCCTTTGTACGTAACGGCAGTAATCAATGGTGTTGAGTTCAAAAGGGCGTTCGTCGATGGAGGAGCGGCAGTTAACGTGGTCTCGCTCAACACTCTAAAGTTGGCGGGAATCCCGAAGCAGAAGATCGTCAGACGTCCATCCGCTGATGGAATTTGGAAGCGGTTCTAGGATGACGATAGGATGGATCCGTCTGGGTGTCCAGATAGGCAAAATCAAATGTTCAGCCAAATTATACGTCATTGATGCGAACACTACGTATCACATGATCATAGGGCGAGCTTGGATTCATCGCTTCGATGCAGTCCCCTCGACAGCCCACCAGGTGATGAAGGCTATCTGGAACGACAGAATATTGGTGATACCCGCTTCGGTAAATCCATTTTTGGATGAGGCGCACCTTAACGAAGCAGTGTGGTTCACTGAAATGGCAGACGAGCAAACTCCAGGGCCGTTTAATCCGACTCCTTTGCCTCGATGGGAGGACATCAAGGATCAATCACCAGCAGGAGTGATGGTGACAAGGGAGGAGGCCAAGGAAAAGTCGCCTGCGCGAGAAGAGGCACCGCAGGTCGACTACCAAAAGAAGAACGTGTACACTCTGAAAAGGATAGTAAAACATGATCCCGCGGGCAAAGAGATAGAAAGCTTCTACGAAAACAGGAAGAAATCCGCATATGAAGGTGCGCGGGGATACCCCCACGCGAGCATGGGGATATCCCTAAGCAAATCAATCAAATCAAGCCAACACCAGATGTTTTGGAGGATAAGCTAAGAGAGGCGCCTGAGTGCATGGAGGATAAGCCGAAACCGCAGAAGCAGGAGCTGAAGGAAGTATTCCTAAGCCCAAGCGAAGAAAAGAAGAGACCCGTCTTTCTAGGTGCAGATCTCACAAGCGAGGAAGAGCACAAGATGACCAGTTTGGACACGAGCATCACCATGCACAGGTTAGATGTAATCCCAGGATCTAAGCCGGTAAAGCAGAGCACAAGGAGCTTCAGGCCGGAGATAAACGTGAAAATAAAGCAAGAAATTGTCAAGCTACTGACTGCCAAATTCATCGAGCCAAATCACCATCCTACATGGTTGGCTAACATCGTGCCTGTGGTAAAGAAGAATGGGCAGCTTCGCCTTTGTGTAGACTTCCGAGATCTTAACCGTTTCTGCCCTAAGGATGATTTTCCGCTGCCCAACATCGATCTACTCAACGATTCGAATGCGGGTCATCGCATGTTCAGTTTCATGGATGGTTTCAGTGGGTACAATCAGATCAAAATGGACCCTGAAGATGCACGAAAAACTGCGTTCATCACGCCGGTAGGAGTCTTTAATTATACGGTTATGTCGTTTGGACTCAAGAACGCAGGCGCCACCTATCAGCGAGCCATGATGTCTCTATAATATGACATGATGCACAAGAAGTGGAATTTTACGATGATGACTTGGTTGTTAAGTCCAAGGAAGAAGCGGACCACTTGGGGGACCTGCGGAAAGTATTCGAAAGATGCAAAAGTTTCCAGCTAAAGATGAACCCCATGAAGTGCGCATTCGGAGTGACCTCGGGGAAGTTCTTGGGATGTGTAATACATCGCCAGGGCATCAAGCCTGATCCCGCAAAAGTATCAGCCATCACTAGCATGACGGCGCCGCACAATCAGAGTGCTCTGAAAACATTCTTGGGGAAGTTATCTTACCTGCAAAGGTTCATCCCTGCGATCGCAGAAATAACCTTCTGCTTCAGCGATCTCCTCAAGAAGAATGTTGTGTACAACTGGACCACAGAACATGAAGCCGCGTTCGGGAGGCTAAAGGACTTGTTGACATCACAACGGGTAATGATCGCACCACAGCTCGGATCGCCTCTTTTGTTGTACCTAACATCAACAAAGAGGTATATAGGGGCACTTTTGGCTCAGGAATATGAAGGGCAAGAAAGGCCGATTTACTACATCTCTCGCATAGTGCAACCAGCCGAATCAAGGTACACAGATATTGAGTGTCACTGCCTCGCTCTATTCTTTGTAATAGAAAATTTGAAGCACTACTTCTCCTCGCACAAAGTGGTAGTGGTTACAAAGAGTGACCCCATACGGTACCTCTTGACTCACACTTCTCCTGGAGGAAGACTGGCAAAATGGTATATGACCATCTCTCAATACGACATCACGTGCGTTCAACCACGGGCAATCAAATCGCAAGTGGTGGCGGATTCACTAGCACAGGTCCCTGATAACAGCCACGAGCCCATGATCGAGGAGGAACTAGAGGGACCCGAGATCTATGCAGTTGAGTTGCCTTACTGGACACTTCATTTCGATGGATCGTCAACAAGGAAAGGTGGAGGAATTGAAATAGTTCTGACCAAACCCGATGGAGAGGTCATACAAATTTCCACAAAACTCGATTTCGCAGTCACCAACAACGAAGCGGAGTATGAGGCTCTCATTGCAGGTCTCCGCGCAGCCAGGGCACTAGAAGTAAGCAATTTGACGGTTATGGGGGATTCCAAGCTAATCGTCAAACAAGCTTCAGGCGAGTATGGATTAAAAGAAGTAAATCTATTGCCCTACCAGACTTTGGTACAGAAGCTGGTGCAACAATTCTGCGACGTCAGGTACGAGCATACACCTAGATCAGATAATCGGCATGCTGATGCTTTGGCCACTCTGGGATCTAAGGTTAGTGCGGATAAGTTCCCCGCGAGAATTTCGATTGAAGTACGAGTGTCATCGCGTTGAAAGAGGACGCGTACGAGGATGAATGCATGGACGATGCAGACTGGAGGAAGCCAATATTACATGCCATCGCAGAGGGAACGAGTAAAGAAAATTGGGCATCCACTAAGGGGTACTGCATACATGACAACACTCTCTACTACAACGGCCCAGGTGGAATACTCATGCGATGCGTCTCGCAGCAGGAGGGACAAACTGTTGGAAAAGATTCACCAGCATACTTGCGGGGAAAGTAAGGTGTCAGTCTATCGGAAAGCCCAAAGGTATGGGATTCACTGGCCGGACATGTCAACGGCTACGGCGTTAGTCCAAGGGAACTGCGAGAGTTGCGCATTGATCAAGGACTCTTTAACAACTGCTCTGGTCGATGATGACATGGATTGGAGGAAGCCACTCTTCGATTTCTTACACAGGGAATCGATCCTGAGTCGAGAAAAGAAGTCGAGAAACTGAAAAGGAAAGCAGCCCGGTACGTAGTGCAAGAAAACATACTCTGGCGAAGGGGTCACGAGGGTAATCTGCTTCGATGCCTAGACAGCAAGGAAGCGCAAGAGGTGATGGACCTCTCTCACCAAGTGGAGCACCAGGGAGATGCAAAACTATGCAGACAACTCCTCACGGTTGGCTATTTCTAGCCCACCATGGAGGAAGATTGCCACGCTAAAGTAAGGAGATGCCAGGAGTGTCAATTCAAAGGCAACCTCGTACATGCCCCTGCTGTAGATCTACATGCGTTGGGGACACCAAGGCCATTCCACACTTGGGCTCTGGATTTTGTTGGCCCTATTTGACCAGCCTCACATGGGAACCATTTTATCCTCACCGCGACCGAGCTTTTCACTAAGTGGGTGGAGGCAATACCGCTGAAGACAGCAAATGCGCTTGATGTAGTCCATTTCATCCAATAGAACATCATATACAAGTTTGGGATTCCCAACATAGTTCTCTCGGATAATGGTACCCCTTTTGTAAATCGCCAGGTGGCCGCCAAGCTAGCGGAGTACAATATAAGGCAGGTCTGCTCCACTCCCTATTATCCAAAAGGGAATGTTCAAGCAGAAGCGACTAACAAGACGCTGCTAAGAATCCTGAGCAAGATGGTCGCAGACGATCACAAGAAACGGGCGATTCTTTGAACATAGCATTGTGGGCGTACCGAACTTCTCCGAGGACTCCCACAGGAGTTTCCCCATTTCTTTTATGCTATGGAGCTGAAGCTATAGTACCGGCGGAGGTGAAAATCAACTCTGCAAGATTGGCCTTTCATGCATTATACGACAATCAGCGCGATCATGACTTGATCTTATTGGAGGAAAAGCGAGAACAAGCCAAGCGGACTAATAAACGGTACAAGGAGAGGATCGCTCGCACATATAAAAAAACAGTCCAACATCGAGATTTCGCGGTTGGGGACTTGGTCCTGCGCGCTTCAGATCACTGCATGCGGGAGGCGGCTCATCCAAAGTTCGCAGCCAACTGGGAAGGACCATTTGAAGTCAAAGAAGTCTTTGACAGTGGCTACTGCAACATACAGAGACTACATGGGACGGCGACAACCCCAAGATCAGTTAACATGCGCTGGATTAAGAAGTATTATCCTTAACTCCTCTCTTTAAATGCATCATATTACAATACCTATTTACGCCTAGTATTGTGATAAACTCATGCGTCGTTCCTCCCATATGAGGGATTTGTAACCTGGCCTCTCCCATATGAGGGACTTGTAATTTTGCCTCTCCCATATGAGGGTATTTATGATAAAATACTTCTCCCAAATGGGAAGAATTTTATGACTTTGGCTGTCTTTTATCGCTTCATTTACTTCTCTGTTTCGTAACAACAAAGCCTATCTGCTGAGACAGCAGCACTAATCAAATGCGATCTTAATTGATCCAAAGCCTATCTGCTGAGATAGCAGCACTAATCAAATATGATCTTAATTGATCCGAAGCCTATCTGCCGAGATAGCAGCAATACTTAAATCTGATCTTAAGTGATCCTCAAGCCTATCTGCCGAGATAGCAGCACTATGCAAATGCGATCTAAAGTGACCGTAAAGCCTATCTGCCGAGATAGCAGCACTGCGCAAATGCGATCTAAAACGATCTAAAAACTAATCTGCTTAAGATAGCAGCTCTAATGTATGATCTTTATGAGCTGCGAACCTATCTATTAGATAGCCAACTAGAGCAGCAACACCCTGTGTAAAACGAAGAATTATGCAGGCAAATATCCAAATGCAAAAGGCGAAAGAAACATAACTTGTTTATAGCCGGCTCGCATGCGATATTACAAACTGTTCTATCAAAGAGAGGACAGCAAATACTCAAAAGTGTATTTTATTGAGAGTCAAAATGACTTACAATCTATCTGTCTAGATAGCAGCTTACAAAGTGAAAGCTAATGGTAAGGTAAATCTTACTATAAAAATGAGCGGCCTATTATTCCTAACAAAGCTATGCGACGTTAGCGTCAAGATCCCGGATCTGCACAAGGCCTCTGTCTGGTCTTCTGCCCAAGAGATGTGCCAGATGAACCACCTGTTCAGGAGGATGCGGTGGTGAAGAACAGGCAGGGAGCAACTCCTGGAGCAGGAAGCTCCTTGTCCACGGAGACGAGCACAACGGCTCGCCACCCCTAGTTCAAGAACGTGAAGGAAAATAGTTTACCTCCGGGAAAGCTAGAGGAGAAACACTCCGTTCATTACGAGTTGATAAGAAGGTCAGTACCGAACTGCACCTCGCCGGAAGGCAGCCGGAAATACGACTTGCAAACATAATAGACGAAGAAAAATCTTCGAACAAGCATGAGGTATTATGTACATCTTCTTTACGATGGTTATGAAGATCAATAAGCTTCGTAAAGAAGATCTTGCAAACTATTTCTATGGAAAAAAGCACAAACTCAAGTTTCATAACTTGAAATTGCCATGAACCAACAAAAGACAAGCGTTGAAGCCAGCAGTCGTAAGGACTTATGGCAAGCCACATTTTGGGATGAAGAACCCAAGCAGCAAGAGGCAGGATTTATATAGACCCTATGGAGACCCTTCGGTTCCCCGGCTGAGTCAGCAAAGCTTGGAAAAGGGGTAAGAATCAATTACTTGCGTCTTAAAAGAGGTAACATTCAATTACCCTACTAAAGGCTACGACGATTCGGTGGCGTGCCCTAATTAATGACGGAAGGTCATGATACGGATGGACTTCCCAAGGAAATCGTGCTTATCTAATAAGTAATTAGCGCGAAAATCAAGGTAGATATGTCACCAAGTGACGTCATAATTGATACGCATAAAATGCTTGAACAAATCCCCAGAAGGGCAAAACGGGGCATGCAAGTCTTAAAAAAAAGGGGGAGAAACCCTAGCAACATTACAATAATGTTTTTTGTTTCAAACAAACATTTGCTATTTTTCAAAATAAATCTTTGATCAAGGGGTCACCAGGAGAAAACAAGAGTGATGTATCTCTCACTTGGTCCACTTCCCGCTTCAACTGCTCGTACTTGGCGCTCATCTCATGTAAGAGTTTGACAGCCTCTTCAGCCTTCTGCCTTTGCTCCTCTACCATTCGCCCTTCAGCTGCGAGGTTGTGGAAGCCGTGTTTCAAATTCACAGCTGCGCGAATCTGGGTAACCATGTTGAGAATATACCCGAAGCCTAGCTTGCCTTGAACTTTGGCTTGAAGGCCTTGGCATGTGCTGAAAAGCAGGTGCGCACTTTGAGGAGAAATGGTCGCAGGAGTGGCCACAGACAGCTGCTCCAAAATCCAGATTGCGTTGGTCAAGAACAGCCTTCTGTTATATGGCTCTATCTCTAGAGACCTCGCAAATGACCGAGGATAAGAGAGACGCATCTGAACTAGCCAGTTCACATCATCTTGCTTGAACCCTAACAATGTTGATGCAAGTTTAGAGCATGAAACTTGTAAATGAAGAGTGCAAAATGCGAAAAATGGTAACATACCGGTTCCTTCAAGGATCTCGCGTAAAGAAGGAATGCGCGTTGCTGGCAGAGCTGAAGTCTGTCCTCGCTCCATTGCTCGTCTATCAGCTGCGAGCTCTAGTTACTCATAGTTGGCAGGAAGGGTATAGGCCGCCACAGGTGCGATTGCAGCTCCCACTTGCGAGCTCCAAAAACTCCATGCTTGGGGAACTTCTGGAAGCTCTATCTCTGCTTGGGGAACCTCTGGAAGCTCTATCTCTGTTGAAGGAATGGCAAAATTAGTAGCTGCTGCTCGACCAGGAACTCCTTCAGGTGCGAGGGGCTCGTGGGGCTCAGGAGCACTCATTTGAACATTCACATTTGCATGTGATGTTATGTCTTCCACGACCTGCTCATTCTCATGAACCTCAGCCCTAGCAGCATCTGTCTCCATTTCCTCAGCTGCAGCATTAGCGTCTTCCTCCATTAGCACGGTGTCAGCTTCGATGTCATCAGAAACTTCAATGACATCCTCCAAGGGCTCTCCTGCATACTCGGCAGCTGCGACAGGCTTCTCAATATGAGAGCTTCGCTCTGGGGCATAAGATGCAGAGGGTTGAATTCTCTGTTCCGGCATGGCCTCCTCGGCATCACCTGCGATAAAGACAGGAAAATGTGAGGTAACTTGTATCACGCAATTTTTTATTATTTTGATAAACCAAGAGCGAGCACCTCCACGCGTAGGTGGGATTGTGGCATCTTCATCGTATGCTAAAGACGCAACACCGTATCCTACTAAGGTATCTTCATTAAGCACATCCTTAAGGTGGGCGTGACATGGGGTGCGAAGAAGCCAGTTATGATGATGCTTGGGTTACTAAGCCTAGTTTACAAACACTGCTTGAATAATTACCTGAGGGTTCACCGCACTTGCTTACTAGCCATCGGCGGATGTCGACTTTTGACAAGTCGTGCTTTAATGCACCCGTAATCACTTCTTGATAAGTCAGCAAGGTTAAAAATCTCACCTTGTTTACCACCTGCGATTTCCTCAAAATCTGCTTGAGCCTGTTCCAAAGCAGCCGCATCCAAATCATCCGCCGCATCTTCCTCATCGGCTTGCTGCACCAAGTCGTCAACATGTTGCTCTTCCAAACTCCTCTGCGTTATGAGTTCGATCTCATCTTCTTCTCGCTTACTTCTTCTTTCAGCAGCCTCCGCAGCTGTTCTTGTAGACTCGGCAAGGATATCCTCGTCTATGGATTCGCTGGAAACGCCAGAGTTAGAACCCCTTTTCTGCTTCTTGGCCAGAAGGCCGCTGATGGTTTCTGCATCATCATCTGCGAAAGAAAAAATTGTTCAATAAAGAGTGCGAGAGCTAAAGTATTGAGAAGATAAGTGCGTTCGAGATACCTTCTGAATCTTCCTCTTGTATCTCACCTCTTTCTTCTTCTCCTTCACTTTCGACTCTTTCTTCTTCTTCATCATCATCTCTTTCTCTCACCTCTCCCCTCTCATCCTCCTCTTCCTCCTGACAAAACGGAACAAAAGTATCGACTGCGAGCTCTTTCCGCACCTTGATTGGCATGCGAACTTTGCCTTTGTCCCTAGAAGTAAGAGACTTCGCAGGGGAGGAAGCTGGAGCACTCCTAGGGGAAGAGATTGTGATTCCCTTCTGCCTTGGTGTCTTTCCCCTTGGAGCGGCAACTGCTGGAGGAGATGGAGCGTTCCTGGGAGGAGCCAAGGCTGGATTGTTGTCTATCAGCGAGTCGGCGAATGCATCCATTATCTCGCGAATTCGGGCCTCGATTGCATGAAGCCAATCCTATCGCTAGCAAAATTTGCTCACCCTGCCTTCTCGCAGCAACAATGGTATTGATCAGCGACTTGGAGCGCTCACCAGATGCAAACCTCCTCAGATAGCACTAAAAAAGAAAATGAAGCATAAGTTTCGACACATCAAAGTAAAGAAACTTAACACGCGCAAAGGAAATTGTTTACCTTGGCAAAATCTTCGCTGTACCTGATGACATGCGAAGCACCATCCCTAACTGCGGCCATCTTCTCTTCAAGGATGGTGGATGGGCACAAGTGGTTCTCATGGTCCAGCAATGAGTAGCTGCCATACTGGGAGTCATCCAAACTGCAGTTAGGACGGAAGGGGAAGGAATTTCTCTTGATCACAGGAGCCCTGCTGGGTTGAGGGGTCGACTGTGTCTCAAATCTAGCCTGCTGGGTGGTCCAGTAAGCGACCCAATTCTTGGAGTAGCGACCTGCGCGGCCGCCTGAAGGTTGATCGAAGGGAAGGTTGCTCCTCAGGATCGTTTGGCACTCGCCAGACAGCAGCCGCTTGTAGCAGCCTCTTACAATGGATCTAGGCCAGACTGATGGCGCCACCGCATCAAAACCAAACTGGGGAGAAACGCGAGTGGGATCAACATCCACTGTGATCCTCTCGTACCTGGGAGTAAGCTCACGAACATACTCTGAAAGAGCAGGAAGAGAGCCCCTTAGACACCAGCGAAAGAATTCGCGATAACGCTCATGGAAGCGCTCATGACCCTCGAAAAGGAGTTCTTCCGAGAAAGGCAACAGGTTTGGCAGGATACAACTTTGGGAACCATCGCAGATTTTCAATGCGTGTTGCGTAAGGCCTAGCCGTAAACTTGCTTCGGTCATCGCATATCAGGCTCCAGGTACACTTAGGAAAATGGGTTCCAAACCATCGAGAAGCTCTTCCACTGAAAAGTTCATCCTCCGCACCTGGGACACACCATTTGCTGGGCCTAGAAGGAACAGGAGCATAGGAGGGCCATCGCTCAAAAACCCACATGGTCAGGAATGCGATGTTAACATAAGTCAACACATCAAGGCGACCGGGAGAATCCTTGGTCCCCACAACCAATTGGTCCAATCTATGATACAGGGTGCCCAAGACTAGCGGCCCAAGTGCGACCCTCTTACCAAGGGTCAATCTCACAGCAAAAGGGAGGACATGGTAGAAAACCCCATCATGAGGGTGACCATAAATTAGGTACCTTGATAACCAGGCACAGAGAAAGCCACACAAGGTGAGATGGTACCCTTTCCCGTTCACATAATTCTTCGCCTTTGGGTTCTGGCTCAGGAGTTTCTTGGTGATACAACTACTCGCATAGTCGCGAAAGAAGTACTGCACCCACTTGCCCTAGGTGTTCTTCGCAGATGTATCAACCAGCTGCCAGTCGGGAAGAATTTTCGCAGGTGTCCACCGTGTGGAAATTTTCTTTACCTCCGACAAGCATTCCTCCATCTGCTTGTACAGAGCAAGCTCTGCATCAGTCCTCAAAGGACTCAGAGGATCCACCTCACCAACAGGAGAAAGATCATACAACATGTGTACATCTTCCATAGTGGGAGCAGCCTCGAACTCAGCAAAGTGGAAGGTGTGAGTCGCAGGCGAATAGCGGGAAAGAACGTTTAGAAGCATGGAATGGTCCAACTTCACGGCAGCACCGTTCATAGCACGGACTGCGAAATAGACGCCAGCATTGTTCAATGCGATGGCATGGTGGATCAATGCGTGGTCAATCCACTCATCCATGAAGTCCAGTTTCTGAACAAATGCTTGGGTAGAAATTGCAGTATGGGGGAAAAACCCATTTTCAACCCCTAATCGAACCACATCCTTGGAATCGATCAATTCTAGCATTGCCGCATTAACAGGTGGGGTCAATGTTTGCAACTCTCCAGAGGGAACAGGAGTCGGCAGGTTCTTCACCTTAACCCTATCGTGATAAAAATATTTTCCGCCCAAATAGGGGGCTTTCCGCCATAAGGTTTGGGGAAGATCAGGTATTTCTTCGGCCTATTTAACGGGTTTGGTTCCTTTTGTCTTTTCCATTCCTGTGGAAGCGCAAGAAAAAAGGGGGGAGAAATACACACACTCAGTTTGAATTTCAGTTTGAAGCAACTATGTTTTGTCAAAAGAAGATGAACAGTTCAGGGTCAATTCTGGGTTTAGAAGTTCGGAATTGTTTATATTACTTGGAATTTCAGAAGCCCCACATTCAAAATCCGGTGATTAGATCAGTTCTGGGGTTAAGAACAAGGTCTCTTTTTGCAGTTCTCAACGAATATGTTTCAAATAGTCACGGGTTTGCAGATCCAACACAGTTCAAAGCATATTTCAGTACATTAAATGAAATTGAGCAAGGCCAACCTTGTTTTGGTAAAGCTCGTTTAGATGAAGCCAGTTGAAGGAGACGATTGACACGAAGAATTGATGATTGATCACTTGAATCTGCTCTTGAAGGCTTTCGGGTATCATTCACTTTAAGAGAAACAAGTGATGCTTTGAAACAATGGAGAGCACATAGTATTTATCCAAAAACAATGAGGAGTCGCGTCCTTTCAGTAGTCGAATCGCAACCGTCACCGTCGAATCGCGCAATCACAGGAAAAGCTGACGTCATGCCTAAAACCCTAAAAGACCAGACGGCACGACTCTAGGGATTTTAGGTCATAATGAGACGCACGGGGGCTGAATTTGCGTGTATTTGAATTGGTGCGTGGCGGCGACGCGTACATTGGTTCCTGCGCATTGAAGCCTATCCGGCTGTGTGCCTTCACGCGCAGAAAGGGGGCTAATGTAGATAGTGCTTTCTAGACAGGCCAATCGTAGCTACGTGGCGATCATCCAGCACACCTAGTTGTGCTCCACACACACTGGATCACCAGCCGCGCTGATCCACGTGGGGGGTGCGAGACAGGGCCCTCGCATACCACCACACGGGACTTGTAGGGACTTAGTGGTTTGGAGGCTAGAGTAAGTCCTGTCGCGCGCGAGCGACAGCCAAGCCCGTGCGCGACCCCTAGTAACTGATTTGAGAGATTTATGGCACGAGCTCCATAAACCCGGTCAACCTCATAACGGTTCCGGTATACGCAGATAACGTGCCGTAACGGTCCCTATATATGCGGACGAACGTGCCGTTGTGGTTAAGCTAATTAAGCCGCCATTAATGGGCGCATTAACCCACTACAACGGTCACATTCTCCGTTATATATAGGATCGTTAACCCTTCCATACAAGGGAGAATCACCTGAGATACGCGGAAGCTCTGCCAAAATTCTGTCTCTCTCTCTCATACAATGCTAGTCTTACTCTCTCCCTACACACAACCTTACTCTTCCTGTGTTCTTTCTATCCCCTACTCTTGGTGTATATTGAATTCTCTCTGCAGGATTCTCTCGTACACAACAGAATATGTAGCCCTTTGCGTTCGGGGTAAGCCAAGCACAAAATTCATGCTAACATCAAAACAAGGAGCTTCAGGGACAGGTAATGGATTATAAAGACCTGCATTAGTGATAGCTCCCACGGAACGCTGGCACACATAACATCGATCCACATAATAGGCCACGTCACTACTCAACTTCGGCCAGTAAAAGTTAGCCTATACAAGAGCCAATGTCTTGTCTCGACCAAAGTGTCCTTCATTGTGGAGCTCACCGATTATCTGTTGTCGCAAGGAACAATCTGGAACACACAACCACTGCCCCCGAAACAAATAACCATTATGAAAAATAAAATCATGGCGCTGACCAGAAGTTACCTCCATAAGATCTTCCCAAACGAAGAATCAGACTTATACATTTTGTGAACGCCTCAAATCCTGCTACTCGGCTGCTCATGGTGGTGAGAAGCACGTTGCGACGACTCAAAGCATCTGCCACGCGGTTCAAATTTCCAGCTTGGTGCTTCATCGCAAAGGTGAACTCCCGCAAGTATGCCACCCACTTGGCATGCCGCCTACTCAGCTTGTGTTGCCCATTGATGTATTTCACTGCTTCATGATCAGTGAACAAAATAAACTCCTTATGTATTAAATAATTGCGCCAATTCTTTGGAGACTAAACTATGGCATAGAACTTCAGATCATAAGTGGAGTAATTCTTCTTGGACCGTGACAACTTTTCACTGAAGAACGCAATCGGATGCCCCGATTGGCTATGAACACCTCTAATACCAATGCCCGATACATCACAGTTAACCTCAAACACCTTGTCAAACTCTGGAGCGCCAGAACTGGTGCCTCAGTCATCCTCTTCTTCACTTCTTGGAAACTAGACTCTACTTCATCCACTACGGGAAATTTTGTCAAAAAGGCACCCAAAAAGCGCCTTAAAAAGCCCCAAACCACCTTTTATTGTATTTACGGCGGTTGTACGGCGGTTTCATATCAACCGTTAATATAGTGTCGTAAGTGATTAAACGGCGCTTTAGAGCGCAGTTAATATTAATGGCGCAGAGAAAAACCGCCTATTACTTTAACATCACTTTCTACAGAAACCGCCCTATCATTTTTTTTTACAATTTTTTATTATTATTAGCCCATTAGTTGTCAATTTTCAGCATTTGTATTCTGTTATTTATAATTGCTTTTTATTTTTATTTTATGAGGGATATATATGAGTATACTTTCTATTTTAAATACATAATCTTTTAAATTTCAAAAAAACAGATTGAATGAATCTGTTAAGTGATAAATAACCTCAGATCAATGGAGACTTTCAGAAAAAAAACCCAGAGCGATGGAGATCTTCAACAAGGATCTGGGTACGAAAAAACCCAGATTTTCAACGTTCCAAACAAAGAAAGAAAGAGATGTGAAGGTGAGAGGGGGAGGGGGAGGGTATTTCAGATCGGGATAGGCAGAGGAGGAAGCCGACGGTGACAGAGAAAGAGAGGAGACAGAGAGTGAGAGGCGACCGGCGATGAGAGTTGCGTTCTAGGTCGCGGCTTAGTGGCGCCGCTGTTACACCACTGCTGCTGCATCTTGGTTCGTCCGAGCAGAGAGGAGGTTACCATCTTTTTATTCTGCCCTTGACGGAATCAGAATCGGAGGCGGAGGTGGGCGATGAGGCGACGAAGGATAGAGATGGTGTGCTGAGACTTGAAGCATTCGAGAGGGAAAAGCAGAGAGACACAAGTGGGGGGAGGCATCGATGTAGAGGATGTCGTTTGAGGGGAAGAGAGTTTGAGAAAGGATGAGTTTTATAAAGGTAGGGTTTCAAATCGACGGCTGGGATTAAATGTCAATAAAAGTTAAGAGGACGGCGTTTATCAAGCTTGCACCGATAAGGTCAATGGCGTTAGCCACGTGGCCCCCGTAAATTTAAACGGATCTACTTTAAAAAATTGACTTACCATTTATTCTTAACGACGCTGACCATGTAGCGTCCGTATTTTAAATCATGAGTACGACACTTTTCTTGCAACCGTCGTTATATGCTGCAGTTTGCAAAAACCCGGCGTTAGTAGAATCAAAAAATGGCGGGGGCTAAGTAAAAGTGCTGGGAAAGATGATTTTTCTAGTAGTAGTGATCAGACCACTTGAAATCACGCTCCTTCAGACAATCGGTGATGGTTGCAATCAAGGCGATGAAATTCCTGATGAACCTGCAATAGAATGATGCTAAACCATGAAAACTACGTCATGCAGCGTCCTTGGTCTAGGCCACTCCACAACTGCCTCAATCCTTGAAGGATCTGCACGAACACCATCAGTAGACACCACAAATCCCAAAAACTGCACAAAAGTAGTAAAGAAAAAACACTTCTTTCTGTTGATGAACAAATTATCCGCCTTCGGTGCCTCAAACACAGCACATAGATGATCAAAATGGGCAGGCCAATTAGGACTGTAAACAAGATTATCATCGAAATACAAAACCACAAACTATCTCATGAAAGACCTCAGTATCTGATGCATAAACCGCATGAATGTGCTGGGTGCGTTGGACAGCCCAAAAGGCATTACCATCCACTCGTACAAGCCATGTGTTGTCTTAAACGCTGTCTTCTACTCATCTCCAGGAGGACGAGAAGAATACTTCTCATATGACTCAGGGAAATGCTCATTTCCTTTCTTCTACATATACGAAAGATAATTTGACACTTTGACAATGAGACACATTCTAAACCTTTAAAAGATAAATAAGGGCTTCAATCAGTACCAAGAAAGTTCCACTTGCTATTGAATAACAACTCATACCGAGAATAATTAAGCCGATCACAGCTATGAAACTGATTTTTCTGATCTGAAGGCCATCGTAGCTTCATATACGGCGTTTAAGTTTTTAAAAAATTAGACAATTCAACATTGACCGACATTTTGGATCTGCGCAAGATAAATAAGAGGTTCATTCAGTACGAAGAAAACTTTCAAATTTATTGACAACTTGAATTACATTTACATTACACAAATTTAATACTTGCCACCAATCCATCAATTACAAAAGAATAGAAGGTATGATAAGAAAAAATAAATTAGGCTCTTAGTCTGAAAGAACAGAACCCTCACTTGATATTGATCCAAATGCCTTGGCTAGGTACACCTTGATGAACCACAAATAGCATGTAATATCCTGGTGGAGCAAAATTAGCGGAACCCGGCATGGTCACTCGAATATCATAGCCCGACTTACCTTTCTTCCTCACGTCTCCTCCGCCAACCACTAGCAGTCTTTGGTTCATAGAGAACGAGTGCGTGTTAAACGCCGGAGACACCATCGTTACTGAGACCGAACTCCCGTCCGGTGTACCAGTAACTGAGAACCGAATGTTTAGTTGCTGCCCGTATTTGAGTTTACTACGAGAACGAGGTGAAACAATTTGCGGACGTAAATTGGCGGATGCCGAGTCTAGATACTTGGGTGAAAAGGCCTCCAGACTTAACTCGGTCGGGTACAGAACGCCGGTAAAATTATAAAACGCATGCGGATTGCTTCCAGCAACAAGGACTCGCCCGTCACGTAACAAACCTGCGGTCGAGTGGTACATTCTAGGTATTGCTGTTGGATTTTGGACTTCAAAACGTGCTCCAATCACATTATCCGGCTGGTAGAGGACGGGGCTCAGAACGGGATTTCGGGCCTGTTCCCACCCAGCAGACCCGGCGGAGGCTCCATTAATTATCAAGACGTCGCCGGTGGGAAGCAACAACATGTCGCCCATGACTCTTGCAAGAGGCATGGTCTCCACAACCCATTGTGGGGCAGGGTCAGTTACTTTAATCCTGGCACACGTGTTTAGGGCTCCATCGAACTGTCCATTCAAAGAATTGGTGTATGATCCTTTTGGTGCTCCACCACATACCAACACTTCGGTTTCAACTTGTGGACTCTGTATGTTCTTCAATGGCAGCAGGACGGCGGATCCGGTGCTAGGGTAGCTCCGTGGGTCACCGCCAGGAATTTGCGGGTATGTCTTCAAGACGGCATTTTGTGAATAATCAAACAAGATAGCTCGATTATTCGCGAAAATGAATAAGTTTCCATCCACGTTGAGGAACACAAATGGGTAAAGATTGTTCTCAACTTGTGGATCGTTTGTTTGAACAAGAAATGGCAAGCTGTAGGATTTGTCGGCCGTAGCTGTTTTCGGGTAGAACTCATAGTTGAACTGCCGACGACCACCAATGATAATCTGGCGGCCGCCTGGCAGTAGGTGATTGGTAGCGTACCATCTTTTCTGGGTCAACCCAGATTGGATTTCCCGCCAATCACAGGTATCACAAGACTTGTAAACTCTAACGACGTGCTCGCCATCTTGGAACCCGCCGGTCTGTATCAAGCGGCCGTCGGGCATTAAGGCCCCGGAGGAGCACCAGACATTGGTGCGGACCATCAGGGGTCGAAAGGTATTCGCCAACACGTCGTACTCGATGGAGTGAGCAGTGCAATCCGGCGGGTTGGTACGGCATTTTCCGGCTGGCAAGGAAAGGTTAGACGCGCCAAAGTCGGTGCGGTCGAACATCACGACGCGGTCGGTGGGGAGGAGTTGCATGTGCATGGCGGAGATGCCAATGCTTGATTGGACGACGGCCCAGCTGCCCCCACCAGCGGCACTTGTGCCGGAAGCGAGCAGTGCTAGAAGACTGAAGAACCAGATCATGAGAATGTTGTTTGGAGTCATGACCAAGCTTTCGTTGTTGTTGTGTAGTAATAGTATTTTCTTTTTACTCTGTCTGTTTGTGTTGGGGATGTGGGCTTTAAATAGCATGCAAGATGCAACACATGACATCGCGAGTCAACTGAATAAGGGTGGGCGTACCAGATGAATTTTGTAATTGGGTTCGTGAGATTTTGTCAACGTGTTTTATAATTGTTTTTATCAAATAATCTTGATTAACTTAATTCTTGACAGCTTAGGTTATTCCAAATTATATTTTATCCTCTACCAAGAACGAATTATTGAATTGCCTCTCCGGGAGGAATGAATGTGCGCAGAGGGCACTCATACAGTTGTAAGAATATTTGTTTGTTCACAAAAAGTCACATTTCTCTGGTGTATTTACTTTTCGTCTTTTTTTAACAGCATGACAGAGATAGTAACTTGGGAAACAAATTGGTGCGTCCTAGAGTAATCGGCTCCCGATTATTACGGAAATATCAGTTAAAATGTAAAAAAGCAGATCTGGACAATGGACTCTTTTTACCTAGATAAAACTTATAAAAGGAAAGGTAACATTTAGAAGAAAAAGATAAATAATGGAATGCATTTCTAAACAAAAAGATAACCTAAACAGAAAGAAAGATAAATTAACACAGAGCAGAGATAAATCATTCTGATAAAACAACTTACTTAATTTAAAAACTGAAGTTAACATGCCATATCTTTCTTAGTATTTTATGCCTAAAATGAAGAACAAAACTAGTGAAAACAATCTTACGTAGGTAGAAGACATCTTTCAGTCATCCGCCGCATTCTCGAGTCTCTTATGCATTGTATAGTAGTCAAAGCATTGTGAAATTTTTGGAGTTCTTCAGCTTAGCATAGACTGTGAAATTTGTCATCCCAGTAGAAATATGTGCATTCTTGACCACGGTCCTTGGGACAAGTCCAAAACGGGCGTCCATCGTTTCTCGACGTACGTGCGGTACGGAATACCGGGTCACAGTTACAGTAACACAATCCAGGCATACACCCTAACTTGCTTGTACTTTTCTTAGCTGGAAGATACGTATGGCGACGTGTTTTGGTCGGCTGACTTGTAGAAAACTATACAAAACTAGACGATATCCCGCGCGAACTTGTGCTTTGAAAATCAACTGAACAATATCTCTTTCATTAAAAAATGGCTAAACAACTAATGATGGTAAACTCTTCACGGTATTCTCAGCTTTGATAAAAGTATGTCAAGAGTGAATCTACCCGTCGTTTGAGATATTTGGTTAATATAAAATGTAATGAGGAATGAGCTGAAGTACTTTTCTACTTAATATGGCATTACATCAGGAGTAAGTGAAGTATACATTTTATTTGGAAAGATCATGAAAGTCTTAAGAGATTGCACACCGAAACATCCCTTATATTATGTGCGCAAATGGGTGTGCCAAGCTTCTGGGTGACAAATTGAGTTGTTTCCGTGCTAAAACATGAAATATCAGCCGTCTCTCAAATTGACTATATTTTTTTTCCTTTTTGTAGAGGAGTGCAGCAATGACGCTATAATAACATTGTCTTTTCAGTGTGCTCGTTGTCATTCAATGCTCCCTTGTTCTTCCAACTTTATAACCGTTTTCTTTTCGAGGCGTTCTTCGAAAGCTGGTCATATGTGGTCTGTTGGTTCGCAGTGATGGATTTTTCCTTTTTCCTTGGTTTTTCACCTGAGTGAATCCAAGATTGTTGTGAACCGATAGGTAAACCATACCTGCCTTTCACAATTACTTATTGAAATGCAAAGTATGTACGCACCAGGACATGGTTACGCATTGGCTGACCATTAGTTGTTCTATGTTCTTGAAGTGGACTTTTTCGGGTCACATGTGTTTATGAGATCTTCAGTTAGACATTTGTCATGTGTTTATGACCGAGAAAGATACTTTGTCATCCTGCATATTAGTAGTTGAGAATAAATATTGTAAACTGAGAAATGCATGGCAAATGTTTCTTGCATTTGATTAAAAGATGTATGTACTAAGAACATCTCCAACAGCCTATGCAAATGGGTTGTTTATACAAAATTTACATATTTTTTGTAAAAATTATAATCCAACAGAATAGGTATCATGTCATGCAAAAAACAGAACATGCATCCACACCGCTAAATTTGGCGAGAATTGTCCCACCGGAATTTTGATTCTTTAATTTAACCCAAGTTTCCTAATTTTTCTCAACCACTTCTCCTATATTTTTTACATATTTGTCCCTCAAATATCTCTCCCATCTCAACGATCCATTTGTTTTCGAAAATGACGTGTAAAGGAAAAATACACTTTATAATGTTTTTGCAAGTTACTACGGAGAAGAAGTGTTAAGTTATCATTATGCAAAATGCAAAAGTACAAATTTTATGTAAAACTTACACATTACTGCTGGAGATGCTCTAACACTTTCAGATTTTTGAACGTTTTTTGCTGGTGCTTTCAAACCTGGAAAAAGTGACAGTTTCCTTTTAATGTTTTCTCTCGTTGTTTGTGGAGGCTCTCTTGCGAATAGTCTTCCACATCCTGCGTGAGATTTTTAGCAAGTTAGTCCTTCAAAGTGAAGAATTTAGGATAACAAAAGGGTTTTAAAAATTGGTACGAAGTTGTACTAACTCTAACGGAGTTCTCTTTTGTGTAATCCGCAACTCCTTTTGCCTTTGAACGTAATTTCAGTTGCCTTGTCATGTACTTTGCCCGAAGTTCCGTGGGGTTTGCCGGGGAAGTCACCTCCGGATCCTGCATGTGAACATAAGCTAGGAAATATTTCAATGCGCCAATTTTTTGATTTAGGAAATTTTATGTAATTGAAATGAATCGATGCTAACGCTGTAACATATCTCATTTGCATTTTCACACCTTCCATTGTCTTTGGCTTAGCGGTAGTTCCCATCCCCTTTTTATGATCGGAGAGTATGCTATTTTGTTCGGTGTTGCAACACCCCGAGCCTGCAAGACACATTGGAGGCGCGAAGAAAAAATGTCTTCGTATGAAGGCCTTCGCGCGAAGACCCGTTGTGTTCCTAGGAAGAGATCATGGAGGCGGCAATTAAGGATGGAAACATTGCCTTGGAGCCTAGGGCGGTTTTGGGGGTATAAAATGATCCTTTGGGGTCCTATAATCATATGCAAACATTGTAAATCGTTCTCTTGAGTTGAATAAAGAATATTCTTGCCCTTGGACATAGTTAGCATAATTTGTGCTAGCAAACCACGTAAACTTGTGTGTTTCATCATTTTTCATTGTTGGTGAGACGTGAGTGACATAACAAACTTGTATCAGAGCTTAGGTCGTGACCACTCCCCCAAGAACAATGTTCGGATCGATGTTAAAGATTGACAGGCTCACAGGAGGGAACAACTTCAGTATGTGGAAGATAAAGATGGAGGCTTTGCTCAAATCGCAAGGCATACGGGCACATTTGACTGCAGACAAAGGAGGCATGGATGTTTTATCACCATAGTATAATTTGATGGAGGAGAAAGCACACTCAGACATTATGTTGTGCTTATTCAATGACGCGATCACCGAGGTAACAGATCATAAGAAGACGGCAGGTCTTTGGCTCAAGTTTGAGAGTCTCTACATGACTAAGTCACTCAGCAGCAAGTTGATGCTAAAGCAATGGTTATTCACCATGCAGACGCTTGAAGGTACGGATCTCAAAGATCACCTTGATAAATTGAACACAATTCTTCTTGATTTGCGATATTGAAGAGAAGGTGAATGATGAGGATTCCGCACTCTTGTTGTAGTTCTTGTAACCTCCATCGTACGAGAAATTCATGAAATCTTTATCGTGAATAAGGATAGCATAACCCTAGAAAGGTCAGATCGGCACTCCATGCTAGGGAATTGTGCCACAAGGGCGCAGGCACAAGTACAGAGGACCATGCTTCCAGATTGATGGCGACGGGGGGAAGCAAGAAGGATAAGAAGAACAAGAAAAAGCATTATTCTGGCTCTAAGTTTCCCAAGGATGTATGTTCTTGGTGCAAGGAAAAGGGGCACTGGAAGAGAGTGCCCAAAACGAGGACAACTGTGACAGAATGGCTCTGCAGCCGTCGTAGAGAAAGGGAATTCGTCCGAATATGATTTTTTTCTACTGGTGGATGATGTCACACATTGTAGGGTTTGATACTGATCACGCAGCGGAAAAAAAATAAATTGACTCCGTTCAAGACCCTCCATGAATCGCAGGACAAGCTACATAAAGATGGTAAGGGAAGAAGTTGTTTGTGTACCTTGTCTGTCTGAAAGATCAATTTACGCAGAATAGTTTCCACGTCTCTATGATGTATCCACGCCTAGGATTGCTCCGGATCCTCCCAACGTCTTGTGCTAGCTCACGTGAGGAAGGAGGAAGAAGATAATCACGCAAAGCGAGGACCAAGAGGCCTCACCTCTTGGTCGCTGACGGGTAGGGGCATACGGCCTAGGGTTTCGGCCCTAGCTGTCTTGCTCTCTCTCCTTTCATTGTTCTCTCACTCAATAATGATGCATTAGTTAATAAAATAAGCTAGGAGTGCGCTTATATAGTTAATAACTCCTTATTAACTACATATTTTCCCCAATACTAATCATGTCCATACACGGATTAGTCCACCTTGCAAATTATTGTTACTAAGTTTACATGTGGTTGCGTATTGATCCATGTAATTAATTAATTATATTAACTAATTCCCAAGTCCGGTATAATCCATAGGGCGTTGACCCCTTAGGTTTTTACTTCGTTGTTTGTAACAATTACTAACATAGAGTGGTGTCTAGCAACATATCTATGACACCCAACTAATAGAAATAGTCAGTGATCCGAAAAACCTTGTGCATATTGTTACCGCATTGTATTGTCCTTTTGTCTCTATATCCGGATTGGACACGAAACATACAAGTCACACTCGTATATCCAATCCGTAGTTTCTCTATCCTGGGAATAGGCTTATCCATGCAAATAAAATCAATATCCCATATTATCTGAGATGGCCAGACATTCTATAAGCACTAACCCTAGAGTGGCCACTGATATTTGCTCCCGTTATGTGGGAGGGAATCCTATCTACATCACTACCATCTCTATGATTGCTTCTTATTGTTTCCGATAAACGCCTTTATTGCTATCCAGACACGGTGTAGTGTTTGACGATATCAAAACACAATACTCCACAACTAGAGTATCTAGTGATTTAAAGTCTAGAGACCACAATGCCATTGTCACTACGAGAAGCGCTTGTGACTCTTACATAACTTGTATGCATCCTTCTCGTGGTGGGTCAATCTAGCATGCCATTACCCATAATGCATACCCATGTGTTAGACTTGATATATCCTTATCGATCTACCCACATACTAGTCTATAGTTGATCGTCCTATAATCAATTTAAATGACTATGAATAATTTTAGATAAACAACTCATTGTAATCTAAGGACTTCATTATATTAAATATCTCCATAAATAATACAATGATTATTCTTGACAAAATAATGTTCATACTAAATAAGATTTCCTCTAGGGAATCTAGTCCTAACAGTCTCCCACTTGCACTAGAGCCAATCTGGTGCATCTCGTATGCCAATAGATCTAGTGTCCCTCCATGCTTGCACTCAACAAGCGACTTTGTGAGTGGATCTGAAAAATTCTCATCTGTAGGAATCTTTCATATCTTCACATCTCCTCGATCGATGATCTCTTGAATAATATGGAACTTTCTGAGTACGTCCTTGGATTTTTGGTGTGACCTGGTTTCCTTGGATTGTGCGATCGCCCTAGTGTTGTCAAAATACAATTCTACTACATCCACAATACTAGGAACCACACCAAGCTCAGTAATGAACTTCCTAATATAAACACTCTCCTTTCCTGCGCCATTCCGAACAACGTACCCACCCTCATTTGTAGAATCAGTAACCGTCTCTTGCTTGGAACTCTTCCAGCTCACAGCTCCTCCATTCAGGCAAAACACGAATCTTGACTGCGATCTGAAATCATCTTTGTCGGTTTGGAAGCTTGCGTCAGTGTAACCCCTTACACGTAGCTCTTCCTACCCTCCATATATCAAGAACGCATCCTTAGTTCTTCTCAAGTACTTAAGGATGTTCTTGACATTAATCTAGGGACTCTCACCCGGATTGGACTGGTATCTGCTTTCCATACTCAATGTGTATGACACATCTGCTCTGGTACATAACATGGCGTAATGATGGATCCTATGTTTGAGGCATAGAGAACCCTACTCACGCATTCCTTCTCAATCTCATTGGAGGGACAATCAGCCTTAGAAATGGTGATTTCATGCGACATAGGCAAGAATTTCTTCTTGGAATCTTGCTTGTTAAACCGTTTTAATACCTTGTCTATATATGTACTTTTACTTAGGACGAGCATCTTCCTCGACCTATGCCTATGGATCTTGATACAAAGCATATAAGTTGCATACCCTATGTCCTTCATTGAGAAAGATTTCCCTAGCCAATCTTTAACATATTGCAAGGTAGGAATGTCGTTTCTAATGAGTAGTATGTCATCCACATACAAGACCAGAAACACAATAGAGCTCCCAATAACACTCTTGTAGAGACAAGGTTCATCTTCGTTCTTGATGAAGCCAAACTCTTTGACCACATCATCAAAACATTGATTCCAACTCCTAGAAGCTTGCTTGAACCCATAAAAGGATCGATGCAACTTATACACCTTATGGGTATGCTATGGATCTCCAAACCCCTCTGGCTGTGTCATGTAAACACCCTGAAGGAGTTTTCCATTCAAAAATTTGTTTTAACATCCATCTGCCAAATTTCATAATCGTAATAAGCTGCAATCGCAAGATACGATGGATTTGGTTATTGCGACTGGGAAAAGGTTTCATCATAGTCAATACCATGAATCTGTCTAAATACTTTATCCACCTATCGGCCCTTATAGGAAATCACATTGCCATCCATGTCGGTCTTCTTCTTGATGATCCACTTGCACCCTATGGGCGGAGCCCTGCCCTTGGGGTGATTCCACCAAAGTCCATACTTTGTTGGTATACATGGATTCCATTTCGGATCTCATCGCTTCAAGGCACTTTTGAGAGTCTGGCCCTTTCATGGCCTATTCATAGGCGGCATGTTCATTATCCATGAGTGATGCGTCAACGGGCTGAGTCACGAGCCGTCGATACCTCTCTGGCTCCTAGCGCACCCTACTAGACCTACGAAGTTCTTGTGTCACTTGAGCAGCTTGCTCCACAACAATCTGTGGTTCCTGTTCATGTTCCACTGTTGGATCAGTTATTTGTGGTTCTTGAACTTCTTCAGTTTCTACATTCCTCCCACTTGCTTCTTAAGAGACAAATTATCTTTCTAGAAACACACCGGACCAGGCAACAAACACTTGTTCTCGAGTGGATTGTAGAAATAATATATATTCGTTTCCTTAGGGTATCCCACAAACTTACACTTATCCGAATTTGGTCTGAGCTTGTATGTCTGTAAACGCTTTACATGGACATCGCAACCCCATATCCTCATGAAAGACACTGTGGGACGCCTCCCAATCCACATATCATATGGAGTCTTCATGACTGATTTAGATGGAACACGGTAAAGGGTGAAAGCTTCACATAATAGCGTATGTCCCCAAAATGATAGTGAAAGATCAATTTGACACATAATAGATCAAACCATGCCCAATAGTGTTCGATTTCTCCTCTCGAACACGCCATTCCACTGCGGCGTTCCCGGTGGAGTGAGTTGGGACAAGATCCCACACTGTCTAAGATAGTCATCAAAATCTTGGCTTAAGTAGTCTCCTCCACGATCCGATCAAGGAGCCATAATAATTTTGCCAAGTTGCTTCTCTACTTCATTCTTGAATTCTTTGAACTTTTCAAAGGATTTGGATTTGGCCTTCATAAGGTATACAAATCCATATCTACTGAAATCATCAGTAAATATAACGAAATAAAGGTAACCACCTCTTCCAGGCATGGAAAATAGCCCACAGACATCAGTATGCACGAGAGCCAATAGCTCACTGGTCCTCTCTCCTTTCTTCTTGAAAGGGGAATTTGTCAGCTTTCCAAATAAACAAGACTCATATGTCTCATATGTTTCATAATCAAATGAGTTTAGGAATCCATCCTTATCGAGTCTAGAAATGTGTTTCTCGGTTATATGGCCTAAACGACAGTGCCATAGATATGTAGGATTTAAATCATTAGTTTTAATCCTCTTGGCATTTATGTTATATAAGGAATTACTTAAATCAAGTATATACAATCCATTAGAAAAAAGTGCATTACAGTAATGCATACCCTCAAAATAAACGGAACAACATTTGTTATTTATTGTGATAGAAAAACCTTTCTCGTCCAAACCAGAAATAGAAATAATGTTTCTTCTCATAGCAGGCACATAATAACAACTGTCTAATTCTAAAATAATTCCAGAAGGTAAAGATAACTCATAAATTCCTAATGCTAATGCAGCAACTCTTGCTCCATTCCCCACGCGCAAGTCTATCTCCCCTTTAGCTAGTCGCCTGGTTCTCTTTAGATCCTGCACATTTCGACAAATGTGATATCCACATCCAATATCCAATACCCAAGATGAAGAGATAGACAAATTGACATCCATAACAAAAATACCTGGTGGTGGTGGAATAACTTCCAAGCCTTTTATCCTCCAGATACTTTGGTCAGTTTCTCTTCTAGTGTCCAGGGTGACTGCAGTAGTGACACTCACCCTCTGTCATGACATTGGTCACCGCACCAGCGGAAGGGCAACCTCCTTGGGTTTTGCAGCTGCCTTGCTTTTCCTTTGGAGGTAGATGCAACTCGCTTTCTCTTTCCTTTGTTCACCATCATTATGGTCTTACACTTTTCCTTGCTGATGTTGTGTTCAGCTGTCCTCAACATATAGAGCAAATCTGGTAGAGGCTTGTTGATCTCATTCATGTTATATCTCATGATGAACTGTCCATAACTATCCGGCAACGATTGCAGGATGAGATCAGTGGCCAACTCTTGACCCACCAGATACCCAAGACGTGTGAGATTCTCCAAGTGCGTGATCATACACAGTACATGAGTTCTCGCAGGGTTTCCTTCTGACATATGAAATTTTAAAAATGTCTTAGATACTTCATGCCGCTCATGTCTTGCTTGCTCTTGGAAGAGATGTATCGAATGTATGATCATATCATACGCCTCCATGTTCTCATGTTGCTTCTGAAGCTCGGAGTTCATGGTACAAAGCATGCGGCAAGTCACATAATTACATCGTCTAAAATCTTTGATGTGCCTTCACAGCTGCAGCACTGTTATTTTCAGGCCCCTCGGGAACTGGCCCATCTAGAATGTACAATTTCTTTTCTTGCTTGAGAACAATTCTCAAGTTTCGGTACAAGTCTAGAAAGTTAATTCCATAAATCTTTTTCTTCTCAAGGACTGATCGTAGGGATTGAGATGAATTCGATTAATTATTTGCCATTTGAATTCTACAAAATGAGATATATACAAGTTTTAGTATTTTGTGAACAAATCACAACATTTAATAATGGCTAGATTATTAAACATAGCTTCCACTATTTTTCTCTGATTAATAACCCTCTATATAATGCGTAAAATGTCATTATATTTTCTAGTGGGCCAAGATCCGTATTTCACCTCTTCTTGAGCTTGCTTCAGCAAGTCACCCAAAAATTAGTTATTTAGGTAGGAACAACTTCCAATTGCTCCTATGCAATTCTCGGTTCAATTGGGAAAATAACTCCTTATTTATCTATCCCATAGATAATCCCAATTGATTGCATCTAGGCTTTCAATCCTATTGAAGTAGCCTAGTTGCGCCCAACCTCTTATTTCAACAATAGCACATTACTAGCTTGTGCCGTCGTGTCACATCATGATGAACCAAGTCCCCTTGCTTTGGCAAACCCAATCTTGATAGATCCTGATCATGACGAGTGTTTAAAGCAAGAGAAGGAAAAACGCAATATTTTCACCTTGAGGGATTTTTCCTTTAATTTTACATGTTTTGTTGATCCATATAAACTAATTTACTTATTTGGGTTGGGCAGTCCCAAAATAGAAGATCCGGTTTTTATTATTATCTTGTTACAATGTGCATGCATTATCCATACACCAAGAATAAATAACAAGACAATAAGTAAAAAAACCACAAAAGTAAATAAATGTGATGCGGTTATGGCCTTCTAACTAAGATATTCTCAAGCCAATGAGAATATCTATAAGCCTTAAAAATAGCAAGCGCATATCCATGTGCCTCCATCGTTTAGTCCATGCGCCTTAGCTTGTGGAATGTCGCCATCTTGTGGTTCATTCAATTCTTTAGGCTTCTTCTCCATGTCTTGGCTATAATCTAACTATCTAATACTAGCTAGCATCTATACTAAATAGAGAGACCTTACAAGTTGAGGAGAAGACGACTCGCTGGCCATAAAACCTAATTAATTAATTATTATAATAAAACCAAACCACAAAAATAAACATCTACAACATCCATATCTAAGGCCATATCCAATCACTATGTGTGCAACAGCCCGGGATCTCGGTTCAGTGTTAATGCGACTATCGATAACCAAAAGTAGAAATATAGTTACAAATATTACATTTTATTTTAGAAATACACAAACTTGAGAAGATAAGTTCACAAATGTAATGTGTTTGAAATAAACTATGTGATCTAATCTCAGCTAAACGTCTCTGTCTCGATCCGCGTTCCCATCCCCGACCTTGAGTGATGACCTGCGGTTTTAAAATGGCAAGAGCCGACGCAGTTTTGAAGAAATAATCAGTAAAAACTGAGTAAATACACACTACGACATGTAAAGCAACGAGTGGCACGGAAGCATGAGTTGAAGCAAATAAAGAGATTTGAAAATCAATGAGAAAAAGAGTTGGAGCAATTCGGAACATTTATGAGTAATCGCGTAGCGAGAGCCATCATCTTTAAAACATTTATAAACCACAAGTAGTCAACATATTCTTAAACAAGTAGGATATCAACAGTAAACAAGTCCATTTGACCTGATAATGATATTAAATCACAAGTAGCCAAAGCTTTTCAAATCATTTGATTAGATTAGGCAATCAAGAGCCACAAACGACATCAATAAGTAGTCAAATTTTAATTTCGACTTCAATCAACAGTTTAATTTAGCTGAGGCGTGTCAAGAGCCACCAGCAGGATCGATGTAAACAGAGGGATCACGAAATAATCACTAAGGGTTCCTTCTAGGGTCTATCAAACCCTATTTCACCCGAGCGTTAAGGGAGCCCATTCGTCAACCCCGCTCACAACATTAGCTAAAAGGCCTTAAGTGTCGACACCCCTATACCGTAGTGACCCTTACAAGTATAAGTAGCACTCTATAGCTCTATAAACCCCTTGGCCTCAATATCTTGATACATTTTGGCTCATCGGGGGCGGATTTTTGAACATTGACGTTCTATCCAATAATAAGAAGCATTGCTTCAATGGTCTTAGCCATACGAAAATGGAGGATCGCTTGATGCCTCCCATTAATAACAGTACTCTGTACATCGTCCTAAGTCTATTAGAGGTATTTTATGTCTTCTCTTTCACATAAACATAATTAGAATATCAACATTTCACAAGTAATTTCCGAGAGTTCTCAAAGGAGATGAAGAAAATAGTTTGACAACTTTCGAATAGAAAACATGCTTTCTCATACTTTTTCATATAACAAGCATTCGTTTGAAACATCACACACATGCGCACATTTGATATGAAAAGGCCGTACATATGTACTTACCTCTGAGCCATGAAAGGCGCGAAGCAACGCTAGCAATCCTACAACGCTCGTCTCCGAGTCTCACAATAAACGCAGCAACACGAAAACGTACGTCTACTTCGAACGATCCTTAACGTCGGCTGGATATAAACAAGTCAAGTATACAACCTATTAGCATATATCCTCTATATGAGGTTTTATGCAATAATGCAATAAAATGCAGGTCACGCAAGCTAACTTGACCAAAATGCCCCTAATACTTTGAAACTGTCCAGTACAGTCCCTGATTGTGCCTGGACCCCATATTACACTCATACTGGCCCAACCACATCCAAGAATGACTCTTAACTCATCCATATGAACTTAGCATTGAAATCTACAACTTTCAATAAATTGCACTTAGGCCCCTAAAGTTTGCTAAAATTGCAAAAAGACCCCCACATTTGACTTGGTCAACCCTAGCCCAGAATTACATACAAGTACTCCAAATACGCATACAAGACATGCTGAGAAACTCCAAGTTACTAAACGAAACCCAATTCAATTCTAAGTGAAATTACTATTTTGCCCCTCCTATACAGTTCTGTCAAACTAGGGTTTTTGAAAAGTCAAACTTGGTCAAACTTGATATATAGGCTCATAATATGAATACGAGCAAGTTTCGTGAAGAACACTAAGGCTAGAAATGTCATTTAGAGTGTCGAATTCAAAAGTCAAATTTAGAAGAAAGTCGACTCAACTAGTCAACTTTAGAGCTGATTTGTAATCAATTGAGGGGGATACTTGAAAATCTGAGAATAGGGTTTTGAAGACGATAGTTCAAGGATTCCAGAACATATTTGAACTCCTAAAAACTCCAAGTATTCAAAGAGATATCGCTACTCAAAGTTGGACAAAAATCACGATTCAATACTTAGAAAAATTCGAGAGAGTTTTATGAGTTGAAACTAGCAACTTTAGGCTCGTTTTGTGAGAAATCCGTTATAAATTTGAACATGACCCAGAGACGATGATTTGAAGTATTATATACCAGCTACATATAGGAGAAAACAGATCTAAATTTCATTAAGTTTTGAAGAAGATACAAGGGTTAGAAAATGGGTGTTTCACCATAGCATCCTATACTTAGAAAAATTTTGAGCACTCACAGCCAAGAACACATCAAACCAGCCCACTTCAAGACCAAATTTAGATGGATTAGACTTGGAATCAAACAAACAAATCTGAATGAGAGTTATAGAGCTATGTCCAGGCTTTCCAGAAAGGTAAGAATCATCGAAAACGGATTAAAGACGAGAAAGATACAAGAGTCCAAAGTTGATGAAAAACTAGGATTTCAACACTTTGAAAATTCTGCACTTGGACAGATTCAACAACAGAAAACACAGCAACTTCAACTCAATTTTCAGGTGGTTTAGAGACAGAATTGGACAAAACTTAAAACACGAAAGTTGTAGCCAATTGTCTGAGGTTTCCAGAAAGTCCTGAATCGCTCAAAACGGATTAAAATTGAGAGAGATATGATCATTTGAACAGGGGCTGTTTATGCATGACGGGAAAACGAACTAAGAGTAAAAAATGAAATCAAACTCGACTCTAACAACAATCTGGGCAGATTTGGATCATTCAAACAGGTTCACGACATGATTGGGAGCAATTTGATGCATAGAACGCGAAATTTGGTGGAGAAATGAAGCTTACCCATGGTTTGGTCGGCCATGGAGTTTTCCGGCGACTTTGCCGCTTGGTTTCCGGCGATCCCGACCCTCATCTGTGATTTCTGGGTTGAAACAAAGTTATGGGTTCTACTCCTCGCTCCTCAGGGGTCACAATGCCGCAAGAATTAACGATTTTGCTCAACAAACGAAGAAGATTGAAGTTTTCCGGCGTTCATGGTGCTTCCCGTCGGCGGCACGAACCCAGAACCCGACGACCTCTTTTCCCGACGAATTACAACCAACAATCGGTACCCCTGAGCTCGCCATAGCCTCAGCAACACGGAAACAACACTCAATCCCTCTGAATTACAACGTACAGAACGAATTAACCAAATTGAAAGCTAGGGTTCCTCACCTTCGAATGCCGTTTTCTCTCTCGATATCCAATGAAACTTCAAATTGCTTTGTGCGTTTTGCTCCCCCCATCACCCTCTATCTCCAGCTATAACAGTTTTTGAAATGGCAAAGTCGTGGTGGTGCTAGGGTGGTAGTGGTGGTGGTTGTTCTTGTGTAGGATGAAGATGATGAAGATGAGAGAGAGAGAGAGAGAGAGAATTTTTTTTTTCTCAGATTATGCTGGTGAAGAGGGGAGTTGGAGGAGTTGACTTCTTATCTAGTGAGGTGTCTAATTGGGTTGAACAAGTGGCATTCATGCAAGGGGGGTGAAAGTGTAGTTTTCCAAACTTTAGTGTACAACTAGAATTAGAGGTTCCTACTTAATTTCGGATAATTGCACAACCACCCCGAACATCGCTAGTGCTCCAAAATCATTCTAACGACTCCCAAATATTGCAAACACTCCGAAGTTCCAACTTTAAAGCCGTGACAAAAATATTTACAAAATCGCCCCCAAAGTCTTGATATTGCACTTAGAGCTCGCTTGAGAAATAGGGGTGTTACAATGTGAAAGAACGTAATACAATTAAAATCCAACTTTAACGCGCTTGGTCAATTTTAGCTGATATTGAGATTTACTAGGGTCAAAACGGTCCAAGAGGCCCACCAAACCTGTATGTTCAGCTTGTTTCAAAGGCTTGAAACAGCTTGTCTGTTCAAGGCCTTGAAACTACTTTCAAAGGTTTGAAATATACAGTGCAGTATACAGCATGAACTAAGGGGGAGTATTGATTTTATTCTGACTCCTAAACGCCTATACTTGATTATGTTTTATTTGATGATGAAAGAAAACTATTTTGATGATCTAAACTGTGGCTAATCCATCTCCTTCAACAAGTTTTTGCAGGGATAAGTTGTTACCTATTTTGCAGGGATAATTTCCTAAACTATGCTCTTGCAGAAAAGGAAACTGGATTGATAAATTGGTTTCGTGATTATGAAAACATGACTGGACCTTTCTTACATACTCAGATACAAGATCCAGTCAATATCTTTGAAGATATTGAGCAACTAGCCGTTGGGAAGAGATGTTAGACAAGTCAAGATTCGCAGCAGATTTTTAGGAGGTTTGTTATGAGAAGATATTAAAGATCTGTAACTCAAACTAACTGCATAAAAGGGAATGACTGAAGAATTTGAAGAAGAGACACGAAAACGGAGACTAGGACATTCTCAGGATTGACAAGCAACACACAAGAAGATCCATTTCATTCAATCCACTCTTTAGAAGATCACCGCACATTCAACTGCTTCATCAGTTCTCAGTGCTCTTCTTCCTGATCTATATTTATATATCATTTAGATAATACTTGTTACATCTTATTCTCGCGAGTTTTTCAAGTGAATAGTAGATCATTATGTTGAATCATTTAGCTAGAGAAGGTACTAGATAGGTTAGTGAGAACTACAAGTTGTAACAGAGTAAGGGAACTCTCTGTGCTCGAGATCTAGGGCTGAGTTGTTGATTAATAAGAATTGAGTTGAAAATCCTGCAGGGATCAAATCCCAGAGGTAGATACGTAGGTCCAAGTGGACTGAACTCTATAAATTTAAGTGTCTCTTGCATCTATCTTGCTGTTATTTACTTAGCTTATTTGTTGTGAAAAAAGTTTTTAATCTCAAGGTTTTGAAAGACATTTCAAGGCCTTGAAAACTCTCAGCATTCTTTCTGTTATCTGTTTTGATTCCAAGAACTTGAAACTCATTTCAATGCCTTGAAATACTCTCAGCTTTACACAACATTCTTTGAAACCGCTCTTTTAGAAAAAGTTGCAAAAATTGTCATAATCTGTTCAACCCCCCCCCCCCTTCTAGATTATTGATACTTATTACTACCTAAATTATTGTATTTCAATTGGTTTAAGAGCTTGTGATAGCTCGCAGATAGAGTTAGTTTGGGACGCCTTTTTATCATTGGTTCTGACCCTGTTGAGATTGATTTTTCCTATTTTCAGTCAGTTTTCCACTTGATAGAGGAAAGAGGACGTTGAAAGCATAATTACTATATTTGAGTAATTTCATTCATAATTTGGTTTATTAGATATGATCGCGGGTACTTGTTGTTGTGCGCAGGAAATAGGTACCGGAAATGCATGAAAGAGGCTTGGAATGGAGGCAGCGTATCAAGAAGTCAAAGCATAAAAACTCAGAAAAGACTAAGTATGTGCGTTCAAACGCACAGCTTACAGCAGCAGAAGAAGACAGGGAACATAGGCAGAAAGACTGACCAAGGGTGTGCGTTTAGTAGAGTTACTCACACACACCTATTCCTCCCTTTTACAGCTTTACATTTAGTCTCGATTCTCAAAAATTAAAAATTGTCTTGTTCTCGTGTGTTCGATAATCAGAGTCACAAATACGTTCTCTATATTACTTGATCATACACTTGCGAAAAAAGCACATCGATTTGCGCTATCAAGTGTTTGGCGCCGTTGCCGGGGACAGTGACGGTTTCTCTTAAGGAATCAGAATTAGTTTCGGAGTTTTTTCTCTGATTTTTATATTTTCTCTTATCTTATTTCTCTTCAACTTTATTTTTCAGGCCATTCTAAGTGTATGCCCAGAAGGCCTCGCGATTTGGTGCCACTACTCGAAGATCCGGAGAAACTTTTCCGAGAGCAAAACAGCAGACACCGAGCGAAGATGTCTGAACACGGAGATGATACACCCACAGAACCAGAGACACCCACCCACCCCAGATGGCTCGCTACATTGAGGATCTGATTGCAGCAGGCTTTGCTGCCCAGAACAACCAGAGAACCTACAACAGATCTGGTAGGGCGATAGTTGAGAATTTCGAAGTTCCTACTGAAGGACATGAGCCAGCCATATTAGTGCCTCCAATAACAGCGGAGCACTTCGATCTGAAATCATCCACTATCCAAACTGCCTAGACCCATTTTCCGTTCAATGGGAAAGTTGACGAAGACCCGAACAACTTCCCCGAGAAGTTTGAAGATTACTGTAACAAGATCAAATACAAAGGAGTTGAATTGGACACACTAACATTGATCTTGTTTCCCTACTTCTTGTTCGGGACAGCAAAGGACTAGCTGGAAGCCAGAACACCGAGATCCATCACAACCTGGGAAGGCTATGTTTCTGACTTTTTGGCAAAATTATACCCTGCTTCTCGGGTTATTAAACTTCAAAGTGAAATATTGTCTTTCAAACACATGATAGGCGAGACGGTGGTAGACGCATGGGACAGGTTGATGAGACTTAATCAAAGAATCCCTAATCATTGCTTTGGGGACGCGAAAATTCTGCAAGTGTTCTACCATTCTCTGGATAGAGAGAATGCTAACAGGATTGAAAAGGAAGCTGGGGGTAATTTTCTATACCATGTGGATAAAGATGGAGCCTATGAGCTGATGAAGCAACTAGCCAAACAGGATACTCCCCTGTTTGATGAACGCAGACTCACAGCACTAGCAGAACCAGTGGCTGACGATCGAATTGACAACCTCACGAAAGTGGTGTAAGACCTAGTCAAGAAGTTCTACACAGAAAAGAAGACTGTAGCAGCAGTGGACGAACCAGACTTGGATGCAGCCATCCAGGAACTTCAGAATGAGGACGCAAATTATGTGCAGCGATGGTGGGATCCAAGCCGCTACAGACCAGGCACACGTGACCATCCTGGGTTCCGGTACGGAAACCCTAACGCATCAGTCTATGCACCAGGTTTTCAGCACAGGCCACAGATATAGCAGGCAGCCCCTACAAAGCAAGCACCAGCAGCACAACCACAGCTTCTCC
Organism: Linanthus parryae; assembly: GCA_023055425.1. Taxonomy (NCBI): domain Eukaryota; kingdom Viridiplantae; phylum Streptophyta; class Magnoliopsida; order Ericales; family Polemoniaceae; genus Linanthus; species Linanthus parryae. Next base: position 88,324,351 of record JALGPY010000006.1, on the reverse strand, counting down.
TATCAATACAGCATTTTGAGAACTACATGGAAAAATTTAATAAACAATGGGAAGCCAAATTCTCGCAGATTGATTCACTCACTGCTGATGTAAGTCAAATGAAAATTGCGATCTGCAACTTGGAAGTACAGAATGGTCAGCTCGCACAGAATCAGGCAGAAAGAGTTCCAGGGAATCTACCATCAAAGACAGTGAACGATCCATGCGCTCAGATCAATGCCATCACCACTCAGAGTGGAGTTGCACTACAGGATCCGCCGTATCCCAGTCATGCACGTGCAGAAAAATTAAAGAATATTGAACACAAAGTTTTTGAGAGGGAAGTCACTTCAACCGTCAGCCCCCAGCTGAAAGGCTCGGTCGGACAAGATGCAGTACAAACTGATAAGGGTAAACAAGACACAGTGCCAATTTCCAAGGAGGTACCATACCCTTTGAAGACACGCAAGAGGGATGATAGCAAAGACTACGCCAGATTTCTCAAAGTATTCAAGCAGTTGTAGATCAACATACCATTTCCCGAGGCGTTAGCTAAATGCCCACATACACAAAATTCCTCAAGGACATACTGTATGGAAGGAGGCGAATGAGTGACTTCGAAGCAGTAAATCTGACGGCAAAAGTGAGCAGTTGTGTGAACGGGCTACTACTGAAAAAGAAGGACCCTGGCAGTTTTGTGATTTCGGTAATCCTAGGTAGTGCGTACACAGGAAAGGCTCTGTGTGACTTAGGGGCCAGCATTAATCTGATGCCGCTGACTATCTTTAATAGTTTGGGGGGTCAGGGACCCCAGACCAACCAGAATCATGCTTCAGATGGCTTACAGATCCGTAAAACCTGCTTATGGAGTAATTGAAGACATTCTTGTGAAAGTTGGAGAACTAATATTTCCAGCAGATTTTGTGATTCTGGATATGGAGGCAGGGGAAGGTCCGCTCATTCTGGGCAGACCATTCCTAGCAACTGGAGACGCCATCATAAACTGCACGAGTGGAGAGCTATCTATGCAAATAAATGAAGAAAAAGTAAAATTCAATGTTTTCAAGTCTCTCCAGCTCCCAGATTATTATGGTCATGAGAACTGTTTTGCTGTGGAAGTAATTGATGAAGGCCAGGAAAACGAAGAAATGGATGAACTATGGGCAGAGCTTGAGGACATGTACCTAGAGGAAAAGGAGGAGCACCAGGATGAGCAGGCCATGAGAACTGAAAGTTGGACCACTTTATATAAAGATGGAGAAGGCGAGCAGAAAATGGCTATGGTCCCATCACTCAAGGACCACCAGTCCTGGAGTTGAAACAGCTCCCAGACCACCTCAGGTATGCATACATTGGTGAAAACAATACTCTGCCAGTAATTGTCTCGTCTCTTCTATCTCAGGAACAGGAACAGAAGCTGCTGGAAGTACTGAAAGAGGATAAAGAGGCTATTGGATGGACAATTGCTGATATCAAGGGAATCAGTCCCGACTGCTGCATGCACAAGATCAGGATTGAAGAGGGAAATAAGCCAGTAATTCAGCCTCAACGGAGACTGAATTCGATCATGAAAGACGTTGTGCGCGAGGAGGTCATGAAGTGGCTGGAAGCAGGGATCATATACCCCATATCATATAGCCCCTGGGTTAGTCTTGTCCAGTGTGTACCTAGAAAAGGGGGTATTCCAGTGGTACAGAATGCTGATCAGGAACTGATCGCTCAGCGCACGGTTACAGGCTGGCAAATCTTCATGGACTACTGGAAGCTGAATGACGCAACACTGAAAGACCACTTTCCGCTACCGTTCATGGACCAGATGCTGGACAGATTGGCTCACCATGCCTATTAATGTTTTCTTGACGGGTACTCCAGGTACAACCAGATCTACATTAATCCTGAAGATCAAGAAAAGACGACGTTCTTTTGCCCAAATGCTACGTTCGCCTTTAGATGTATGTTATTTGGATTGTGTAACGCTCCAGCAACATTCCAGCGATGCATGATGGCAATTGTTTCATATTTGATCGAGAAAAATCTGGAAGTTTTCATGGATGATTTTTCACTGTTTGGGGAAAGTTTTGAAGACTGTCTGTACCATCTGGTCGGAGTTCTGATCCGCTGCAGGAAGACTAATTTGGTACTAAATTGGCAAAATGCCACTTCATGGTTACTGAAGGCATTGTGCTGGGACACAGGATTTCTAGGAAGGGCTTAGAGGTGGACAGAGCAAAGATAGAAGTGATAAAGCAACTTCCATACCCAACCACAGTAAAGGCGATCAAGAGTTTTTCGGGCCATGCAAGGTTTTACAGAAGATTCATCAAAGACTTCTCCAAAATTAAAAACTCATTATGTAATTTTTTGGGAAAAGATGTTCCATTTGTATTCGACGAAGCCTGCATAAAAGCATTTGACGTACTCAAAGATCGGCTAACCCCTGCACCAATAATCACGACTCCAGATTGGTCACTCCCATTCGAACTTATGTGCGATGCCAGTGACTATGCAGTTGGAGCAATTTTGGGGCAGTGAAAAGAGTAAGTCTGCAGTGTGATTTACTATGCCAACAGAGTTCTGAATGAAGCACAAATTAACTACGGGACTACAGAAAAAGAGCTGATGGCAGTACTTTTTGCTTTGGAAAAATTCAGATCTTATCTGGTGGGGTCAAAAGTTATCATCTTCACTGATCACAGCGCATTGAAGTACATGCTGGAGACGAAGGATGCAAAGCCACGGCTACTGCGTTGGATTCTGCTGATGAAGGAATTCGATGTTGAAATCAGGAACAAAAAGGGAGTTGAGAATGTGGTGGCTGATCATTTGTCTCGCCTGGAGCACCCAACTGAGGAGTCAGTACCAATTCAAGAAAACTTCCCTGGCGAGCATATCATGAAGGTCAAAGCCAATAAACAACCCTGGTACTATGCCATAGCCAATTATTTGGTAAACGGAGCACTCCCTGAAGACATCACCCCTCTGAAGAAAAAGAAGTTTATCTCATAATGCAGGCACTATTTCTGGGATGAGCCTTTTCTGTTCAAACAGAGGGCAGATAACATTCTGCGACGTTGTATCCCATGTCACGAGATTTTGGGGGTAATCCAGCACTGTCACTCAGCACAGTATGGAGGTCACTTCTGCGGACCCAGGACAACTTAAAAAGTTCTGCAATCATGTTTTTTTTCCAACAATTTTCAAAGATTTCCACAATTATGCACAGAGCTATGACCGCTGCCAGCGCACATGAAATATTTCCAGACGGAATGAGATGCCCATAACACTTTGGCAAGAGGTGGAACCTTTCGATGTTTGGGTTATAGATTTCATGGGCCCTTTTCCGTCTTCCCTGGGTAATCTGTATATCCTTATGGCAGTTGATTATGTGTCGAAGTGGGTGGAAGCTATGGCCAGCCAGAAAAATGATGCGGCAACAGTGGAGCGATTTCTCAAGCGCAACATTTTTACCAGATTTGGAACACCAAGAGCCATGGTCAGTGATGAAGGCTCTCACTATATTAATAAAATCTTTGTTAAAGTTTTAAAGCATTATGGGTTGTCTATCCATAAGGTATCACTGCCTTACCACTCTCAGGTGAATGGGCAAGCAGAGGTGTCAAACGGGGAAATCAAGAGCATATTGGAAAAAACGGTGAATTCAGGACGTACAGATTGGTCCTTGAAGCTTAATGATGCGCTCTGGGCGTACAGAACAGCCTACGAGACCTCGCTGGGAATGTCCCCATACCAGCTGGTTTTTGGTAAGGCCTGTCACCTACTAGTGGAATTAGAACACAAAGCTTACTGGGCAATCAAGCAGCTTAATATGGATCATATTTTATCTGGAGATAAGAGAAAGATGGCAGTGCTCGAATTGGAGGAATTTCGTAAGACAGCTTATGAGAGCAAAGATCCATAAAGAATAAACGAAGAAATGGAATGACAACCGCATTCTACCGAAGAAGATAGAAATTGGGCAGAAGGTTCTCCTTTACAACTCAAGGATGAAATTCTATCCAGAGAAGCTGCGCTCGAGATGGTCTGGACCATTTATTGTGAAAGAAATTACATCATGGGGAGTCGTGGAGCTGGAAACCCAAGGGACAATATAGTTTTTAAGGTAAATGGGAACAGAATCAAGCCATACAGAAATCCGCATGAGATAATGGAGGTAGAGGCCATCTACCTCGACATGCCCTGACCAACAACGAGGTAACAAATTCGGGTTGTCGAATGTAAATCACAAGCGCTGGTTGGGAGGCAACCCAACGTAGAGTAGTAGTAGTTTTTACATACAGTACTTTAGTATTTAAATAAAAAGTTCATAAAAAGAGAGAAAAGTGAGAAGAGGTGTCGAATGCTGAATTTAGTGTTTCGATGAAACATGAGCAATTTTTGCAAGAATTGGAGTTTGTGTTCAAACGCAGATTTGTGCGTTCAAACGCAGCTGTGCGTTTAAACGCAGATCTGTGCGTTCGAACGCAAGAGGCCACATCATAAAAAATTGATAGAAAAAAAATGGAACAGTCAGAAGCAGGAGTTGTGTGTTCAAACGCAGAAGACCTGCGTTCAAACGCAGAGGTGCGTTCAAAGGCAGAAGGGCCGCGTTGAAACGCTGAAACTCCAGGAAGAATTTTGACCAACTAATGTGCGTTCAAACGCAGAAGTTGTGCGTTCAAACGCACACAAAAGAAGAAGAACAAATTTTTAGATTAACAGATGTGCGTTCAAATGCAAGACGTGCGTTCAAACGCAGAAGACTTTGACTGAAATTTTGAGGAGAAAGAATGTGCGTTCAAACGCAACATGTGCGTTCAAACCCAGAAGAATTGTTCCATAAATTTTCTAGAGAGGAGATGTGAGTTCAAATGCACATCATCAGAGATTTGCAGAAATTCCGGAAATTGAAGCTCTGCGTTCAGACGCAAAATGTGTGTTCAAACGCACATCATCACCAGCCCAAAAATTCAAGCAGCTAAACAGTTATGCGTTCAAACGCACATCATTAAGACTCAAAAAATTTTTAGAACATGAAGCACTGCGTTAAAACGCATGATGTGAGTTAGAACGCACAATGAGAGGGATCAAAAAAAATTGAAAATTTTTGAAAATTTTTGAATTTCAGGGGCCAATCTGAAATTTCTGAGAGTTCGTCTATATATACTGTACGGCTGAAAGTGACCCATTTTCACTTTCAGCCAAACAGTTTCAACTTTCTCTCTAGAAAGTTCTCTCTGCCCTAGTCAGCCGCCAGTCAACTCCGGCGACTTCCATAAGACCACCAGACTACCCAAAAACAGTGTGGGGGTGACCAAACCAGGAAGATCAGTCAGTTCCAGATCTACATGAGAGACATTTTTCAGATCTGTACCCGTAAGATTACTCCGGGTACTCAGGTTCTATTTTTTTTTTCTCTCTCTGCAGATTTATTTTTTCTGTCTTTTTATTTTCTGAAATGGATGTGGACAAACCCTACATGCGGCCAGATAGGGCCATTGCTCCTTTGAATATCATAGATTGTAGGTTTTAGAGGGAGGACCATTTCTGTGACCATAGGTTCGTCAACAAAGAGGCCCACCGTTACTTTCTGCAGGAAAAAAAGATTAAGTGTGACATACCGGCTGAGAGAACTTTTCCCTGGGATATTGTGTCTATGGGGCAAGACCTGTTCAACTACACCGACAAGGGCAGTTTGGGATTTGATCACCGGGTTTACCAATATTCAGGTCGGTTCTGTACTCGCTAAGGAGAGTTTTAGCAATCTCCAGCAGTGCACGAACAGCGAGGCCCAGTCCATAGAGTGGATTTACTGCAGGAAGACATGGATTAGGATCACCCAGAGAGTATCCGAGAAAGTTTAGGACTTGAGTTGGTGTTGGAAGACTGCCAATTTCAGGAACTAAGACTTCACCCTTCTGAACAACTTAGTGACCAGATTCTCCAGACTCTGTGTGCGGGTGTGCCGGGCGCTGCGTGGCACTACCCCGAACGGAGTCCAGCCGATAGGAAACTCCCTGCTACATACCTAATTCGGGAGGCGAGATGGTGGACTGAGTTGGTCAACTACCGATCGTGGGAATTCGGCACATGACTCGGATGGATTATGATGTTGCACTTTTAGTTTTCTGTTTGATGACCCCGAGAGCCAGTCAGCCTTCCGGATATTATTTGTGAGTTTTTTTCCGGAGAGGATGGAGGTTACTAGTAGGAAGGGGTTGCGTCTTTTGGGGATGTTGACCAAAATGGCCCAAGATTATCTGGCGCCAATCCCTGATGAGATGAGAGATATCCGGCCAGTTCAGATACGAAAGTACCGAAAGATGAGATGTGCATTGGACGAGGCTCTGCATGGGCCTCCAGATTATGTCCAGGTGGATGATGATGATGATGGTGCACCCCCTCATGGTGGGGGTGATGACATGCCGCCGCCACCGTCGCCGGCTAGTGGTGGGCTAGCTACCTTACCATGTACCCTACGATTGCCCCGGTCAGCCAGTTCAAGTGAAACCAGGCAGACCGAGTATGACCAGGGGCAGTCTAGCGGCGGAGTTCTTTTGGGCGCCTGGAGAGGACTGAGCATGAGGAGTGGGTCAGAAACAAGATTAAGGCCCAGGATAAGATGCAGAATTACCGTGAGGAAGGTCAAGAAAATGGCCCTGGGTCTTGGCAAACTTTTTAAGACCCAGAAGCATATTTACCATGCTAACACTGCCGCTCTGCGAACTAATGAGCCAACCCTCGATGAGATTCAGAGCAATATGCGTGGTAAGAAATCCAACTTCCCGGCCCGCTACTACAGTGATGATCGTCCCAGCTGGACGATCTAGGATAGCCGGCCCTATGATAGCTTCTCTGGCCATGACCCCACCCCGAGCCCAGAGCACGCGGACAGTGTAGCTGACCCTGCCATACCCGGTACCCAGTACCCGCCCAAACAGCATGTAGACCCTGGTGCCAGCAAAGCCCACCCCGGTGCCAGCCATGCTGGTACAGCAGCAGCAGCAAGACAGACTGCGAGGAAGAGACCCAGGGGGAGGCAGACTCCCGAACCGTCTCCTGAGCCGACAAACCAGTCTACTCCGAGGAACACATATTCTAGTTATAGACCAGATTAGTAGATTCGGGAGGACGCGCCACCTCTAGTGTGGGGGTGGGGAATCGTGTCCTCCTGCATTGCCATGTCTGCATATTTTGGTTCATTTAATTTTTCATTTTATTTTATTTTTTTAGTCAGCACGTTTTTATTTTTTGAGTCCACCCACCTAATTTTCTGACCTTGCATTATTACTAAAAAAAAATCTAAAAAAAAATCTAAAAATCAGATTTTTTTTTTGAGAAAGAGCAATGAATAGGACTAGAAACTGGGGGATAATTCAGTGGTTAAGTCTCCAACAGGAAGAAAAATTGACACCGAGGTGTAGGAGTATTTTTTTTATGTGGATGGTTAGATCCAGTGCGACCCAGAATTCTCCGGTAAGTTGTAGCCTGAGTTAGGAATCCGACTAGTTGCCACACCACCATCACCTAGGTAGTCGACAACCTGCCTACGGGCGCCAGCACGATCACTGCATTTTTCAGTGGAGTGTTTGGCTTATAACGGACCTCGCGTCCTGTTTCTCAGCCTTTTGTCCAAATAGTCAACCTATTTGCAACCGTTTACCCCTTCATTCACAGCCACTGTAGCCTAGGAAGCCTTCTTTGTGACTTGCATCACTTGTTTAGTTGGCTAGTACTACGCGTTATGACAGAGGGAGTGATTCTGGAGGGTTTCAGATGGACGAGAGCTTCATATCAGATCAGTTTTGGACAGTTTGAGGGTGTGACAGGGTGAGTTAGAGGCGACATCATTAATTTTCAAGAGGTGATTCACTACATTACACAATGATCACGGGAGGAGTATTCGCATGCGTGATATCTTTTTCACACAGATTTGGGGTCTGGGTTGTCATGTTCAATTGGTGGGCGTGCCTATTTCTACATCTTTGGTGATGAGGAGGTTTGGCGGGACTGCACGAAATGTTTAGACCACAAGGATCTGCGCTTAATGACTAATGTGGGGGTATTTTGACAATCGATATTTTTCGCACCCCACAGATTGGATTGCTACACTACTCAGCTCAGCTAGGTCATATATGTTTTTTATTGTATTTATATCTGTTTATTATTTATGTTTATTCAAAAAAAGGAAATAAAATAAAAAGAGAGAGAGAGAGAGAGAGAGAGAGAGAGAGAGAGAGAGATGTGCTTGTTTTAGTTGTTTTCAGTTTCAGTCAATAAAGTAGAGCTGAGTAGAGGACACTGTTTGGACTAACACACTGCTTCACAATTGTGGCTGCGAGAACGGCGAATCAACACCAGGATTTCAGGGAATTGAGATACAGGGACTTAGTTGCTCTGGACAGTTTTCAGGGACTTGGTGAGGGGTGTGAGTTGGGAACAGTGAGATGTCATAACAAGTAGGATTGGCCTGGCCTGATACATATGAAAATCCTACCTGTTTAGATTTAGGATCCCCTGATGGATAAATAGCTCGGAAGGTAGGATAACTAGGGATTTGCTCAGGATACAGACAAAAGTAACAGTAGGGGAAGCCAGTGCTTATTTTCCACCCTGATAAACCAACAAGCTCAGTGATCGCTTGTTAACCGGTACTTCCTGGAGGTAGATTCAACATTGAAGGACACATAAGTTTTTGTTCTAGAGATTGCCCGATCTCAAAAAAAATCTTTGTTTTGTCATATTTTAGTTTGTATATTCTTTGTCTGAGTCAGTTGAATAGTTGAGTCTTCTGGTCTATATCGTGAATCTCTTGGACGGGAAAGAATGCAATTGAAGTACGCAAAACAAGGTCTGCAAGGCAGTATGCAAGGGTCTGCTCGGGATGAGCAGAGTTTAATGTGGGGGAATTTTGATAGCTCGCAGATAGAGTTAGTTTGGGATGCCTTTTAACCATTGGTTCTGACCCAGTTGAGATTGATTTTTCCTATTTTCAGTGAGTTTTCCACTTGATACAGGAAAGAGGACGCTGAAAGCGTAATTGCTATATTTGAGTAATTTCATGCATAATTTGGTTTATTGGATATGATCGCAGGTAATTGTTGTTGTGCGCAGGAAACAGGTACCAGAAATGCATGAAAAAGGCTTGGAATGGAGGCAGAGTATCAAGAAGTCAAAGCAGAAAAACGTAGAAAAGACTAAGTATGTGCGTTCAGACGCACAGCTTACAGCAGCAGAAGAAGACAGGGAAAATAGACAGAAAAACTGACCAAGTATTTGCGTTCAGACACACATCCTGCGTTCAAACGCATGAGACTTCAAAAATTCAGAAGGTCAGAATCGGGAAGGAATCATCCAGAAGACCAAGTATGTGCGTCCAAACGCACAACCCAAAAAGTCAACGGAAGTCAAAGGAGAAAAAGTCAAAAATTCAAACATCAGAATTATGCGTCTAAACGCATGGATTGCATTCAGACGCAGGAGAGGTGCGTTCAGACGAACAACAGGACTTCCAGAAGCTTCCAGGACGGGTTTAGGCAGGGGCAGAACAGGAATTTCAGGCATGAGTTCTGGAGACTGTGGCAGTATAAAGAGGTGTCCCAGCACATAATTAGGTTAATCATCATCATCATCACAGAAGACAGCATAAGAGCCGGCAGTTTGGAGCAGAACAGAGATTGGAGCAGTTACGGTATTCAGCAATAATCTTGTTTGATATTTCTTCTCTTTATTTTATGAAACAGTGTTTATTAATTATGTACGCTAGCTAAACCTTTTACTATAGGTTCTCGGTGAACCTAGGGTTTATGCATTCAGCTTGGAGTTTATCTTGATTCTTAGATTCATGAATATTTAGAAATATTAATACAGTATTGGATTATTTATTATTGTGTCTTCGATTTTATATTTATGCATGAACGACCTGATCACCCAGGAGTGCTACAGACAGGATCTGGTGCGCGAGAGTGGCCAGTGAGAGTTAGGAAGAGAAGACAGGATTTAGTACCCTGCCTTGATGGACCGAGAGGTGAAGAGAATCAGGGGACTAGCCCAGAAGCATTAGACCAACTGCTAGAAGTTTAGGGGGAGACCGAGAGGAGAACTTGTAACCCTAGTAGACTTAGAACAATCCTGCAAATCTAGATCCGAAAATCTGCAGGAGAGTGATAGATGCCTTAGACCTAGAGGAGATTGTATCACTGGTATGCTGGGATAAACAATGCCACTATGTGTTTCTGAAATCAAAGTAAACTGTAAAAGCTGAATAGTAAACCTAGGGGATCCTGGAGCCTGGATCTTTACATCATCAGTTTTCAGACTTAGAAAAATTCCTAGAAAATCATCAAAATAGTTACTTTAATTACTGCCTTGATTAGTAGAGTTACTCACAAACACCTATTCCTCCCTTTTACAGCTTTCCAATTATTTCTGATTTTCAAAAGTTAAAAATTGTCCTGTTCTCGTGGGTTCGATAATCAGAGTCACAAATACGTACTCTATATTACTTGATCGTACACTTGCGGAAAAGCACATAGATTTACGCTATCATCTTGTATCACTACATAGATTTAAGCATCTAGTGATTATGAGTACTATAAGTGACGGTGATTTCTCACAGGGAAGAGCTGCTAACATACCTCCTCTACTCCGTGGTGAAAACTTTGTGCACTGGAAAGCCCTGATGAAAATGTTCATCATTGATCAAGATATGGAGTTATGGACTATCATACATAATGGTCCTCATACACTCTACACTGAGAAATAATGGGATCAGAACTCCCAAAATTGAGAATTCACTTTCTGCTTCTGAGTTAGAACAGTTTTCTAAAAGTTATAGAGCTATGAATCTCTTATACTGTGCTTTGAGTGTAGATGACGCTAATGATGCGGCCTGGCTTATGCTATGCACAATGACATCTGAGCTTCAGAAGCAACACGAAAAACATGAATGTTGTCGATATGATCGAGCATCTGAAGCAGCTCTTCCAAGAGCAGGCAAGGGTGGAGAGGTATGAGGTCTCTAAGGCACTGTTCAAGTGTCATCTGGCAGAATGGAACCCGGTGGGACCCCATGTACTCCGTATGATCGGGTATTTGGAGAATCTCGCCCGACTGGGGTTCCCGGTCGGCCAAGAGTTGGCAACCGATCTCGTGTTGCAATCGTTGCCTGAGAGTTATGGACAAATCATCATGAACTATAACATGAACGAGATAGTGAAACCACTGCTAGAATTGCTTAATATGTTGAGGACAGCTGAACAGAGCATCAACAGGGGTAAGGGCAAGGCCATTATGATGGTGCAGAAAGGAAAGGGCAAAAGGTTTGCCTCATCCTCCAAGGGAAAAGGCAAGTCAGTTGCCAAGTCCAAGGAACCTGCCCTTGAGCATGTTGGTGGCATTGCCAAAGGTGTGACTAAAGGTGAGTGTCACTACTACAGTCAGCCTGGAAACAGGAGGAGGAACTGCCCAAAATATCTGGAGGACAAGAGGCTTGGAATAGTGATTCCACCACCACCAGGTATTTTTGTTGTGGATGTCAATTTAACTGTCTCTACATCATGGGTATTAGATACTGGATGTGGATCTCACATTTGTCGAAATGTGCAGGATCTAAAGAGAAGTAGAAGATTGGCTAAAGGGGAGGTAGATCTGCGCGTTGGGAATGGGGCAAAAGTTGCTGCGTTGGCCATAGGCGTGTGCGAGCTATCTCTGCCTTCAGGATTAGTTTTAGAATTAAATAATTTCTATTTTCTGCCTGCTATGAGCAGAAACAATATTTCTATTTCTAGTTTGGACAAGGATGGTTTTATTATTTCAATAAAGAACAATTGTTGTTCCTTTTATTTGAATAATATTCACTATTTTAGTGCGCAATTATTTAATGGACTGTATGTCCTTGATCTAAGAAATCCTGTCTACAACATTAATACCAAGCGGATTAAAATAAATGATTTAAATCCCACTTATTTATGGCACTGTCGTTTAGGCCACATAAATGAGAAACGTGTATATAGACTCCATAAGGATGGACTACTAGACTCATTTGATTTTGAATCATATGAGAAATGTGAGGCTTGTTTATTGGGAAAAATGACAAAGTCCCCTTTCAATAAGAAAGGTGAGAGGACTAGTGAGCAATTGGCGCTCATACATACTGATGTGTGTGGGCCATTTGCCACGCCTGCCAGGGGTGGTTACGTCTACTTCATTACATTTACTGATGACTACAGTAGATATGGATTTGTGTACCTCATGAGGGCAAAATCCGAATCCTTTGAAGTGTTCAAATAATTCAAGAATGAAGTAGAGAAGCAACTTGGCAAAAGTATCAAGGCTCTAAGATCGGATCGTGGAGGAGAATACTTGAGCCAAGTGTATGACGACTATCTTAGAGAGTATGGGATTGTGTCCCAACTCACTCCACCCGGAACGCCACAATGGAATGGCGTGTCTGAGAGGAGGAATCGAACCCTATTGGATATAGTTCGATCTATGATGTGTCAAACCGATCTTCCATTATCATTTTGGGGCCACGCTCTATTAAGTGCAGCTTTCACCATTAACCGTGTTCCATCTAAATCAGTCATGAAGACACCATATGAGATGTGGAGTGGGAGGCGTACCACACTGTCGTTCATGAGGATTCGGGGCTGCTATGTCTATGTAAAACGTTTACAATCAGACAAGCTAGGGCCGAAATCGGATAAGTGTAAGTTTTTGGGGTACCCTAAGGAAACTAAGGGTTACTACTTCTACAATCCAACCGAGAACAAAGTGTTTGTTGCTCGGACCGGCGTGTTTCTAGAAAGAGAGTTTGTCTCTAAAGAAGCAAGTGGGAGGACTGTAGAACTTGAAGAGGTTCAAGAACCACAAATCACTGAACCGATTATGGAACATGAACAGGAACCACAAGCGGTTGTGGAGCAACCTGTTCAGGTAACACAAGAGCTTCGTAGATCTAGTAGAGTGCGCCAGGAACCCGAGAGGTATGGAATTCTCGTGACCGATTCACACGATGCTCATAGATGATGAGCCTACTACCTATGAAGAGGCCATGAAAGGCCCAGACTCTCAGAAGTGTCTAGAAGCCATGAGATCCGAGATGGAATCCATGTATACAAACAAAGTATGGACTTTGGTGGAACCACCCGAAGGGGCGCGGCCCATAGGGTGCAAGTGGTTCTTCAAGAAGAAGATCGACATGGATGGTAATGTGATTACCGCCGATTGGTGGCTAAAGGATTCAGACAGATTCATGGTATTGACTATGATGAAACCTTTTCACTAGTCGCTATGACCAAATCCATCCGAATCCTACTTGCGATTGCAGCATACCACGACTATGAGATTTGGCAGATGGATGTCAAAACAGCATTCCTTTATGGGAATCTCCTCGAGGACGTGTATATGATACAGTCGGAGGGTTTTGAGGATCCAAAGCAAGCCAACAAAGTTTGTAAGCTGCAACGATCCATTTATGGATTGAAGCAAGCTTCTAGGAGTTGTAATCGACGTTTTGATGAATTAGTCAAAGAGTTTGGCTTCATCAGGAACAAAGATGAGTCTTGTGTCTATAAGAAGGTTAGTGGGAGCTCTGTAGCTTTTCTGGTCTTGTATGTGGATGACATACTACTCATTGGAAACGACGTTCCCATGCTACAACATGTTAAAGATTGGCTAGGGAAGTGTTTCTCAATGAAGGACTTAGGGGAAGCAGCCTATATACTCGGTATAAAGATCTATAGAGATAGATCTAAGAGACTGCTAGGCCTAAGTCAAAGTACATATATTGACAAGGTGTTGAAACGGTTCAACATGCAAGATTCCAAGAAGGGATTATTGCCCATGTCACATGGGATGACAAGCAGATACCAATCCAATCCATGTGAGAGTCACTGGATTGCAGTCAAGAACATCCTAAAGTACTTGAGAAGAACTAAGGATGCTTTCTTGATATTTGGCGGTGAGGAAGAGTTGCGTGTAAAGGGTTACACTGATGCAAGCTTCCAAACCGACAGAGATGACTTTAGATCACAGTCGGGATATGTATTTTGCCTGAATGGAGCAGCGGTGAGCTGGAAGAGTTCCAAGCAAGAGACGGTGGCTGATTCTACAACAGAGGCTGAGTACATTGCTGCAAATGGCGCAGCAAAGGAAGCTGTTTGGATCAGAAAGTTTGTTTCTGAACTAGTTGTGGTTCCTAGCATTGCGGATCCAGTTGAGTTGTACTGTGACAACACTGGGGCGATCGCGCAATCAAAGGAACCCAGGTCGCACCAGAAATCCAAGCACGTGCTCAGGAAGTTTCATCTGATTCGAGATATTATCGATAGAGGAGACGTTCGGATATGCAAGATTCCTACAGATGAGAATCTGTCAGGCCCACTTACAAAGCCGCTCACGCAGTGGAGGCATGAAGGGCACACTAGGAGTATGGGCATACGAGATGCGCCAGATTGGCTCTAGTGCAACTGGGAGACTGTTGGAATAGATGCCCTAGAGGAAATCTAGTTTAGTATGAATTTATTTGTGGCTAGAACATTCATTGTATTATTTATTGGATATTTAATATAATGAAGTCCTTAGATTTACAATTGTGTTGTTTATCTTAAATATCCCTAGTCCAGTATAATGATTAATGGGACAATCATCAATAGACTAGTATAGGGTTGGATTGATATAGAGATATCATGATCCAACACATAGGTGTGCATTAAGGGTAATGTTGCACTGGATTGACCCATCTCCGAGAAGGCTACATACACGTTATGTTGAGTCACAAGTTCTTCTCGCGGTGCAATGGTATTGTCATCCTTAGACTTGAAGTCACTAGATATTCTAGTTGTGGATTATTGTGATTTTGGTAGCGTTAAACGCTACACCGTAACTAGGTAGTTATAAAGGCGTGTATTGGATACAATAAGAAGCAAGCTTAGAGATCGTAGTGGACGTGGATAGAATTTGTCCCTCCCACATGACGGGAGCAAATATCCTAGGCCACTCGAGGGATAGTGCTTATAGAATGTCTGGCCATACTCAAATAAATCAATATGGGATATTGATGTTATTTGCACGAATAAGGCTATTTCCATGGATCGAGAAACTGTGGATTGGATATACGAGTGTGACTTTTATGTCTCGTGTCCAATCCGGATATAGAGACAAATGGATTAGACAATTACTTGTACAAAGGTTGTCAAGATGACTATTCTATTAGTTGGCTAGAATGGATGTTTTGCTAGAAACCGCCCCATATTAGCAAATAGTTGCTACCAACTAGATAGAACCTATGGGGTCACACGCTAGATAGAGTTGAACTGGATTTGGGAATTAATTAATTGGATTAATTAATTAGAAGGATCACCTTGCAAAACCTTGCAAACTTAGTAGGGACTAATTTGCAAGGAAGGGACTAAATTGAATTCTAGTAGGACTAGTATAAGTCCTTTAGGTAGTTGGAAAGGAGTTGTTGGACTATATAAAGGACCTTCCTTCATTCCTTCCCACACTTATGTTCATAATTGAGCATAACTTGAGTGGGAGAGAACAAAAGGAGAGAGCAAGCAAGCAAGAGAGAGTCGCCCCCCCCCCCCCTTGCTCGCCGCCAGTCCCCGTCGGCCCCAAAGGAGGCCGAACCTCCTTTGGTTCGTCTCGTTTTGCGTGATTCTTCTTCCTCTTCCTCTTTCCGGGCTAGCACCAAGGAGTGGGAGATCTAGAAATCAACTCTAGGCGTGGATCAACTATAGAGAACGTGACACAATTCGCGTTTGAAGTCATCAAAGGAGAACCCTAAGGTGTGTTAATTGATTTCTTCCTTTACCATCGTTATGTCTCTTGACTTGTGATCCTTGGAGGGTTTTGCATGGTTAATTATTGTTTCCGTTGCGCATCCATGAATCAATACCCTACAACAGCGTCGCAAGTTCCCTAAGGCGGTTCACAGAACGAAAGGTACTCTTGATTATATCCATTCGGATTGCTGGGGTCCATCTCGAGTCGAGGCGATTGGCGGGTATAGGTATTTTTTGAGCATCATAGATGATTACTCCAGGATAACTTGGATATTCGTGATGAAGCACAAGAGTTAAGCCTTTGCAAGATTCAAGGAGTGGAAGACACTAGTAGAGAATCAGGTGCGAAAGAAGGTGAAGAGGCTGTGCACGGACAACGGCTTAGAGTTTTCTTCATCAGAGTTTGATGGATTCTGCAAGGATCAGGGAATAGCACGCCATCGCACCGTTTGGCACACACCGCAGCAGAACGGTGTAGTCGAGAGAATGTATCAGACACTTTTGGCGAAAGAAAGGTGCATGCTTTCGAATGCACGTCTTTCTAGAGGTTTCTGGGCAGAGGCGGTTTAAATGGCATGCTATCTCATAAATCGGAGCCCGTACACAGGTATAGGATGCAAGATTCCTGGGGAAGTCTGGTCCGGTAGAGCAGTGGATTACTCGGATTTGAGAGTTTTTGGTTGTGTTGTCTATTACCACGTTGATGATGGCAAACTAGAACCAATAGCTAAGAAGGGAGTATTCATGGGATTCGAAACAGGTGTGAAGGGATACAAGATATGGGCAGACAACAAGATTATCCTTAGCGGAAGTGTAGTCTTTGATGAGACTCATATGTTGAAGAACTCCGTGGAGGTGGAGCTTGGGGATGCAGAGAAGAAGGTGGAGGGAGATTCGGATCCTACTGATCCTAGGGATTCCGAAATCCCTACACCACCACCGGAAGCCGAAGAGGAAGAAGTAGAAGAGTCTGATAGTGAAGATGCGTCTCTACCAGAAGAACCGGATAATCAGAGTATTGCGGTGGGAAGACAAAGAAGAGTCATCAAGCCTCCAGCGAGATACAGAGATGATGGTATGGTGGTATATGCATTACAGGTAGCTGAAGAGGTATAGGATGAGCCGTCCTCTTACAAGGCCGCTATATCTAGTTCTGAGTCAGCACGGTGGATTGCCGAGATGGGAGAAGAGATGGAGTCTCTTAGCAAGAATTCGACTTGGGAGCTTGTTAAATTGCTTGCAGGAAGGAAGATAGTCAGCGGCAAGTGGGTTTTCAGAAGAAAGGAAGGAACTACATCTGAAGAGGGCATCAAGTATAAGGCAAGGCTAGTTGCAAGAGGGTTTAGTCTGAAAGAGGGAGTTGACTACAACGAGATCTTCTCACCGGTGGTCAGACATACTTCTATCCGGATGCTACTAGCAATGGGGCACACCACGACCTAGATCTTGAGAAATTGGATGTCAAAGCAGCTTTTCTACATGGAGAGTTGGAAGAGGAGATATACATGAGCCAACCTGAAGGGTTCCAAGTTCCCGGAAGAGAGAACCACGTGTGCAAGCTGAAGAGATCTCTCTACGGACTTAAGCAGTCGTCGAGGCAATGGTACAAGAGGTTTGATAGCTTCATGTTGAAGATTGGTTACCACAAGTGCGAGTATGATTGATGCGTGTATCACAAAGATTTGCATGGTGGATCACGTATTTACCTAGTTCTATATGTGGATGATATTATGATTGCAACTCGAAATATCAAGGACATTAGAGAACTGAAGAGGTCCCTTAGCGCGAAATTCGAGATGAAGGATCTGGGAGCTTCTCGGAAGATATTAGAAGTTGAGATCTATAGAGACAGGAAGAAGAAGAAGCTTTTCTTTTCACAGCAGGGATACATCAAGAAGGTCTTGGAAAGATTCGGGATGTTATCTGCTAAAGCTATAGATACTCCTATGACAACTAACAGCAAGCTAGGAACGCACATTTTTCAGACCGAGGAGGAGAAGGAGTACATGTCCAAGGTTGCATATGCTAGCACAGTTGGAAGTCTCATGTATGATGTGGTCTGCACTCGAATGGACATAGCATTCGCTGTTAGTGTGGTTAGTCGTTTTATGGCTCATCCGGGTAGGGACCATTGGCAGACGCAGAAGCGCATATTCTGGTACCTTAAGGGTACGTCAGACATTGGCCTATGCTATGGGGCTAGTGAAGACATCTTGGTAGCTGGTTTCTCGGATGCGGACTATGCAGGGGATATTGATAGTAGAATATCAATGACAGGCTATGTATTTGTTGTGGGAGCATATGTTGTGAGTTGGAAGGCGACGCTACAGCCGGCGGTGACTTTGTCCACCACGGAGGCGGAGTATATGGCTCTAACGGAAGCAGCAAAGGAGGCAATTTGGCTTAAGGGAATGGTCAATTATCTAGGGCTACATCAAGATCAAGCGATAGTCTGCTGTGACAACTTAAGTGCGATTTGCTTCACTAAGGACCAGGTTCATCATGAAAGGACCAAGCATATCGACGTCAGGTATCATTTTCAGAGAACGAGAGCAGGCTCAAGGTGATGAAGGTGGGGACTGCTGACAACCCCGCGGATATGTTCACCAAGCCAGTTCTGGAGAGCAAGTTCCATCATGTCTGGAATTGCTCAACATTATGAGCCAGTGAGCCCTTCGGGCATGTCGGACCCGGTCGGGGTCCAGTGAGTCTCTGTGACGAGAGACAATCGGGTGTAGAGAAGACGTAGCTTTGTTTGCGAGAAGAGGAGCAGCTACTGTTGACGAGAGAATTCAAGTCAAGGTGGATATTTGTTGAGGAGGTGCCTTGAATTTAAATTCAAAGGAAACTATAGAAACAAATTGGCTTGAGTTGAAAAGTCAAAAGCAGCAAAAGGTTAAGAATTAATTAGGTAACAAATTAGGAATTGTTAGGAATTGTTTCCATATCAAGATTGGAAACATGGGCTGGCACATGTACGTGGATTTCTTAGTACTATATAAGTACTACTTGGGCTCCTAGTTTCATATGCAATCATCTAAGTGTAATTGTTCCTCTTAAGTGAATAAAGGGTGATTTCCCGCCGTGGGAGGTAGTTAGCGAATTCTTGCTAGCGAACCACGTAAAATTTTGTGTTCTTCTTTATTCGTTCATTGTTCGTGAGGTGGTTTGTCACAACAAATGTATTTATTCTCTTTAACAAGAAACCAAGAAAGATAGTGTTGGATCCCCAAGAACGGTTAAATGAGCTTGATCCTTCTAGCCACCCTTTTTGTCTCCATACCACTAGCATCAGGTTTAGAATTTCTCCTCGAGTAACTGATACCTAACAGTCAACCAACTATTTCATCAGTTATCTGGACAGAGTTGTTGTCTGCATGTAAGAATCGTTCCATATCGTTGCATTACAAATAAAAGCATTAAAAAGCTTGCTTTTTCCTTAATGTGAAGATTCAACAACCCTCCTAAACCACCTTCCACATCACTTTTTATGCTCTGTAGTCATCTTCTCATGTAGCTTTATAATATGTGGAGTGATAGATAATTTAGACACAAGTTGGGATGTTTTGAGCTTTTTTAATCTTTGCCTTTCTTCAATTTCTTTCCATTTTTATTTCCTTTTATTCTTTACTGACTTCGATTTTAGGATACCCATCTGCTATCTCCTTCTGTTTTCTCTTTCTTCCCTAACATGAAAGGGCTTGTGTTGTTTTAGTGAAATGGATTCCACTCTTATGGATTTTTTTTTTGCGTAAAAATCAGTTTTCATACTGTATACAGAAAAGGGGGTATGGAGGTAGAAATGCAGTACAGATACTCTAGAAGGGGGGGTTGAATAGAGTATGCCAACTTTTTGCAAACTTGTAAATGAGGAGAGTTTTTGAGAAGAGCAATGAAGTTCAAGGCCTTGAAAACAGTTTCAACCCTTTGGAATGAAATACAGTTTGAATGAAAAAAGATAAGTCTTTTTCAAGGCCTTGAACAGAGTTTCAAACCCTTGAAAAGAAACTGGTTTGAATGCTGCACAAAACTAAGTATGCAAATGAAACTGTAAATGCAAGAGACACGGGGATTTATAGAGTTCAGTCCACTTGGACCTACTCTCTACCTCAGGGATCTTCTCCCTGCAGGATTTTCAACACAATTCTTATTAATCAAAGCTAAGTCCTAGATCTCAAGCACAGAGATATGCCTTACTCTGTTACAGCTTGTGGTTCTCTCTAACATATCTAGTACCTTTTCTAGCTAACTGACTAACTAAGAATTCTCTATTGTTCACTTTGAACAATCCTTGAGAATGAGAGAAAGAATTAGAATAAGAATGATATACAAATTGAGTAAAGGTCAGAAGAACACTGAAGTGTAACACCGCAGTGAAGAATGCAATGATCTTCTGTGAGATGGATTGTGAGAATGATGTGCTTCTTTGATGCTTGTTAATCCTGAAATTTGTCTCTCTCTTTTTGCCAGTTGATTCTTTTTTCTTGTTGCTTCAAAATGAGCTCTATTTATATAGCTCAGAGCTTTGCAAATCTTCCCAATTTTCAGCAACAAACTTCCTGATTTGTAGGCAACAACTTTGACTCTTTTAACAACCTTCTCCAACGGATAGTTGACCATAATATTATGAGATATTGTTCTGATCTTGTCTTTAAACAGATTGGGAAGCTGGCAAGAGTGTCTGATTGATCACATAATCACATTCTCTCCAAGTTTCCTTTACTGCTAAATCCAGATTAGGAAACCAATCCTGAAAACTAGGAAATTAAATTTCCCTTCAAAACTGAGTCAAACAGATGGATTAAATGGTGTTAAATATAAAAAAATAGTTTTTCTTTCATCGTCAAATAATAAGAGATCAAGCATAGGGGTGAGAGAGGTAGAATCAGATCAAAAGAGTTCAGAAAACTCCCCTTGAAATATGCATACAGGACAGACAGTTTCAAGGCTTTGAATCATGTTTCAAGGCCTTGAAATAGCTCACTATTTCAAGCCTGTGAAATCTGATTCAAGGCTTTGAAAACTTGTTCAAGGCCTTGAAATAGCTCTCATGTGAAACCTGTGAACTTACATATACAGATAATTGAGACGCGAAGAATGAATGCGCCATGTCTTCCTTTTTTCTTTCTTTCTTTCCTTTCCCTTTCTTTTACCTCACTTCCCACCATCTCTCTCCTCTTCCCCGTCCCATCACTCACGATCGATTGTAGTCGATCATCTCTAGAAATGTACTTATTCTCCCCCAAAATTTTCCTGTAATTAGTGTGTAGAAGTTTGGGTCTCCTGTTTTCTTTGAATTTGCATAGAAAATGAAATCATAAGTTATCCCAAAATCAACAACAATTTGATTGAGAGAGAGAAGTATAAGGAGAGCGAGAAACAAAAAAGAGATATGAACGGCAATTAGAGATAGGGGCAGAGAAAGTGTAAGAGAGAGGGGTGGATAAATGTCCTTGAACAACCATTCTTCTTCCTTCCATTATCTTCTTCCTTCACTTTTATTTCTTGTTTGTTTGATAACTTTTTAATTTGATATTAATTAACATATTGGCATTTTAACTATCAATATATAACTGTGTTTTCGATGCAAATTTTACGAATACCAACATAATAGAATGTTTGCAAACATGACATACAATAATAAAGAGGTTGAGGTATGCAATGTGCAGTTAAGCGTAGTTTATATTATCTTAATGGATTTGATTGAATTGCATATACCATATGTTATACTCTTGGTATCAAGCAAGAACGATGAGCGAAAGTAAAGAATGAGCAATAATTAACGAGGTTCACTAGTTTTGATACTAGCTACCTCCAAGGCCAAAACCCGATATTTATTCAGAGAAATCACGTGATTACAACCACACAACACTAAGCCCTGAACCTAGAACGTATTTATACTAGCATACCAACTTAAGCCGAAGAAACATGAAGAAACGTTCCAAAAAGGATTACGAAACAAAACGAACCGCCCCAGCCCATACGCATTTCCACGAATGAGTCGTTCGTTCACACGAAACATTCGTACGAATTCCTTCAGGTAATGAACAAATTATACAGATGCTTTTCTTCGTATTTGTCTTCCTTCGTTGCCTCGTTTCATTGATCCTTCGTTAGACATTTCTTCATTGAATCACTCCTAACAAATATCCACCTTGATTCTTTGCCTAGCAACTAGAACCGTTCTTCTCTCCCATCAAGAAACGGATGCGTCCCACTATAACAAAAAATAAGAACACCTTCCCAAATAGTTTCACTTCCAGGAACCGAATCAAATATTTTACCCAGAATCAGACTCGAATACATTCACAGAGAAACAAGACAGAATATATTCCAAATGCACTCGAAATAGTGCCAGAACTAGTTCACCATGACAAATTCCAGATGTATTTCAGACCAGATGCACTAATTACGAGTGCCACAAATTGTCATGCCAGATGCATCGTGTATGCCTTAGATGAAACAGAACCCTGGTGTGCGCCAAAAACCAATTGCGCCAGAACCAGATTCTCTTGCCGGAAACAGAACCCTCGCCCCAAACTACTCCATGCCAGGAGCCCAGAAAATCCCCCAAGGGGCTTAGAGAACTAGGTCGTCCTCTGAGGAGCTCCCTCCAATTCGAACCATATCCCATGATGATCGGTTCTTCTTGGGACACTCCCTCTTTCAGGGGCCTTTCTCCTTAAAGTAGGCACAAACATATTGCGATAAGGTGGATTTTGAAAATCTCTTGTATTCGTTGCCTTTTCCTCCCTTGACTATGAAAGCGCCTGAATCTTAATCGTTGTTTCGCGCACTTTTGCGCCTCAAATTCCTGGTGTTAAGAGCTGATCTAACTTCTTCTATGGTTATGGTATCTTTACCACCAATGGAAGATTGCACGAAACCCTCGTACAATGGAGGTAGGGAAATCCAAAGAATTCATGTTGCGTCCTCATCACGTGCTCTCTCATGATTGTTGCATTGCTCAAGAATAATAGTGTTTAGAACATCTAAGTGATTACTAATTTGCGTACCTTCATACATGCATAGATTGAATAATCGCTGCTTCAGCATCAACTTGTAGTTGAGCGACTTTTTCATGTAGAGGCTCTCCAACTTCAATCATAAAGAAGTCACAGATAAGGAAAACCATCGTTTCCTGACCTGCGACTTCGGTGATCACGTCGTCCGTTAGACATAACATGATTGTTGTGTGTTCCTTCTCCTCCATCTTCAAATACGCTAGGGTGGTTGTATCCATGTTGCACTTGTTGGACGCCAGGAGCAGCCATAGATCACCGGGTTTCAACAACGCCCTCATCTTGATCTGGAACAGACTAATTTCTCCCACTGAACTTCTCGATCTTCATTGAAGAATATGACATCGTTCCTCTTGAACCCTAACCCAAAGATCTGATATTAGTTTGTTATAACCTGGTATCCAGCAAGAACGATGAACGAAAGAAAAGAACGATAGAAAATAATTAACGCGGTTCACAAGTATTGATAAGGTCTACCTCCACGGAAAACACCTGATATTTATTGAGAGAGAGCAGCCAATTACAACAAAACAACACTAAGCCACGTCCCTAGCACATATTTATACTAGCATACTGACTTAGATCGAAAGAAACATCAAGAAACAATCCAAAACGGATTTGGAAACAAGACAAACCGCCCCATCCCAGATCCATTTGTACGAATGCCTTTAGCCATTTGCACGAATGGACAGATTCCACAAATTATTTGCTTTGTCTATGTCTTCCTCTGCTGCCTCGTTTCTTCGATGCTTCGCGAGATGTTGCTTCACTGAATCACTCCTACCACTATATTTGGTAACGTGCTCCATTGGTGCAGTATAAACTTCATATTGCAATATGATTATACAATTTATCTAATACACTTTTGTAGGAGGTTACAAAAATAGGGCATTAAACACCCACTTTTCACTATTTTATACTGCTAAAAATACGCCAGACATATCCAATGAACTATAATAAATACCCATACTGTAATTAGTCCATTAGTAAATTGTATGGATAGTACATAAAAGGGTGCTGATAATTAAAGCACAAGAATTAATAATTACATAACAATATTTTGTTGTGTGACTTTTTATCCCCTACAAATTCTAATTTCCAGTGTTAATTTTCTAGTGTTAACTGTAAATAAAGCAAATGAGTCGCTCAGATGTGTCTCTATCTCTCGATTTGATACAAGTATAAGTATAAGAATTCAATGTTTGTGAATAAAATGAAGAAGACAAGATGAGTTAATCATGTGGAAATTCAACTCCGAATAAGCCTGGAACATAGTCCTAAATTTCCAGATTCCTGAAATTCTACTAGAAAAAGCAACAACAGCTTGAGTTGCATCCCCGATTCGTCTTTAAATTCCTTCCTTTCTTCATTTTATCTCACTCTGTTAGCTCATCAACTCTCTGAATTGGTCCAATTTCGAGCCCAAACCAAGCAGCAAAAAAGATAGCAGTCGGCCAAATCAACAACAAGCCTTCCAATGAGAACCTAAAAACCCCCCCAAATCACTAGAATCGATGTCATTCGTTGAACCACAAATCAATAAGATGAATTGAAGAATAGATCTCGCATTGATCGATGAGAGACAAAGAAGAGGAACATTTAGATCGAAACACCTAGATTCACATCGACAGACTCAATTTGAATCTAATTTTTGAGCGTCCTCTTCACCAAGTCGAAGAAAAGGAGAATGTGGAGGCGGTACGTTGCTCGATTGCGGTGGTTCGATCTGAGCTTCAGTTGGTGGATATTGAATCAATTGAGGATAGGAGTTGTAGCAACGTTGGAATAGAAAAATGGTGGGCAAGTGGTGGTTTTCGCGTGGTGGATGCTCTTGTCTAGAGAGAGAAAGATCATACTACTACCTAACAGTGGCCGTGAGGAGATGCAGAGAGAACAGAGATGGAGATGAAGAGAGACCCACATGTGGACGGTGGAGATGTTTGTTTTAAGAGAGAATCATTTACTGAGAATCTTCTGCAATAAGGTATAACCAAAGTATCAAGGGGCGATATCGTATTTTTAGAAATCAATTGTGCTGTAAATAGTAATTGTTGTACTGTAATTAACAGCACCCTACAGAAAATACAAAGCATGGAAAAAAAATTGATGCATTATTGGTGTGGTGTTCCATACTGATGCAGGAAAAATTGGAGAATTAATAAGTTGCATCCAGAAAAGCAGTTTCGGTCAAAACGCAGAATCAGGGGCAGAATTGAAGGGTTGAAAATTCTTGTCGAACTATACATTATTTTGACTGGAAACAACATTCTAAAAACAACCCGTGATTTATCACAGGCACCCCATTGATTCCGCCAAAATCGGCTTTTTAAGGGTCCGAATCAGCGTTTTTCTATTTTAGTAATGTTTATTTCGCTAATTAGGAGGTCAAATTATTCTCGATTTGGGTGAATCATTTTTATGAGTATTTATTTTGTTTAAGACTTTAATTTGGAATTGTTTTTGAGATTCTGAAATTTTTGGCAAAATTATATTTTTGAGCTATTTATACCCGGCTTGTGGG
This sequence comes from Linanthus parryae, assembly GCA_023055425.1. Lineage (NCBI taxonomy): Eukaryota > Viridiplantae > Streptophyta > Magnoliopsida > Ericales > Polemoniaceae > Linanthus > Linanthus parryae. The sequence continues at coordinate 88,299,041 of JALGPY010000006.1, read as the reverse complement.
TAAATTTCGGTCAGACTTTGGTTATTGAAATTATTCAGAATTCTAGAGAGCTTTGTGCCCTAGTTTCTTTTCCCTTTTTCATTGTTGATTCCGCTGTGATCCCTCGCTTGATTGTTTATCCCGGCGTCAGTTTGGTATCAGATCGAGTTCGACTTGGGAGGAAGATCTCATCAACGATGGTGCGTTGACGTCCTGGCGGCTACAGGCAGGTTTTGGCTGAGGAAGCCCCCCAACGGAGACGTAACGTCCAAGACGTTATGATGATAAAGGATCTGCAGAGGCAACAACAAGATCTGCAGAGGCAGATTGCGGTGTTAACCCAACACCTGGCGCTGGCGAAGCTAACCCGAAGCCTGGCGGCGCGGGATTTCAAGATTCGAAAGACTTTTGATCATGACTCGAAGCCCGATCCTAAAGAACCGCGATCCTCGCGGTGAAATCGAGCGTTATGGAGGATCGAGTTTCAAAAACGATGTGCCAGATTTTTCGAGTATGTCAAAACCCGATAACTTTTTTGATTTGTTTATGGACGAAGTTGTTATGGTTAGAGAGAATGTTGAAGATATTCCGTATGATGAAATCTTTCATGAGGGTATTTCATCTACATGCGAATGTGTCGTGGATTGGTCAAAACTTCATATTTTTTACGATTATGGGATGGTGAGGAAGCTTTGAATATGGAGGATGAAGATCATACTTCAGATGTTCCGATTCTTTATGAGGTGATTTCAAATCCTTCACAAGTTATTAGTTCATCAAGTACTTTTGTTGAAGATGAAGTTTCATATGGAGACGATGAGGCGAAGACTGAATTAAAGACATCCTTCATGTTTCCGATAAAGCCACCATCGTTCTATTGTGATCCATTCTTGGTGGACACTTTCATTCAGGTGCCTAAATTGAACTCGAGGACGAGTTCTTTTGAAGTGGGGGTGACTGATGCAGGAAAAAATTGAAGAATTAATAAGTTGCATCCAGAAACGCAGTTTCGGTCAAAACGCAAAATCAAGGGCAGAATTGAAGGGTTGAAGATTCGGGTCGAACCATACATAATTTTGACTAGAAACAACATTCTAAAAACACTATGTGATACATCACGGGCACCGCCTTGATTTCTCCAAAATCGGCTTTTTAAGGGTGCGAATCAGCGTTTTTTCTATTTTAGTAATGTTTATTTCGCTAACTAGGAGGTCAAATTATTCTCGATTTGGGTGAATCTTTTTGATGAGTCTTTATTTTATTTAGGACTTTAATTTAGAATTGTTTTTGAGATTTTGCTATTTTTTGCAAAATTATATTTTTGAGCTATTTATACTCGGCTTGTGGGTAAATTTCGGTCAGACTTTGATTATTGAAATTATTCAGAACTCTAGAGAGTTTTGTGCCCTAGTTTCTTTGCCCTTTTTCATTGTTGATTCCGATGTGATCCCTCGCTTGGTTGTTTATCCCTGCGTCACATACATGCTTCACTCTCAATCAAAAGAGGATGGCTAATATTCAAACAGTTGTTACAGAAAGTACACGCTTACATATGTAAACACAACTAGCATACATATATTGGCCGTGTTTGTGGAGAATGTATGGTTCAAGGAATGACAATGATTACAATACATATTCTATCTTTTCATATTAATTAACAGATTTTTTGTTATCCAGTAACAAAGTCATGATGCATTTCAAATGGTCTATAAACAAACATTAAACTATCTTATTCAACCCTGAATAGAAATAATCAAGCAGCGTAATGGGAAGAGATGCGAAAACAGTAATTGACATTTAACATGACACAAAATAAAGTCACGTTCTTGAAATACAATTATTTGAATTATTGAACAACTCGTGTATCCAACTTCCCTAACATCTTGACTTTCTGAATAATATACCATATTTTTCTTCGTCCATATACATTGTGAACATCTGGGATTCCCTTCTTGGGAGCCAACAGATGACATTCTGTAAGGTTTATTCCAGGTTGGACGAAGATCTTATTTGATAATATTCTTATTGGTGGTTTGGCGATTTTGTTCGTCCGGTCTTCAATCATGCATGTGCATGTTATGTGCACCAACTTTTGGGTTCCTCTTTCTACCTATGAATTGTATAGCAAGGCATAGGTTGCTCCTTTCGTTTAATTAATTGGGAATAGTAATGCTTGTTTGGGGATTTTAGGAAAAGAAGCTTTTTAACTTAATTCGGTGAGTCCTAGATGCTGGCAAACTGTAAAGTGGGAAACTCTGGACCATAATGGCAAACAAGTACCTAAAGGCTAAAGCATCTCCCACTGTTTTCTGAGATAACTTTTAGCAAAAGCTATGTACACCAATATGAATGTGGTTGAGTTTATCAGTTGTCAGGTCCATATAGTTCGGAATCATAAAAAATCATCTATCAGCGTATCCATTAACGCAACCGGAGATCCAGGGCCAGCTTAAGCAGAATACTGCAAAGGTTTGCATACAGTTTAAGCCCCTGTGAATGATACCTCAAACCTTTGATCAGATATGACCTTAAGCCCTAAGCAGGTTATCTCTTTTCTTAGGGCACCGAAATTGAAGCGGGTACGAAAATTTGATATCTCGGGGGTGTGTTAGTAATGTAGCATGCGTAGTAGTTATTAGCATATTAATGTCAGTCCTTATTTGTTTTATTCAATCCCTAACATCGCAGTGACTCCCTAAGTTTTTATCTCCCTCTCTCCAAATCACTCCTCAAAACTCTCAACGTCAATCTCTATTCACTAGCCACATCAATCCTCCATAGCTCCACTCCAACCATATGGTGATTCTCTTGCTAAACCTCCACTTAGAGTTCAGCAGTCATAGTTCAATCAATCAACTAGTTCACGATATATCCTTATTGAAGATCTCAGTTCCGATATTCAACAAATTAGCCGCTACTTCACCAAGATTTTTATTCCTGAGCAATAGTGGGGTCTCTTCAAAAATTCAATAGATCAATTTGAGTTTACCTCCTGGCATGTAAATCTCGTGGTTTGTAAATAAATAAATCAATAAACATGCATAATTTTTGTGTACATTGAGCTTATTTTATCTTAATTTTGACGTAGTATTCCACTTTATTTTGTTGTTTACACCATTGTTTTCATAACCGGACCGGCCATCGAACCGATGAGACACTAGTTCACGATCGGACCGGTCGGACCAATGGTTGGACCAGTTTTCAACTGCACGTTTTTTTAATAACATATTTGTCAAATAGATGATTCAAAACTATAGCTTTTTTTGGGTTTGTGTGGTGCATGAGAAGCGTGAAATAATTTCTCATGCACCCAGTTAGTTTTTGGGACGGTGGTATCTTTTTGGGCAGAGGAATCTCACATTATTTGGTAACTAAATGTCAAAGATTGACCACTGTTTTGTTGTGGCACCAAGTAACTTGGGAAACTTCCAAAAAACAATGCCTCCACTAGTCACTATTTAAAAGGGTTGTGTGCTTGTCTTTGTAGTAGGGAAACACACGGGTCAGTAGTATTTTTAGGTTCAATAGCAACAACGCAACACACAGACAGAGAGTTTTCAAACAGTTTGTTTGTGAGCTTTTCTAGTTGGTGAACACACACCATTTGTCTACCGGATAAAAAATATACATTCAGTTTTAATATGACATCATCCAAGTTCATTTGTCCCGTCACCTATATAAATTAACACAATTTTTTGCTTTATAGTTTTTATTTATTAGAAAAGAAAAAATTAGAAAACAACATTAGTTATTTGAAAACAGAAAACAGTCTAATTTATTTGAAAAAGAAAATACAAACTTGGTTTTACAAAGTGAAGATTGATTAAACAAACAAAAGTTCTAAAAATTAAATAACATATTTATTAGAGTTGTTTAAAGGAATTCAAGTCTTTTAAAAGAATTCATTACGTACTATATATATATATATATATATAGTTCCTATCCTATGCACAACTCCAATGTTACTTCAATGGTTAAGTATTTCTTCTGGTCGCAGGTTCGAATCCCTGCACTGGAAGATTTTATGAGATTTTACACCGACCCAGCAAACCATTTGGGCCGGCTTTTTTGGCGGTTCAACCCTGGTTCTTGATTGGTTTTTTGCATGGACGGTCCAAAACACTTTACAATTCTAGGGCTGGATTTGAACTCCGTGAAGTGTGCTCAATAGTCATGACCAATCTGTTGGTATTTTTCAGCTACTCATTAACCCGCGATGTGAGCGGGACATGCACTTACTATTCCTAAATCATGCCACCATGAAAATAATAGAAATCAGTTTCTTTTTGTGTTGTCAATTGATACAACTATTTTATTTGAATAGGCATGAGGAACTTGATTTAACTCTTGAATTAGTCTTAGATGTATTATACATTGGTTTTATTTTAGGCTTGAGCGATTGTAACGGAAAATATATGCATTTTTCTTGTTAACTAATGAAAATAATATATTTTTATTTAGAAGAAATAAGTTGCAAAATGATTATTAAAAAATATGTAAAAGCGAAAGTAATGATCTAAGTTATTGGAGTAACAATGCAACTTGTTATTTGTATTAATCCTAAATAACATGGATTGGTTTAGAAATAAAGCTGTCATTGTCGAAGGCTTTACTAACTTTTGCTTCTTAGTAACCCGTTACTAATTTTTAAAATTGAATGATGTAATTAATTTTGATCATTCAATTTTAACAAAATTTAAATTTGGTGTCTTCGAGTTAGCTGCATATTGATACTTAAAAAATATTCTATTGTGAATAAAAAAAATATATCTTTGTTCTTCATTCTTAAGTTTGCAAAAAAAAAACATATTTAACGTAACTAAATATTTTGTATCATGATAATTGTTCTCAGTAAAATTTAGTGTAATTTTATTTCAAACATTGAACCTCTGCTATATTTGTTTATTTTGTAATAGAACACTGAATCAATAATAAATTTTAAATAATAACTTATAAAAACAACACTCAAACAATTAAATTTTATGTTAAATAAGATGATTATTAATGTAGTTATTTGATAAACTTATAGTTTTCTGATAATATTTCATGTTCCGCTAATTCTGACTGCCTCGTTAGGCGCGGTACCACGTTCGATTTGTGATGTCTTGATCGAGGAAGGGAACATCAGGATGCGAGTGAACTTGGCCCACTACAAGCAAATTTTATCATACATTTTGGATAATGTGAGGGACTTCATTGAGTTGAGGACTTCGCGGTTGGCCTTTTTGCTGGACATCGATTGCGACGACTATATGGGTGTTGGTCGTGGCTATTGACGAGTGTGGTGTATCGTTGATTTTAATTGGCTCTCTCATCAATAAATCGGGTAGTTTTGTCCGTGGACGTAGCTAGTCTCAAAACTAGTGAACCACATTAAATCGTTTGTGTTGTTCTAGCGCGAATCTGGCGTTTCACGTGCAGTTTGCGCTCAGGCGCAATCGGACTTCCGGCGTGGAACATTGTGCACAAGGATCTTGTTCTGGTCGCAAGGAGGATTCAATTTAAGGTGGAGACGACTCAAATCACCTGGCAAATTTGGCTCGTGGCCCGGAGCAATTGACGCGTCTTGGGACGCAATTGGTGGCATGATTTTTTTCGGGCGCACATTGGTTGGGATGACAATCATAGAAACGACTTTGGTGAATTTGATTTTTGGAAGAGCATCCATTATTTGTGTATTCGTTGAAAGGACGGATGACAATCGGAGAAACGATTTGGTGAATTGGGTGGAGACGTTCTTGATAGGGAGGTGCATCCATAATTTGATTGATGAGAGCATTAAATTTGTTGCTAGATGTAGGGATTTGATACGGATAACGTGGCGGTAAAACAAAATAAATATTCCGTTCAAGACCCTCCATGAATCGCATGACAAGCCATCATAACCTGGTAAGTGTAGAAACGTTGTGTACATTGTTTGTCTGAAAGATCACTGCACGCCGAATGCTATACACGTCTCTATGAATATCCACGCCTAGAATTGCACAAGGTTCCTTCCAACGTCAATGTGCTAGCAACAGGAGGAAGGAGGAAGAAGAAGATCACGAAAACAGGACACCCAAGAGTCGCGCGCCTCACGAGGCCGACGGCGAGGGAGGGGGCGGACGGGGGGTGTTCGGCCCTCTTTGTCTTGCTTTGTTCTCTTAGTACTGATACACTTATGAGAAAATAATTTAGGAGTGCCCTTATATAGTTAATAACTCTTTATTAACTATATATTAGCCCCAATACTAATCATGTCCAAACACGGATTAGTCCACCTTGCAAATTAGTCCAAATAAGTTTGCTTGTGGTTGCGTATTGGTTCTTCTATTTAATTAGTCCCACTAATTAATTCCCAAGTCTAGTTTAATCCATAGGGTGTGCGACCCCATAGGTTTCTACTTAGTTGTTAGTAACAATTACTAACATGGAGCGGTGTCTAGCAACACATCAATGTCAACAAACTAAGAGAAATATTCAGTGATCCGAAAAATCTTGTGACCAATGTTACCGTATTGTTTCATCCCTTTGTCTCCATATCCGGATTAGACACGAGACATACAAGTCACACTCGTATATTCAATCCATAGTTTCTCGATCCTGGGAATAGGCTTATCCATGGAGATAACATCAATATCCCATATTGATGTATCTGAGTCTGGCCAGACATTCTATAAGCACTACCCCTCGAGTGGTTGTGGATATTTTCTCCCCTTATGTGGGAGGGAAAAATCCTCTCTACATCACTAGCATTTCTAAGCTTGCTTCCTATCATGCCCGATAACTATCTTTATAGTTACTCGATTAAGGCGCAACGTTGGATAATATCAAAGCATGATATTTCACAACTAGAGTATCTAGTGACTTCAAGTCTAAGGACCACAATACCATTTTCACAACGAGAAGTACTTGTGACTTTTACATAACTTGTATGTAGCCTTCATGTGCTTAGACTTTCACTACAACAAATTCTGCCTCCGTTGACAGCAAAAATTGTCGCTAGAAAGGCCAAATATGTCTGTAGAAATTCTATCGACAAATAATTTTTTGACGGAAAATGGTCACTACAAGTCGGTCGTTAGTATTAAAGCCGACAAATCTCAATTACGTCGGCAGAAGAAAAAAGCGACATCAGTTTTTGTCGACAGTTTAAATCTAACAACAGACCTTTTCTGTCTCTAGTATAACTACCGACAAGTAAATTTGGTAGTTTATGTACATAGGTGACAAATTCTGTTTGTCACCAGTAGACATGTTTTCTCACTTTTACATCTTCCTGGCGACACACATGTTTGTCGCCAGTATCACGACCAAATAAAAAAAAACATGCACCAAAATTCCAAACATGAATCATAAACATGCACAATTGTTCTTAAAGCCATAATCAACAAGCCATAATTTTGTGTTTGACATAAAAAAACAAAATGGCCTACATAATTAGTGTTTTGCATCAACAACTAAGAGTACATCACCAATGCAACTAGTCGTATTCCACCATATGGTGGAGTCGTAGACGCAGGTTCTAGTTAAAATCAATTACTAATAATAGTCATATTTTACCATATCTTTGTTCTGCTCTACTATCTAGCTAGGATATGGTGTAGTAAACAAAACTCGTGTTCGTCCTGGAGACGTAGCAAGCGTGCGTTTCCACTGCCATGGTTGCTTCGTGAACTTAACTCTATCATACCACCAACTAGCCTAAAATGCAACTCTAATCATGAAATTCTGCAAATGAGAATCACTTTCTTAATTTCAGATAAGAAAAAATATCAAATGTAAAAACATTCAACGTACCATAGAATATGTACAGGAAATGTACTTATAAGGATGGCAATTCTAGGTGTTGACTCTAACACTCTTGAACCGACTTAAAAGATATCCTAACTAAAAAAATACCTGGAGCATCAAGTTTTCATCAGGTCATCGCTCATGGTGTTTTAGATCTTCTAGCTCATGTTGTCCCATCCCCTCAGGGCACTACCTGTTCTCACCAATCTGTAAATTTGAATTTTATAAAAAATCACTTTAAGAACCAGAGTCAAGATCGCAAAAACACTCATAACGAATGAGCTAGTAAAGACAAATATCCTAGGCCTTATATGAAAAATTCTTATCAGAATAACAACTATATTTCATCAAAAACGATTGATTTTTTTTCAGGAAACAAAATCTTGTCAGAAAGACTCATGAAAACTGTACCAATCACAATATTTGGCCAAGTACGATTGCTTTCAGTTAAAATTACTGATGATCCTATAAATGGAAGAATACTAATCCATCAACTGTGGCTCATGAAAAAAATGAATAAGCCTACCACAATATTTGACAGAACAACTGTTTGTTTTTCAATAAAAAATTGATTATGCTGTAAATGAAAACATAATAATCCATACACAGTATCGATGCCTCACAACATGGCAATTGAGATTTTGAAACACAGCAACATATACCACACTGAGGGATGAACATTCATCAAGTTCTAGTGATTGACAAAATACTTTAATTTCATACAAAATTTTAAAGCCCGAATGACGTAAAAGCTGTATAGATCCTTCATGACATTGTAGACAGTGTTCATACTGATGCATATGTACCTTGACCAAAAGAAAGCACCAATCTATACAGCTTGTATAAAGCCTGTGTCAGGATCTCGATAATAAGTTGCATTTGCTTCCTGTTTGAAACATATAAGAGAACCATGTTCATATGGCTGCAAAAGGAAATCATGAGCTTAGAAAGTAACAAACAAACAGAACATACTATCGATTGGAAGATAAGGAGATAAGGGTAGGTTACTATGGAAAACCGCAGGGAATCACACTGTCGATATGGAGGATTAAGGCAACGAACCAAGGGTCTAAGGTAAGACTGGCTATGAAAATCAACCTGTCAGCTTCAAGTACTTACACCTGCACATGAGCTTCAAGTACCTTAATGATAGTTGAAGGTAACAGATAATGTAAGTGATACAATGCACATGCCAAGGATAGGTTTACGGACTTACGCAAATTAAACCATCTTTTCTAGTTTACTGGCAAGGAAATAGAGGCAATTGGTTCATATTTCTAGAGAAATTTCACGTTCCCCCATGCTGAGAGCAATAGAGGCTAATAATAGCTTAGAGAACCTTTAGTGAACAGAGAGTATTCAAACCAAAAAACCAAAAAGAATAGAACATGTCTGTTTGTAAAGGCAAATTCTAAAGTTTTTATATTACTTTGAGATACCAAAAGAAATCAGTTCATTATTAATGATTTTTTAACTCAACACCAAGTTATAAGTTTGTGTTTGGTCCTTTTTGGCAATCAATTTTGGTCCTTCTGGATGTGGAAATGCAGATAATTCACCTTCTAAGACATGTATCCTTCACCTTCTTTTCTAAGAGACTATGGCCTTTCTAAGATACTATGGCCTGCAGAGTGAGGCTAGAAAGCAATTAAAATTTGCAAGAAAAATACATGCTCTGTACATGACAAGCGAATTTGGCTTACAGATTTGAAATGTGAAAATTATCTTAACCCATTTGAGGGAAAACATTTTACAGGAAAATATCTTACCTCCAACCAAACAGCACCAAAACACCAAAACAAGGGAAAACATTTAACAGGAAAATGTTTTACCACCAACCAAACGGAGCCTAAGTCGAAACCAATTCCCTCAAATGTAAATGCTTCTGAACATGTTCTCTTCAGTCTGTATTTCTTAGGAGTATATAACTCTTCTTTATGCCAGCTACGTGGTTCTGCTTCTAAGTTTAACTGCAAACTTGTCTTTCATATGCCTTTGCTTACTCTACTGATCCATCTTGCTTAAGTATGACTTTCATTAGCTATCTGAAGTTTTGAACATCAGTACCATGCATCATTAACATCCTCGAACATGCGTGCATAATTCTTTAAGATTGTCTACAATCCCACAATCACCCAATACTCCGGATACTCTCATCTATTTCATCTGTCACGTTCTTTATTTATGAGACACATATTCTTCATTTAAGCCTAACAGAAGGTGTCAAAACCTAAGAGAGACATCATCTCTATTAACAAACTGTAAATAAATATAACCCCTAACTATCTCGCTTGTCAATCAGTTTCACATTATCTTCATCCACCTTCTACAGCATGTCAATACAATCCAAAAGTCTTGTGTTCGCTGAGCTACTGGTCTATTCAGTGATTGCATGGTACTGCATATTTAACCCAAGTGCATATGCTTAATGCTCATGTAAAGCAAATGCTACATTCAAGATAAAAAGAAAAACCAACATAATGACCTAAAACTCCAACAAATTACTCATATTTTCAGCTGTAAGATGCAGAACCAACATCAGACAAAGAGAACACTGCAATTCAATGTAAAACTATGTATTAGAAACGAGCCTAATGGAGAAAAAATAGAGAGAGAGAGAGAGGGAGAGAGAGAGAGAACCATGATAATCACACCATAAACACATGTAACACGTAGAGAGACAATAAATTAACGAACTGAAGTCACAAAAAGAAGCAGTCTGCAAAAGCATCTTCAGTAATGAACATACACACTGATAATTCAAGCAAAATGTCCCCATGTGTGATGTTAAGTCTCCTGTTCCTATGATGCAGATTCTTACTCTTTTCGGTTTTTCGCATAACTACAGTATTCAAATGAGTTTTAAGATGACTTCTTTACTTTTTTGTATAAAGACACATTTGCAAGAGTCTGAGACAAGTTGCAAGACTCTGAATGTACAAATACACAGACAAATATTCAGAAATTCCGAACTCAATAAATAAAATAACATAAAAACTTAAAGTCGGATGAAAACAACCAAAATCTTCAATGCGAACCCAAAAGGATAAAATTGACCCCAAATCTATGAATCCCATCAGATTAAGCTTGCATAATCTACCAAAGAGAATAAAATTGAACCCCAAAGTCTGTGAATCTCATCGAAATTAAGCTTGCACAATTTACCTATTATTGGTCTTAAGTTTACTTAACTCACTCATCCATCTAAAGTATATTATGTCTTAAGAAAACAGACAACTCGCAACTGACACGTCATAAGTTAACCTCAGCACTTGAGATCTACATTATTACTGCTAATATTAACCGGAGAAAACAAAATTACAGAACTGAAAGCAATAATACTACTGCACATAGATTACCTTAAGTCCCTTGAGAGCAAGTTAACCTCAGCTACATAGAGAGAAGTTTAAGCTTCGCCCCTTGTTTAAGGACTGAAATCTTTTATAACCAAATGTCAGAAACTCTTGCGAATCATCGCCCCTTGTTTAAGGACTGAAATCTTCTAAAGAGTTTCAGCTAATTCTGGTTATGCTGCCAACGACCAACTGAAAACACCTATCCTCATCCCAAAAACATTATTTTCTCGGATGCATTGCCAAATACCCACAAATTTATCATATGTTCAATTAACATGCAAAGGATGTTAAATCATCACAACCCAACTAAAGGACTAATCAATCAAGCTTGCCCTTCAACATTCAAAAGATTATCATTCAAAAGATTATCACAGACTAAATACACAAATGGCACAAAAAGGCGATAAAATTTACTCAAAACTGGAAGCAATCAAGAGGGTTGTTAATTTCAGGTTACCAAAGCAGAAATAACCACGACCGGTGAGGCATTCCAAGACGCAGCGCAAGAGAAGCCAAAAATTGGATCTTGAACCTGAAGAGAATAGCACAATGAGTGGAGCACTAAAGGGATATTTAGATATTCTTTTGCTCTTGGTATTTCAGTCCTAAACTTGGATCATAAAGAAACAACGTAACTGCAAAAAAAGAAATGAACATACTGACGAATGAAAACCCAAACCTTTGAATGAAAAATCAAACCATTAAATGAAAACTCAAACACACATAGCAAAAGCTACATAATCAGAGAAACATTTCATGCAAGTTATATTGCAGTACTGTAACTTGCTGCAGAAAAGCTAAACTTGAGTAAAATCGAATTTTTGGAGCTAAATATGGCATATGAAGACAATTATTGACTGAAAATGTTTGATCAACTATGTTAGGAGTACTAATCAATTTCCAATGTTTTTAGGAGTATAATCAACAATCCTCCAATCCTGTAGGAGTATAATCAACAATCCTCCAAGACTGACATAATGAATCATCTGTGACTCTAAGAACACAACCCACAATCATCTAAAAAATTCAACACAAAAATATTTATATATATCAAACGTCAATGGCTTTGTAACAGAATCATCACCATCCTCCAGTACCTTTTCCCCATCCCTCTCTCAATCCTCTCCATATTTTCCCTATATGGTCAACTACAGTGGTGAATTCAGATTATTTCTCTTATACTTTTCTTAGCGATTTCGATTTCTTGGTGTCGGTTCGGCCTTAATAGTGAGTTCTGTTTTGTCTCAATTTCGGCACAACCCAATGAAGACTGTAAACGAAAGCCCCAATTACTTCAAAACAGAGAAATGGAAGAAGAAGCAGGAGTAAATCGAAGAAAAAAAATGGACATCTAAATCATAGTTGCTAAAGCTATCAAATTTAAACCAGGGACTTGATTCTACCTTGCGGAGGATTGAGGCAGCGGTGAGGCAGGCCCGTTTCATGGCGGACTTGAGAGCTTTCTCGTTCGACGGCGCGTGAAATCCTGTGCCGACGTGTACCGCCACGAAAAAGCTAGGGTTTCTTCGATCAGTTGCAACTTCCGCCATTGAATCCGAACGAATTAGAAGCTTGGAACTTGACAAGGATCGATCGTACTGAAAACTTTAGTCAATTTGATGAACAAGCTTCAACTATCAAACTAATATTGAATGGGGCGTATTGATGATATATGTGAAGATGAGACATAGAAAGAAAAAGAGAGAGATGGCAAACCCAGATCGGCCGCCGTCGCCGTCCTCAGAACACCACCATCGAACCCATAGGAACATCACCGTACTCCTCTTGCTCTGTCTCTCACTCTATCTCTCCTTCTCTATCTGTTAGGAGTTAGAACCGATGTTGAATGTGCGGGGGAGGAGAATGGAGTAGTGGTGGCTTAGGTAGGTTTTTTTTTTTTTTTTTTTTGAAGAAAAGGGTTAGGTAGGATTAATAGTGTAGAAGGGTAATTATTCCCTCCTCACAATTTAGGAGTGCGGGAAACACCAATTATTTTCCCTCCAATTTTTTAAAGCATGAGTTGACAATAAGATATGTCACTATATAAGTAGATGTCAAAATTAAATAAATACTCACAATATATTGACCAAATTATTAGGTAGAATAAAATAAAAACTAAAAGGTCGACAAAAAATATCATATGCATCGACAAACACAAATATTGTCGATTAATCGCGCAACTAGCTACATAAAACCGTCTGTCGACAAAAAAAAATGTCAACAAAGGTCATATTTGTTGTAGTGTTTATATCTCCATATCAATCTACCCACATACTAGTCTATAGTTGATCGTCCTATTAATCAATATAAATGACTAGAGATATTTAAAATAAACAACAATTGTAATCTAAGGACTTCATTATATTAAATATATCCATAAATAATACAATGATTATTCTAGCCAAAATAATGTTCATTCTAAATAAGATTGTCTCTAGGGAATCTATTCCAATACTAGGGTACTTGAATCAAGGAGGAGATTTGTTAAGTTTCTGGTGATTCAGGTACGTAGCTGGCATTCGTACGAAGCGGCGAAGCAACGAAGCGATGACAAAAGCGAGGAAGCAAGAACGAAGCTGCAAAATTGGGTTTTGTGTTTTGTTCGTGCAAACACCAAAAGTGTTTATATGAATGTGTTCGTGCGAACACTTCAGGTGTTCGTATGAACACACTGGGTTTGGGGCGGTTTCGTTGTTTTCTCTTCGATTTGGAATGTTTTCTTTGTTTCTTTAGGCACAAGGCATTAGTTTCAACCTATATATGGGTGTAGGTCGTGGTTATTGACAAGTGTAGTTGTGTATCGTTGATTTTAATTGGCTCAATGAATCGGATTGTTTTGGCCATAGACGTAGGTAGTCTAAAAAATAGTGAACCACGTTAAATCGTATGTCTTGTTCTTCGTCTCATCACTCTTCTTGTTCCTAAAAAGTGGTATTGTGCTTCCGCATTCGATTTATAACACGTTTCATTAAGTACAAAGAAAAATTTCAAATTAAATCGACAATTTGGATTACATTTACATTACACCATATAATATTTGCTACCAATCCATCAATTACAAAAGAATAGAAGTTAAGATTGGAAAAAGAAGATTAGGCTCTTAGTTTGAAAGAACAAAACCCTCACTTGATATTGATCCAAATGCCTTGGCTAGGTACACCTTGATGAACCACAAATAGCATGTAATATCCTGGTGGAGCTAGATTAGCGGAACTCGGCATGGTCACTCGAACGTCATAACCTGACTTACCTTTCTTCCTCACGTCTCCTCCGCCAACCACTAGCAGTCTTTGGTTCATAGAGAACGAGTGCGTGTTAAACGCCGGAGACACCATCGTTACTGATACCGAACTTCCGTCTGGTGTACCAGCAACAGAGAACCGAATGTTTAGTTGTTGCCCATATTTGAGTTTACTACGAGAACGGGGAGAAACAATTTGCGGACGTAAATTAGCGGATGCCGAGTCTAGATACTTGGGTGAAAATGCCTCCAGACTTAACTCGGTCGGGTACAAAACGCCGGTAAAATTGTAAAACGCGTGCGGATTGCTACCAGCAACAAGGACTCGCCCGTCACGTAACAAACCTGCGGTCGAGTGGTACATTCGAGGTATTGCTGTTGGATTTTGGACTTCGAAACGTGCTCCAATCGCATTATCCGGCTGGTAGAGGACGGGGCTCAGAACGGGATTTCGGGCCTGTTCCCACCCAGCAGACCCGGCTGAGGCTCCATTAATTATCAAGACGTCGCCGGTGGGAAGCAACAACATGTCGCCCATGACTCTTGCAAGAGGCATGGTCTCCACAACCCATTGTGGGGCAGGATCAGTTACTTTAATCCTCGCACACGTGTTTAGGGCTCCATCGAACTGTCCATTCAAAGAATTGGTGTATGATCCTTTTGGTGCTCCACCACATACCAACACTTCGGTTTCAACTTGTGGACTCTGTATGCTCTTCAATGGCAGCAGGACGGCGGATCCGGTGCTAGGGTAGCTCCGTGGGTCACCGCCAGGAATTTGCGGGTATGTCTTCAAGACGGCATTTTGTGAATAATCAAACAAGATAGCTCGATTATTCGCGAAAATGAATAAGTTTCCATCCACGTTGAGGAACACAAATGGGTAAAGATTGTTCTCAACTTGTGGATCGTTTGTTTGAACAAGAAACGGCAAGCTGTAGGATTTGTCCGCAGTACCTGTTTTCGGGTAGAACTCATAGTTGAACTGCCGACGACCACCAATGATAATCTGGCGGCCGCCTGGCAGTAGGTGATTGGTAGCGTACCATCTTTTCTGGGTCAACCCAGATTGGATTTCCCGCCAATCACAGGTATCACAAGACTTGTAAACTCTAACGACGTGCTCGCCATCTTGGAACCCGCCGGTCTGTATCAGGCGGCCGTCGGGCATTAAGGCCCCGGAGGAGCACCAGACATTGGTGCGGACCATCAGGGGTCGAAAGGTATTCCCCAACACGTCGTACTCGATGGAGTGAGCAGTGCAATCCGGCGGGTTGGTACGGCATTTTCCGGCTGGCAACGAAAGGTTAGACGCGCCAAAGTCGGTGCGGTCGAACATCACGACGTGGTCGGTCGGGAGGAGTTGCATGTGCATGGCGGAGATGCCAATGCTTGATTGGACGACGGCCCAGCTACCCCCACCAGCGGCATTTGTACCGGAAGCGAGCAGTGCTAGAAGACTGAAGAACCAGATCATGAGAATGTTGTTCGGAGTCATGACCAAGCTTTCGTTGTTGTTGTGTAGTAGTAGTATTTCTTGAGAAATCAGAATCGTGGACAAAACAAATTAGGATAAAACTTAACTTCTGATTTCATCAGATGAGGAAGTTTACAGAGGTTAACATAAGATATACAACAACTTAACTAACAAATTGCTACTCGGTCCCTGCCTACAATAAATATTACACACACCTCCTAATATTATTATAAAAACTAAATACATGCTCTAATAGCCCCCCTCAAGATGGAGAGGGTAAATGATACACTCCCATCTTGACAAGCAGGAAGTGAAAAGTAGCAGAAGGCAAGGGTTTGGTCAGAATGTCTGCTAGCTGGTTTTTGGATGGAACATGCAAGAGCTTCAGCCTTCCAGCTTGGATCTCATCCCTAACAAGGTGACAATCCGATTCGATATGCTTCGTGCGTTCGTGAAACACCGGATTGGAAGCTATTTGAATAGCCGAATTGCTGTCACAGTATATAACAGGAGAAGAATCATGAACCACACCCAAATCATTAAGTAAATATGTCATCCATTTAAGCTCACAAGTGGTGGCCGCAAGGGATCGATATTCTGCTTCCGCAGAACTTCGAGAAACCACGCCTTGCTTCTTACATCTCCAAGCTACTAAAGAGTTGCCAAGATAAATTAAATAGCCGCCAGTTGACCTTCTAGTATCTGGGCAACTAGCCCAATCAGAATCTGAATAGGCTCGAAGCGAATCAGTGGTAGCAGCTGAGAAGAACAAACCTTGAGCAAGAGTCCCCTTCAAGTATTTAAGAACTCTATGAGCAGCCATCAGATGAGGTCTTTTGGGAGCCGAAACAAATTGACTAAGTTTGTGAACGGAGAAGCTTAGGTCCGGTCTGGTGTTACATAAGTACAACAATCTACCCACCAATCGTCTATATTCTGAAGCTTGCTCATTTGATAAGAACTCTCCTTCATGCATACTCAGCTTGCAAGTAGTTTCCATTGGAGTAGCCGCTGGTTTGCTGTTCAAAAATCCACTAGCAGTTAGGATATCGAGCGCAAATTTCCTTTGACAAAGAACCACACCTGAAGCTGTTCGCTGAACTTCAAATCCCAAAAAGAAACTTAAATCTCCCAAATCTTTCAACTGAAACTGCTGATTCAAAATACTTTTCAAGTGATTAAGAAAAGGCAAGTCATTCCCAGCAAGAACGATGTCATCAACATACACGAGTAAGGCTGTAAAACTATCACCTTTCTTGTAGGTAAACAAAGTATAATCCGACTTAGATTGAATAAAACCCAGCTGCAAAAGGGTGGTGGAAAATTTGCTAAACCATTGTCTAGATGCTTGCTTTAAACCATAAAGAGATTTAACAAGTTTGCACGCAATAGGAGGTCTGACTTTCATATCATTTGGGATTTGATATCCCTCAGGTAAATCCATGTAAACATTCTCCTCTAAATCTCCATGTAAGAACGCGTTGTTAACATCTAATTGTAACAAATGCCATTTACGAATAGATGCTAATGCCAATAAACATTTTAATGTAGGAAGTTTAGCAACTGGTGAGAAAGTATCGGAGTAGTCTATACCTTCTTGCTGAGTATACCCTTTCGCTACAAGTCTAGCTTTGAACCTTTCAATGCTCCCATCGGATTTGTGTTTAACTTTGTAAACCCACTTGCATCCCACTGTGTTTTGCCCTTCAGGCAAAGTAACGATGTCCCATGTATGGTTTTGCTCTAATGCCGCTAATTCTGCTTTCATGGCCTTGACCCATTCAGAAGATTGCACAGCTTCCTTATAAAAAACTGGTTCTGTTACATTGCTAGAGCTGGCCAAAAAAGCTTTGTGAGCACTTGGTAAATCATCCATCTGTAGATAAGACTCGATGCCAGTTGTTAGTGCGTGGCTTCTCTTGCCCAAACTGAGGTCATAATCCTGCAAATAAGTCGGTGGCCTAACAACTCGAACAGATCTTCTTACAACAACATCAGCTGGTTGATTAACCGATGCATAATCAGGTGAAACTTCAGGCATAACATCAGAACCAACATAAGTAGGATCCCTATCAGAACCAGGTTCAACATTACACACAACTTCAGATGCAACATCATGAACAGTATCATCAACAATATGTGTACCATGATTTTTCCCAGTATCATGAATATGTGAATTGTGGTTATCCAGAGAACCATCACCATCACCAATATTATGAGCAACATCGTCATAGTCAACACAATCAGAGGTATTAGGCATATGTACTGGAGGTACTTGACAAGTAGTAGGAGTGGAGGCTACAAAAGGAAATACATGTTCTACAAAAACCACGTTTCGGGAGATAAGAAAAGAACGAGACGAAAGATTATAGAGTTTGTAGCCCTTAACGCCGAACGGATAACCAACAAAAATACACTTAGACGCTCTAGGATCAAATTTGGTTCGTCCTTGATGCAAAGTAGTCGCATAGCAAAGACAACCAAAACTTCTAAGATGCATATAAGAAGGAGGAGAATTAAAAAGCATTTCAAAAGGCGATTTTTGTCCGAGAACTGGTGTAGGCAACCTATTTATGAGATACGCGGCAGTGAGTACACAGTCTCCCCAAAAGGAGAGTGGAACGTTAGATTGGAACCTAAGAGCTCTTGCCACATTAAGAAGATGTTGATGTTTTCTCTCTACAACTGCATTTTGCTCAGGGGTTTCAACACATGAAAGTTGATGAATAATTCCTTTAGAGGCAAAGAAAGAAGTCAAATTAAGTTCTGGGGCATTGTCAGTTCGAATTATCTTAATTTGACACTGGAATTGAGTAGAAATCAAATTATAAAAAGATGGCAAAATAGATGCAGCTTCAGACTTTGATTTCATGAGATACACCCAAGTCGTTCTCGTATAGTCATCTACTATTGTAAGAAAGAATCTATGTCCAGAAGCGGTGGGGGTTTTATAAGGCCCCCACGTATCACAATGAATCAAAGAAAAGGGAGAAGAAGTCATAGTTTGAGAAGTAGGAAAAGGTAGACGTTTCATTTTAGCCAAGGGACAAACATCACAACACAAGTTCGAATCAACACTTCTACAATGTAAAGTACTAGACAACGAATTCAATTTCCTAGCTGAAGGATGACCTAAGCGTTTATGCCAAACTGATACAGAAACACTATTACAATTTGGAATCGAAGAAGAACTGGTGGCTGAAAAAGAGTGAGGATGAAAAGTCTTCATGATATAAAGACCTCCTTGTTTCTCTCCCATCCCAAGAGTAAGCCCTTTAGATAGGTCCTGAATGTAACAAGCATGATCAAGACAAAGAAAAAGACATTTTAGTGCGTGGACAAGCTTAGGAATAGAAATGAGATTGAAATGAAATGACGGAACACAAAGGACATCTCGAAGCACTAACTTCTCTGAAAGTTTGACAGTGCCTATATGAGTAACAAGAGCAGAATTACCGTTGGGTAAATGAACATATGTATTAAGAACTGGAGTAACATTAGTGAATAGCGACAAATGGTGACACATATGGTCAGTGGCACCGCTGTCTAGAATCCATGAAATGACATTTTCAGAATGGGTGCTAGAAGCAAGAGAAGCAAAAGATAAGGCGCTCACAATTCCTGAAGTTAAAGATACATGTTGCTTAATACCTGAACAATGATGTTGAAAAGGTGTATCTAAAAAAGAAGTTCCAGAACTACTCGCCATATTGGAAGCATTAACTCCAGAACTTGTGTTGCCTGATGTCGAAACATTAGCATTGGCAAGCTGATCATTCAACAAGTTAATGAGTTGAAGACATTGAGACTGAGATAACGCCAGACCATTGCCCAATCTTACACCCATTGTCTGATCAGAAACAACAGACCCTTGCTGAGTACCCTTGTCTTCATAACAGGGTAGAACACTTTCAGTACCAGAAATTGAGACATTATGAGCTTGCGGCTTTCCTTTAAACTTAAACCCCGGAGGAAAACCATGTAGTCGATAACAAGTATCCTTGACGTGACCGGTGTTTCCACAGTATGTGCAGGCTTGTCTATTCCCATTTGATCTCCACTGACCAGAATTCCTTGAAGAATTATTACCAGAATTTCCTGAGAAATTTTCACGGAAAGAACTTGATTGTCTCGCCGCTGCATTGGACCAGTAAGAATCCAAAAACCCTTCTTGGCCATGAGTGGCAAGCATTGCCATAGATTGATTAGGCAACCCCACAAACTGGCCGTTGTTGATCTCAGATTGTTTCTCTTGTTGTACGACTTTTGAAAATACTTTATTAAGACTCGGCAAAGGATCAGTCAATAATATCTGATCCCGAACAGGAGTAAACACATCATTTAATCCCATTAAAAATTGAATAACATAATCCTCATCCTGGGCATCAATCATCTTCTGAAGCAAATTACAAGTGCAGTTACGCATGATTCCACAAGAACAATTCGGTAGAGTTCTGTAATTAGACAACTCATCCCACAAAGACTTCAGTTTTGTAAAATAACTCGTTACTGACAGATCACCCTGCTTCAAATCACCGATAGCCTTGTTTAATTGAAATATACGAGGACGATTTTTAAGAGAAAATCTTTCTTTGAGATCATTCCAAATCTCATAAGAAGTGCTCCTGTACACAACACTACAACCAATATCCTTTAAAACAGAGTTTAACAACCAAGACATCACCATGTTATCACATCGAGACCACTGATTCTTAAGTTCATCTCCATCACAGGGTTCAACAATAGCACCATTGACAAAACAAAGTTTGTTCTTCGCTCGAAGAGCAACAATCATCGAACGACTCCATGTATTGTAATTTTCACCAACAAGAATTTGGGAAACCAAGACCATACCTGGGTGATCCGCATTACTAAGGAAATACGGAGATGAAGGATCCAATTGATTCACCATTGAAGTACCAGAAATTGACCTAGAAGTCACAACCGACGGTTCTTCCGTCATAACTGCAGAAATCTCCAAGAGATACTGAAACACAAATCTGTGAATCGAAGAGGAGATTCACATCGAAGTAAAAGCAGATCGAAACTAAAGTAGAAATTGAAAAACTAATCACAGCGAAAAAAAATTCGCTCTGATACCATCTTGAGAAATCAGAATCGTGGACAAAACAAATTAGGATAAAACTTAACTTCTGATTTCATCAGATGAGGAAGTTTACAGAGGTTAACATAAGATATACAACAACTTAACTAACAAATTGCTACTCGGTCCCTGCCTACAATAAATATTACACACACCTCCTAATATTATTATAAAAACTAAATACATGCTCTAATAGTATTTTCTTTTTACTCTGTTAGTGTTGGGGATGTGGGCTTTAAATAGCATGCAAGATGCAACACATGACATCGCGAGTCAACTGAATAAGGGTGGGCGTACCAGATGAATTTTGTAATTGGGTTCGGGAGATTTTGTCAACGTGTTTTATAATTGTTTGATCAAATAATTTTGATTAACTTAATTCTTGACAGCTTAGGTTATTCCAAATGATATTTTATCCTCTACCAAGAACGAATTATTGGATTGCCTCTCGAGAAGGAATGTGCGCAGAGAGCTCTCATACAGTTGATAGAATATTTGTTTATTTATTCACAGAGCTTCACATTTCTCGGGTGAAGTCACTTTTCAGCTTTCTTTAACAGCATGAATAGGAGATAGGAACTTGGGGTAAAAAATTGGTGCGTCCTAGAGTAATCGACTCTCGATTATTAACGGAAATATCCGCTAAAAAAAAATACAGATCACGACAATGACATTTTTAATCTAGATAAAACTTATAAAATAAAAAATAACATTTTACCAGAAAAACAAACAACGGAATGCATTTCTAAACAAAAAGATAACCTAAACACGTTCCCCGCAAGTGGAACGTCCTCGCGGATCGAACGGCTAAATACGGTCTAGGGCTGACTTAAATCAAAGCTGGGTTTGGACTGGCACTCCACTAACTTGGGCTGTAGATCTTATTTTCAGTGATGTATTGGCAGATTCAATGGCCAGACTATTATCTAATCCAATGGATTTTCTCTAAAAAAAAAAAAAAAAAAAAAAAAAAAAAAAAAAAAAAAAAAAAAGATAACCTAAAGAGAAAGAAAGATAAATTAACACTGAGCTCGGATAAATCATTCTTATAAAACAAAACTTGCTTAATTTGAAAACTAATGTTAACATGCCATAACTTGCTTAGTATTATAGGCATAAAATGAAGAACATAACTAATGAAAACAATCTTACGTAGGTAGAAGACATCTTTGAGTCATTCTCGGCATTCTCGAGTCTCTTATGTATTGTAGTAAAAGCATTGTGTAGTTTTTGAAATTCTTCAACATAGCATGGGCTGTGAAATTCGTCATCCCAGTAGATGTGCATTCTTAAGTCTTAACCACAGTCCTTGCGTCCATCGTTTCCCCGTGTACGTGCGGTACAGAAGACCGGGTTCCAGCTACAGTAACACAATCAGGCATACACCCTAACTTTCGTGCTCTTTCATACCTGGAAAGTACGTATGGCGAGGCGTTGTTGTCGGGTGACTTTGTAAAATCGAAACTATTTGGAATGTGGCTTTAGAGACATGCAAAATCTTATTGATTCTTCTCCACCTTCATAAAATCTTTAAGGCTTAATTACTTAATGCATACCCCCAGTATAGAAAAACTAACACTTTGCATCCCGCACTTCTAGAATATGCTTATTGCATCCCCCAATTTCAATAAATTATACAATTTACAACTAGTAAAAAAAATCATCCCAACACTATCCATATATTAAGGGTAAATGTGGCAATACCTAAATAGTCAATAAATAAAAATGAAAAAGAAAAGAAGATGAAGAAGATGAGGATTAGATTAAACGCCGGAACTTTCGTCCCTTTCATTCTCTTCGTCTCCCTCTCCGCCTCCTTCCCTTCCACCTCTACTCTCTTTCGAATAGGCAGATTGGGTGAATATTAGAGGGCGGCTACTCTGGTTTGTAAATACCCTGCCGGAAATTATGGTGAGCTGCGTAGGAGAAGACGACGATGGAGCAAACGGGCCAGTGACGGAGGCTTCGGCTCAAAGGAATGGATCTCTGGGTTCGCGGCGATGGGTGTTTGTCTGGAATCAATTCGAAAGAGATTACGAGTGGGGAACGGCCTGGGTTTTGTTGTAGTGTTTGATAGGTGTGTATATACACAAGCTTGTATCTTTTTATGTATTTGGAAACAATCTGGGTTTTCTTGTTGCTCTAGTGTTCAGAACTGTATGGATATCTTTTTATAAAAGTTCAATTTGAGTTGGGTTTGGTGCTTTGCTTCAATGGGGATAGGGGTTTAGAGTTTGGAGACAAATGCACACCTATTATTCTTCTATTAGAGGCAAAGCAGATACACCACATGAGACAAAGATTCTTGGTGGAAGTCCAAGGATGGTAAGCTTGTTGCTGTTGCGGGAGGAGGAAAAGCGGTGGAGGATCACCGTGATCTGCAGCAGACTACGGGGACCTTGTGTGGGAATGGTCCTTGCCATGGTGGCTTTGTGTTCTGGGTAATTGGTTCTTCACGGAATATGGGTTTGTGGTGGAGGATATGGCGGTGATAAGGCGGTGATGGTGGTTGTGTTCTTATTAGTTGCGGTGGTGCTCTTATTTTTATCGAATAGACCTTTTTACCCTCAAATAAATTGGACTTGATAGTCAAGAAAAATGTACTAGTTGCAAAGTGTATAATTTATTGAAAGTGGAGGATGCAATAAGCATATTCTATAAGTGGGGGATGCAAAGTGTTAGTTTCGCTATACTGGGTGTATGCATTAAGTAATTAAGTCAATCTTTAAATCCACCAACAAATTCTTTATTGTGGATGTTGGAGACCCGCCTATCCATTTCATTCGTTGTACACAATTTAAGTTAACCTTTGCTGAAGGAGAATTGTGTTTGAGGATACGGAATGAGGTCTCTCAAATAATGCATCAAGAAGCACACATTGCACGACAGCTGTACCTGAGAAATTATGGCATATAAGAGTGAAAACATTCTTACGTACAAAGATATATATTTTTTAAAGCAGAAGTTAAAAAAATTTATGAACTAGAAAAATTACACATTTGGTCATTCAGGAACATCTTCATTCTTGTACCAAACCGTCCAAAATCTAACATTATCTTTGTACTCCTCTTTGACGGGTTCAGACAAAATTTTGTGAAACTGATCTACCTTCTTCACTATCTACTTCTCCTCAGAGCCACAACTTGTCATTGAATTCAATATATATATATATATATATATATATATCTCCTTCTGAACAAATCCGATGGCCATCATTAACCAATGTGTTCTTGTCACATTCAAAATCACAACAATCTAATGTATGGCCAAAGTTAGTCAATTTACAAAAAAAATCAGTTCGAGAAAAGATATCGTTAAAATCCAATGGAATAGTTTTAGGATTCCGATACGCGAGAAATCAAGAGAACAAGAAAAACAAGAGTAAGATCAAGTACACAAGAATTACGTGGTTCACTAGTTTTGAGACTAGCTTCATCCACGGTCAAACCAAACCAATTTATTTATGATAAGCCAAAACCAATTACAAGCACACTACTCAAAGTCATGTTCCTAGCATCTATTTATACTGGTACAAGATTTGGAGCCAAAGCAACGACCAAAACTAATCTGATACAAACTAGGAAAACAATCTGTCGAAATTTTTTTTCTAACCAAAAAACGAGACTACCAAAGAAAACCCACGTCCAAGATTTGTTTCCAAACGCCAATTAACTTTGACCATTGCTACCAAAGCAATGAACTTATTTCCAAAACAAATGCAAACAATTGTTGCAAAAACAAAGTCTTTGCCGACTTTGACCAACAAGTTGCCCCAACAAAACAATACCGTCTAATATACCAAATACTCACAGTGCACTAAGCACTCATGGACACATGCACACATCCATGCACCACTAACCAAAACTTCGATTGTTGCTTTACCCATGTTCACAGTCACTGTTTGAGTCTAAAAATACCCAACAAATATCACCCTTGATTTAAACTCCGTAGCTACCGAACTAATTCTTCTCATTAACCTACAAACCCAATCTGAGTGGCGTCCCATCAAACGCCTCTTCAATGCACCATGACTAATGCATACCCCAGGGTAACGCCAATGACACTTTGCGACAAAGTGCCTATCAAACGATGTCATGTCAGTTTGCGCCGCTATCCACACCGATGCGCAAAAAACAAATAATCGAAGCGCGCCAATCCAAGCTCCGATCGCACCACCAACCGATACGTGCACAATAACACGACACCAAACCCCCCGCCCAATAACACGGGCCCATGCTCCATGAATGGAACCCGAACTCCCCCTAAGGGGCCTAGAGAGGTACATCATCCTTGAGCGTCCCTCCTCCTCCGCTTGAAGAGAGATCTACAAGTGCACGATTCTTGGGACACTCACTCTTCCAATGACGTTTCTCCCTCAATTCGCTAGGTGATTCGAGTCGCCTCCACCTAGACTTGAATCTTCCTAGTCGCCAAATCCAAATATAGATCCGGATCACTCACCGGGTTGAGCACGCCATATCGATTGACGCATGCCGGAACCGAAAGCATGCCAAATGTACTAAAACTAGATCCGCAATTCCGTGCTCCACAACAAGAGCCCGATAGCTCCCAGAACAAGGAACCCAATAGCCTACCAACCAAGGCTTGGTGTGCTTGCACTCTGTGTTTTAGAGGCCAACCAGGGGAAACCCAATCTTTACATCAAACGTGGAAAATCTTGATCACGAACCAACGCCATCGCTCCTCTTAAACCTTGCTCTGATACCACTTGTTAGGATTCCAATACGCAAGAAAACAAGAGAGAGCAAGAACAACAAGAGTAAGATCAAGAACACAAGAATTATGTGGTTCACTAGCTTTGAGACTACCTACGTCCACTGTCAAACCAAACCAATTTACACTACAAGAATTATTGTTATTTGCGACAGAAGTTTGCGACGAAACTTGAGAGGTATCGCTAAAATTATTAAAGTGACCAGAAAAAATTTCCCTCGCATACGTGAAAATATTTTTTTTCTCTTTTGCAATAAGTAGAACTACCTTCGCTAAATATTTCAGTAACCGTCCCAAAAGAGAATTTTGTTTGGTGAGAAAATTGCCGCCACAATATTTGGCTAAAAATGAATTTAGTGAAAAAAATTGGGCTCTTTCTACCATAATTGTACATTATCATACTATGCCCAGAATGTTGCTCAAGTAAACCCTAGATCGCCATCTCTAAAGCAGAGACGACTCCTCCAAATCGCAACTCACATAATCATATCATACTATGCCCAGAACCTAGAGCCATTCTTTTCGATACCCAACTCGCTATGAAAACGATTCAGGAAAAGTTCCATCTTCGAAGCAAATCTCGCTGAAAGCAGCCAGCTAGGGTTCTCTCCAACTTCATCGCCGCCGAGACCGGAGCTTCCAATGACATATCAACCAAACTGAGTTGCTCTTCGGTGTCGTTCAACGAATTGGTCGAATTCCATAGAGATCTTAACGTTCCGAAGTTCGACCATACGCAGAGGAACCACATGTAAGAGTTCCGAAACGATGGGGATTCAGTGAGGATTGAGAAGATCAGAGGAGGTTCTGAAGTGTGTATGAAGCACAAGGGAGTTAAGGAGAGGGAGAATTGTGGAGGAATTGTTGATTTGGGAGAGATGGGTAGTCCGAAGAAGAAGAAGAAGAAGAAGAAGAAGAAGAAGAAGAAGAAGAAGAAGAAGAAGAAGAAGAAGAAGAAGAAGAAGAAGAAGAAGAAGAAGAAGAAGAAGAAGAAGAAGAAGAAGAAGAAGAAGAAGAAGAAGAAGAAGAAGAAGAAGAAGAAGAAGAAGAAGAAGAAGAAGAAGAAGAAGAAGAAGAAGAAGAAGAAGAAGAAGAAGAAGAAGAAGAAGAAGAAGAAGAAGAGAAGAACCAAAACCGAACAGTGAAATCGGCAATATTGTGGGTAGAATCCTCTATATTTTTTGGCTGAAATATCAATCTATTCGGTAATTTATTTCGTGGCTTTAAAAAATGTTACTGTATTAAGCATAGGGTTCCTTTTCGGCGGCAGATTGATTCAGTGTCTTGCTCGTTTTCTGTTTGTTAAATCACAACGCTAATCAACCATCTCCATCGATTTTCTTTAAATCATCCATCACTCGATCAAAGCATGAGTTCTCTGGTTATCTCCATGTATATAGCCCTTTTTCTTCTGTGTTCATGATTTCTGACATTTACAACATTTCAGGTTCTTCAAATTCTGTTTCCTTTGTTGCTTTGTAGGATATTTGGATTTATCAATTTCAATGACAATTAAGGGTGGTGGCAGTCCTTAACAAACAGGTAAGGCCATTGATTTTTCCATTGAGTTCTGTTATTCATTCAGTGTAAGCGTTGTTGGATGACTATATATGTCTAAATTCTCCCATAGTTTTGAGGGTTATGGTGTTTTGCCTCATTTGGTCGTCGTGGATCTAAATCAGATACCTATTGATGACCTGGTTCCATTATTAACTAGTCGAGAACCCGCGCTATGCACGGGTATCTGTGTTTAATATATAATCAATTGAGAAGACATGAACACACATCCACGCTAAAGTATTTTAATATTGATACACATATTGGAAGTCGAGAATAGAACGCATTGAGGTTAAAAGACAAACTGTGGATTTAATTTGAAGATTTAAAAAGAAATAGCAAAAACTAAGTCCCTTTATACGCCTCTCAATTGGTGTTTGAGTTTGAAAGGCTTAAAGTCTCACCATATTCGTTTAACTCGAGAACTAACTAAACTTTTAGTGGTTCTTTCAGGATGTAAATATTTTTTGTTTTCTCCATAACTGACTAAACTTTCAGTGATTCTTTCGTGATGAAAATATTTACTCGACTCATTTGTGGAAGCACATATGTTTCGTAATTGGAAACATTTTGGCATATTAAAAAGGAGATATTAGATCAATTATAACATTGCATTCCATGAAGATATTTAAATAAATAGTTATAATTATTAGGGGTGTAAGTTAAACCGAATAAACCGGTCAAACCGACCGAACCAAACCGATTGTCATGGTTTTGGACGATTTTTAAAGTTAACCGGTTTACAAATGGTTCAAGTTTTTTACAAACCAGTCTAATCGGTTCGGTTTCGGTTTGCTAAAAAATTATACCGAATAACCGAACCGAACCGTTGCGTACACAATATAGTTCTATTATGGCAAACAATGTATAAACTATATGTAGGAATCTATAGAAGTGTATTTCATGTAGATAGTTTAGTGAACTAAATTAATCCGATTGATGTTAGTTTTCTCTATTTATTTCATGTCCTATCTTGTCTCAATCTTAAATCGTAATTCTGTGACTTCTATATGTTTATTAATATATGTCTCAGTTAAAATTTAAATTTTATTGGCATATTACTATAATCATATCAATGTAAAAGTGATTACTGAAATCGGCTGAATAGAACCGAACCAAACCGAAATTTTTTCGGTTTGGTTTGATTCGGTGTATAATTTCAAACGGTTTGGTATGGTTTAAAATTAGCAAACTGATATATTCAGTTTGATTTATAATTTCTTCACAAATCGCACCAAACCGAGCTGCTTACACCTCTAATAATTATGGTCCATATCACGATGATAATGATAGGTTTGCTATAAAAATAGACCTCAAATTATATTGCTTAAATATTTTATACCAAGAAAATTACCCTCCTTTTCTTCCTTCATTTGTAACAACTTTTTTATATGCATTTAAGTATTACAATAATTTTAAACTTTGATAGAGTTGAAATCAGTAGACATACCACGTCATGATAGTAAAATACATAAATTTATTCATTAAAAAAAGTATAGTGATAAAACAAAACAAAAAAACTTTGTATTCCATCTTATTATCATGTAACAGAGAGTTAAAATCTTTTAAAAAATTTAGTTAAAGAGTCTCAAAACTAAAACATTGGAATGAAGTCTACAAATAATATAATGAATGAAACGCTCTTAAAATCTGATGGATGATATATTCATTTACATTTGGTGCAAATTGACTTGGCAAACGTGTTAGTCTTTCTAACTCTTAGAGAATTCTAAAAAACAAAACTCTTGAGTGTCTCTCATTTACTATTTCTTATGATTTCTATCATTTAGGATTGCCTAATCTAAATATTTCCATCTACTTTTCTATTCGGTTTTCATGCAATTCTTTTTTTTTCCACATTTCACCATTTTTATTATTATAGGGAGGATTTTACTCTCTCATTTCTATCATTTAAAAAAAATGAACTCCACTCTGAATTTCAACAAAGTTCATTTCTCCCTTTTTGTGCAACTTTTTGACATAATTAAGATTGAGCACTTTTCATGAATGTACGTATATGAATGGTGTAAAAAATGCATAAAAGTCAATTTCGCTTACAAAATTAAGAATTAAAACACTAAACTGATTTTTTTTCGAAATCATATATGCTGCAGAACCTACGCAACCAAGAATTGTGTAAAAAATAACCCAGAAATTGCCTAAAAGTTTAAAAATTGAAAAAAGAGAAGGCTATCAAAGTAACATATTAGCGTCTTTAACTGGTAAATTAAATTGAAAAAAAAGAGAAGGTTATCAAAGTAACATATTGTGCTCTTGGTGCAATTGTTTTTTAGACAAAATTTTATGTCTTGATTTCCCGTTTTAATGGGTACTCTGTTCTTCCTTTCAAAGTTACATATAGTTTTATGAATTAAACCAGTTGAATATTGCAAGTATATATTTATGGCATAACATCGTATAAATTAATTGTCCTGAGATTCTCGCATGAAAAAAGTCAATTTGCAAGGCTAGGCAAACCTGGTTGTAAGCTTTCACTTTTTATTTTATAAATTTAAGTTAATATAGAGAAACAAGTTGCTTCGTCACATTGTGTTATCTCTAATCCAATTTTGAAACCAAATTTCAAATTTCAAAAAAAAAAAAATCAATTTTGAAACCTAATTCCTATAGCAGGGCAATGATTCTAATAGACAATGGAAAGATCTCGGCGGTTGCTGGTGCGGTGGGTGGTGCAGTGCTGACGTGCTAGGATATGATACCTAGAATTTAGTAGAAGATGGTTGTTTCCAGTTTTCATATTCATACTGTATGTTCTTAGTGGTTGTAAGAACTTATAGAGTTCATGTTGTGAGCATAAATATCTTGGCACTATTGAAGTTTGTTGTAGTGTTGTTGTAATTTGAGTTTTGAGACAATCTTTGAGAAAATTAGTGCAACACAGCATTACAATTGAACTTTTTAATCTCTCAACAAGTTACTTCATTTTTTGGTAATTGTTGGCATTAGGAATGACATGGTTGACATCGATTGCGACAACACAAAATATTTTTGACGAGTTTTATCTCTCATAAAAGTTATTTTTTGTGATGACTGGCTATATGCCATTTCTCTCGTTAATGTAAATTTTGACACAAAGCGTACTTTTTGTGACCGGATCAGTTCTCGCGAATACCAATATTGTGAAGGAATTTACTATTTTTGTGACGACACTGTGCCGTCTCAAAAAAACCCAAATTGTGACCACTTGTCACAAAATTGTTTTTTCCTACCATAGCTATTGCTACGCCATGCGAGAGCAAAATGCCCTCGCAACCTATCTTTTGCGACAGATTACATTATTTGCAATAACATTATGCCCTCGCAAAAAGCTATATTTCTTGTAGTGTTATTGATGAGAAGCCAAAACTAATTACAAGCACACTACTCAAATTCATGATCCTAACATCTATTTATACTAGTACACGACTTGGAGTCAAAGAAATGACCAAGCTTAATCTGAGACAAACAAGGAAAACAATCCGTCCAAAACAATTGTTTCCAAACCAAGAAAGGAGACTACCAAAGAAAACCCACGTCAAATATTTGTTTCCAAACAAATTTGACCATTGCTACCAAAGCAATGAACTTTTTTCCAAAACAAATGCAAACAGTTGTTGCCAAAACAAAGTCTTTGCCGACTATGACCAACAAGTTGCCCAACAAAACTACACCGTCCAATATACCAAATACTCACAGTGCACTATGCACTCATGGACACATGCACCACTAACAAAAACTTCGATTGTTGCTTTACCCATGTTCGCTGTCACCGTTTGAATTAAAAAATACCCAACATATAGAATTAGTATCAACTAAGTGAATAATAATAATAATAACAATAATAATAATAATAACAACAACAACAACAACAACAATAATAATAATAATAATAATAATAAAAATAATAATAATAATAATAATAATAATAATAATAATAATAATAATAATAATAATAATAATAATAATAATAATAATAATAATAATAATAATAATAATAATAATACTTACATATTCCATCTCTTTAAATTCACTTATAAATTAGTCAAAGATATTAAATCTTTCAATTCGTCGAGGAACTGGACAAGAATTATAAGTAAGCAAATAATAAGAAAAATGAACTTCAAATTGCATGAAATTCTAAATATGAAAAAGGGGGAAAGCTTACGACATGGTAGCTACTAAGGTACCAGATCCTCCTTTTATTATAGTATGTCGGTTCTTGTCGTGAAGTTGAAGACACATCAGATAAGAATCAGTCACCGAAATCACTAAAAATTTAAAATATTTGCATCTATAAAGATCATAACATGTAATTAATGAGGTTGAGAATAGTCTTAGAGTGTTCGAAAGAAATACATCATTACCAAACCACATTTCTTCTCAAAGGTGCCATCCTCTTCCCCTAGTTAAATAAGCCAAACTATCTATATTCAAGACATAATCCATGAACGTATGAACATTTGATTAGAAGAAGAAATAAGGAAATTGATTAGTAATGATGACCATTAAGATTAGTAAGGCTTACTCACGATTTGCGGTGAGGTCTACATCTTTGATAACTCCTTCATAAGAGTTATCCTTAGTACGTTCTATATTGTTATTTGTGTGCATGTCGCTGCAAAGTGACGAGATCAAGCCAAAATAAGAAGAAAATATTTTTTTTGATGTGTTTTAGCTTAAATGTACAGTTCGGGTGTTTCTTGCATGATTTTACGTATGATTTGAATAATTATCACATTTGATCTTTGCAATAGTGTTCGTGTGGTGATTTGATGGAACAATGCATGAGGAGATCCGTTGGATAGAAGAAATGGTCTTCGGAATAGATGAATAATAATAATAATAATAATAATAATAATAATAATAATAATAATAATAATAATAATAATAATAATAATAATAATAATAATAATAATAATAATAAAGAGGAGGAGGAGGAGGAGGAGGAGGACATGTCTTTGCACGAAGAGAACATAGCCTTTGCACGAAGGGATAATAAGGACATCCAGGAAGCTCTCAGGTGGTCTTCGCACGAACATAAAATGTGATCGTACGAAGAGAAACACTTAGAAATTTTCAAAAATGCATCAAAGTCTTCCTACAATATCTTGTGTTGCAAAATAGGAAGGTCTTCCTACGAAGATAGAAAATATCTTAGCACGAAGGTCTTCACATGAGGACTTCGTATGCTCGTGACACTGAGAAAGTCGGATGAATTAGTATGAAAACATTGTTTAATCATTCTTAAAAGGCTTGGGAATTTTAAGTAACGTATATAAGAGGCCTAAGAGGTTGTTCGGAGGGGAGACGCAGAGAACAAGTTTGGAGACAATAATTGGAGCTGAAGTTCGTCGTGGAAGCGAGTATTCTACCATTTGACCTCTCTACCATTTATCTTTTATTTTTTTTACTCATGATCATGAAAATTCTTGTCGTTGTGATCATGAGCAGTAGTATCTATGTTTTATATTGGTATTTCTTAATGTTAGCTAGGGTTTGAAGCCGTTTTGGCTATGTATGGATTTGATTCATGTTTGGATGACTTAATTGATGATGAACTTTCTTGCTTTGTTTAATTCATGTTTTTAATCCATCTTTGTATCGCTTGATCAACATAATAGAGATCATACGTAATTGGTTAGTGAAAGCATTAAATTACCCGAATAGTTGAATTGAGCTATTAGTTGATCAAAAAAATTAACTAGGACAATAGAGTAGAATTTTACTTCATTATATATTTAACGACTAATTAAAACTTGGTAACTCGGTTGTAAATTGACCTAGGCATAGAAAACTGACTTTGTAACTCGGTGAATGATAATAATAATATTACTTACATATTTCATCTCTTCCAATTCACCAATAAATTGGTCAAAGATATTGAAGTCTCTCAAATCGTCGAGGGGCTGGACAAGAATTATAAGTAATAATATAATAAGATAAATGAACTTGAAATTGGATAATATTCTCAATATGAAAAAGGGAGAAAAGATGGAAGGTAGTTTGCTGCTACAGTTCCCACGTCCGCCCGGCCTAGCCCGAAGGAGCAGTTCCTTCTTTCATCAAAGATTGGTGTCGCTTTCCAAGATAAGAGGGGGGTCTTGTATCCCCACAGGGTAACCGAAGTTAACAAGAAGAGTTTTTCCCTCCCCTGGGATGGGGATTTCGAAAAGAATGCATCCTCTCAATTGATCAATTGGATGAAAACCACATGTTTTTTGGCGTGGCCCTTCGGCTGGGCAAAGATTTGGAGTTTCCTTTTGTCGTTTTCCGTAGCAAGCTTCTTCCCGATCTCCTTAGTTGATGGTCGCTTCCCGCAGTATGAGTTTTACGAACATGGTAGCAGCTAAGGTACAAGATTCTCTTTTTTATAGTATGTCGGTTCTTGTCGTGAAGTTGAAGAAACGTCAAATAAGAATCAGTCACCTAATTCATTAAAGACAAAATGTATGCACTTAAAGATCATAATATGTAAATAATGAGATTGAGAATAGTCTTAGAGTGGTCGAAAGAAATACATGCATCATTACCAAACCACATATCTTCGCACATGTGCCACTCTCTTCCCCTAGTTAAATAAGCCAAACTACATATATTCAAGACATAATCCATGCAGGAATGAACGTTTGATTAGAAGAAGAAATAAAGAAATTAATTAGTAATGATAATCATCAAGATTAGTAAGGCTTACTCATGATATGTAGTGAGGTCTACATCTTTGTTGTCAAACAAGTTTAGATAGACATGTGTCATGTAGTAGTGTAAAAATCATTGATCAGCATAGGACATGAGGGGATTGAATTCCAAATATTTTGTCGGCTTCTTTCTTATTTCCTGAGTAATTAGACAGATGGGCCTTCAAATAATGGACTATGCTTTGCCACGGATATTACCCCGAATGTTTCCCTTGATCTTCAGAGACCCATGTACTAGAAATGGCTTTGGGGTACATTGGATGTGACCAAATATGACCAAAAAAATTTATAGAATTAATAATTAAATACAAGATATTCTTAATATACACTTAATATGTATTAAACAATAAAGTGAACTACGGATGTTTATATATACCTCCACGTCAGAATTAGTAGACCCACTACTAACAGGAATCGGAATTTTCCTACTTGGACTTCTAACCTTCTGCTATTCTTTTTTTTTTTTTTTTTTTTTTTTTTTTTTACCTTTTTGGATGTAGCAATTTCTTACGTCTCGCTCATTTTCCTCATCATCCCCAACATCAGCACTCTCTTCACCAGCTGCCTCTCCTTCATCTTTAGACATCAATTCCTTTTGTGCATTCTCCTGAAAACTTCTCCGTCAAAAATTCAAAGTTGACTAAATATTTTGTTCAAAAATTTCAAACATATTGTCCATAATTTCATCGGGCGGATGATTTGTTTGGACAATTGGAGCAAGCCTTGAACCATTTATTGGTTCATCAAATGTCTCCTACTTTAAATGCAACAAAGAAACAAAAATACTAAATAACATAAATTATGTATTTGTTTCACACAGAGATAGAAACTGTAAGTTATAGATAAACATTTACTCACGTTACTTATGTTCTTTTAGACAAAGTTCCACCTCTGTGCCACATCATCTGTTGTCCAAAACTTTAATCTGAGTTTTTCATATTTAGGCAACCATCAATATTATCCCAAAGTTTTGGACTAAACTTCTTCAAGTACAACATCTTGAATTAAGATGGATCCTGAAAATCTCTTGTATCCGTTACCTTTCCTCCCTTTACCATGAAATTGCCGGAATCATAATTGTCGTTTCCTCCAGCTTTGTGCCTCAGATTCTTGGTTTGAAGAGCTGATATAACCTCTTATATGGTTAAGTTATCTTTCCCACCAATTAAAGATTGTACAAAACCCTCGTACGATGGAGGAAAGGAAACCAACATAATTAAATTCGCATCATCATCGCTTATTTTCTCATCACTGTTACGTAGCTCAACCAGAATATTGTTTAGAACATCTAAATGATCACTAATTTGCGTACCTTCAGACATGCACAGACTCAATAATTGATTCTTCAACATCAACTTGTTGGTGAGCGACTTCGTCATGTAGAGGCTCTCCAACTTCAACCATAAAGAAGTTGCCGTCTCCTTATCTCCAACTCAGGTGATCATGTCGTCCTTCAGACACAACATGATTGTTGCGTGCGCCTTCTCCTTTATCTTCAAATACGCTAGGGTGGTTGTATCCATGTTGCCCATTTTGGACTCCTGAGACACCCATGGATCTTCGGGTTTCAACAGCTACATCATCTTGATCTGCCACAAAATGACATTGTTTCTTCCACTAAACTTGTCTTGATATTCATTGAAGAACCTGACAACGTTCCTCTTGAAACCCTAACCCAAAGCTCTGATACCAGTTTGTTTCTTATAATCTGGTATCGAGCAAGAATGATGAATGAAAGAAAAGAACAAGAGAAAAGAATTAACGTAGTTCACAAGTACTGATATTAGCAACCTCCACGGCAAACACCGGATATTTATTGAGAGAAAGAACCCGGTTACAACCACACAACACTAAGCCACGACCCTAGCACTTATTTATACTAGCATACCCACTTAGAGCTGAAGAAACATCAAGAAACAATTCAAAACGGATTTGGAAACAAAACAAACCGCCCCAGCCCAGACTTATTTGCACGAATGAGCTGTTCATTCGCACGAAAAATTCGTTCGTGCGAATGACTTCGGCCAGTCGCACGAATTGACGGATTCCACATATGCTTTGCTTCGTCTATGTCTTCCTTCGTTGCCTCGTTTCTTTGATTCTCTCCAGACGTTGCATCATTGAGTCACTCCTAACACTATATTTGGTAACGTGTTCCATTTGATTCACTATAAACTTCACATTTCAATATGATTAGACAAGTTATCTAATACCCTCTTGTAGGAGGTTACAAAAAATAGGGCATTGAACAACCACTTTTCACTATTTTATACCGCTAAAAATATATGTCAGACCTATCTGTTAGGTGTCTTGAATTAAAAGCAAAAGGAAACAAATAAAAGGGGAAAAGTCAAAAGCATATTTTGGAAGGAATTTGGGGCGGTGGTGTGGCTGTCATTAAATCCACCGCCCCCACTATAGTACTATTTAAAGGCTGACTTGGTTCTCATTACAACACACACACAGAGGGTAACGGAAAGCTATTAGCACAGGGCTGATCGATTTGTTAGTGTGTCGAGTGGTCGTAATTCGGGTGCGTTTATCTCTAATAAAATCGGGGTTTTGGTCGTGGAGGTAGCTAGATAATAACTAGTGAACCACGTTAATACTTGTGTTCTTGTGTTATCGTTTACATCGTTCTCAAAGCTAGGTCCAAATCATAACAAACTGGTATCAGAGCTCTGAAAAAGGAGTTCTGTTACAACAAAGTGGTATCAGATCTTGGGTTGCGGTGTTCCAAGATCAAGGTGGATTTAACGAGCTAGGGTTTCACAATCCGTGAAATTCATAGCTAGGGTTTCGCGATCAAGGTGGAGTACACGTTCGGGGTTACGTATCTGAACTAGGAGCTGCAGAGAAGATGACCGGGGGGATGACCCAGATCGACAAGTTCACGGGGAGAAACAGCTTCAGGTTATGGCAGATCAAGGTACGTGCTTTGTTGAAGCAGAAATGCCTGTGTTTGCCATTGGCGGAAGATAAACAGGGGGCTCCGACAACCACCAAGGAGTACAATACGAGGGAGGAAAGAGCACACTCAACGATCATGTTGTGCTTGGCGGACGACGTGATCACAGAGGTTGCGGATCAAGAGACGGCTGATGGACTATGGAACAAGTTGGAGAGCCTCTACAAGACGAAGTCGCTCACCAACAAGTTGATGTTGAAACAGCAGCTTTTTGGTCTACGCATGGGTGAAGGTACGGATCTCAGAGATCACTTGGATCGTCTTAATACTATTTTGCTTGAGTTGCGAAACAGTAATAAGAAGATAAGTGATGAAGATGCCGCACTGATTTTGTTGGTTTTGCTACCACCGTCTTATGAGGGCTTTTGTGCAGTTTGCTTGTGCTGGAAAAGAGACTCTCACGTTGGAGGAGGTGAGATCTGCTCTACACACAAGGGACATGCAGCGCAGGGCCGCGTATGGGGAGTAAGAAGTTCCGGGTTCGGGCGCATTCATGGTGTCGAAAGGGGGTTATGGTAAGAGGAAGAAGATCAAGGGTTCTAAATTGCCAAACGACGTCTGTGCATTGTGTAAAGAGAGGGGTCACTGGAAGAGGCATCTGCAGATCTAGCTGTAGATGCGACGGCTTCGGAGGTCAAGTACGTCCTCTAGGCCCCGTTGGGGGGCATGGAATCCGTGCTCTTGACGAGGAGGCGGATTTGGCATGGGGGATTCTCTGATGAGGGACACCGCACGTGTGAGACGTGCAAGGGGGCGCGTATGAGGCGCGCAAGGGGGCGATTTTGCAGAAATTCAGCGGGAATTGGATCAATTTCGCAAAACATTGCAGGAATTCGGTGGGAATTGGAGCAATGTGCTAGGGGTTTGTTGTAGGGACTCGGTGGGAGTTGGAACAACAAACAAATTTGTTGTAGGAGCTCAGTGGGAGTTGGAACAACAAACAGGGGTTTCGATTGCAGGAACTCGGCTGTAGTTGGAGCATCGATAGAGTTCGATTGCAGGAACTAGACAGGAGTTGGAGCATCGCTAGGGTTACTCGTTGCAGGAACTTGGTGAAGTTGGAGCAACTTGTGACGTGTGGGTTTCGTATACTGCTAAGAAACGTTTGGGGTTGATTATTGGAGAGAAACATATGGTTCTGGTTGCTGAGATGATTCAAGATAAGGTGGAGATTTGTTAGGTGTCTTGAATTAAAAGCAAAAGGAAACAAATAAAAGGGGAAAAGTCAAAAGCATATTTTGGAAGGAATTTGGGGCGGTGGTGTGGCTGGCATTAAATCCACCGCCCCCACTATAGTACTATTTAAAGGCTGACTTGGTTCTCATTACAACACACACACACAGAGGGTAACGGAGAGCTATTAGCATAGGGCTGATCGCTTTATTAGTGTGTCGAGTGGTTGTAATTCGGGTGCGTTTCTCTCTAATAAAATCGGGGTTTTGGTCCTGGAAGTAGCTAGCTAATAATTAGTGAACCACGTTAATACTTGTGTTCTTGTGTTATCGTTTACATTCGTTCTCAAAGCTAGGTCCAGATCATAACAAACTGGTATCTGAGCTCTGAAAAAGGATTTCTGTTACAACAAACTGGTATCAGAGCTTGGGTTGCGGTGTTCCAATATCAAGGTAGAGCTAAAGAGCTAGGGTTTCACAATCCGTGAAATTCATATCTAGGGTTTCGCGATCAAGGTGGAGCACACGTTCGGGGTTACGGACCTGAACTAGGAGCTGCAGAGAAGATGACTGGTAGGATGACCAAGATCGACAAGTTCACGGCGAGAAACAACTTCAGGTTATGGAAGATCAAGGTACGTGCTTTGTTGAAGCAGCAATGCCTGTGGTTGCCATTGGTGAAAGATAAACCGGAGGCTTCGACAACCACCAAGGAGTACAGGACGATGGAGGAAAGAGCACACTCAACGATCATGTTGTGCTTGGCAGACGACGTGATCACAGAGGTTGCGGATCAAGAGACGGCTGAAGGACTATGGAACAAGTTGGAGAGCCTCTACAAGACGAATTCGCTCACCAACAAGTTGATGTTGAAACAGCAGCTGTTTGGTCTACGCATGGGGGAAAGTACGGATCTAAGAGATCACTTGGATCGTCTTAATACTATCTTGCTTGAGTTGCGAAACAATAATAAGAAGATAAGTGATGAAGATGTCGAACTGATTTTGTTGGTGTCGCTACCACCGTCTTATGAGGGCTTTGGGCAGTCTGCTTGTGCTGGAAAGGAGACTCTCCCGTTGTAGGAGGTGAGATCTGCTCTTCACACAAGGGACATGAGGCGCAGGGCCGCGTATGGGGAGTACCACGTTCCGGGTTCGGGCGCATTCATGGTGTCGAAAGGGGGTTATGGTAAGAGGAAGAACAAGGGTTCTAAATTGCCAAACGACGTATGTGCACTGTGTAAAGAGAGAGGTCACTGGAAGAGGCATCTGCAGATCTAGTTGTAGATGCGACGGCTTCGGAGGTCGACTACGTCCTCTAGGCCCCGTTGTGGGGCATGGAATTCGTGCTCTTGACGAGGAGGCGGATTTGGCATGTGGGATTCTCTGACGAGGGACACCACACGTGTGAGACGTGCAAGGGGGCGCGTATGAGGCGCACAAGGGGGCGATTTTGCATGAATTCAACGGGAATTGGAGCAATTTCGCAAAACGTTGCAGGAATTCAGTGGGAATTGGAGCAACGTGCTGGGGGGTTTGTTGTAGGGACTCGGTGGGAGTCGGAACAACAAACAATTTTGTTGTAGGAGCTCAGTGGGAGTTGGAATAACAAACAGGGGTTTCGATTGCAGGAACTCGGTCGTAGTTGGAGCATTGATAGAGTTCGATTGCAGGAACTAGACGGGAGTTGGAGCATCGCTGGGGGCACTCGTTGCAGGAACTTGGTGAAGTTGGAGCAGCTCGTGACGTGTGGGTTTCGTATACAGCTACGAAACGTTTGGGGTTGATTATTGGAGAGAAACATATGGTTCTGGTTGCTGAGATGATTCAAGACAAGGTGGAGATTTGTTAGGTGTCTTGAATTAAAAGCAAATGGAAACAAATAAAAGGGGAAAAGTCAAAAGCATATTTTGGAAGGAATTTGGGGCGGTGGTGTGGCTGGCATTAAATCCACCCCCCCCCCCCCCCACTATAGTACTATTTAAAGGCTGACTTGGTTCTCATTACAACACACACACAGAGGGTAACGGAGAGCTATTAGCATAGGGCTGATCGCTTTATTAGTGTGTCGAATGGTTGTAATTCGGGTGCGTTTCTCTCTAATAAAATCGGGGTTTTGGTTGTGGAGATAGCTAGCTAATAACTAGTGAACCATGTTAATAGTTGTGTTCTTGTGTTATTGTTTACATCGTTGTCAAAGCTAGGTCCAGATCATAACAAACTGGTATCAGAGCTCTGAAAAAGGAGTTTTGTTACAACACTATCCAATGAACGATAATAAATACCTGTAGTGGAATTAGTCCATTAGTAAAATTTATGACTATAATCCAGAAAATACAAAACAATCAAAATAAATAAATGCATTATTAGTGTAGTGTTTCAGACAGACTACACTTAAAAGAGGATGGCTAATATTCTAAAAGTTGTTACAGAAAGTACATGCATCCGTATCTAAACACAACTAGCATAAATATATTGGCTGTGTTTGGTTTATTGAATTCGAAACCATTGAGTTGTGGAGAATGTATGGTTCAATGGATGACAATGATTACAACAGATATTCTATCTTTTCATATTAATCACATATTTTCTGTTATCCAGTGACCCATGATCGAGTAAACAAGTTCGAAACAAAGTCATCATGCATTTCAAATGGTCTATAAACAAACAGAAAACTAACGTATTCAACCCTGAATAGAAACAATCAAGCAGCTAATGGGAAGAGATTGGAGAACAGTGATTGACATTTAACAGGACACAAAATAAAGTCACGTTCTTCAGATACAATTATTTGAATTATTGAACAACTCGTGTATCCAACTGCCCTAACATTTTGACTTCTGAATTACTATACCATTTTTCTTCTTCCATATACATTGTAAACCTCTAGCATTCCCTTCTTTTGAGCCAACAGACAACATTCTGTAAGGTTTATTCCAGGTTGGACGAAGATCTTATTTAATAACATTATTCATGGTGGTTTGGCGATTTTGTTCGTCCGGTCTTCAATCATGCATGTGCATGTTATGTGCACCAACTTTTAGGTTCCTCTTTCTACCTATGACTTGAATAGCAAGGCATAGGTTACTCTTTTCTTTAGTTAATTGGGAATAGTAATGCTGGTTTTGAGTTGGGGATTTTAGGAAAAGCAGCCTTTTAACTTATTTCGGTGAGTCCTAGATGCTGGCAAACTGTAAAGCGGGAAACTCTGGACCATATTGGCAAACTACCTAAAGCGTCTCCGACTGTTTCTTAACTTTCAGCAAAAGCTATGTACAACAATATGAATGTGGTTGAGTTTATAAGTTGTCAGGTCTATATAGTTCGAAATCATAAGAAATCAACTATCAACATATCCATGAAAGCAATCGGAGATCTAGGGCCAGCTTAAGCCCTAAGCAGGTTATCTCTTTTCTTAGGCCTTGAAATTGAAGAGGGTACCAAAATTTGAAATTTTGGGGGTCTGTTAGTAGTAGCATGCTTAGTAGTTATTAGCATATTAATGTCAGTCCTTATCTGATTTATTCAATCCCTAACATCGTAATGACTCCCTCGGTTCTTATCTCCCTCTCTCTCTCTCTCCAAATCACTCCTCAAAACTCCCAACGTCAATCCCTATTCACTAGCCACATCAATCCTACATAGCTCCACTCCAACCATATGGTGAGTCTCTTGCTAAACCTCCACTTAAAGTTCAGCAATCACAGTTCAATCGATCAACTAGTTCACGATATATCCTTATTGAAGATCTCAGTTCGGATATTCAACAAATTAGTCGCTACTTCACCAAGAACTTTATTCCTGAGCAATAGTGAGGTCTCTTCAAAAATTCAATAGATCAATTTGGGTTTACCTCCTGGCATGTAAATCTCATGGTTTGTAAATAAATAAATAAATATGTTAGCAATTGGTGCGCCCATGTGGGGTGCCCAATGTAATTATCGTAACCTTGTGGGGTTAGTTGCACTAATGCACAAACTAGAGTGGGTTAGTAGCTATGGCTCAAACCCTAGGGGTTTATGTGCAAACCTAGGAGAAGTTTTGCCTATATAAAGAGGTAGCCTCCTACACATTATGGTGTGTCATAGTGCTATAATGCTAAGGCTAATAACAATTCCAGAGAATAAAGTTACTCTGTCTAGATTCATACTAGTTGTAGAGAACCCTAGTCTCTCTCCAACTTCATCCAAGGAGGTGGAACGTGGTGTAAAAATCAGTGTTCGTCCTCGAGATTCACACTAGATTGGTGGGAGCAAGATCAAGGAGGAGGCGCGTGAAAGCAAGCAACAAACCAATCATCCGCTGCATTAAGGAGCTTAGGAAGACAAGGTAAACACATGAATATTCCGCTTTAATTCATGTTGTAGATCTGAATGTGTTAGATCCTTCCTGCCCTTCATTGGTATCAGAGCCATTAGTTTGTTTTTCGTGCCTCGATAAGCGTTCCCGAAACTGTATTAAAATCGCGTTTCTGAAATTTCATAACCAGTAGACGAAACCTATATGGTTAGGTAGGGTTTTTCACGAGGATTCCAAATATATAAATTTTATATTTTTTGGATTTACGATGAATTAGTTATGAATATTCAAAGTTTCGGAACTGTATTAATCTGGACTGCTAGATCCAATCAGTAGAACACGTTTTTCAAAAACTTGTTAAAAATGGATTTTGACCACATAAACGGGATCAGGACGAAAAGACGATCCCGGAAAAATTATTTTCGTCGGGAACGGAGCACGGGAAGGCGGCGCGTGGGCTTCACGCGCCACCGACGCCGCCCCCACGCGCGGCCACGCGCAGCACGCGCCAAAGGGCTGGCGGCGGCTGCTGATGTGGCCCTAGGGCTGACGTGGCAGATGACGTGGCGGTGCCGCGTCAGCAAGTGGTTGACGTGGCGATGACGTGGCAGCCACGTGTCGGCTGACGTGGCAGCTGACGTGGCAATGACGTGGCGGGGTGACGTGGCAGCAGACGTCAGCGTGGGTGCTGACGTGGCATGCTGACGTGGCACATGGGCCGACGTCGGCGCGTGGCGGAGGCAGACGCGCCCACGCGCGGCGGCGCGTGAGGGCGCGTGCGGCCCCCTCCCGCCGTCATTTTTCGTCCGGTTTTTTCCTAGGTACTCCAAATTAAATTTCCTATTTTGTGGGTGTTTTTTCATAATTTTTGGAGCGACGGAAAATTTTAGTAATTTCCAGATTAATTAATTAGTGTTTAACACACTTCCCGAGGCAGTTTGACGACCTTAAACACACTGTTTTGAGCCCAAATTTTTTCTGGAGACTTAGGTCTTTTTTCCCTACGTTTTGCCATAGGTGGTGAGACCCTAAGTGATAGGGAGCAATTTTCGATATTTTTAGTTGATTAGATTATTGCTTATTAATTTCCAGTAATTACTGCTTAATTCCGGAAATTTCCAGAAAATTCCAGTATGTTTATTATATTGTTATACATGCTGTTGTGGTTTGAATGGATGTGTTTGATGCATGGATGTGGCATAGATGTTTTATATTTTGGTTTTGGATTTGTTTTTTGAATATGTAATCAAAATACGGCCTGCGTGTCGTGCCTCTCTATACTCTAGTGTCTTCTCTTCTTATCCACTCGCCTCTATGAGGTTACTTCTTATTAGAAATAAGATAGTTAGTAGAGATTGAAGATTGAAGCTTCAAGAGAGGTGGCCAAACCAAAAGCTATGGCGCAAGGTGCATGGAGCAATTAGATGGTCTAAAGGAGCCTCAAGCTCGGAGTCCTCAAGTAGGCAAGATGGCATGAGATGGAGTTCAAGACTTGCTCAAGAAGTACTCTCAATAGTGGGAGTGCACCTTAGGGGCCACATCCATTGCATATTTATTTATGCTTATGCTTGTTTTATGTTATAACTGCGTGTGATTGGATATATATGTGTAACCTCGCATGCTAAAGAACTAAAACAAAAGAGCTCACATGATGACATGATTAAAATTGATAGGAAATCACAAGTGATGAGATTTGATTCCTAGGATATACGCTAGGTTTTGGTGGAGTCCTTGTGAGGAACTATTAAGTTTAATCGATGTCACATGTTATTTTGGAGCTAAGTAAATGCTAGTGATTAACTTCCACAATGTCTCTATCAATCGTGTCTAAATCGAAACTGTAAAGGCTAAAAGGTGACAACAACGACATGATAAGCCGTCGTACTATGTAACCATCCGTTGGACATGATGTCGAACCACCTACAAACATGGTCAAACCTGTGATGAATAAGTTGTCACAGCAGCACATGAACATTATCTTTAGGCTCACCCTATCGTGGGAGGCAGCAGTCAAGGTAATATCATAGAGCATGCTATGAAAAGGTGGGGAAATGACCTCATCAGCATGTTCTAGACCACTTTTAAAATTGTAGGAAGCCAAAGAAGAATCTTGGATCCAGCCTACCTATTTGCGTACATAAATTGTGAGTAATGACTCATAATAATCCTACCTTAACTATGAGTTATGGCTCATGTCATAATATTGAGCACTCGACTTTGACGTCTGAGATTGATGCCATGTATGATAAGAGAGTTAAGGGTTGTCAGGAACAAGCTATCCGATTT
Organism: Linanthus parryae; assembly: GCA_023055425.1. Classification (NCBI taxonomy): domain Eukaryota; kingdom Viridiplantae; phylum Streptophyta; class Magnoliopsida; order Ericales; family Polemoniaceae; genus Linanthus; species Linanthus parryae. The sequence continues at coordinate 88,254,401 of JALGPY010000006.1, read as the reverse complement.
GCAATTTGCTGCAATCTCAGCCACGTTTCATGAAACGTCATATGACACACTTTGCACGTGTCAAGATGTTTGGATAAGGCCAAACATCACCCTGATCTAGGATCTAAGCAAAAAGAGTTTGCTAAGAATACTAGTCCAGCAGACTTCGGATGTCTAAGCGATAAATGATTGCTAAAAAACTGTTGGTGAAGTATGATCATACTTAGTGAAGTATGATAGGCAGAAAAGTCCCTAGCCCGGTATTAGGACCAAGGCAACAGGTGGGGCAAGGATAAATGAATTTAAGGGAAATATTGGTATAAGGCCAGTATTACCCAAGACTGACAAACGCAAAAGGGAGCAAAGGAGTTTTCCTAAGACCAAGAGAAAAGGCCAGACCTGGCACTAACTTCTCGTCTAAGGATCCAAAGGATTATCTTTGAGGGAGTAGCCACAAAAATTTGTTTTGGTCACAGTTTTAACTTTGGATATGGTTATATCATGGTGTTTGCGTTCTTAAGATTCTAGCATGAGTAACGCCTCAGAATTCTTGGATGTCAACTTAAGGGTATGACTTAAGATTCTGATATGTGGCGCGCTAGATTAAGACACACGTTGACAGGAAAGGATGTTCAGGCTAGCTAGGGCAGGCCTGCTTGGATTTTGCCCAAGGTACCCTTACCTGTGTGTGGTTCTTGCCGGACAAGAAAGGCGAAACGCAAACTATCCAGTAGAGCATTAAGGACTACTGAGTCTTTGTATATTATTCATTCTGTTGTTGTGTTCCATTATTTGTTAGAGCTAAGACATGGTGCTTACTGTTCCATCACATTCGTAGATTATTGTCCACGTCTCAACTATGTGTGCTTGGGCCACATAAGTCTGAGGCACAAGGATGCTTCAGACAGGTCTCTACAAAAGGTAGAAAACCGTCTGGATAAAAGGATATGTCCTTGGCTAGAATGAGACTGGAAGTATCTATCTTAACAAGAGCTATGTGGTGGAGAGAAATATTAAGGCAGTTGGCTATTCCCACGCCTCAGCAGGGTGCTGTAGAGAATAAGAGGAATAGGTTACTGTAAGAGATGGTCTGATGTATGATAGAGCGTGCAAAGTACAAGTTCCCTATTCGGAGGAGACACTTTGCTAAACGACTATCAACATACGCAACCATAAGTCCACCAAATCTGTAGCCACTACACCCTACGAGATGTGGACCAAAAGGCAACCTGAATGAGGTCACCTTAGGCCATGGGGGATCGGCAGCTTATGTACTAACTAAATTTCAAGTCAGGAAGAGGTTCGTTGAGAAATAGTCTCTACGGAACAGAAGTCTCACTGGAAGACACCCCATCCCTGAATGATCAACAGGAAATAGTTCCTACGGATCCTCAGGACAGTGAGAGTAACGTGCCTAGTGAACAGCCCATCATAGAATATGACTATGTGGAGGAATCCTCTTTGCGTAGGAGCGCTCTATGGAGCGTGTCACGTCGATGAATTGACATCGGTAGGAAGACCATAAGGGTCACCACGCAAGAGAATGATGAACCTAGGATATTGTCCCAGGATGTTTCATCACCTGACAAGAAAGAATTTGAAGTTAGACCCTAGATGGAAGAGACGTATCTTCATGGAGTAACGTATCTTCTTATGCTATTCGGAGCATCCTAGGGGTTGCGTGTTTGAAACGCAATAGCCGATAAGTAGTGTAACATAAATGGATTCACGAGATATATGATTTCTCATAGGAGAAGTCCATAATTAAGGGATATGTTCGTAGAGATGATGATCTCCACGAACATGGAGGAACCGCTGGAAGATACCCTGTTCCTTAGTTGATTATGAGGAATTAGTCCCTCAAGGATCCTTCGGACAGTGGGAGTGACTTTCCAAGCAGGATGCTGCATCCATAAGGGATGAGAGCAAATGATGATCCTCCTGTGCAAAGGAATTGCTCATAGGAGCATACCCCATCGATTACTTGAGATCGAAGGGATGATCTTAAGGATCACCTTGCATAAACGATAGGATAGAATCCTAGGCCTTATCGTTCCCTAATTATGAAGAATGAATAGTAACCTTTGCAAGATAAATTAGAGTCTATAAGGGGCCAACCGAGTTTAAGGCTAGGTTGACTTTCCGACTGGATGGAAGACTATTGGAGATTAATGGATTTCCAAGGTCAATTAGAGACCCAGACGGAAGCGTGGTAATGCATACGACTTGCGTAGAAGCGAGTAAGTCTACACTCATTCTGAGGATAGACATCGACGAGTTTGAGTCGATCCGACGAATTTGCGTTGGTTCAACGAGGTATCCTTCCCAAGGCTTTGGGTGGTAAGGATTATGTTGATTCGTTTGCTAGTATCAATAGTTGTGGATCCATTCTCGATAGACGTGACGACTGAATTTCTCAATGGAGAAATCCTAGAGGTGACTAAGGTCAAATGCACAAAATGTGTGCAAGCTATTTAAGTCCATATGGGATCTTATATAGTCCTCTGGAAAGCTGTATTTCATCAGGGATCGTTTACTATATGTTTACGATAACAAATGGAAACCGCTGTGTATCACTCTCACTAGTAGAGAGTTGGTGATCACGTCACTTAATATTGATGACACACTATTTGCTAGTGGAGCTTAAGGATTGTTCGAGTCCCCTAAGGAGTATATGTACTCCTGTAGCTCAGCGCAAGACTTTACGAGCCTAGGCATGTGCCCTAAAAGACACCATATAAGAATGACCAGATAACCAGAGTGCCCGATGCATTAGGAGTCTTCTATACACTATGGTGTATACTCAGACCTAGCGAACGCTATGCAATCGGAAGAATTGGATTCCAGGATATTCCAATTTAAGACACAAGATTGTAACCAGGATACTCTATATGATGGATCACGTGCTATGACTATCGAAGATGATGCTTCGACTAGTTAGCCACATATGCTAACTAGGGTGGGGACCTAGATGCACGTGGATCCAACTCAGGCTATCGTCCATGCTTGATGATAGACTCGCATGGAACAAATGCAATATAAGTGTTGCATTATCGTATTAGACCGCCCCATTGACCATGGAAGCGAAGCACGATTGCCTGTTCTGCCATAGGGCAGAGATGTGTTTGACTAAAAGGGTTTTATAATAAGCTTATGAGCTATCGACAAACCGATTACCATGAGTTGTGCTAGCACACGGCTATAGCACTGCGGTAAAGTCAAAACACATAGTCAAGGGTACTATTTCACAAAAGGTGAAATAACTACCTAGAGAGTAATCCTGGAGTGGATCGACTATGGGCCAGGATGTTGGCTCATCCCATTCCTAAATCACATGAGAATCGTCCTTGTGGATCTCTTTAGAAAATTGGGACTTGGTAGTCGATAACTAGCAATATGATTGATGAGAACACGAGACATTGATTAACTGGATTTTAATTGGATTTGTTTTAAGCAGCATGTTGTTTTGATACATGTATGATATGTTACATTTCCTGTACTAGGATAGAGCATGTCACGCAGACACTAGGTCGGCTCACTCACACGAGCGACCGCCTTCGCAATATCCTGGATATGTCTGGGTGTGGCGGAAGATGAGACAGAATCCCGATAAGCGCTGAAAGCCTGCGATATGATAAGAGATGCCTATCATACGAGCATATGGCCTATGATAAGAGCTAGATGTCTATCAGTAGAGCTAGGAGCCTGTCAGACGGATTCAACTGTCGCATTGGAAACAAGTTCCAAGGTGAGGTTGGGTATGGCCAATCGAACATGGTTACTACCCCGGACCATGAACAGTCTGTGTAGAGAAAGCCAGATGCGAGAGCTGATAATTGTTCACAATAGTGTGACATGGCAGCACTCGGGCTGGTGGCCTGACAGCGTAAACCTATCTGCTTTTTCGCAAGTGTACGATCAAGTAATATAGAGTATGCAATTGTGACTCTGGTTGTCGAACCCTCGAGAACAGTTTAAGTTGTTGCTAATTAGAATTAGAATTAGACGTAAAGTTTGTAAAAAGGAGGAAGGTTTGGGGTTTAACTATACTCACTAAATTGCGGTAAATAAAACAATATTTTAGAAAAGCTTATTTTATTTTTCTTTTAAATATTTTGAAAAAATCACGGTAGTTGTAAAAATCGATAATGCTAAGAATCTAGGTTCCAGGATCCCCTAAGGTTACTCTCCCGCTTTCATGGTATATTCGATTTCAGAAACACACGGTGGTTTTGTTTATGCCAGCATACCAATAGTACAATCTCCTCTCGGTCTCATGCACCTATCACTCTCCTGCAGATTTTCGGGTCCTCTCGGTCCACCTAAATCTGCAGGTTCGTTCTAAGTCTGCTAGTGTTACAGGTTCTCCTCTCGGTCTCCCCCTAAACGTCTAACAGTTGGTCTAATGCTCCTGGGCTAGTCCCCTGATTCTTTTCACCTCTCGGTCCATCAAGGCAGAGTACTAAATCCTGTCTTTTCTTCCTAACTCTCAATCGTCACTCTCGCGCACCAGATCCTGTCTGTAACACTCCTGGGTGATCAGGCCATTCATGTATGTAAATAAAATCAAAGACAGAATAATAAACAATCCATCCTGTATTAAGACTTAGCTAGCCATGCATCTGAAAATCAAACAACCAAGTCTGCTGAATTCATAAACCCTAGGTTCACCGAGAACCTAGGCAAAAGGTCTAGCTAGCTTGCATTATTGAAAAACAATGTTTCATAAAAGAGAGAAAAGATCAAACTAGTTATTTGCTGAAATACTGAAAAACTGCTCCAATCCTGCTCTGCTCCAACCCTGGCGGCTCTGAAACTGGCTGCTGTGATGATGATAGATGTGTGAGTGTGTATGCGTAACCTTAATTCAGTGCTGGGACACCTCCTTTTATACTGCCAGAGTATCCAAAACTGATGCACGAAATTTCTGTTTTACCCTCAAAAAGACCCGTCCTGGAAGCTTCTGGAAACCTTCCGTGCGTTCGAACGCAACTCTCCTGCGTTCAAACGCAGTGCGTCTGAACGCACTCCTCCTGTGTTTGAACGCAGGCCTTAACCATTTTTCTTCCTCTGGCTTCTGACTTCTGGACACGTGCGTTTGAACGCAGCTCGCCTGCGTCTGAACGCACGCCTTGGTCTTTTCTTCTTCTGAGTGTCGAGTCCTGCGTTTGAACGCAGGTTGTGCGTTTGAACGCACTCCTTAGCTTTTCTGCACTTCTGACTTTGAACCCTGCGTTTGAACGCAGATCGCCTGCGTCTGAACGCAGGACTTAGCCTACTTTCCAGCCATTTTCCTGCTGCTCCCATCCTGTGCGTCTGAACGCAGGTACCCTGCGTTTGAACGCACAACTTAGCCTTTTTTCTCTTTTTTTCTACTCAGCTTTCCTGACACGCTGCCTCCCATCCAAGTTAATCTCATGCATTTCTCGGCATCTGTTACCTGCACATCATAACACGTACCCGCGATCATATCCAACAAACAAAAGTATGCATAAAATTACTCAAATTTTGCAGTCTTGTTCTATAAATCTCTGCCTCGTATCAGGTGGAAAATAAGCTGAAAATGGCCAAACTCAACTCTCACAGGGTTAAAACCAATGGTAAAAAGATGTCCCAGACTAATCCATTTTCAAGCTGCCAAAATACCCCCACACTAACCTCTGCTCGTCCCGAGCAGACCCTTGCATACTGCCTTGCAGACCCATCTTTTGCATACTTTAATTGCATACTTCCCCTTTTTCACAGATTCATGACACAGACCAAAAGACTCAATAGATGACTGACTCAGGTACAGAATATACACAAACTGACTCAAGACAAAGCAAAATTTTTTTTTATGAAATTGGGCAACCTCTCTATCATAAACTGAAATCATCAAATCCTCACAAGCTCATTTTGAAATTCCACAACACGCAGCAAGAAATGATATAAACTGATCCTGTGCACAAACTCACTAAGGTATCCCCAAACATCCACCAAACCAACCAAGATAAAGCACGTCTTTTGACTTAGAGGGTCCAGGCATCTTAAGTCAACAGATAATTTTTCTTCGCCAAGTCATTTGAGGTTTTCAGACCCTCTTAGCCGTTATTGCGTTTGATTTGCAAATTGTCCCATTGCTGGGAGACACAACTCCTGTGTAATACGGCTTGACTTTAATTTCCCTCTTAAGCTCTAAATTGGATTGAATCCAAATTTTCCATGTGAATGGAAGCACATTATGTTGTTTCTCCTTTAAGCACAAATAATTTTTTTTTTTTTTTTTTCAGATTATAATTTTTTTTTTTCAATAAACAATCCTCTGTTTTTACAACTGTGCAGTAGAGCTTTAAGAGTGCGGGCTTTTTAGGATTTTCTCTTGGAACCACCTTAAGGGATGGTGGTGTACATTCTCCAACTTCGCTTAGGCCAAAGACTTGTATCGCATAAAACCGACTCTACACGAAGGTCCACCCCAGATTCCAAGAGTCCACCAGTTTCCACGGGAAACAGAATATTCAATTATCTAAGGACCAACTCCGCCTAGCACACTAGAGAAGTCAAAAGTATGCCTGTTATCTACTTTCCACATTCCTGAATACCCGTGATATCCTGTCGTGAGAATTGCGCACAAAATACTAAAATTTGAAGTATCCCTGCTGCTGTGCTTCCTACTCTCATGAGCTCTTTCATTGGATTCTCTTCAGTTTCTAGGTCCTAAGTTGTCCTTTCTCAAAAAATTTAAATTTATTTTTATTTTTCCGTTTTTTTTTTAATATTATTTTTTATGCAAGGTCAGAAAGATTGGTGGGTAGACTCAACATAAAAAATGTGCTGACTCAAAAATAAAAATAAAACGAAAAAATAAAATGGACAAAAATATGCTGACATGGCTATGCAGGAGGACACGATTCCCCACCCCCACACTAGAGGTGGCGCGTCCTCGCGACTCTACTGATCTGGTCTGTAACTAGAATCTGTGTTCTCCGGAGTAGACTGGTCAGTCGGCTCGGGAGATGGTGAAGGGGTTCGCCCTCTGGCGCGTTTCCTCGCAGCATGGCGTGCTGCGGCAGCGGTACCAGCGTGGCTGGCACCGGGATGGGCACTGCTGGCCCCTGGGTCTGCATGCTCTCTCCTAGGTGGGTACTGGGTACCGGGTCTGCCGGGGTCACCTACACTGTCTGCATGTTCAGGGCTCGGTGTGGGGTCATGGCCAGAGAAGCTATCATATGGCCGGCTATCCTCCATTGTCCAGCTGGGACAATTATCACTCGAATAGCGGTCCGGAAAGTTAAATCTCTTACCACGCATGTTGCTCTGAATTTCAGCGAGTGCCGCCTCATGAGCTCTCAATGCGGCTGTGTTAGCGTGGTAAATATGCTTCTGGGTCTTGAACAACTTTCCAAGACCCCTGGCCATTTTCTTGACCGTCCTTACCAGGTAGTTCTGTACTTTTTCTTGGGCCTTAATTTTCTTTCTGACCCATTCCTCATGCTCAGTCCTCTCCAGGCGCCCAAAAGAACTGCGCCTGGCCCCTCTGCTGGACTGCCCTAAGTCAGGGTCGGCCTGCCTGTGTTCACTGGAACTGGCAGATCGTGGCAGTCGGAAGGGACCTGGTAAGGCTGGAAAACCCCCATCACCGGGAGGAGGTGGTGGTGGCATGCCAACACCCCAACCCTGAGGTGGAGCATCATCATCATCATCGTCCACTTGGACAAATTCTGGAGGCCCGTGCACGGCCTCATGCAACGCACATCTCATGTTTCGGTACTTGCGTACCTGAACTGGTCGAATATCTCTCAGCTCGCCAGGAATGACCACTAGATAATCCTGTGCCATTTTTGTTAACATCCCCAGGAGACCCAAACCCTTCTTGCTGTGAGTCTCTCTTCGTTCCCGGAAAAACTCACAAATAATCTCCGAGAGGCTCACAGGCTCTCGGGCCATCAGACAGTACACCAACAGGGCAATATTATAATCAATGCGGGTAAAGTGTTTAATACCCACAACTCTGTTGTTCACCCACTCGGTCCACCATCTCGCCTCTCGAATCAGATAGGTCGCAGGGAGTTTCCGGTAGGAAGGACTCCGTTCAGGATAGTACCAAGCAGCGCCTGGTACACCAGCACACAGGGTGGTCAAGATCTGCTCACTAAGCTGTTCAGATGGATGACGCCTCAGTTCCTGAAACTGACAGTCATCCAACACTAATTCCAGACCCAGACTCTCTTGGATACTCTCTGGGGTGATTCGAATCCATCTCTTTCTGCAGTAAATCCAGTCAATTGACTGGGCTTCACTGTTCATGCACTGCTGGAGATTGCTGTAAATCTCCTTAGCCAGCACAGAACTGACTTGCAGGTTGGTAAAACCAGTAAACAAATCCCCAAAATGATCCTGCCCAGTATAGTTGAACAGTTCATCCCCCATTGCTACTCTATCACGGGGAAAGGTCCTCTCAGCAGGTATGTCATACCGAATCTTTTTGTCTTGCAGAAAGAAACGGTGAGCCTCCATGTTAACAAACCTATGGTCGCAGAAATGGTCAACCCTAAGCAATCTGCAGTCTATGATGTTCGAAGGTGCAATCGCCCTATCAGGCCTCATGTAAGGACTATCCTCATCAATTTCAAGATTCAAACAGTAAAAATGAAAATATTCAAAGAGAATGAAAAGATAGAACCTGGCTACCCGGAGTGAATCTTACGGGTACAGATCTGGAAATTTCTCTCTGAAGTGGATCTGTCGGTGTTTGGATCGGATGAGTTTGACCACCCCCACACTGTTCCTGACCTTCTGGTGGTCCTGCGGTGGTCGTCGGAGGTTGCTGGCGGCAGACTGCTCTGGCGGCTGCTAGGGCAGAGAGAATTTCTAGAGAGAGAGTTGAAAACTGGATGACTTGGGTGAATATGAGTCACTGTCATCCGTACAGTATATATAGGCAAATTTTCAGAAATTGCAGAATGGCCCCGAAATTTCAAATTTTTTCAAATTTTTCCGAAATTTTTGATCCCGCTCAAATGTGCGTTTGAACGCAGCTCTTGCGTTTGAACGCACAGCTTATACTTTTCTGGAAATTTTGAAGTTCTTATGATATGCGTTTGAACGCACGGTGTGCGTTTGAACGCAATGCTTGAAGGTCCATGAAATTTCTGGGTTTGTTGAGTTGCGTTTGAACGCACATGAGTTGCGTTTGAACGCAATGCTTGTCCTCTGCAATGTCTCTGATGAGCTGCGTTTGAACGCACATACTCTGCGTTTAAACGCACGCCTTGTCTCTAGAAATTCTCTGCTGATTGGGTCTTGCGTTTGAACGCAGGGTCTGCGTCTAAACGCACGTCCTTAGATTTTTCCACCTCATCTCTGTCTTCTTGCGTTTGAACGCACATGAGTTGCGTTTAAACGCACCACTTGGTGGATTGAAATTTTCACTGCGTGATCTGCGTTTGAACGCAGCTCCTCTGCGTTTGAACGCATAAGTGTTAGCCATTTCCTGTGCTTCTTCTGTCGGTTGGTGGGTCTGCGTTTGAACAAAGGGTGTCTGCGTTTGAACGCACTCGTGCGTTTGAACGCATGTCTCCTGCGTTTGAACGCACGCCTCTGATTCATGAAACACTGAGTTCAACATTAAATCCCTCTTTCTCACTTTTCTCTCAAATTATGAACATTGTAAAAATTATATAAAAACAACTTATCTATGTTGGGTTGCCTCCCAACCAGCGCTTGTGATTTACAGTCGACAGCCCGACATTGTTACCTCTGCTGTGATCACGGAAGGTCGAGGTAGATTGCCTCTACCTCAATGATTTCCTGAGGTTCTCTGTATGGCTTGACTCTGTTCCCATTCACCTTGAAAACTGTATTATCCCTCGGGTTCTCCAGCTCCACAAATCCCCATGATGTAATGTCCTTCACAATAAATGGTCCAGACCATCTTGAGCGCAGCTTCCCTGGATAGAATTTCATCCTTGAGTTGTAGAGGAGAACCTTCTGCCCGATTTCTATCTTCTTTGGTAGAATGCGGTTGTCATGCAACTTCTTTGTTTTTTCTTTATAAATTTTGGCACTCTCATATGCAGTTTTACGGAATTCCTCCAGTTCAAGGAGTGCCATCTTCCGTTTGTTTCCTGATAAACTGTGATCCATATTCAGCTGCTTGATTGCCCAGTATGCTTTGTGCTCCAATTCAACTGGTAAGTGACATGCTTTTCCAAACACCAGCTGGTACGGGGACATTCCCAGTGGGGTTTTATAAGCAGTTCTGTATGCCCAGAGTGCATCATCCAGCTTTAACGACCAGTCCTTGCGTCTAGAATTCACAGTTTTTTCCAGGATGCTCTTTATCTCTCTGTTGGACACCTCTGCTTGCCCGTTTGCCTGAGGGTGATAAGGCAGTGATACCTTATAGATAGACACCCCGTACTGCTTTAGAACCTTGGAAAAGACTTTATTGATAAAATGAGAACCTTCATCACCGACCATGGCCCTCGGTGTTCCGAATCTAGTAAAGATGTTACGTTTGAGGAATCTTTCCACGACTGACGCATCGTTCTTCTGACAGGCTATTGCTTCCACCCATTTTGACACGTAATCCACTGCCAGTAAGATGTAGAGATTTCCCAGAGACGAAGGGAAAGGACCCATAAAATCAATACCCCAAACGTCAAAAGGCTCGACTTCCTGCCAAAGTGTCATGGGCATTTCATTCCGCTGGGAAATATTTCCTGTCCGTTGGCAGCGATCACAACTCTGTGCATAATCATGGCAATCCTTGAAGACTGTTGGCCAGAAGAATCCTGACTGCAGCACCTTGTGAGCTGTTCTCGGTCCGCTGAAGTGTCCCCCACATTGTGCTGAGTGGCAGTGCTGAATTACCTCCAGAATCTCGTGGCATGGAATGCATCGACGGAGAATATTGTCTGCCCCTTGCTTGAACAGATAGGGATCGTCCCAGAAATATTGTCTGCAGTCTGAAATAAACTTCTTTTTCTGCCAAGGGGTGATGTCTTCAGGGAGTGCTCCATTGACCAAATAATTGGCTATGGCATAGTACCAGGGCCGTCTATTGGTCTTGATCTTCATAATATGTTCATCTGGAAAATTTTCTTGAATGGGCACCACTTCTTCTGTAGGTTTTTCCAGACGAGATAGATGATCAGCTACCACATTTTCAACTCCCTTTTTATCCCTGATTTCGACATCAAATTCCTGCATCAGCAGAATCCAACGCAGCAGCCGTGGCTTTGCGTCCTTCTTCTCCAGTAAGTATTTCAGCGCACTGTGATCTGTGAATATGATGACTTTAGAACCTACCAGGTATGATCTGAATTTATCTAGGGCAAAAACGACTGCCAGCAGCTCCTTCTCTGTAATCCCATAATTAATCTGTGCCTCATCCAGGACCCTGCTGGCATAGTAGATGACACTGCACACCTTGTCCTTCCGCTGTCCCAATACCGCGCCCACTGCGTAATCACTGGCGTCGCACATCAGCTCGAACGGGAGGGTCCAGTCTGGTGTTGTGATAATGGGTGCAGTTGTCAGCCTCTCTTTAAGCACGTCAAATGCTTCTTTGCAGGCTTCATCAAATACGAAGGGCACATCTTTTCCCAACAAATTACATAGTGGCTTTGTAATTTTTGAGAAATCTTTAATAAACCTTCAGTAAAAACCTGCGTGGCCCAAAAAACTCTTAATTGCCCTCACTGTGGTTGGATACGGCAGCTGCTTGATCACCTCTATTTTTGCCCTGTCTACTTCCAGTCCTTTGCTGGAAATCCTGTGTCCCAGCACTATTCCTTCAGTAACCATGAAGTGGAATTTTTCCCAGTTGAGTACCAGGTTTGTTTTTCTGCAGCGAATCAGAACTCTGGCCAGATGGTATAAGCAATCTTCAAAGCTGTCTCCGAATAACGAAAAATCGTCCATGAAAACTTTCAAATTTTTCTCTATCATATCAGAGAAAATAGCCATCATGCATCTCTGGAATGTTGCTGGAGCATTGCACAATCCAAATGGCATTCGTCTAAAGGCGAACGTTCCGTACGGGCAAGTGAACGTCGTCTTTTCTTGGTCTTCTGGATTTATATAGATCTGGTTGTAGCCAGAGTACCCGTCAAGAAAGCAGTAATAAGCATGGTGCGCTAGTCTGTCCAACATCTGGTCCATGAATGGCAGCGGAAAGTGGTCTTTCAGTGTGGCATCGTTCAGCTTCCGATAGTCCATACAGATTCGCCAGCCAGTGACAGTGCGCTGGGCGATCTGTTCCTGATCAGCATTCTGTACTACTGTAATAATCCCTTTTTTCGGTACACACTGGACAGGACTGACCCAGGTGCTGTCTGATATGGGGTATATAATTCCTGCTTCTAGCCACTTCATGACCTCCTTACGTACCACATCTTTCATAATTGGGTTTAGTATCCGTTGAGGCTGGATAACTGGCTTCTTTCCGTCTTCGATTCTTATTTTGTGCATGCAATAATCAGGAGTGATTCCCTTTAGGTCTGCAATTGTCCATCCGATGGCTTCTTTATGCTCTCGGAGTACCTCCAGCAGCTTTTGTTCCTGTTCCTGGGATAAAAGAGAAGAAACAATTACCGGCAGAGTATTATTTTCACCAATAAAAGCGTACCTGAGGTGGTCTGGCAACTGTTTTAATTCCAGGGCTGGTGGTTCCTGGAGTGACGGGACGAGTGTCATTTTCTGCTCGCCTCCTTCATCCCTGTATAGCGTGACCCAGCTTTCTGTTCCCATGATCTGCTCGTCCTGTTGCTCCTCTGTTTCCTCTGGATACATGTCTTCAAATTCCTCCCATAAATCTTCTATCTCATCACTTTCCAGATAGTCAATTACCTCTACTGCAAAACAGTTTTCATGCCCATAATGTTCAGGAAGCTGGAGAGATTTGAAAACATTGAATTTTACTTTTTCTTCATTGATTTGCATGGACAGCTCTCCACTTTTGCAGTTAATAATGGCTTCACCAGTCGCCAGGAAAGGTCTGCCCAGGATTAGCGGGACCTCTCCGGCCTCCATATCCAGTATCACAAAATCTGCTGGAAAAATAAGCTCTCCCACTTTCACCAGGATATCTTCAATTACTCCATAGGCAGGTTTCACAGATCTGTCAGCCATTTGAAGCATAATTCTTGTTGGACGTGGTTCTCCGACTCCCAGACTTTTGAAGATGGTTAGTGGCATTAGGTTGATGCTGGCGCCCAAGTCGCATAGGGCTTTTCCTGTGAATGCACTGCCCAGGGTTACTGGAATAACAAAGCTGCCAGGGTCTTTCTTTTTCAGTGGTAGACCATTTTTTACACAACTGCTCGCTTCTGCCGTCAGATTCACTGTTTCGAAGTCACTCATTCGCCTTCTTCCATACAAGATTTCCTTGAGAAATTTCGCATAAGTAGGCATTTTGGCAAGTGCTTCGGCAAAAGGTATGTTTATCTGTAATTGCTTGAATACCTCCAGAAATCTGGCGTAGTCTTTGCTGTCATCTCTCTTACGTGTCTTCAGAGGGTAAGGAACCTCCTTAGAAATTGGCACTGTTTCTGGATTACCCTCATTAGTCTGCGTTGCTTCCTGCTCGACCGAACCCCTTTTCTGAGGGTTAGCGGTTGAACTGTCTTCCCGGTCAATCACTTCCTGTTCAATAATTTTTGACTTTTCCGCGCGTGCATGACTGGGATACGGTGGATCCTGCAGTGCAATTCCACTCCGAGTTGTGATAGCATTGATTTGAGCGCGTGGATTGTTCACTGTGTTTGATGGTAAATTCCCTGGGGCTCGTTCTGCCTGGTTCTGTGCAAGCTGTCCATTCTGTACCTCCAAGTTGCGGATAGCAATCTTCATCTAGCTTACATCAGCAGTTAATGACTCCATCTGCGCGAATCTAGTTTCCCACTGCTTATTGAATTTCTCCATATAGGACTCAAAATGTTGCTGTGACAAATTTAGCTGTGGTGCTGCTTGTGCAGGCTTAGCTGGAGCTGTCTGTTGTGCCTGTGGCCTGTGCTGGAATCCTGGTGCATATACTGCTGCATTGGGGTTTCCGTAGCGAAACCCTGGATGATCACGTGTGCCTGGTCTGTAGCGACTAGGATCCCACTGCTGCTGAACATAGTTGGCATCTTCGGTCTAAAGCTCAAGAATTGCTGCGTCGAAGTCAGGTTCTTCTACTGATGCCACCGGCTTCTTCTCTGTATACACCTTCTTGACTAAGTCCTGTACCACTTTCGTGAGATTGTCAATCCTGTCATCAACCACTGGTTCTGCTACTGCTGTGAGCCTGCGGTCATCAAACAGGCGAGTATCCTGTTTGGCTAATTGTTTCATCAGTTCGTATGCTCCATCCTTATCCACATGGTATAAAAAGTTACCCCCAGCTTTCCTATCAATCCTGTCAGCATTCTCCCTGTCAAGAGCATGGTAGAATACCTGCAGAATTTTCGCGTCCCCGAAGCCGTGATTGGGGCATTTTTTAACGAGTCTCATCAACCTGTCCCATGCGTCTACCACTGTCTCCCCCATCTGCTGTTTGAAAGATAAAATCTCACTCTGCAGCTTGACAACGCGGGATGCAGGTTAGAATTTTGCCAAGAAATCAGCAACACACCCCTCCCAGGTAGTGATAGACCTCGGTGGTCTTGCCTCCAGCCAATCTTTTGCTGTTCCGAACAAGCAGTATGGGAATAAAATCAGCTTTAGAGTGTCCGCTTCGACTCCTCTATACTTAATCTTGTTGCAGTAATCTTCAAATTTTCCAAGGAAGTCGTTTGGATCTTCATCTGCCTTCCCATTAAAAGGACAATGAGTCTGGGCGGTCTGAATGGTGGATGATTTCAGATCGAAGTGCTCTGCTGTAATGGGTGGCACTACGATAGCTGGTTGATGTCCTCCGGTTGGGACTTCAAAGTTTTCAACTAACGCCCTTCCAGACCTGTTATAAGTCCTCTGATTGTTCCTGGCAGCAAAACCTGCTGCTATCAGCTCTTCAATGTAAAGAGCCATCTGTGCTGGAGTACGTTGCTGCTGTCCTGTGGGTGTTCCTGTTTCGGTTGTTGTGTCTTCTCCGTGCTCAGACATCGCGGGTCGGTGTCTGCGACTTTGCTCTCTGAAAAGTTTTTCGGGATCTTCAAGTGGTGATACCAGTTTGCTAGGCAATCTGGGCATAAACTAGAATAGCCTGAAAATCAGAATTCAAGAGCAGTAAGTCGAAAGAAAGTAAACGTAAACGAAAAGAAAAAACTCTGAGACTTATTCTAATGTCTTTTATTAAAAACTGTAACCGTTCCCCGGCAACGGCGCCAAAAACTTGACAGCGTAAACCTATCTGCTTTTTCGCAAGTGTACGATCAAGTAATATAGAGTATGTAATTGTGACTCTGGTTGTCGAACCCTCGGGAACAGTTTAAGTTGTTGCTAATTAGAATTAGAATTAGACGCAAAGTTTGTAAAAAGGAGGAAGGTTTGGGGTTTAACTCTACTCACTAAATTGCGGTAAATAAAACAATATTTTAGAAAAGCTTATTTTATTTTTCTTTTAAATATTTTGCAAAAATCACGGTAGTTGTAAAAATCGATAATGCTAAGAATCTAGGTTCCAGGATCCCCTAAGGTTACTCTCCAGCTTTCATGGTATATTCGATTTCAGAAACACACGGTGGTTTTGTTTATGCCAGCATACCAATAGTACAATCTCCTCTCGGTCTCATGCACCTATCACTCTCCTGCAGATTTTCGGGTCCTCTCGGTCCACCTAAATCTGCAGGTTCGTTCTAAGTCTGCTAGTGTTACAAGTTCTCCTCTCGGTCTCCCCCTAAACGCCTAACAGTTGGTCTAATGCTCCTAGGCTAGTCCCCTGATTCTTTTCACCTCTCGGTCCATCAAGGCAGAGTACTAAATCCTGTCTTTTCTTCCTAACTCTCACTGGTCACTCTCGCGCACCAGATCCTGTCTGTAACACTCCTGGGTGATCAAGCCATTCATGTATGTAAATAAAATCAAAGACAGAATAATAAACAATCCATCCTGTATTAAGACTTAGCTAGCCATGCATCTGAAAATCAAACAACCAAGTCTGCTGAATTCATAAACCCTAGGTTCACCAAGAACCTAGGCAAAAGGTCTAGCTAGCTTGCATTATTGAAAAACAATGTTTCATAAAAGAGAGAAAAGATCAAACTAGTTATTTGCTGAAATACTGAAAAACTACTCCAATCCTGATCTGCTCCAACCCTGGCGGCTCTGAAACTGGCTGCTGTGATGATGAGAGATGTGTGAGTGTGTATGCGTAACCCTAATTCAGTGCTGGGACACCTCCTTTTATACTGCCACAGTCTCCAAAACTGATGCACGAAATTCCTGTTTTACCCTCAAAAAGACCCGTCCTGGAAGCTTCTGGAAACCTTCCGTGCGTTCGAACGCAACTCTCCTGCGTTCAAACGCAGTGCGTCTGAACGCACTCCTCCTGTGTTTGAACGCAGGCCTTAACCATTTTTATTCCTCTGGCTTCTGACTTCTGGACACGTGCGTTTGAACGCAGCTCGCCTGCGTCTGAACGCACGCCTTGGTCTTTTCTTCTTCTGAGTGTCGACTCCTGCATTTGAACGCAGGTTGTGCGTTTGAACGCACTCCTTAGCTTTTCTGCACTTCTGACTTTGAACCCTGCGTTTGAACGCAGATCGCCTGCGTCTGAACGCAGGACTTAGCCTACTTTCCTGCCATTTTCCTGCTGCTCCCATTCTGTGCGTCTGAACGCAGGTACCCTGCGTTTGCACGCACAACTTAGCCTTTTTTCTCTTTTTTTCTGCTCAGCTTTCCTGACACGCTGCCTCCCATCCAAGTTAATCTCATGCATTTCTCGGCACCTGTTACCTGCACATCATAATACGTACCCGCGATCATATCCAACAAACAAAAGTATGCATAAAATTACTCAAATTTTGCAGTCTTGTTCTATAAATCTCTGCCTCGTATCAGGTGGAAAATAAGCTGAAAATGGCCAAACTCAACTCTCACAGGGTTAAAACCAATGGTAAAAAGATGTCCCAGACTAATCCATTTTCAAGCTGTCATGGCCATAAGGGCTACCGGATTGTCATCTGCATAGTGGTCCTTTGCAAGGATAAGACATGCGCTCTGATCAGAGTCTAAACACTATGGCGCATATTCCCCTTGAATAACGCGCGCTTATGAGTGACCATGAGGTGATGAGTAGAATTAGTCCCTGGGATTCCTCATCGTGTGAGCCTCGTCGATCACATAAAGGTGATTGACACTGTATACCCTTTGTACTTACGTCTGTGTCATGAGGAGACGGGTCGGTGGTGCTACTTTGGCGTGACACCTTACGGCTATGGATGATTTGGCCTTCCGGACACTGCTGGGAAAGCAGCTGAGCCGAATCTGAGTGACACATGTATGTAAGGAAAGATTCTCGTTGCATCGCTCTTTATTATCTTCATTGGGCCCACCTGCAAGATCTTATGGGATCATGTAGGATATGAAAATATAAAGGAGATGTGGACTCATTGGAGCATGGCCTTCGGGACAAGGCAGGTGCTCATGATCCACGAGATGACAACCGGAGGAATCTGGGGAATACGAGAGTTACGGAGAGCATTATTACTGTTACATGTTTTAAGGGTGCCTTCCTGCGCTGGCTGTACGAGTTTGGTATGTGGATCTCCCGAGAGGGTGCCTTCCCATGCTGGCTATACGAGTTTGGTGTACGGATCTCCCGAAATGCAGGTACTCTCACCGGTCACACGCCACAGCCACACAATACTCTTTTGTAGATGATAGAAAGTTGGAGATTGATAGAGACTGGATGGATTGTGCAACCCCACTGTGCGAGTGGGAGATGTTAGCAATTGGTGCGCCCATGTGGGGTGCCCAATGTAATTATCGTAACCTTATGGGGTTAGTTGCACTAATGCACAAACTAGAGGGGTTAGTAGCTATGGCTCAAACCCTAGGGGTTTATGTGCAAAACTAGGAGAAGTTTTGCTTATATAAAGAGGTAGCCTCCTACACATTATGGTGTGTCATAGTGCTATAATGCTAAGGCTAATAGCCATTCCAGAGAATAAAGTTACTCTGTCTAGATTCATACTAGTTGTAGAGAACCCTAGTCTCTCTCCAACTTCATCCAAGGAGGTGGAACGTGGTGTGGAAATCAGTGTTCGTCCTCGAGATTCACACTAGATTGGTGGGAGCAAGATCAAGGAGGAGGCGCATGAAAGCAAGCAACAAACCGATCATCCGCTGCATTAAGGAGCTTAGGAAGACAAGGTAAACACATGAATATTCCGCCTTAATTCATGTTGTAGATCTGAATGTGTTAGATCCTTCCTGCCCTTCAAAATAAATAAATAAATAAATAAACAAACAAACAAACAAACAAACAAACAAACAAACATAATTTTTGTGTACATTGAATTTATTTTATCTTAATTTTGATGTAGTATTCCACTTTCTTTTGTTGTTTACACCATAATTTTTTGAATCGGACCGGCCATCGAACCGGTGAGACACTGATTCACGATCGGACTAGTCAGACCAGTGGTTGGACCGGTGCACTTTTTTTAATAACATATAAATAATATTTTATATAGATATGTGTAATAAAAATATAATATTAGAGGTGAAATTAATCAAGACTAACTTGAAAATATATACATTTAAAAATATATATATATACATGAGTTATGTCCAACAAAATTAATTAATTTTTTACATAAATAAATAAGATCAAGAAGTGTGGTGAAAAAAATGATTATTGAACATTTGTATGAAATGGTGAACAAACGCCATTTGTCTAATGGATGGCAAAATGCATTCAGTTTTAATATGACATCATCTAAGTTCATTTGTCCCGCCACCTATATAAATTAACACAATTTTATGCTTCATAATTTTTATTTATTAGCAAAGAAAAAGATAGATTAGTTATTTGAAAAACAAAACAGTCTTATTTATTTGAAAAAGAAAATATAAACTTGGTTTTACAAAGTGAAGATTGATTAAACAAACAAAAGTTATAAAATTAAGTAGCTGATTAATTACAGTTGTTTAGAGGAATTCAAGTCTTTTAAAAGATTTCATTAGTCACTCTACATATATATTTAGTTCCTATCCTATGCACAAGTCCACTGGTGGTTCAGTGGTTAAGTTGGTGGCGTAATTTCTTTTGGTTGCAGGTTCGAATCCCTGCACTGGTATATTTTATGAGATTTTTCGCTGACCCAGCAAACCGGTTGGGCCAGCCGGTTTGGTGGTTTGGGCGGTTCAACTGCGGTTCTTGACTGTTTTTTTGCATGGACAGTCCAACATACGCCCCGTACCGGCCGAGGTCGGTTCATCGGTCCGACCGGTCGAACCGGCTAGTCCGGTCCGGGTTTTAAAACTATAATTTTCACATCACAATTTTAGGGCTGGATTTGAACTCCGTGAAGTGGGCACAATAGTCATGATCAATCTCTTGGAATTTTTCAGCTAGTCGTTAACCCGCGCTATGAGCGGGACACTTACTATTCCTAAATCATGCCCCCATGAAAAAAATAGAAATCAGTTTCTTTTTGTGTTGTCAATTCATACCACTATTTTATTTGAATACGCATGAGGAACTTGATGTAACTCTTCAATTAAGCTTAGATGTATTATACATTGTTTTTCTTTTAGACTTAAATGACTGTAAGGGAAAATATAGGCATTTTTCTTGTTAACTAATGAAAATAACATATTTTTTTTTAGAAGAAATAAGTTTCAAAATGACTATTAAAAAATATGTAAAAGCAAAAGTAATGTTCTAAGTTATTGGAGTAACAATGCTATATTTGTTTATTCTGTAATAGAACACTGGATCAATGATAACTTTTAAGTAATAACATAAAAAAAAAACACTCAAACAATAAAATTTTATGAAATAACACTTATGCAAATAATAATATACCCTTTTAATTAATATTTATGAAAATGTCAAACAATTATTAATGTAGTTATTTGATAAACTTATAGTTTTCTGATAATATTTCATGTTCCGCTAATTCTGATTGCCTCGTTAGGCGCGGTACCGCGTCCGATTTGCAATGTCTTGATCGAGAAAAGGAACATCAGGATGCGAGTGAACTTGGCCCACTACAAGAAAATTTCATCATACATTTTGGATAACGTGAGGGACTTCATTGAGTTCAGGACTCCGCTGTTGGCCTTATTGCTGGACATCGATTGCGGCGACTATATTGGTGTAGGTCGTGGCTATTGATGAGTGTGGTGTATCGTTGATTTTAATTGGCTCACTCATCAATAATTCGGGTGGTTTTTTCCGTGGACGTAGCTAGTCTCATAACCAGTGAACCACATTAAATCGTTGTGTTGTTCTTTGTCTCATCACTCTTCTTTTCCTAACAAGTGGTATCGTGTTTCAGCTTTCGATTTCTAACAAGTGGTATCAGATCTTGGTTTTTGGACTTGGTGATGAGAGATGGTGAATTCGTTTGGGATGAAGATCTATCGTTTTGATGAGAATAGTATTGTTGATACACCCATCACCAAGTTCCTTTTTGTGAAAACTATTGGGCTCCTTGTTGTGGGAACTTTTGGGTTACTTATCGGGGGAGCTATCGGGTTCTTTTTCATGGAGCATCGGACCCGCATTCTAATGTGAATATAGCGGTTGACGTGCAATTGGCGCTCAGACACAATCGGACTTCCGGCATGGAACATTGGTAACAAGGATCTTGTTCTGGCCGCAAGGAGGATTCAATTCAAGGTGGAGACGACTCAAATCGACAGGCGGATTTGGCTCGTGGCATGGAGCAATTGACGTGTCTTGGGACGCGACTGGTGGTGTGATTTTTATTGGGATCGCAGTGGTTGGGATGAAATTTATTGGGCATGTTGTATTTGGGGAATGTTATTGCGCACGCATTGAATGTTGGCGCGTTATTGAGCACGTCTCGGTTTGCGCATTTGTGCAGTTCTTTGGCTGCGTAATTGGCATGAGATTGATCGGTTGATAGACACTTTCATCATCAAGTGTCAATGAGATGATATTGGAGTGATTGATTGTGTCACGTTGCATTGGAGGTGTGTTGATCGGGACACACAAGTCTCCGCGTTTGTTGAGATGCAAAGACGCGTTTGTTGTGACGCATAGGTAATGTATTCAAACACCGTAATTTTGGGAATACATTCAATTGGTTGATCGTTTCGATTTGGGTATACCACTTCGAATTTGATTATTGGAAGTGCGTCCATAATTAGCGTATTCGTTGATAGTACGGATGACAATTGGAGAAACGACTTGGTGAATTGGGTGGAGACGTTCTTGATCGGGAGATGCATCCACAATTGGATTGATGAGAGAATTGGATTGGTTTCTACATGTAGGGTTTTTATACGGATAACGTATCGGAAAAACAAAATAATTATTCCGTTCAAGACCCTCCATGAATCGCAGGACAAGCCATCATAACGTGGTAAGGGTAGAAACTACCTTTTTTTTCTGAAAGATCACTGCACACAGAATGCTATACATGTATCTATGAATAACCACGCCTAGGATTGCACTAGAGTCCTTCCAACGTCAATCTGCTATCAATAGGAGGGAGGAGGAAGAAGAAGATCATGCAAATTGGACACCCAAGAGTTGCGCGCATCACGAGGCCGACGGCGAGGGAGGGACGGACGGGGGGTGTTCGGCCCTCTTTGTATTTCTCTCTCCTTGCTTTGTTCGCTCAGTAATGATGCACTTATGAGAAAATAAGCTAGGAGTGCCCTTAAATAGTTAATAACTCCTTATTAGCTACATATTAGCCCCAATACTAATCCTTTATGTAAGTTCAATGCAGGATCTAGACTTGAAATAGCTTGTCTATTTCAAGTCCTTGAAACAGCTTTCAAAGCCTTGAAACTAACTAAGCTTTATATTCATGAACTATGGGGAGTTTCTGATCTTAATCCAACTCCTAAAACCCTGTGCATGATTAGTTGATACTTGATGATGAAAAAAAGTATTTTGACACAATTTGCAGGATCTAACATCATCTGTTTGACTCAGTTTTGCAGTGAATTTTGTTTCCTATTTTATAGGAACCTGTTTCCTATCCTATGTTTTGCAGATATGGTAACTGCTTGATGATTGATTATGTGATCAATCTACTGTGTTTAAAAGTTTCCCAACATACTTCCAACAAGATTAAATTAGTATCCCTAAAGATACTCAGCTACTAGCTGTTCGAAGAAGCTGTTAGAAGAGTCCAGATTTGAAGCAAATTTTCAGGAAAGTTTGTTGAGAAGATTCTGAAAATCTTCCATTCAAACTGGGTGCTTAAAAGGAGAATTGCTGAAGGATTTCGAAGATAACAACACAGTGCAATTCCAGAGACACTAAAAACATTCAAGGATTGACAAGCAACAAAGAAGCATATTCATTTCTCTCCATCCAAGCATCAGAAGAACACTGCACATACACTGCAGTTTCATTTCCTGTGTTCTTCTTTTCTGAACTTCATTTGTATATCATTTTGATAATACTTGTAGTTCTAATTCTCAAGGATTGTTCAAGGTGAACAATAGAGACTTCTTATTTAATCAAATAACTAGAGAAGGTGCTAGATAGGTTAGTGAGAATCACAAGCTGTAACAGAGTAAGGTATCTCTCTGTGCTTGAGATCTAGGGCTTAGCAGTGGATTAATAAGAATTGTGTTGAAAATCCTACAGGGAGAAGATCCCTGAGGTAGAGACGTAGGTCCAAGTATACTGAACTCTATATATCTTGTGTCTCTTGCATTTACTTTTCAGTTGCATACTTAGAACTTTTTCAGCATTCAAACAGCTTCATTTCAAGGGTTTGAAACTCATTTGAAGGCCTTGAAATAGACTTATTGTTTTCTTACTCTAACTGTTTTCATTCCAGGGCTTCAAACTCATTTCAAGGCCTTGAATCTCTTTACAAATCTTTTGAAACCACTATTCTTGCAAAGTTTAGCAAAAGTATGCATACTATATTCAACCCCCCCCCCTCTAGAGTATTAATCCGGTATTTTTACCTACTGTACACCCCTTAAATTGGTATCAGAGCTTGTATCACTACATAGATTTAACCATCTTGTGATTATGAGTACTATAGGTGGTGGTGGTTTATCTCAGGGAAGAGCTGCTAACAGATCTTTCTTCAAAGGAGATAATTTTGTCCACTGGAAAGCTTTGATGAAAAAGTTCATCATTGATCAAGATATGGAACTCTAGACTGCCATTCAGAATGGTTCTCATACTTTCTACAAAGAGAAAGATGGGATTAGAACTCCCAAATCTGAAGACTCTCTTTCTTCATCTGAGTTAGAACAATTAACCAAAAATTATAAAGCTATGAATCTCTTATATTGTGCTTTGAGTGTAGATGAGTTTAAAAAGATCTCAGGTTGCAAGACTGCCAAGGAGATATGGGCTAAGCTTGTGGTGACTTTTGAAGGGACAAGCCAATTCAAGCAAACCAAGATTAACATATATCTCAGGCAATATGAGCTATTCAAGATGAATAGAGATGAGTCAATCAGAGACATGTTCGAAAGATTCACTGACATTTTCATCAACCTTGATTCATTGGGAAAGCACATTTCCAATGAAGAAAAGGTTAGAAAGATTTTGATAAGTCTTCCTAAGGAAAAATGGGAACCAAAGACTACTGTAATTGAGGAAGCTCAATACCTCTCATCACTTCAACGTGATGAACTACAAGAGAAGCTCCTTACTCATGAAATATCCATGAATGAAGTTGATGGAGAACTACCAGAAGGTGTCAAGAACCTAGCTCTGAAGGCAAAGGATAATGAGCCATTTTAAAGCCTTGAAACTAAAGATGACGATGAACATCCAATAACTTTGATTTCCAAATCCTTGACTAGAATTCTTAAAATGAAGAAAAACTTTGGAACAAGGACTTCAACAGAGATAGACACAGATCCTCCAGTAGCAAAGACTACAAATGTAAATCTTCTGCACATGGTAATAAGCCTAAAGTCATTAATTGCTTTGAGTGTGGTGATGCATGACACTTGATCAGAGACTGTTCACACAAGAAGAGAAAGAACTTTAAAAAGAAAGATCATGATAGAAGAAAGAAAGCTATGATAACTAAATGGAGTGACTCTGAATATGAAGAAGAACATGCCAACATATGCTTTATGGCCAAGCATGATGAAAGTTCTGAAAAGAACATTGAGGTAATGGTAAACTACTTGATTTCAAAACCAACAGAAGCCCTCTTTGATTATCTTAGAACAGTGCTTTTAAATGAAGAGGAATATCTGAAAGAAATTAGAGTTTTGAAAGAAAAAGTTCATGAGCAAGCAAAAGTAAACTTGCATCTTGTTTTCTTGAATCAGAATCTTGAAATCTCTAAGAAGAAAACTAAAAGTGATTTCAAGGCCTTGAAAACCAGTTTCAAAGCCTTGAAACAAAATTCAAGGAAGTAGTCACTGAGAACTCTCTCTTGAGTGACAGTATTGTTAATATAAGAAATCAAGTTGATGAATCGGATAAACAAAAGACTACTCTGACTGAGAAACTTCAAGAATCTAAATTGGTCAAAACAAAACTTGCAGGCTCATAACACAACTTGAACTTGATTCTTGGAGGTAGCTTAAAGTCTATTCACAAAACTGGTATTGGATACAATCCAAAATTTTCAAAGAAGAACAATACTATATTTTTTAAATATGGATGCAAAACATCTCCTAAGTGCCATTACTGCAATAAGATTGGTCATGTTAAGATGACTTGTCCTTTTAGAAGAAGAGACCCTCACATAATGAGGAACACTTTTACCTTCCAACTCAAAGGACAAGTTAGATAGATTTGAGTTCCTTAAGGTGTTAGCCCACCTAACATGGTTGACCCTGAATATGAATCTAAATTCAGCACTTGGTCTAACAGTTGGGTAAGGTAGTGAATGGTGTTTGCAGATTGTCACCAAGATTAAAGAGCAAAAATGGTTTATGGACAGTGGTTGCTCAAAACACATGATTGGAAAGATATCTCCATTCTCATAACTGAAAGAGCAATCTGAAGGATCAATTACACTTGGTGACAAAGGCAAATGCAGTATTCTTGGTATTGGTAAAGTTGGTACAAATTCTGAAAATTCTATTTCTGATGTATATCTAGTTGATGGTTTGACATTTAATTTGCTTAGTGTATCTCAGCTTTGTGATAATGGCAACAAGGTGGTTATATTTGAAAAAGAGAAATGTGTGGTGCAAAATGAGAAATCTAGCAATTCCATCCTCACAGCCTCTAGATCAAACAATGTTTATATTTTTCAAACTAACAAAGTTGCAGGAGAAAACTTGAAGTGTCTCAAGGCCTTGAAAGAAGATTCAAACCTTTGGCACAGAAAGTTGGGACACATTAGCTTGCATACCTTGAACAAGTTAGTTCCAAGAACTTAGTAAGAGGTCTATCCCCTATGAAGTTCAGAGATGAAGAAGTATGCAAGGCATGTGCACAAGGCAAGCAAAATAGAAGATCATTCAAGCCGCTTTGTAAGTACTACTAAACCAATCGAACTATTGCATATGGATCTCTATGGTCCTATGAGAACTCCAACTCCAGAGGGTAAGATGTACATGCTTGTTATTGTAGATGATTTCTCTAGATATACTTGAGTTATGTTTCTTAGAGCAAAATCTGAACCTCTCACTGAATTTGCAAAGCTTGGTAGAGAACTTCAAACCGTGAAAAACCTACATATTGCTTCAATCAGAAGTGATCATGTTAGAGAGTTTGATCAACTTGAGTTTGATGTATTATGTTCAAAGCATGGCATCTCTCACAACTTTTCTGCTCCTAAAACTCCTCAACAAAATGGAGTGGTTGAAAGAAAGAACAAGTCTCTTGAAGAAATGTCAAGAACAATGCTTCTGGAAAACAGTATTATTGGGAAGAAGCTGTGAATACAGCAAACTATATCCTTAACAGGTCCCTGATCAGACCTATTTTGAAGAAGACCCCATATGAGTTTTTCAAAGGAAGAAAGTCAAGCATTTCTTACTTCAAACCATTTGGTTGTACGTGCTTTTTCCACAATAATGGTAAGGACAATCTTGGTATGTTTGATGAAAAAAGTGATGGAGGTATTTTTCTTGGCTATTCACAGACAAGCAAAGCCTATAGAGTTTATAATAAGAGAACCAAGCTTGTTGAAGAAAGCATTCGTGTTATTTGTGATGAAAGCTATGATGGTTCTTTGAGTGATGGTTTTGCAGATCTTAATCTGAACAAGCATGATTCAGATACTGAAGAAGAATCCTCAAAAGATCCAAGGAAATGTCACAAGAACAAGAAATGCATTTTCAAGGCCTTGAAACCAAGGTTCAAAGCCTTGAAACAGAACCTCAAGAGAAGACAGCAGAACAAGCTACTACTTCAAGTTCTCATAGACTTGAGAAGCAAACTGGAGAGCCTGAACCATGGAAACCAAGGAAGAGATTTAAATATCTCTCATCTCATCCTGCTGATAACATTATTTCTTATCCAACCACTAGTACACAAACTAGTTCACAATTTGAGAATCTTTCATCTTTTAATGCTTTTATCTCTCTTGTAGAACCTAAAACTTTGAAAGAAGCATTACAAGAAGCAGACTGGATTATAGCAATGTAAAGTCAACTCAATGAGTTTGAAAGGAACAAAGTCTGGAATCTAGTTCCTCCACCAAGAAATCAGTCTGTCATTGGTCCAGATGGGTATTTAGAAACAAGTTATATGAGAATGGAAAGGTAATCAGGAACAAAGCTAGATGGTATCTCAAGGCTACAATCAAGAAGATGGTATAAAATATGAAGAAACATTTGCTCGTGTTGCCATTTAAGAAGCAATTAGAATTCTACTTGCATTTACATCTCACAAGAACATGAAATTCTTTCAAATGGATGTGAAGTGTGCATTTCTAAATGACTTTTGAACAAATAAGTTTATGTTTATCAACCTCCACGTTTTGAAAATGACAAGTTTCCAGATCATGTTTACAAACTTGACAATGCTCTTTATGGTTTGAAACAAGCTCCAAGAGCTAGGTATGAAAGATCGTCAAAGTTTCTACTTGAAAATGATTTCAAAATAGGATTAGTAGACAAGACCCTTTACATAAAGACTCATGAGAAATACATGCTTGTAGTTCAAATTTATGTTGATGATATTCTATTTGGGGCTACTTATGATCTTCTTTGCAAGAAATTTTCAAGTCTTATTAGCAGAGAATTTGAAATGAGCTTGATGGGAGAATTGAATTTGTTTCTTGGACTTCAAATTCATCATATGAAGAAAGGCATATTCTTACATCAAAGCAAGTACACTAGGCACTTTCTAAGCAAGTATAATATGTCTCAGTCCAAAGAGATTAAGACCCCCATGAGTTCTACACTGTCTTTAGACAAGGATGAATCTGGTAAGAGTGTGACTGTGAAACAATATAGAGGTATGATCGGATTATTACTCTACCTCACAGCCAGTAGACCAGATATCATGTTCAGTGTGTGCATGTGTGCAAGATTTCAAGCTGACCCTAAAGAAACTGCAGTTAAAATGATTTTTAAATATCTCAATGGTACCAAAGACTAAGGACTTTGGTATCCTAACATTCTAACTTCTCTTTGTGTGGCTATTAAGATGCTGAATTTGCAAGATATAAATTTGGTAGAAAGAGCACATCAGGATGCTGTCAATTTCTTGGATCATATTTAATCAGCTGACATTCAAAGAAGCAAAACTCAGTTGCACTATCAACAGCTGAAGCTGAATACATAGAACCTAGAGCTTGTTGTTCACAAGTGTTATGGATAGAACAACAAACGCGAGATCTTGGACTTGATATCAGAGATATACCTATCAAGTGTGACCACACAAGTGCAATATCAATTACAAAGAATTCAGTTCAGCATTCCAAAACAAAGCATATTGATGTTAGACATCACTTCATCAGAGATCATGCTGAAAAAGGTGATATTGTTCTTGAATTTGTTTCTACTAACTTTCAATTTGCATATATCTTCACTAAACCATTGCCAGATGAAAGATTCTCAGCCTTAAGATTGGAATCGGGCATGCTAAATAAAGAAGCATTGGTTTAGGGGGAGAATCAGGTAAGTTTTATGTGTTTCAAAGGTTTGAAATGATTTCAAAGCCTTGAAATCTTTTCAAAGGTGTGAGTATATGTGCATTACATCATACAGTTTTTCAAGGCCTTGAAATCCTTTCCAAAGCCTTGAAAATAAGAGTGCATGCTAGTTAGTCAATAATATGGATCTTTGAATATTGGGTGTTATCTTTGTAGATAATTTCTCAATGTTGCCCCTCAATTTTTCAAATACCCTTTTTAGCCAAAACAGTATTATATCTTTTATTTCCAAACCCACACACAAAATTTGAATATTTTTGAGTCAGCAGATATTCAAAGATCAGAAAGAATATTTGGTTTACTTTTTAAGCTGAAACTCTCTTCTATATATCTCCTTCTTTCTTTCTCTCCTTCGTATCTATCCTACCTCTCTATTCTTCTCCCCAAACCCTAATGAGCACTAAAAGAGCCTCTGACAGAATCAAGATGGCTGGTGGCTCAAAGGCTGCAACAGAGAAGAACAGAAATACCACTGTGGAAGAGGTTCAAACCATTAGTGGGGATTCCAGTTCACAGACCCCTACTGCAGAATACATAGCACCTAATCCTCCCAAGAAGAAGTCCAAGAAAGATGAGAAACCAGTGTCTAGAAAGAAGAAGAAAAAGGCAATGGAGTCTGCACCAGAAAAACATAAGAGAATTCAGATTGGTAGCCCTAAGAAGACAAAGAAGAAGGCCGACAAAGCAGACAATGGAAAAGGAAAATAAAATGTTACAGAGGATGAACAAGAGGATGAACTAGATGAGAACATTGAGAAGACACTACAGATCTATTCAGAGAAGAAGAAATCCACTAGTAAGAAATCAGCTCCTGATAATAAATGGTTTATTACTCATGTTGCTAGAGGTAAATGGCTAGATGGATTTGCTTCTAGATAAGTTCCATTCTGTAGAATGATCAATATTCCTATGTTACATGGTATGAATCTGGAATGTATCAAAATGTTGAAGAAAAGCTCTCTTTGGTGGTGATGATTTTTACTTGGCAACGATTCGAGGAGACGCTCCCCAGGCGTCTCCTCTAGTTGCTGCTTTTGAATTGAAGCCTGAGCTAAACAGGGAAGATTGGGATTTAGCAGACGCCCATGATGTACAGATGCTTAGTATTGAAGCTGGCCTGATCCCATTCAATGATATCCTTTTCCAGGCTTTCTTGAAAAAGCTTGATGGAATGGATGAATGGACCACGTTCATCCTTAACAACCACGAGGAGGTGTTAAAATAAGTTGGGGTTTATAACGCCATCCGTGCGACCAGAGATTTCAACCTTAAAGCCGACCAGGACATGCTAAGGGTTCTATTCTCGCGTTACTCGAGAAAAACCCATTCATTCCATTTTTCTTCTTTTGAGGCCACGCCTACCCTTGAAGATGTGAAAAATTTGTTGATGCTTCCGAGTATGGGAGCCTTTGACCCTTTGGACAAATTAGAAGGTGATGAGGAGCTTACCCTCTTTATGAAGATGCAGGAATGCATTGCGACTCTGAAGAAAGCCGCCACGCGATGGGCCCCTGACGAGATTAAACCCTGTGACACTTTTATGTCAATTTCTTCTAGCGCGAAAAACATCTGGTCTAAATGGCTCATGTTCTTTTACAAAGATTACCCCAAACCTGCAATCATCCAGATATTGCTCAGAGGCAACCCCAACGCGGTGATTTGTACTGATGGAGAAGGGCTCCCGTGGTCTTGTGTGTCTTCCTGTGTGTTTGGTTGTCACGTTTCCTCATAGACGGGAGTCCGCGTGAGGGAGTCTTTATCCACGTGCTTCCACTTGCAGTAAAGCTCGCGCTTGGTCGAAAAATTGCTCTGGGGCCCCTTGTTCTGGTTTCTTTATACTATCGTCTCAAATTAGCCGTTTCACATGTCGAGCAGTCGCGTGGAAGGGTCGATGTCATTTCCTTTGTCAATGTCGGATTCTTGACAATGTGGTTTTCGAACGTTAGCCCGCATATGCTCCAAATCCTTCTGTTGTCGACCTGTGGAATGTACAGAGCTCCAAGGAGGTACACTTGTGTCCCCGTTTGTGGCATTGGTTTGGTACCAAGAGTACGTGCCGTAACTTTTCCTTGGTTATGTGATGATGCTGACCTCTTCGTGGCTCGGCCGTATGTGGTGGAATTAGATAACATCGTTTATCTTGAGGACATGTACTCCGAGGTTGATACCCCTTTCCAGGAAAAACACATTACTAGAGGGTCTCGACGTTATGGAAGGTACGTGAACTGGTGTAGAAGAGGTTATATGCCTGCACTGGTTGAACATGCGCCTGGTGCAGAATCCTGCAACTATGAGCACATAGTAGTTCCTTTTGATCCCCTTCACATAGCATTTCAACTGGGTTATGATGCTGTCGCGCCCCCCATGTGGTCCAAGTCTATTACCAAAGGTTGTTATAATGGAGTGCTTTATGGGAAAAGCAACGAACTGCTCCTTGCACAAATCCCTTTGACTCAGCCCTCTAGAGGAAGACAGGGCCGAATTTCGGCAAGTTTGGTGGCTTCTGGAATACCCAGGCTCGTCTTTTGACCAATCCCCAAACTCTGCTTCAAAATTTGCACAGTTCTCGCGCCTTAATCAAAAGATTATCGTTTCAAGACTACTCTGACCCGAGGTGCGGCCCATTACGGATATTACTCCTTGCTAGCTGCAGACCACCATCTTTGTCCGAAATTCATTCTGGACGAGAAGAATATCATCATCAGACAGAACTCTCTTGATGCTAGGACTCAGTATGCAAGGGACTTCCAAGCGGTATTGTTTGAACTTCCTCGCCTTTTTTTTTCTTTTGTGTTCTATGACTGAAAATATTGTTCCCATTTTTCTTATTAGTGCTGCTCGAGACGCTTTTGCCTCAGGGGATTGCAGCGGGGGTCTTATTGATCTTTGTCGCTCAAAGAAAAGTCAACCCGACGACGTCATCCTTCCAGAGACGCCCATGGATGATGAAACCCATCGAGCGATTCTGGAAAAACTTGAACTTTTCCTTGCCCCGTATGTCAAAGAGACGAAGAAGAGAAGTGCAGGTCCCTCTTTAGCAGGTGATTTGGTGACGCAGCAATCAAAACGCTCGCGGAATGAGCCAGTGGTGAAGAAAACTTCTTTTTCCAAGAGAACTATTTCAAAGAAAATGACAACCCCAGAACCAGAGGCAGGCTTTGTTGCCAGGGAGGAGGACGAAGAAGGTGAGATAAAGTGTCATATTAACAGGGCAAGTTAATGTGCCAATTATCATTATTTGTTCCTCGGTTGCAGATGAGGATAGCCCCCTAAAAGGACCGGTGATCATGACCGAGGAAGAGGCTATCGAAGAGTCAAGACATATGGCTGAAGAGAGATCTATGCAAGACAAGCTGTCAGAGGAGGAGCGAATTGAGATGGCTAAAAAGAAAATCCTCGAGGAAATAGCTAAGGAGAGCACACCAAAATGAAGGCAACACGCGCGATTAACAAGTCTGCATCAACCTCCAACTGTGACAGCTACTAACGAACAGCATCAAGCCCAATTAGCTTTCCACGAGCTTGTCGACAACGAAGATGAAGAAGGTACATTTTTAAGTTTTCTTTATCAAACCATGAAATTGTGATGGGCGCACTGTACCATGGTGTGCCTATACGTGATATCCGTAAGTGGATAAGAGATCAGTGTGGGGAATCCTCAGGTAACTTCTTTTTGGCAACGTGATGTCCCCTGTTACTCTCCACGTGCGAGGTTTTAATGTGTTGATCATGAGTAGGTCGTGCTAGGCTAATAAGTGTTGATAATCTGCATCATGTTTGTCGTGCGGACGCCCCCATTTAAGTGGGGAGATGCCGCTTAAAATACCGGTAGAGCCTTGATTTTTATCCTCTTTACCTCGCGAGTAACGCACTTGTTTTTGCAGAGCCTGACCCCTACCCCTTAAGACCTCATCGCCCCCGCAGTGCCATAGTGATTCCTGAGCGTGAAATTTCCATTGAAGGGATCTCAAAGCAAGGATCAGTGGAGGAAGGCCCAACAGTGGAGGGTGATGCTGATGCAGAACGTTTGGAGTTCATTTCTGAGCAGGAGGAAGAGGATCGTCAAATAAAAGAGGAAGCGAATGTTGCTCCCATTACTCAAACAATACCCATTTCTTCGGACAAAGAAGAAGCCAGGCGAGGAACAAGTGCTGAGCAGTCTCCTATAATTGTGGGTTTTGATCGTGACCCTTCCCATGAGGGAGTTACGATAGAGGTTGATACGAATGCAGAGTTAGGTGTAAATGTCACTCCTGTTGAGAAAAGAGCCACCAAAGTTGCTTTGGCTGAGCACAACACCCCTTCCGATAAGCATACTGTAGGTGCTGATTCATCCTGGAGCGACGTACCTCCTACGTCGATTGCTCCGGGATGTGCTGCCTTTGCAGGAGGCTTTGATTTGGACTTGGATGCCCTTTTCTCTAAGAATCCGTTTTGGTATGGGGCTCGCAGACTGCAAACCCTGTCGTGGCCGAGAGGAGTTTTGTGATCCCTAAGTCGTACTTCGCGCGGGATATTCAGGCAGATCGGAGGTTGGCCGAAGCAGCTGGTTCTATTGCCCCTCTTCGACAGATTGTTGAAGAAACATGTAAGGTCATTTTTATTCAGCCCATGATCATTGGTTTTACTAAATCCATGTTTTTGGCTAAGTATTCTGCATATGCTTCTGCGTATGCAGGTATCGACCAAGCTTGCCTTGAGTGGCTCAAGAAAGTGAGTGTGTCTTTTCCAACTGCATTTACTAGAGTACTGGAACTTGCCCCAAAATATAGAGGGGAATTTTTCAAATAGATGTTCGCTCTTTTGGAGAGAGCTCATGCAACTACCCCGGTGATCACTACAGTTGACAGCGCTCAAGACCTTCATTCCAACGCAAAAGAACTTCAACGAGTTACAGAAGGGCGATTATATCTGGACTTTATTGTGCAGAGATTGACGAAAATCTGTAATTCTGCGCGACTCAGGTCTGAATGTGCTGTTTATAGGGAGGGGAAGGCTGCTCTCGACGCGCGCAAAGTAGAGCTGGAGCAGATGGCCAAGGAATTTGAGGCAGCTGCCAAACGTCATGCGGATAACAAGGCTCGCTTAGAGAAGCTAACTGCTAACAGCGTCATGTTATCGGCGGGAGATTCTCTTTTGAAGGATCTCTTTGAGGACTAAGCTTTCGAGTATTTGCAAGAACTACTTTTTCAAAAACTCGTTAATGTAACCTTTTGCGCCTTTTTGCGTCCGCGATCCTCAAATTTCTTGAACATCTGTCATGTTTATCCGCGCGTTGGTTTTGCGCATTTTGCAATATCTTCTGGTTCGTTCATGTTTTTGCTTTCATGAGTGCGAGGCTTCACGCGTGTCTAGTTGCTACCTAAACAGGTAGGCTTACTTGTGACTTAATGATTTTTGCTGCTATCGAAGGCAGATAGTCTAACGCGCATATATCATTATTTGTTGTAGTTTAGAACCGAATGACTCAGGACTATTGGTGAGTCTAGAATATTTTAGACTTTTGTAGGCTCAAGTCCCCATGCTCTGCCATCATTATCTGAATTATCGTGCCGCCACAGTATTAAATAAGGTTTACTTCTCACAAAGTAGGCCCAACCTTCATCATTGCCTAGGGATACTATATCGTCCTACTCTTTAATAGGGTCATTGATTCTTGCTCATTTTCGAGGCATTGCTGACTCGGCCGGGAAATTGAAGAGTCTCCTATGAGTCCTATATGAACCCCCTTTCTTGCTATTTTGTCCTTCATCTGGGCTCTTGTGATTGACAAAATGCCACCTCTACTCAGTCCTCGCCACTCTTTTCATTACTCTTCACCCGTTTTCAATCTGTACCAGCTCTGGTCCTCCGAGCTTGATTTTGTGCGTTGTGCTATAGAAATATCTCCCAAGGAAATCACTGAAGAGACCCCTGATTCGCCTGGTCTTTTCGAAGACCAGTTGTGTAAGCTCTTCCGTTAGACCGAAGACATCTTTTTCCTCATCATGTTTGCAGGGGTCATCTCCGGTGGACCTCCGGCGAAGAGCAACCTTGCACCAATTCTTATACCAGCAAGTAATGAGTGGTGTGCATCTCTGTTGGTTCTCCGACAGAGAACTATTTGCCACCATTAATTCAGCCAGGGAGTAACAGGCAGGTGTGCTTCCTTCTTACGCACAATTAGCTTCCTACCCCATGAGCTGTTCTCCCACTTGTTCTTCACATCAGCAGCCTTCATGGTTTGAAGCTCATCTGACACCTTGCCATGTTCGGGGTATGAGCAAGACCTCTGTTCTGGTCGAGGACGTCGACGACAGCGTCGAGTTAGTTTTGTAGTTTTAGAGTCCAATGTAGGAATGTTCGTTGAGAACACCTAGATTTTTTATTGAAAACTTTTCATCGTTGTAAGCTTTGCTTCAAGCTGCTATCTAAACAGATAAGTTGTAAGACGCATTTGACTATTCCGAAAGTATGCTTTGCATTTGTTGTTTTGTCTACTCTAATAGACTTTAACTCGCGTATTGACTTGCTATTCGATCGAGCATGCTTTGTATTTCTGCTGCCATCAGATAGTTAGACTTTGGCCGTGTTTGGCTGCTATCTAGCAAGATAGGCTTTGAGTGAGTTGCTATCTAGACACATAGGCTTTTTATTTTTTTTCTGCTATCTAGACAGATAGGTTTTAGTCGCGTATGGCTGCTATCTAAACAGAAAGGCTTTTTTTTTATTTTTTATTTTTTGCTGCTACCTGGACAGATAGGCTTTAGTCGCGTTTGGCTGCTATCTAAATAGATAGGCTTTTTATTTTTTGCTGCTATCTAGACAGATAGGCTTTAGTCGCGTATGGCTGCTATCTAAAGAGATAGGCTTTTTATTTATTTTTTTGATGCTACGTGGACATATAGGCTTTAGTCGCGTATGGATGCTATCTAAACAGATAGGCTTTTTATTTTTTGCTGCTATCTAGAGAGATAGGCTTTAGTCGCATATGGCTGCTATCTAAACAGATAGCTTTTTATTTATTTTTCTGCTACCTGGACAGATAGGCTTTTGTCGCGTACGGATGCTATCTAAATAGATAGGCTTTTATATTATTGCTGCTATCTGGACAGATAGGCTTTAGTTTGTAGTAGTGCTACCATATGAGATAGGCTTACGTTCGTGTTTGGTTGATGACTGACAGAAGAGCTCCCCTATGGGAGGGCTATTGCCATTGATAGAACCCTCATACGGGAAAATCCAGGAGTGTACAATGTTAACTGCAAAGCATAGTAAGAGAAGGCTGGAAACAGTACCGTTGCGTGCTGGTTAGTCGTAGTAGTCCCGTGGCATCCTTCAGATGCAGTAACACTTCTTGCCATTGGAGTAGAAACTTCCCACCTGTTTGCCCTCGCTATCATGCTCGATGACCCTCTTCAGGGTATAAACACTCTTGTTGCAGGTAACCCTGGGAATTTCTTCCCATGCGGATTTCTTCCCTTTAGGCTCCTCTTGCATCACCATTACTCCGGCTGGTGACTGGCCTTTAACGTCTTCCCACTTAAGTAGGGGAGTTGACCGAAACGGAGCTCGAGTAGCTTCATCTGCCATCTCTGTAAACCATACAGCTTCGGACAGATGTGCTTCCTATAGATTGAAGGGGTTAACCAAGGCGGGATTTGCAACCACCTTGTGTTTCGAGATAGCTTTCATTACTTGGTGAGCCGTAGAAGGTACTGCGTCAAAGCGATGGATCCATGCTCGACCGATGATCATGTGTAAGTCGTGTCAGCATCAATGACGTGGAACTTGGCATGACAGCTAATCTACTCAATCTGGATCCCCAAGCGGATCCATCCCACAGTTATTCGGGATTCACTTCCAAAACCCATCAATGGAGAAGGCCTCTTTACAATCTTGCTTTGCGAGATTCCCTCCAAATTCAGGGTGCTGAGTGGGATCGCGTTTACCGCGGCCCCACCATCGACAAATTCTCTCTTGAACTCTACATGGTTGATAGTGGTTGTTACGTATAATGGCCTCTGATGATTGGCATCAGTCTTTTTTGTCCGATTCGTCGAACGTCATGACCAGACCACTTGATCGCATGGCCCTAACGACTTTCCCATTGGAGATGACCAGCTCTTCCCCGTAATCTTCTTCCACTCTTAAGATAGCTTTCGTCATCTCATGCCTGCAACCGTTGGACAAATCCATCTCATCGAAGAATATAACAAACTTGGTAGAGTCCTTCATCTGCTCAGCACGCGAATCCTCCATGTCGACACCGTAGTCTTCATCCTCATAGATTTCCGTGATCACCGGGGCCTCTTCATCAGCGACAACCTCGAGGTCTGTAATTAAGATCATATCTATCTCCTTTCCTTTGGGCTCCTGCCTCGTGTGAGATGGCAAGGAATGTTGCGCACATCCTTGGCTGGCTCATCAACAACCAACTGACCCTCCTTTATCTTCCTGTCTACCAACCACCTGAGCTTTTTGCACTCTCTAGTTGGGTGAAGCACCTGTCCGTGGAACTCGCACCACCTTGGATCCTGCAGCTGGTCCCTTGTGGGTTTGTGCTCCAGGGCTGGTAGGATCCCATCTTTGCTCCATCTCCTGCAAAGATCGATTGCATCCTCAATCGAACAAGGCAGGGGTGGTGCCTCCTAGGGCGCGGTCCGCTGTTATTTGTTGGGGGGATGATACTGCATGTACATTAGCATCTCACATTCTCTTGTAATTGAACTTTCCCACTTTGAATCTGTGACTCGCCTGTGTTCGCTCACTGGCGTATCTCTTCTGCATTCTCTCCACTAATGGCTCAACATTCCTAGTGCTCTAAATCAACCTCGAAAAAGTGGGCATATTCAAGTTGATAAGCATACATTTATACTCATCACGCATGCCCTGAATGCCTATTTCCACTAGTCGGCTTTCCAAGACATTGTCGACACATTCCAAGGACTTGGCCCTGAATCTCTTGATGAAGGCGACTCCCTCTTCGTCATGCCTTTGGTACATGCGAGAGAGATGGATGGTGGTGACCTTTTCTTCTACTTGGAAGAATTTGGTGTAGAACTTCTTCACCATGTCATCCCACGTCTTGACATATCCTGCTTCCAAGGTCCTGTACCACTTGTATACAAAAGCCCCCAGAGACTTAGGAAATTCATGCATCAACAGCCTGGTGTCAACTCCATGTGTGCCCATTGTAATACCCGAGATTTTCCTAATTATATTTTAGTAATTTGTGAATTTTAATTAGTTAGTTTGATGATGATTTTTTTTAAGTTTTATAAATATTAACTTACTAAAATTTACTTATATAACATATATATATATATACTTTTTTAGTATAAAAATTAAAATGTTTATTTTATATAAACAATAATTTTATTATTTGTCGTGTGTAGCTCGTTATCACGTTTATAAATTTTTGTCGCGTTTAAAACGTTCGCCGCGAGTTAATTTCCGTCGTGCAGCACTTTTTACGTGTCGAACCACCGCGTGACTTAGCGAATCCGCCACACCATATAATTTTCTCTCACCCATCACTTCACCTGTTTTTTTTTCTTCTTTTTTTCCTTTTTCTTTTCTTTCTTTTTCCTTTCCCCTCTGCTTCGTCGTCCTTCACCTGCTGTAGCCGCCTGAGAAACCCACAACGTACTCCCCTGCAACGGCCACCCACGCCCGCCTCCTTCACCAGCTAGCTACCAGCTAGCTTCCCCTCTTCCATCAAATCACCAGCCCTCCTCCATTCATCACCTCCCTCTCTTCTATTTCTCCTCTTCTCTTCCCCATCTTCTCCACTCACCTCCATCCCTCACCTGCTCTGTTTTTCCGAGACCAACCCAGCAAACCAGAGCCACCACCACCACCTCTGCTCTCAACCCCGATCCCACCTCCATCTCTGCCTACTCTCTGTTTCTCCCCAACATCACCACCACTCCCATATCACTCCCTGCTCTGTCTTTGCCGAGGCTAAACCAAGCAAACAGAGCATCACAATCAGCCCCCTTCACCTCCAATCACCATCACGACACACCACCATCATCACCAGCTCTCTCCCTCCTCACTCTCTGCCTCGACAAACCAGAAACAGCCGCCCAAATCAGCGGCAGCAGCAGCTTCGGGAGCAGCGAAACAGAGCCCCCGACGCCGCCACTACCACCGGAGCTCATTCTCCCTCTCAAATATCCGCTGTCTTCGTCGTCCTCCATCCCTCACTCTGCTCTTTCCGACTGGAACCAGGAGCTCCTCCGCCACCTCCATTAAAGCCGACGAAAGCTTCGCCGGAAAATTTCCGATTCGTTCTCCTCCCCTATTTCGGTAAATTGAACTCTCCCCTGTCGATTTCCTAAGCTATTATTGTTCATCAATCATGTTTAACTGTGTGTATGTATGTGGGTGTGTGTGGGTGTTGAATCGGGGAGAAAACCCGTTTGAGAAGAGGGTGTAATTGAATAAAAATTTAGTTGCACGGGGGGTTTTGTTGTACAATTTGAAAGCTTGAGGCTATACTTTATCACATGTTAAAGGTTGTTATGTGTAGTGGGGGGTGCTTGCTGTATTTATACCAAAACTGCATTTTGTATATATATACTTGTATTTACTTTGTATTTAGTTAGTATAAATATTTATTTAATTTCTGTTAATTTATATACTAAATATAATTACAAAATAAATTAGTTTTGTAACATAAATAAAACTATAAATTTATGATAATTGTAAATTAGTTATGTTTATATATTTATATTTAGTTGTTGAAAAATAAGTTTTAAAAAATATACTTTGCGTATGTTTAAGTATTTATTCGATAAAGATTATATTGTTGAAAAGATGAAATAATTCTAAATTCCGCTTTCATTATATTACTAGTAATATTTCAATAAAGTGTACAACTTGATATTATTTTATCAACAAGTAAATTCGTTTAATTAGAATATTAACTAATTTCTCTTCTTAAAAATTTATGGTTAGTTCCCTAAAATAAATTAGGATTTTATAAATACGTTAGGGGTACTTGATTAGGCGCTCGCTTCCATATCATATAGGACATATGCATTGTTTATTTGCGATACGAACTTGTTTGTGATTAGGATTTTATGTGTATGATTGTAGAGCCTGTCTTCGACGAGCTAGTTGATCCCGACGTTGTGTACGAGTAGCGGCTTAGTTAGCACTTTTGGCTCTCACGGTGAGTATTCATGCTTAGCGTTGCGTACTTATCTTCTTTCGTGTCAAATGTGATTTTATTTCATGTCTCAAAATATACATGTGATACATGCCTAGTTTTGTGTGCCAATTCCTTTCATGGGATACTCGTATATCTGAAAATAATTTTTGTGCTTTATTCCGAAGTTTCTAAACTTGCCGTACTCACTTTTAAATCGTCACTGTATCACTCGTTTTCAAATCGGAAAACTAATTGTTCAAATATCACTAAGTCGGAATTCATTAATAACGTAAAGTGAAAGAATCGCAAGTACTGGAACCAGTTGGGTCTACGACAGTGCTATACGCCTACGTCGTGTTACTTTACGTTACGTTACTATCGGGTGATGATTCCCTGGGCCAGATCCCTAAAGAGATATCGGGATAATCCCCTGGGCTTCAGTCCCTAAACTTATTTCGGGTGATGATTCCCTGGGTTTTAGCCCCTAACGATATGGGACTCCGTGCGCCTCGATTCCTTTCGCCGTTGGCTGGAATCCAGCATTCTAGTACTACCCTTCTGACTTACAATCTTAAGGGGGTGTCGACACTTAATGTCTAGTAGTTGGCTTGTATGATGACTAGCGGGAACGGAAACCCCGATCCACAACGCTTGGCAGAGAGGTCGGGTTATCAGAACCCCCTATAAGCCAGTATCATCTGTTCTATTCACCCTGGTCTCTCCTGGTTACTGCGAATTAATAATACAACTACATCGTCTCTAAATGTGGAAACTGTTATTTATAAGCCGTGTTCTGCTTAGACATGCAACTTGAGAAAATATCCTTGAAATTGAAATACTGAACATTTGAGAATCTTACAAAACATTGCAAACTCTGATCTTTATACTTATACTCTGTTACTGTTTAAACTACTTCAGATGTAAACCCTGTAACCTTTCTTAGCCGTTCTGCTTTACATGCTAAGGTGTATATTCACTCAGTTTTTACTGATAATCGGAAGACTGCGATCTTGTGTCTTTTAATTCCCCCGCAGGTATATGACTGGTTTGCATGGGGTAATGCGCTGGACTCACGATTCGTTCTCACCTGCAAACAGTATCAATTAGTAATTAACCGTAGAGCAAACTTTTGGTGTAATATCTCTTTTGTTAGGCTTGTTGTCCTGTTTGGACTCAGCCACAAACAATGTTATCGTGTAAACTTTTTATCAGTAGTTTGGATGTTTCCTTTCACTTTCTTGTTACTAATACTCCTTATACGAAAGGGTAATTCCATGTATGGAGGGCACTACCCCGATCTCCGGTCCCTCTGTAAATCGGGGGTGTTACAGGGGGTATCAGAGCAGTGACATCCAATTAGGACTGTAGGGAGAAAACGTTTAAAAACTAAGAATTTTGAAATTTACTACAACCAAGTTTGAACTTCATTAAGGCAACATAAAATCTAAGTAAAATAAATACAAGCCGGTTCTATGGGTGTTCTCTTTTACTTATTCTAACATGCTAAATTGTTATATGCTTTATGCTTCTGTCGTGTTTATATGCGCTTTAGTTTATTTACAGACTCCTAGGGTGACTTACCTTAAGAGGACATTTAGGAAGATGGAATATTAGACTAATAGATTCTTTTTCTTACCTTGTAGATGGCCGTAAGAATCCGAACCCCGACTCGCGCAGAATTTAGAGACAACTATCCTGCTGGTACCCAGCGAAGGCCTGGGGAGACTATCACCCAATTCTGCAACAGGGTAGAAGGGCGATGTGAGATTTGGGCCCTTAGGTACCACCGTACCGATAATTTCTACCATAACCTGGTGAAGGTGCACTGCATCCTAGCTTCTCTGCCCAGTGTTGAGCCTTACTTGGCCCTTAAGCACGAGTACTGTGGCATAGTGAACCACTCCTTGAGGCCCCATCCTGTCGGCTACCGTCATGACGGTGGATGGAGTGTAACCCCTGAGTCCCTTTGTGCCCGTTTGGTGCAGGCCGAGATGCATTGGGCCGACCCAAACAACCCTAGGTTAGAGCTGATCAATGACTACAACTTAGAGATTCAGTACCATGAAGGGAAGGCAAACGTAGTTGCAGACGCCTTGAGCAGGAAATCAAGTCATAAAGTGAAGTCCATGTGGGTTTTACCACACCGATTGTGCAAAGAGTTTGAGAAGATGCAAATCGAGGTAATGGAACAAGGAACTGTGAGGAACATGTTGGGAAGTATGACGACTGTGCCTGACATCTTGGAAGAGATAAAGAAAGGCCAGCCAGGAGACGTGAAGCTGGAAAGGATTAGAAAGAAAATCGAGGACGGTTCAACAAAGGAATTTCAGATTCACGGAGACGGGAGTATTCGATATAAGGGAAGGTTGTGTGTACCCAAGAAGTGTGCAGACATCAAGGAGAAGTTGATGCA
This sequence comes from Linanthus parryae, assembly GCA_023055425.1. Lineage (NCBI taxonomy): Eukaryota > Viridiplantae > Streptophyta > Magnoliopsida > Ericales > Polemoniaceae > Linanthus > Linanthus parryae. Next base: position 88,212,703 of record JALGPY010000006.1, on the reverse strand, counting down.
GGAGGCGCATTGCACACCTTACACAGTGCATCCCCGAGGGGACAAGTTATACAAGGATCTGAAGATGCAATTTTGGTGGCCCAAGATGAAGAATGAAGTAGCAGAGTTCGTGGCTCGATGTCTCACGTGCCAGAAAGTAAAGTTTGAGCACAAGAGAATGGGCGGACTAGTGCAACTAGTGGAAGTTCCTAAGTGGAAATGGGATGCGATCTCAATGGATTTTGTCACAGCCCTACCAGTATCGAGGAATGGGCTGAATTCGATCTGGGTAATAGTCGACAGATTGACCAAGACGGCAAGATTCATTCCGATGAAGGACACATGGAACATGGAACAAAGGGCAGATGCATATGTGAAGAACATAGTGCGGTATCATGGAGTACCAGAATCGATAGTTTCGGACAGAGATCCAAACTTTCTCTCTCATTTCTGGCAAGCACTCCAGGAAGCGTTGGGGACAAAGTTATGTTTCAGTACAGCCTTTCACCCAACCACAGATGGCCAAACGGAGAGGACAATCCAGACTTTGGAGGATATGTTGCGTGCTTGTGTCATGGATTTTCAGGGTTCATGGGTTGATAGACTACCGCTGATAGATTTTTCCTACAATAACAGTTACCATTCAAGCATTGGGATGGCATCATGAAGCATTGTACGGGAGAAAGTGTAGGACTCCACTTTGCTGGAGCGACATCAGCGAGACAGTTGTACTTGGACCGCAGATCATTGAGGATATGACTGACCAAGTTCGACTTATTCAGCAGAAGATGAAAGCAGCACAAGATAGGCAAAAATCATACGCTGATCAGAAAAGAAGGCCACTCGAGTTCCAAGTAGGCGATAAAGTATTTCTGAAAGTTTCACCGACCAAGGGAGTAAAGAGGTTCAACCAGAAAGGGAAGTTAAGCCCCAAGTTCATTGGACCATATGATATCGTGGAAAGGATTGGAGAGTTGGCATATAGACTGGATTTACCATCGAATCTCGGACGTGTCCACAACGTATTCCATGTATCGCAGCTGAAGAGATACATCGCCGACAAATCTCACATCCTAGATCCTGAACCCATAGAATTGGATCCTGCGCTAACTTACGAGGAACATCCAGTCAAGATCTTAGACCGCAAGACTAGGGAAACACGAAACAAGAGCACCAACTTGGTCAAAGTTCTATGGACGAATCATCTGACCGAGGAAGCTACTTGGGAAACCGAGGACGAGATGAGGAATAAGTATCCGCACCTCTTCGTCGATGAGGTATTAACCGAGTTCCGGGGACGTCAATCCCCTAAGGGGGAGAGGATGTAAAACCCTATTAATTCCTGCTATTACTTACCCTAGCATCTCATCTCATATAATCATGCTATCCTCATACCGTCGCATTGCATTAGTCACTTGCATTTCATGTGTTATATTGGCATTTCGAGACCCGTGTATTCTATTACCGCGTTCAAGCTTCGAGGACGAAGCTTAGCCCAAGGAGGGTAGGATGTAATACCCGAGATTTTCCTAATTATATTTTAGTAATTTGAATTAGTTAGTTTTATGATGATTTTTTTTTTAAGTTTTATAAATATTAACTTATAAATATTTATTTATATAACATATATATATACTTTTTTAGTATAAAAATTAAAATGTTTATTTTATATAAACAATAATTTTATTATTTGTCGTGTGTAGCTCGTTATCACGTTTATAAATTTTCGTCGCGTTTAAAACGTTCGCCGCGAGTTAATTTCCGTCGTGCACCACTTTTTACGTGTCGAACCACCGCGTGACTTAGCGAATCCGCCACACCATATAATTTTCTCGAAACCCCATAACGGCACGTTCGAAAGTGTATATAGGAACCGTTAGGCACCTGACCGTACATACCGGAGACCGTTATGAGGTCTAGCCGGGTTTATAGGACTTGGCCATTAAGTCTCTCAAAGCAGTAACAAAGGGTCGCGCGCGAGCTTGGTTGCCACACGCGCGCGATGAGCCTTACCCTAGCCTCCAAACCACTAAGTCCCTATAAGTCCCGTGTTGATACGCGAGGGCTCTGTCTTGCAGCCGCCACGTGGAAAAGCATAGGTAGTTTTCCGGTGTGTGTGGAGCACAGCTGGGTGTGCTGGATGCCTGCCACGTGGCTGTGATCTGTCTGTCTGAAAAACACCATCTACAACAGTATCAAACAGATTGGAAGATTGTTGATTTGTATTTCACCAAGGGGTAGATTGTAAGTTCAATTCAGGATCTAGTTCAAGGCCTTGAAACAGCTTTAAGATCCTTGAAATTGACTAAGATTTATATGCATGAACTTAGGGGGAGTTTCTGATCTTAATCCAACTCCTAAACCCCTGTGCATAATTAGTTGATACTTCATGATTAAAAACGAAGTATTTTGACACAGTTTACAGGATCTAACATCATATGTTTGACTCAGCTTTGCAGGGAATTTTGTTTCCTATTTGATAGGAACCTGTTTCCCAACCTATGTTTTGCAGATATGGTAACGGGTTGATGATTGATTCTGTGATCAACCTGCTATGTTTAAAAGCATCCAACATACTTCCAACAAGATCAAATCAGTATCCCTAAAGATACTCATCTACTAGCCGCTGGAAGAAGCTGTTAGAAGAGTCAAGATTTGAAGCAAATTTTAGGGAAAGTTTGTTGAGAAAATTCTAAAGATCTTCCATTCAAACTGGGTTCTTAAAAGGAGAATTGTTGAAGGATTTCGAAGAGAACAACACAGAGCAACTCACAGAGACACTAAAAATATTCAATGATTGACAAGAAACAAAGAAGCAGATTCATCTCTCTCAATCCAAGCATCAGAAGAACACTGCACACTAACTGCAGTTTCATTTCATGTGTTCTTCTTTTCTGAACTTCACTTGTATATTATTTTGATAATAATTCTAGTTATCATTCTCAAGGATTGTTCAAGGTGAACTATAGAGAATTCTTAGTTAATTAGATAGCTAGAACAGGTACTAGATAGGATAGTGAGAACCACAAGTTGTAACAGAGTAAGGTATCTCTCTATGCTTGATATCTAGGGCTTAGTTGTAGATTAATAAGAATTGTGTTGAAAATCCTACAGGGAGAAGATGTCTGAGGTAGAGACGTAGGTCAAAGTGGATTGAACTCTATATAGCTTGTGTCTCTTGCATTTACTTTTCAGTTGCATACTTAGAACTTTTGCAGCATTCAAAATTTATATTTCAAGGGTTTCAAACTCATTTCAAGGCCTTGAAATAGACTAATTCTTTTCTTACTCTAACTGTTTTCATTCCAAGGGCTTGAAACTCATTTCAAGGCCTTGAATCTCTTTACAAATCTTTTGAAACCACTATTCTTCCAAAGTTTAGCAAAAGTCTGCATACTCTATTCAACCCCCCTTCTAGAGTATTGATCATGTATTTCTACTGCACACCCCTTCACTGTCCATACACGGGTTAGTCCACCTTTCAAATTAGGCCTACCGAGTATGCTTGTGGTTTCGTATTGGTCCTTCTATTTAATTAGTCCCACTAGTTAATTCCCAAGTCTAGTTTAATCCATAGGGTGCGTGACCCCATAGGTTTCTACTTAGTTGGTAGTAACAATTACTAACATAGAGCGGTGTATAGCAACACATCTACGTCACCCAAACAATAGAAAATGTTAGTGATCCGACAAACCTTGTGACCGATGTTACCGTATTCTTTCATCCATAATTGTCTCATATCCGGATTGGACACGAGACATACAAGTCACACTCGTATATCTAATCCATAGTTTCTCGATCCTAGGAATAGGCTTATACATGCAGATATCATCAATATCCCATATTAATTTATCTCAGTCTGGCCATACATTCTATAAGCACTACCCCTCTAGTGGTCGTGGATATTTGCTCCTATTAATTTCACAACTAGAGTATCTAGTGACTTCTAGTCTAAGGACCACAATACCATTGTCACTACGAGAAGCACTTGTGACTTTTACATAACTTGTATGTAGTCTTCTCGTGGTTGGTCGTTCCAGTATGTCATTACCCCTTATGCATACTCATGTGCTAGACTTGATATCTCCATATCAATCTATCCACATACTAGTCTATAGTTAATCGTCCTATTAATCAATATAAATGACTAGGGATATTTAAGATAAACAACAATTGTAATTCAAAGACTTCATTATATTAAATATCTCTACAAATAATACAATGATTATTCTAGCAAAAATAATGTTCATACTAAATAAGATTTCCTCTAGGGCATCTATTCCAATACTAGGGTACTTGAATCAAGGCGGAGATTTGTTAAGTTTCTTGTGATTGAAGTACCTAGCTAGCATTCGTGCGAAGCGGCGAAGCAACGAAGCAATGACGAAAGCGAGGAAGCAAGAACGAAGGGCCAAAATTAGGTTTTCTGTTTTGTTCGTGCAAACACCAAAAGTGTTTATACGAACGTGTTCGTGCGAACACTTCGGGTGTCTGAAAAAACACCGGGTTTGGGGCGGTTTCGTTGTTTTCTTGTTCGATTTAGAATGTTTTCTCCGTTTTTTAGGGCACAAGTCAGTAATTTAGGCTTATATATGGGTGTAGGCCGTTCTTATTGACAAGTGTGGTATATCGTTGATTATAATTGGTTCAATAAATCGGATTGTTTAATCTTGGACGTAGCTAGTCTCAAGACTAGTGAACCACGTTAAATCGTTTGTGTTGTTCTTCGTCTCATCACTCTTCGTGTTCCTAAAAAATGACATTGTGCTTCTGCATTCGGTTTCTAACACGTTTCATTCAGTACGAAGAAAATTTTCAAATTTTATTGACAACTTCGATTACATTTACATTACACATTTAATACTTTCCACCAATCTATCAATTACAAAAGAATAGAAGGTATGATAAGAAAAAATAAATTAGGCTCTTATTTTGAAAGAACAGAACCCTCACTTGATATTGATCCAAATGCCTTGGCTAGGTACACCTTGATGAACCACAAATAGCATGTAATATCCTGGTGGAGCAAAATTAGGGGAACCCGGCATGGTCACTCGAACATCATAGCCCGACTTACCTTTCTTCCTCACGTCTCCTCCACCAACCACTAGCAGTCTTTGGTTCATAGAGAACGAGTGCGTGTTAAACGCCGGAGACACCATCGTTACTGAGACCGAACTTCCGTCCGGTGTACCAGTAACTGAGAACCGAATGTTTAGTTGCTGCCCGTATTTGAGTTTACTACGAGAACGAGGTGAAACAATTTGCGGACGTAAATTGGCGGATGCCGAGTCTAGATACTTGGGTGAAAATGCCTCCAGACTTAACTCGGTCGGGTACAGAACGCCGGTAAAATTATAAAACGCATGCGGATTGCTACCAGCAACAAGGACTCGCCCGTCACGTAACAAACCTGCGGTCGAGTGGTACATTCTAGGTATTGCTGTTGGATTTTGGACTTCAAAACGTGCTCCAATCACATTATCCGGCTGGTAGAGGACGGGGCTCAGAACGGGATTTCGGGCCTGTTCCCACCCAGCAGACCCGGCTGAGGCTCCATTAATTATCAAGACGTCGCCGGTGGGAAGCAACAACATGTCTCCCATGACTCTTGCAAGAGGCATGGTCTCCACAACCCATTGTGGGGCAGGGTCAGTTACTTTAATCCTGGCACACGTGTTTAGGGCTCCATCGAACTGTCCATTCAAAGAATTGGTGTATGATCCTTTTGGTGCTCCACCACATACCAACACTTCGGTTTCAACTTGTGGACTCTGTATGTTCTTCAATGGCAGCAGGACGGCGGATCCGGTGCTCGGGTAGCTCCGTGGGTCACCGCCAGGAATTTGCGGGTAAGTCTTCAAGACGGCATTTTGTGAATAATCAAATAAGATAGCTCGATTATTCGCGAAAATGAATAAGTTTCCATCCACGTTGAGGAACACAAATGGGTAAAGATTGTTCTCAACTTGTGGATCGTTTGTTTGAACAAGAAACGGCAAGCTGTAGGATTTGTCGGCCGTAGCTGTTTTCGGGTAGAACTCATAGTTGAACTGCCGACGACCACCAATGATAATCTGGCGGCCGCCTGGCAGTAAGTGATTGGTAGCGTACCATCTTTTCTGGGTCAACCCAGATTGGATTTCCCGCCAATCACAGGTATCACAAGACTTGTAAACTCTAACGACGTGCTCGCCATCTTGGAACCCGCCGGTCTGTATCAAGCGGCCGTCGGGCATTAAGGCCCCGGAGGAGCACCAGACATTGGTGCGGACCATCAGGGGTCGAAAGGTATTCCCCAACACGTCGTACTCGATGGAGTGAGCAGTGCAATCTGGCGGATTGGTACGGCATTTTCCGGCTGGCAAGGAAAGGTTAGACGCGCCAAAGTCGGTGCGGTCGAACATCACGACGTGGTCGGTCGGGAGGAGTTGCATGTGCATGGCGGAGATGCCAATGTTTGATTGGACGACGGCCCAGCTACCCCCACCAGCGGCATTTGTGCCGGAAGCGAGCAGTGCTAGAAGACTGAAGAACCAGATCATGAGAATGTTGTTTGGAGTCATGACCAAGCTTTCGTTGTTGTTATGTAATAGTAGTATTTTCTTTTTACTCTGTCTGTTTGTGTTGGGAATGTGGGCTTTAAATAGCATGCAAGATGCAACATATGACATCGCGAGTCAACTGAATAAGGGTGGGCGTACCGGATGAATTTTGTAATTGGGATCGTGAGATTTTGTCAAACGTGTTTTATAATTGTTTTTATCAAATAATCTTGATTAACATAATTCTTGACAGCTTAGGTTATTCCAAATCATATTTTATCCTCTACCAAGAACGAATTATTGGATTGCCTCTCCGGTAGGAATGAATGTGCGCAGAGGGCTCTCATACAGTTGTTAGAATATTTATTTATTTATTCACAGAGCTTCACATTTCTCGGGTGAAGTTACTTTTCGTCTTTCTTTAACAGCATGGATAGGAGATAGGAACTCGGGGTAAAAAATTGGTGCGTCCTAGAGTAATCGACTCCCGATTATTACGGAAATATCCGCTAAAAGGTAAAAACAAAACAGATCAAGACAATGAAATTATTAACCTAGATAAAACTTATAAAATAAAAAATAACATTTTACCAGAAAAAAATAAACAACGGAATGCATTTCTAAACAAAAACGATAACCTAAAGAGAAAGAAAGATAAATTAACATTGAGCTCGGATAAATCATTCTTATAAAACAACTTGCTTAATTTGAAAACTAAAGTTAACATGCCATAACTTGCTTAGTATTATAGGCATAAAATGAAGAACATAACTAATGAAAACAATCTTACGTAGGTAGAAGACATCTTTGAGTCATTCTCGGCATTCTCGAGTCTCTTATGTATTGTAGTAAAAGCATTGTGTAGTTTTTGAAATTCTTCAGCATAGCATGGGCTGTGAAATTCGTCAACCCAGTAGATGTGCATTCTTAAGTCTTAACCACAGTCCTTGCGTCCATCGTTTCCCGTGTACGTGCGGTACAGAAGACCGGGTTCCAGCTACAGTAACACAATCAGGCATACACCCTAACTTTCGTGCTCTTTCATACCTGGAAAGTACGTATGGCGAGGCGTTGTTGTCGGGTGACTTTGTAAAACCGAAACTATTTGGAATGTGGCTTTAGAGACAAAAATCTTATTGATTCTTCTCCACCTTCATAAAATCTTTAAATCCACCAAGAAATTCTTCATTGTGGATGTTGGAGACCCGCCTATCCATTTCATTTCTTGTACACAATTTAAGTTAATCTTCGCTGAAGGAGAATTGTGTTTGAGGATACGGGATGAGGTCTCTCAAATAATGCATCAAGAAGCATACATATGCACGACAGTTGTACCTGAGAAACTATGGCATATAAGAGTGAAAACATTCTTACGTACAAGATATATTTTTTAAAGCAGAAGTTTAAAAAAATTAATGAAATAGAAAAATTACACATTTGGTCATTCAGGAACATCTTCATTCTTGTACCAACCAGTCTAAAATCTAATATTATCTTTCTACTCCTCTTTGACGGATTCAGACAAAATTTTGTAAAACTGATCTACCTTCTTCACAATCTACTTCTCCTGAGAGCCACAACTTGTCATTGAATCAAAAATATATATCTCCTTCTGAACAAAGCCGATGGCCATCATTAACCAATGTGTTCTTGTCACATTCAAAATCACAACAATCTAATGTATGGCCAAAGTTAGTCAATTTACAAAAAAGTCAGTTCAAGAAAAGATATTGATAAAATCCGATGGAATAGTTTTAGAATTCCAATACGCGAGAAAGCAAGAGAACAAGAAAAACAAGAGTAAGATCAAGTACACAAGAATTGCGTGGTTCACTAATTTTGAAACTAGCTACATCCACGGTCAAACCAAACCAATTTATTTATGATAAGCCAAAACCAATTACAAGCACACTACTCAAAGTCATGTTCCTAGCATCTATTTATACTAGTACAAGATTTGGAGTCAAAGCAACGACCAAAACTAATTCGATACAAACTAGGAAAGCAATATGTCGAAAACAATTTTTTTCTAACCAAGAAAGGAGACTACCAAAGAAAACCCACGTCCAAGATTTTTTTCGAAACGCCAATTAACTTTGACCATTGCTACCAAAGCAATGAACTTGTTTCCAAAACAAATGCAAACAATTGTTGCAAAAACAAAGTATTTGCCGACTTTAACCAACAAGTTGCCCCAACAAAACAATACCGTCTAATATACCAAATACTCACAGTGCACTAAGCACTCATGGACACATGCACACATGCATGCACCACTAACCAAAACTTCGATTGTTGATTTACCCATGTTCACAGTCACCGTTTGAATCTAAAAATACCCAAAAAATGTCACCCTTGATTTAAACTCCGTAGCTACCGAACTAATTCTTCTCATTAACCTACAAACCCAATCTGAGTGGCGTCTCATCAAACGCCTCTTCAATGCACCATGACTAATGCATACCCCAGGGTCACGCCAATGACACTTTGCGACAAAGTGCCTATCAAACGATGTCATGCCAGTTTGCGCCGCTATCCGCACCGATGCGCAAAAAACCAATAATCGAAGCGCGCCAATCCAAGATTCGATCTCACCACCAACCGTTTTGTGCACAATAACACAACACCAATCCCCGCGCCCAATAACACGGGCCCATGCTCCATGAATAGAACCCGAACTGCCCCCAAGGGGCCTAGAGAGGTACATCGTCCTTGAGCGTCCCTCCTCCTCCGCCTGAAGCGAGATCTACAACTGCACGATTCTTGGGACACTCACTCTTCCAATGACGTTTCTCCCTCAATTCGCTAGGTGATTCGAGTCGCCTCCACCTAGGCTTGAATCTTCCTAGTCGTCAAATACAAATATAGATCCGGATCACTCACCGGGTTGAGCACGCCATATCGATAGACGCATGCTGGAACCGAAAGCATGCCAAATGTACTAAAACTAGATCCGCAATTCCGTGCGTACCACAACAAGAGCCCGATAGCTCCCAGAACAAGGAACCCGATAGCCTACCAACCAAGGCTTGGTGTGCTTGCACCCTGTGTTTTAGAGGCCAACCAGCGGAAACCCAATCTTTCAATCAAAAGCGGCAAATCTTGATCACGAACCAACGCCATCGCTCCTCTTGAACCTGGCCCTGATACCACTTGTTAGGATCCAATACGCAAGAAATCAAGATAGAGCTAGAACAGCAAGAGTAATATCAAGAAAACAAGAATTACGTGGTTCACTAGTTTTGAGACTACCTACGTCCACGGTCAAACCAAACCAATTTATTGATGAGAAGCCAAAACCAATTACAAGCACACTACTCAAATTCATGACCCTAGCATCTATTTATACTAGTACAAGACTTGGAGTCAAAGAAACGACCAAACATAATCCGAGACAAACTAGGAAAACAATCCATCCAAAACAATTGTTTCCAAACCAAGAAAGGAGACTACCAAAGAAAACCCACGTCAAAGATTTGTTTCCAAACAAATTTGACCATTGCTACCAAAGCAATGAACTTCTTTCCAAAACAAATGCAAACAGGTGTTGCCAAAACAAAGTCTTTGCAGACTATGACCAACAAGTTGCCCAACAAAACTACACCGTCCAATATACCAAATACTCACAGTGCACTAAGCACTCATGGACACATGCACCATGTTAATGACTTAGAATTGCATCCTTTAGTATGTTAATGAACTCTTCATAACTTTCTAATATGTGTAATTTAGTAATTTTATCTCTCTTTCTAGACTTATGCTTGTTTTCATAGTTTTGGTTGTTTTCTCTCATTTTGTATGTGAAATTGTAATTTGGAATGCGAGAGACTAGCCTAGGAGGGCCAAACGAAGAATTAAAGAAGCTTGGAGGACTTAATTTGAGGGGATTTGAAGATTTGAGAGGCCAAGATTGAAGACAACCCACGTTAGAAGGCCAAAGTTACATCAAAGGGGCTTGATTGAAGTCAACTTAACGGAATTGGGGAGTTAGGTGATGATTCCCAAATGTTTTAAGGGCTGTTATGCAGGGTTCCTAACGGAGTTGGGGTGTTGTTGCAATTTTACAAAACCTTTTAAAGCGTTCGGGGGTATTTTAAAACATACCAGCAAAATAGGGGGGAGCCAAGTGCAATTCTGGCGAAAGAATAGATCAGCTCTCACGTCTAAATCTCTCTCCCCGCCGGTTCAACAGAGAACAGAACAAACTCCATGGAAGCTTCGCAGAAGCTTCGAACAAAGCTCGTCCCAGCCCCAAATCGCAGCCAAACCGAACCAAATCCGTCTCAAATCTCTCCCCAACCCAATATGAACCCACATATCCACTCAATTCGGCCCAGAAAAGAAGAGAGGAAAAGCCCTAAATCTCTAGGGTTCATGAGAGCGAGATGAAATCGACGATGCAGAGGGTGGGAGACGAATTGGAGGGCGTAGATGAAGGCTTGGAGGCTACGAAACCCAGCGAAGAAGATCTATATAAGTCAAGTTGAAGAATGTTTTTGGCCTCTGGACAGACCCGACGGGTTATACATAGCTCTGTTCTCTCCTCTCTCTCTCTCTCTCCGATTTCTACCCAATTTTGGGTTTGTTCTTGTGCACTTGAGCTCATTCTTGAGCAGAATCACGGCCAAGAACCAGAAGAAATAGGAAGAGAGGGAGAGAGGAGTACTGATTTGGGTGATTTTGTACTCTGTTCTGGGTTACTGTTTCACAGCTGCTGCTGTGTTCTTGCTGTGTTCATCATCAGCAGCAGCAGCAGCAGCTTAGGTTGTTGATTTCTCATCATTTTGGTAGCTTAGTAGTGAGTTGGGGCTGTTTTTCTCTAGTTTTGTGTAGTTTGATTCGATTGGATGGTTTGTTCTTCATGTTTGTAGTTGAAACAAGTGTTTGGGATTGAATTAGTGGCAAATGTATTGGTGCTATCAAGTATAAATTCAAGTTTTGATTATTGAAAGTTAAATTTCTCTCAATATCTATTGAATTTTCTATTATGTCTAGCTAATTCAACTTGCTTGGGTGATTTGGGACTATCTAGTTTCTAAATCTCCATATTGATTCAAGTTGAACTTCAAGGATGAATGGGTGAATTAGGTTCACTTGAATGCTTAGTACAATGTTTAGATTTCTCTTGTTGAAGTATTTGATGCATTGAATATGTAGATGTGCGAATACTTTTGACGTGTTTGATTTGAAGTTGCATTTGAGAGAGAGGAACTCGTCAATCCGAACTTTGAGAAATCGAGTTCTAGTTATGTGATTTGAGTGAGAATTTACAAATCTCATTTGTTGCTTGATCTTTCATGTGGAAACCTATATGTGTGTTTACATATGGTTGATGCTTGAAACACTTGAAATTTAGGGAATCTCATTTGAATAGCCTCTTTAGTGCTTGGTTAGCGTGTTGGATTTACACACTTCTCTTGTCGCGAGTTGGATTGCTATGAGCAATCACTTCTTGAGATACTTGTCTTGTGGATTGACGCATGCAATTTGAGAACCGGGCTTGAATCTAATAGGAGGATTGGTCTCTAGAGAAACCGATGATCCCTAGCCCCTCTCTACTTGTCATTTCACTTAGTTTCTTGAATCGTAGCTCTGGTAGTGGTTTACTTTGTTCTTAAACTCAAACCTCAAACTTGCTCCATCAATTGATTTTTGTGGATTTGATAGCTTGGCAAGCTTTAAAGCCATTGAGAAATTTCATTTAATTACTCTAGTTAGTAGCTTATTTGTTTTCTACTCGTTAGTATAGTAAGTCATTATCTAAACCTCCTCTCCTTGTGGATTCGACTCCGGACTTACCGGATATTATTACTTGAGACAATATCCTATACTTGGGATTTTGTCGAACAAGTTTTTGGCGCCGTTGCCGGGGAGAGGCTAGGTTTTAGATTTGATTTGCTTTACTTTCTTAGTATTCTTCTTGACATTTTCTCTAGTTACTTGTGGTTACTTAAGCTTGTGAGATTCAATAGGGCTTGTGAAATTCATCAAGTACCTCTCATCTACTTGCTTGAAAAAAATATGTCTCATGAACATTTTGGAGCTATCTAGGTGGTGACGTAACATTATCCAGGCGAGTGGGCTTTTTAAACTAAACCAAGGGAGCTATCTAGGTGGTGACGTAACATTATCCCCAAACAACCCTCTATTTCCTAGACATCGCATGGGGTGTCATTGGTAACCACCACTCCAATGGGCTACAAGTTTCCACCGCAAAAACGATTAGAACTAAATCCTTTTTGTAGAGTTCAAATAGCTTTAGAAATGCACCCTTTATCAAAAGTAGTAAGACGTCAAAGTTTATGTGATCAACTTAGCTTGAAGGTCTTAAACATGAAACGTAAATTTAGTGTGTCGTTTTGTGAGAACGCATGATATCGCGGAAGGTGGGATATTGGTGTAGATGTATTGAGTATAAGCAAAGAATTCCTTTTTAAAATAAAAATAAAAAGAACATGGACTAAGAGATTTCATTATTTGAAAACATCTAGCTTTCTAAAATTCTCCCTTTTCACTTTTTCTCATTTTTTTTTTTATCATTTTTCATTTTTCATTTTTTTTTTCAAATAAGTGACTCAATAACAACTCTCTAAGACTCAATAAAGCTATCAAATAAGAAAATAAAATCTAGACTCAAAATGAAAGGTTAAAATAAATAAAACTACCAAAGAAAGAAGAAAAAAATCTATGGTTTGACACGGGAAAAGAGTGATGCTTCTCATGAAAGGTTCACACATTTTTTTCAAAATTTTCGATTTTTTTCAATTTTTATGATTTTTTTTTCAAATTTTTAATTTTTTTTTATTTTTCATGTAAATCACTAATGAAGAAAAAGCGTGCTAGTAACCATTTAAGCAAGAAATAAAATATACTCCACCCCCCAACTAAAATATCACATTGTCCTCAATGTGTGAGAACAATGGAAAAGCATACAAATTTTAGCAAGAGTTAAGGGATAGAAGAGACCTCATTTTAGCTTTCTTGGCCACCAAGCACAAGTCCTCCTCCAAGAGCAACCTACAAAAGGGTAATAGAAAGAGAGAAAAAATGAAAGAAATAGAGTTAAACTAATTTATTTATTTACAACTAGGGAGGTGGATTAAAGAAATGATGCTATCCCACCCCCAATCTTGGAAATTTCTTTCCATGCCATGCCCCTACATCATTCTTAGAAAAATACTTCTCATTTAAAAAGCTTGATTCATCAATTAGAATAGAAAGGAGAAGTAGGGGGAAAACACAAAAGATGAATAAGAGATGCAAGAAAAATCTAACAAAAAAGTTAGAGCAAGTTGTTATATCATGCATCATATTAAAAAAAAAAAAAGTTTGAAATCCTTAAATGACACGAATCATAGATTGGGTCTTCAAAAATTGCTAATTCTTCACTAGAAATCAACACTTGAGAGGTGATGGCAACTTGTGAATCCTCAATCTCATCATTTTCATACATAGCACATGGATTTAATGATGTGGCCTCACAAGAGAGAGGTAAAATAATTTGAGAACATAAAACAACATCCAAACCCTTAGGCTCATGATTTGGATCATTGACTTGGTCAAGTTGAGTCAATAGTCTCTCATTTTCATCAAAGTTAATTTCATCTTTCATGAGAAGAGATGAGTGGGAAGCTTCACTACCATACAAAAATTCTATTTCCTCCCAAGTAAGCTCATCTAATTCTTTAGAAGATGTAGTAAAAGAGTCTATATGAATCGGAGTATCAACACATGAACCCCCCAACTTACTTGAAGGTTCTTCCACATTTTCTAGTGGAGGGGGTTCTCCTAGAGTATCCTCTAAGTCATCACAAAATAAGTAATGCTCATGATCATCGGAACTCCGGTGAATAATAGACTCTTCATGAGCACTAGACAAGATAACGTTTCCTTCATGAATGGTAGAATAAATTTGACTTCTAACTCATCACATGAGTGGTTTTCATTTTTTGAATCCTCCTCACATGTGTCACTATGTGAGTCATCCAAAATGGCTTCACTCATGTCATGGGTTGAAGAGTCATCATCAAAAATATCAATCTCACTACCAATATCACTATCGCATGCTTCTTTAGAATGTGAAAATGAGAAATGAATACAATCACCTATCCTAGTTGCAACAACTCCATCATCAAACACATCATCCGAAATTTGGTCTTGAATAGGCTCGTGATGCGTGTGAATAGGAAGTTGAGACTTGTGTGATGATGAGTCTTGTGAAGAGTAAGTACTATATTCAAGAGAATCATCATGCGATTGTGAGGAAGCCACTCTATCCTCCAAGTCAGAGAATGATTCTTCAAATTTTCTTTGTGATTCTCTTGATTCTATTAGTGATTCCAAAATTTCTTTATCCTTTTGAATATGCTTTTGAATTTTCTCATATAAAGAATCACTTATAGGAATATTTAGCTCATCATTCACAAGTGATTCCCTCTCAAAATGATTAACTACTCTTGATTCACACATCATATCATTATATTGATAAGTGCAAGAATCATGAGAGTTCAAAAACATGTAATTGTTTGAGGGAGGTGATTGTGCACAAAAAGCATGAGATGTGCAATCTAGTGTCCTACTACCATGTCAAGAATAATCATTCTTAGGAAAATACTCACCATTTTTAATAGCACGTTCACGTATGGAACGCATTGATTCCTTAGAATGATTTCCATGACTAATAAATGCATAGTAATAAGAAACGTTAGGCCTCTCACCAAGCCCAAAGTGTTCATGAGACATATTTTTTTCAAGCAAGTAGATGAGAGGTACTTCATGAATTTCACAACCCCTCTTGAATCTCACAAGCTTAAGTAACCACAAGTAACTAGAGAAAATGTCAAGAAAAATACTAATAAAGTAAAGCAAATCAAATCTAAAACCTAGCCTCTCCCCGGCAACGGCGCCAAAAACGTGTTCGACAAAATCCCAAGTATAGGATATCGTCTCAAGTAATAATATCCGGTAAGTCTGGAGTCGAATCCACAAGGAGAGGAGATTTAGATAATGACTTACTACCTCCGTTTCTTCTCTATCACACCAGTTTGACTTTTACCACTATTCACTGGGTCACTTTGACCGGATGATTTGGGTAGCAAAACGATTGAATTTTTTGATAATCTTTTCAAGGTGTTGTAGAGTAAAAGTTGCCCTATAACACGGTGAAAAAATCATCAAAAAATTTAGTCGTTTTGTAATCCAAATCACCTGGTCAAAGTGACCCAGATACGAGTCTAAAAGTCAAATTGGTGCTATAGAGAAGAAACGGAGGTAGTACTATACTAACGAGTAGAAAAAAACTAAGCTACTAACTAGAGTAATTAAATGAAATTTCTCAATGGCTTTAAAGCTTGCCAAGCTATCAAATCCACCAAAATCAATTGATTTAGCAAGTTGAGGTTTGATTTTAAGGACAAAGTAAACGACTAATTGAGCTACGATTCAAGAAACTAAGTGAAATGACAAGTAGAGAGGGGCTAGGGATCATCGGTTTCTCTAGTGACCAATCCTCATATTACATTCAAGCCCGGTTCTCACATTGCATGTGTCAATCCACAAGACAAGTATCTCAAGAAGTGATTGCTCATTGCAATCCAACTCGCGACAAGAGAAGTGTGTAAATCCAACACGCTAATCAAGCATTAAAGAGGCTATTCAAATGAGATTCTCCCAATTTCAAGTGTTTCAAGCATCAACCATATGTAAACACACATAGGTGTTTCCACATGAAAGATCATCAAGCAACAAATGAGATTTGTAAATTCTCACTCAAACCTAACTAGAACTCGATTTCTCAAAGCTAGGATTTACGAGTTTCTCTCATTCAAGTGCAATTTCAAATCAAACAAGTCGAGAGTATTCGCACATCTACCTATTCAATGCATCAAATACTTCAACAAGAGAAATCCAAACATTGCATTAAGCATTCAAGTGAACCCAATTCAACCCAAACATCCTTGAAGTTCAAATTGAATCAATATGAGGATTGAGGCACTAGATAGTCCCAAATCACCCAAGCAATTGAATTAGCTAGACATGATAGATTCAAGAGTAATAAAGAGCAATGATATTTTCATAACCAACACTTGAATTCAACCACTTGTTTTTCACCAATTCAACCTAAATACATCAACTACTACTTGATTCAAACTAAGAAAACTAAGAACAAAATAGCCAATAAACACAACTAGGCTACAAACTAATGAAGCAACTTGCAAAGAAATCTGCTACTATCTCTGCAGCTGCTGCTGCTGCAATCACCAATCAAGAACAGAGCCATACACAGCAAAACAGAGCACCAATTTAACTAAGAACAGACCTATTTTGATCTCCTCTCTCCCTCTCTTCCTCTTTCACTTGTTCTTGGCCATGAATATGCTCAAGAGAGAGCTCGGGAGCTCAAGAACAAGTCCAAAAGCTGGTGAAATCGGAGAGAGAGAGAGGAGAAACACACCACTAACAAAAACTTCGATTGTTGCTTTACCCATGTTCACTGTCACCGTTTGAATTAAAAAATACCCAACATATAGAAATAGTATCAACTAAGTGAACGATGATGATGATAATAATAATAATAATAATAATAATAATAATAATAATAATAATAATAATAATAATAATAATAATAATAATAATAATAATAATAATAATAATAATAATAATTACATATTCCATCTCTTTAAATTCACCTATAAATTGGTCAAAGATATTAAAATCTTTCAATTCGTCGAGGAACTGGACAAGAATTATAAGTAAGCAAATAATAAGATAAATGAACTTCAAATTGCATGAAATTCTAAATATGAAAAAGGGAGAAAACTTATGAATTGGTAGCTGCTAAGGTACCAGATCCTCTTTTTATTATAGTATGTCAGTTCTTGTCGTGAAGTTGAAGACACATCAAATAAGAATAAGTCACCGAAATCATTAAAATGTCTTTGCGCGAAGAAGAAGAAGAAGAAGAAGAAGAAGAAGAAGAAGAAGAAGAAGAAGAAGAAGAAGAAGAAGAAGAAGAAGAAGAAGAAGAAGAAGAAGAAGAAGAAGAAGAAGAAGAAGAAGAAGAAGAAGAAGAAGAAGAAGAAGAAGAAGGACATGTCTTTGCACGAAGACAACATAGCCTTTGCACGAAGGGATAATAAGGACATCCAGACAGCTCTCAGGTGGTCTTCGCACGAACATAAAATGTGATCGTACGAAGAGAAACACTTAGAGATGTTCAAAAATGCATCAAATTCTTCCTACAATATCATGTTTTTTCAAAGTAGGAAGGTCTTCCTACGAAGACAGAAAATCTCTTAGCATGACGGTCTTCACATGAGGACTTTGTCTGTTCGTGACACTGAGAAAGTCGAATGAATTATTATGAAAACGTTGTTTAATCATTCTTAAAAGGCTTGGGACTTTTAAGAACGTATATAAGAGGCCTAAGATGTTGTTCGGAGGGGAGACGCAGAGAACAAGTTTAGAGACAATAATTGGAACTGGAGTTCGTCTTGCAAGCGAGTATTCTACCATTTGACCTCTCTACTCCTTATCTTTTATTTTCTTACTCATGATCATGAAAATTCTTGTAGTTGTGATCATGAGCAGTAGTAGCTATGTTTTATATTGGTATTTCTCAATGGTAGCTAGGCTTTGAAGCCGTTTTGACGAATTATGGATTTGATTCATGTTTGGATGACTTAATTGATGATGAACTTTCTTGCTATGTTTAATTCATGTTCTTAATCCGTCTTTGTATCGCCTGATCAACAATATAGAGATCATACGTAATTTGCTAGTGAAAGCATCTAATTACCCGGATAGTTAAATTGAGCTATTAGTTGATCGAAAAAATTAACTAGGAACAATTGAGTAGAATTTTACTTCATTATATATTTAACGGCTAATTAAAACTTAGTAACTCGGTTGTAATTTGACCTAGGCATAGAAAGCTCACTTTGTAACTCGGTGAATGATAATAATAATATTACTTACATATTTCATCTCTTCCAATTCACCAATAAATTGGTCAAAGATATTGAAATCTCTCAAATCGTCGAGGAGCTGGACAAGAATTATAAGTAATAATATAATAAGATAAATGAACTTGAAATTGGATTATATTCTCAATATGAAAAAGGGATAAAAGATGGAAGGTAGTTTGCTGGTACAGTTCCACGTCCGCCCGGCCTAGCCCGAAGCAGCAGTTCCTTTTTTCATCAAAGATCGATGTCGGTTTCCAAGATAAGACGGGGGTCTTGTATCCCCACAGGGTAACCGAAGTTAACAAGCAGAGTTTTCCCTCCCCTAGGATCCGGAGTTCGAAAAGAATGCTTCCTCTCAATTGATCAATCGGATGAAAACCCCGTGTTTTTGGGCGTGGTCCTTCGGCTGGCAAAGATTTGGAGTTCCCTTTTGCCGTTTTCCGTATCAAGCTTCTTCACGATCTCCATAGTTGATGGTCGCTTCCCGCAGTATGAGTTTTACGAACATGGTAGCAGCTAAGGTACAAGATTCTCTTTTTTATAGTATGTCGTTTCTTGTCGTGAAGTTGAAGAAACGTCAAATAAGAATCAGTCACCTAATTCATTAAAGTCAAAATGTATGCACTTAAATATCATAATATGTAGTTGATGAGATTGAGAATAGTCTTAGAGTGGTCGAAAGAAATACATGCATCATTACCAAACCACATTTATGTGCAAATGTGCCCCTCTCTTCCTCTAGTTAAATAAGCCAAACTACAAATATTCAAGACATAATCCATGCACGAATGAACGTTTGATTAGAAGAAGAAATAAGGAAATTGATTAGTAATGATCATCATCAAGATTAGTAAGGCTTACTCATGATATGTAGTGAGGTCTACATCTTTGTTGTCAAACAAGTTTAGATAGACATGTGTCATGTAGTAGTGTAAAAATCATTGATCAACATAGGACATGGGGGGATTGAATTCCAAATATTTTGTCGGCTTCTTTTTTATTTACTGAGTAATTAGACACATGGACCTTCAATTGATGAACTATGCCTTGCCACGAATATTACCCCAAATGTTTCCCTTGATCTTCAGAGACCCATGTACTAGAAATGGCTTTGGTGTACATTGGATGTGACCAAATATGACCAAAAAAATATATAGAATTAATAATTAAATACAAGATATTCTTAATATACACTTAATATGTAAATCAATATGGAGATATTGATGTTATCTGCAAGCATAAGCATATTCCCAGGATCGAGGAACTATGGATTGGATATACGAGTGTGACATTGTATGTCTCGTGTCCAATCCGGATATGCGGACAAAGGGATAGTGCAATATGACATATTGGGCACAAGAGGTTTTTCGGGATCACTGACTGTTTCTATTGGTTGGGTGGCATGGATGTGTTGCTAGACACCGCTCCATGTTAGTAAGAGTTACTACCAACTATATAGAAACCTATGGGGTCACACGTCAAATAGAGTAGAGCTAGATTTGGGATTAATTAATATTGATTAATTAATAGAAGGATCATTGTGCAACACCTTGCAAACTTAGTAGGACTAATATGCAAGGAAGGGAATAGTTCTAGTTCATCTAGAATTACGAAACTCTTTTATGGAAACAACAAGGAGTTGTTGGAGTATATAAAGAGGCTTTAGCTTCCTTCCCACCTAATTGTTATTAGACATAACAAAGAGAGTGGGAGAGAGCAAAAAGAGAGAGAGCAAGATAAGCTAAGGCCGAAACCCTAGCCCGTCCGCCCCTTCCCGTCGGCTCAAAGAGGAGGCCAAACCTCCTCTTGTTCCTTAGTTGCCTTGATCTTCTTCCCTCTTCCTCCGGGTTCAAGCTAGCACTTGTTTGAAGGAAGATTCTAGATCTCACCTCTAGACGTGGATCAACCGTAGAGACGACGACATCATTCTTCGTGTGATCTCACAAATCAAAAGGTACACAATACAATGTCTCTTATCATGTCATGATGTCTCCTCCTGACGATCCGTGGTGGGCATTGAAGTAGGCATTAAATTTTTCTTATTCTGTTGCGTTACATACTTCAAAAACCCAATAGTGATATCAGAGCCACATGTCGTAGAGCATAACATGATGTATATGATACGATTTCAGTTTACACACCGTTTTATTGTTTATTACGCGAAAACTGAAATTAATTGGCATAGTATATGCAAGATTGAATTTGATTCACTAGAACAAGATCCAATTTAACATTGGCTGTTAGAATTGGTAAGTTTAATCACATAAGATGTGTACAATTGGGTTCTTGAGAAATTAGGGTTCATGGGCACATGATTGAAAAGGGGTTTTCAATTATGGAAACAAATTTATGGAATTAAATCCATAAGGAAACAACCTTGCTTGGGCAACAAGAGAGAAGGAAGACTAGGGCTGAAACCCTAGTCGTCCGCCCCCTCCCTTGTGCGCCAAGCAAAGGCCGCGGGCCAATGGGGCGGCCGGCCTTGGGTCGGGCCTTGTGGCGGCGGCGGTCCTAGGGGTTCGGGCCCCTTGTTGGCTTGAACCCCTTGGATCGTTGTAACCCTAATTACCCAATCTCATTAAAATTAAACAAGCGCTTTAAAAATTGGTTTTAACTGTATTATGTGCTTTATTGCATGGTGGATGGATATGTCCTAGGATTGTGGATGTTTATTGCTTTGTGGTTTGGTTTACGTCCTGCGAGCTGATCAAACTAAGGTAATAACTAGGTTCCACCCCGCGCGCGTTGCGCGCGGTGTGGCCTTGGCATATTTGCTTGTCCGATGGGCGGAGATATACATTTGCTAATGCAGGATTATTGTGTACCGCGTTTGGATGTTATTTTATCGGAGTTATACTGTAAATAGCCTCAACATTCGTGAGTGCATCACACATCATAGTGAGGTAGGACAGGATTAGCAGACGTGCGTGTCATTGACGGCATATATTGACGTGCATGTCATTGGGTGTTGTCTTTTTCATAACATATATCGAGTACTATGTTTTATAATGACATAGTTCGTCAATCTTTCTTATTATAACTACATAATATATGTGTTGTGCAATCAAATTTGGGAAATTTCTAGCGGCTGACACAATGCAGTAGATTGAGTAGATTGAAGATTTATTCAGTAGATTGACATAATATATGTGTTGACTGTACATAATACATGTGTTACTTTCCTCAACCACCCAACATCTATGTCTTTCTGATTTGGGTTTCATCATTTATATGCATTGCTTGATGTAAATTGAAGATTTATTCAGTAGATTGAGTGGGGTTTACAGTATCTTGTGCTTGATTCACTTGTCTTGCAGGTTGCATTTATTGGGGATGTGTTTGTGTGGATATGCATGTCAATCAGTTCAATGAGAAGACATGAACAGATGCTATGTATTACCAGTTCAGGCACAATATATTCCATTGTCAACGCCTATTATCTTCCCCAATTAGCCATCATATCTCTCCTTCTGCTCTAGGTTTCATCATTTAGATGCATTGCTCGATGTGCATTGAAGATTTCTTAAGTAGATTTAGTAGGGTTTGCAGTATTTGATGGTTGATTGACCTGTCCTGCAGATTACATTTACTGAAGATGTGCCTGTCTAAGTAATCATGTCAAGCTGTTTAATTAAAGGACATGCAAACTTGATATGATCTTTTGACCTCCTTCTTTACTTCTGGTATAAAAGTATAAGCAGCTGGTCTAAGTTACAACATACTGTGATTCAATGGATTCTGGTAAGGAAAATATCGATGATAAATGGAGAAAGACTACTAAGATGAAGAGCAAGGAGAAGATGAAGAAAAGTAAAAAATATCAGAGTGAGGAAGAATTCACAGAGGACGAGTCTGAGTGGGAGAGTTGGACTGAACATGGTTATGTAGTCGGGAAGGGCTCGGAGACTACTGTGTACTCAGACGCGGAGGAAGAAGATGACCTCTGGGGAGCTGATACGGCTTCCTCGTATTCGCTGAAGTTGAAGCATTCTGTCACTCGTTCTTCCACTTCAGGTACAAAGAAGAAGGAAAAAGTTATAGCTGGAGGTAGCGAAGACTCGCAAATGAAGAAATCAATTCTTCCACTGGATGCGATACCAGATAAGGGCAGCAAGAGAAAGAATACCGAAGAAGATGTTGAAGAGTCATGCAAGAAGAAACCAAGATTATAGGGTGTCTAGGTATTGTTTTTTTTTTTTCCTATGTTATGCTGGATCGTAGTTTCATGTCACGTCTTATGAGTAGTAATATTGAGTTTGGTCATGTTTAATTTGCAATGGGGTTATGTACTGATGTCATCTTGGTCTATATTTTGTCTATCAATGCATATTTTGCTTTCTTCATGATCGAATAGTCGTTTAGAATGATGTATTATACTATGTTATTAATGGATTGATACAAATTATGTCTGGTTGATCGAACAAGTAATATTTTCTTCATCTTTGTTTATTTCGTTTTTTTCCCTTGTATGTAAACTGATGTGACTAATTTTCTTGATCAGCAATTTGTTACTGTATTTTAATATAACAATCGTGGATGTTGTGGTTGGAAGGCGATACGGTCATTTTGGATCTTCTTTGCGTGGTTTGTGTGTCCTTCACTCACGCAGCTCTGAAGAGAAGCCATATGCTGTAGAACATATGAACTGTTGGAAAGTCGGAGGAGTATTCGGGGTTGTGGAGATTCAGCAGTAATGGTTCAGATCTGTTTTTTAAAATATTGAATTGGATTATGATATGGTGTAATGTAGTTACATTTTAGGTCTTATGGGCAGTAATGTCAATTTGGCTATGTCTATCTTGTAATGGGCTTATGAAGTGATGTAATCTTGGTTTATGCTTTGTCTGTCAATGCAGTGTTGATTTGTGATGATCTCATGTTCGCTCAGAATGATTTATTATACCATGCTAACCATGATTTGTATTGATTCTGCTGGATGGTTGTAGTATTCATTTCACTGTCCTTGTTGTTGCTGTTATTGCATGATCCGGAGGAGGTATACTCATATATGCATTGTGTTTGGGTGTTATCTGATTGAAATTACACTGTAAATAGTCTCAATGTGTGTGTATCAACTCCCATGTGATAATGCAAGCAATGAATTAAGAGTGCATGCGTAGCATCGTTGTTGATTCACACATGTGAATCCATATGCATCTATTGCAGCTAACGGAGAACATGGGGGCAATAAATTATTAACTTCTGCATATTACATTTAGACAACAGGAAGGTAGACATATGGTATTGCAGCATCGTAGTGTGGAAAGTATAATAGCAGTGAGCATGCGTAGTATCGATAGGAGCATACACCATACGTCCATTCGGCAATGATTGTTATCGCTGCTTATTATGCTCTTCGAACTCGGCGAACCACCCACCTTGTTAATCTTGGGTTCCTGTTCTGCGTGCATCTGAGTATGCGGACGTAGAATTTTTCTGCTGTGCCTCTTGCATTTGCAGCTAGTAGGAGATTTTGTTGTTCCAATATGAAATTGTAGTTGGTGTTGTTATGGATTGTAGATGTTGCACATTTTAAATGATAAGAATACATGTTCAGACATTGTTGACATTGTGACAAGGGTGTTGTCTAAGACAGTTTCAACAGGTAGCCCAAATATTGTGGCATCCATGATCCCATTGTCATCCTGTAGCTCGACATAGAGGCGGCCACTGCAGCAAAGGGTTGTGAGGTTGTTAGTTTGCATATATTTCATGTAACGGTACTCAATTCCAGAAGTACATGTGTGTGTGTAAAGAATTAACGTAGTATACAGCAGAAAAATTGCTTGACATAGTGTATGCTGAATATTTGTCTAACCATAATATTGCATCATGGGTAGCATTGCCGCATCTATTGCAGATTTGTCTGAATCACTCGTTTTTGCAGTTTCGGCATGCATTGAACCATGGTTGCTGCGTTGCTGGTATCGCGGTTATTGATACCTTCATCCATGTTTCTCTGTATAAGGGCTGTCATATAATCAAATAGGTGTTAGTTTTTTTCAAATGTTATGCTGTGGACAAGACAACTAAATGGAAGAAATAAGTTACCAAAGTTGCCCTAGCAGCCGATATGTTGCTGAGTTCCATTGAAAGCCGTCGCACCAATTCTGTATGTTGATGACAGTCTGGATTGTGGAACTACTGCTTATATAGCATGCTTACTCTACTTAGTTAATTGAACTATGGCGTACGTGATATAATGGCACGCACTTCAATGTTTTGCACATACCGAGGCTGCCACATGTCGATGAAATGAAACATGTTCAGCAAAGTTGGGATGAACTTAGTGATATGTGCATGTTCTGCAGCAGGATGCGGCCTCGATTGATTTCACATGTTGTAGTCGAGAACAATTTTCTAGTTGACGAAAGTCTTTATTCGCTTCATATTATGAACTATGTATTCATTTCTTATCACAAGTGTTATCATAAGCTAAGTGAATGGCATGGCATATTGTCGAAAATTCATTTTCGAGTTCGGTTGCCTAATTTATCCTCCCAAGCGAATTAACCATCCAGTTATCTTTGTAGTATTGGTATAATGGACTGACACTCATTTTATAAGCTGTCAAAGATGCAAAGCTATGAACATTTATAGGTGCAGTTGCTGTGCTCGTCGTAAATGAACAATAGAATTCAGGTAGACGTGCATTATTTGTCAGAATTGATTACGCAATTTTACTCAGACAATTTGGAAGGGACGCCGACGAACTTCATTTACGTGCTCGCGTTCCAAAAAAAAATTGTTTGTGTATGTATTGTTTTTTAGTTCAGTCTTTTTACTCAATAGAAGAGCATATATACAATATGAGATCTGCGACGTCTAACAACATCACTATGTTGGATGAATTATCCTCTTGTTTAGCATAACAGTAGACACATAATTATATGGTCGATATAGTTGGGATTGGTTTATAGCCGGAGTGGATATGGAACAAGTAATCCTTGTCTGTTTGTGCTGTTGTGCTTTTAGTCAATTACAGGATTCCGTACAGTACGCAGTCTGCAACAATAATGGCAGAGTAGAAAATATAGCAAATTTTATTTAATGCAACAAAGCTGGAGGGAAACATGGTACTACACCACATATCATACAACAAAGGGAAATGAAATATAACAAAGTACATAATGAGAGGATTTTATTTCAATACAGATGCATCACTGGATCTTATTCATTATTATTGCCATTGCGTCGTCGCATTCATGCAATCTCAACCTGGCGGACCACCCACATAATTATTCTGCGATCGGTTTGGTGTGTGCCCTTGAGAACACGCACATAGAAAGGTCTTGATGCATTGTTTGTGTTGACATTGATGATGAGAGACTGGCATTCCTGGTGTTACATTATGACATTGAAGTGAGACATAAATGTCATTGTAAATATGTTATGAATGTTTTATTATGTAGTCGTATGGTCTATTATTTGTAGGAACTATATTGATACCTCCGGCGTCATTCGTGCTAAGGTTGCAGCTGTTGTGTTAAGCACAGTTTGTCCAGCCTGCCCAAACAGCATAACATCCAATATACCGGTGTCATTCTTTAGCTCAACCATGAGACGGCATCTGTATCGAAATAAGTATTTGTACATAAAATATTGGTCTAAACATCTTGTAGTGTGAATTTGCATGTGTTATAGCTGGTTAACCTGGGAGTAGTCTTAGGTTGAGAGCTGTTGCAGGTGGAACAGTTTGAATGAATACGCTCTCGCTGGCAGATGTCACATGCATCGAACCATCCCTGCTGTGTTGTTGGGATGATGCGAATGCAGACTCTTATCCAAGCTTCATTGTATGTTACCTGAGAAGAATGTGACAGCTATTCAATTTAATATTACATTGTTGTAAAGTAAGAGTTTACATGATCTGATATTGGAAAGTAATACGACAGCAGTATTGTGCGAAGTAATGATACACAATGACGATCGAAGTTCTGCAATCGTGGATAGTGTCATGATGTTTGGTCTGGTGATTGAATGTTGGTGGTGAAATTATTGGAAGATAAGATGCGTTGAATGGTACTGGATGTGCATCTCGGTTGGGGAGGTAATGGTTTATATAGTGCATAATTGGTAGGTGGGAAATTGTTTTCTGAAGTATATTAAGCATATGATGTGGAGTAATGTGCTCTTATTAGCAAGAATTACATGTATTGTCAGTCGGGGCTTCGAAGATTGTTTCGTCTCCATGCTGATAGTTAGAAATTAGTGAAGGAGGTGTATTTCTATACATATTCAATTATGTAGTGTAGTTTTACAGATCGTTAAATTTGTTATGGTATTGCTTGTGCCAAGTGTGTGGGTCAATATTGTTGTATGCCAAGTGTTTGGGTTGCATGGTAGCTAAGTATATGTTCAGAATGCATGTGAGCATGCTAGGTTGTAAAGCATTCAGAGTATTTCATCATCATTGCACTGCAATTGTCAGTTTTGCATATTTAAGTTATCCATTTGTTGGCACACATTTCTACTTCATGGGGGAGCTGACAATGATGTTATACAAGCTGCACTGGTGATGAACATGTTGGTATTGTAATACAGAGCATCAGTCTCCTGTATGGTTGTTCAAAATTCTTATTAATGCATTTATGCAAATCAATGTGTAAGTTTCAGGTTATATTTGACGGTTCTACAAACTCATCTTTATTTTGTTAGGTTCAATATATGAGGAAATTCCAGGTCTTGATTCAGGACAGTAAAGATTGAGCAAGTCAATAAGGGTTGCGAGTATAAGCATTTGTACTAACGATTATTAATAGGAATGGAATTACTGCCAAATATACAATGCGTTCCGGGAAGTGACTTTGCTATAATTTATCAGTTATAAGTAGCTCAAATGTATCGGTTTGTTATTCTGATTTTCTTTTTAGATGAATATACACAGTTATAAACTATTAATTAGAGTCAAGCTTATTACAAGTTGCGTCTGATCTGAATTTGCAGGCCTATGTGGTGGTGCTATAATACTGTTATGTGCCACCTGTTTAAGTTGCATGTTGGATGCGAATTTTCTAAGTTTGCATGTAATGTCAGTATGTTTCTAAAGTTGAATAACAACTTTTGATGTTTGTGCTGAAAGTGTCAGGCTCAGCTTGTTTGATTCGTTCACTGGTTGGCATGCATATCTACTCTGCTTGGGAAGATAGCCATCGCGTGAGAAAAGGTTCTGAGTCAGTGAAAACCAAACAGGGAAAAGGTAATCGACATATTACATATCACAACTGTGTTGTCGTGGTAATAGATTATACACATATATTGCATAGCTATTGAAAGCTAGCATTAATCTATTGATGTGAATGAATGCATAACTTGTATGCTATATCTGATGACTGCATTAGATTATTGTTGGCGGTATGAATCTGTTCCAGAAGACTGTCTATATTCAGATTTGTAATACTTCAAGATTTTGCAGGATGTTAATGCCTGGCAACATAACAAGCTGTAGTTAGGGGTGCAAATATATTCAGAAGAATTGGTACGGAGGACATTATCAGTGTAATGCATTCAGTGCACAAGTAATACAGCAATTGAAGGGTATAAGATGAAGCATGTAATGATACAGAATATTAATTACATGATTCAAACCAACGAATATACGACTGCTCCTCAAGTAGTAAGTTGCGTACTATTTCAGGAGCATCATATAATATGTTTAACACATGGTAGTAGGGACCAGTTCTGGAAGCAGTACAGCGAAGACTATTGGATCGTATTTGGAATTCGATAAGATAGCAAATGAACTGGTACATTTTTTTTTAATTTGGGTTTACTTATGACCTCATATTCGGAAAAGAGATCTATTGCATGCCATTGCCTTCATAGTTAGCCTTGCTGGGAGCGGATTAGGAAGAGAAACTGAAACGACAATCAGTATGTGACATGGGTGGTGTGCATCTATGGTATGCTTCTAATAAAGTGGATCCAAATATAAATTGGCGGCAGAGTTGTTATGGGATTAGTTATGGGCACGCTAATTTTAACTTCTATTTAAGTTGGCTGTTTGATAATTGCGGGTGAGCATTCTGCAATGGTGGAAAAAATTGTGTGGTCATGCTTCGACTACCTACAATGTAAATAATTAGATGTTGCTATCCCAATGACCGACATAGATAGGATACAACGACTACACGTGCCGGTACTCAGTAAACTATGGCATCTAACTTATATAAAAGCCAGTATAAATCTTGAACGTAATAGTTAGTGCAATGTGATCTGGGCAAAGAAGCATTGTGCGAATATTCACATATCTTTTGAATTAGTTTGGATTGATCATGTCTACAAATTATTGCGGCTACGTGTTTGCAACGCTACATGGACTTATGTGGTAATACCCCGTCTTACCTGTATAGACTACTAATCAGGTTGTGCATCGGGTCAATTTGATGTTTTAAGCATAGCGGACCTTACCGCTTGATTGTACATGTGGTTGTAACGAGATAAATAAGCAGCACCAGATACAGGGATTTCGAATTGCTAAACAACCAGACAATGAACATTTATTCAAGCTGTGATACAAATAGCTAGAATTATGCAGCTAATCTGTATCACTGGGTGACATATAACGACTACACGCTTCTAATTTGTCTTCTGTAATTAAATCCTGTATTATTCCTGGGGCTTCATACAGGATTTTGCATTCATCTGATTGCTGTGCTCCCATACTTGCAAGCTGTTTGGCAACGCTGTTTTCTATGTAGTCAATATGATTTAGTGCAATGTGCATATCTCGCAGCAGAATATGTCCCCGATTGATTTGATTTCTCATACCTGGAGGAAAATCTCTGACAAAATGGAATATCTTTATTGCTTTGTAGCATGAAGTCTGAATTTCTATGTTACTCCAGTTTTTATCATAAGCTAAGTGAATGCTGTGATAGATTGCCCAAAGTTCGCTCTCCACTTTATTTGTTGCATCTAATTTTCCTATGAAACCAAGCAACCAGTTATCTTCGTTGTCTCGGCAAACTGCACCGATACCACCACTGCTTGTCGCAGAAGCTGCAAAGCCATACACACTTATTCTGGCAATCCCTGTGTCAATCATATATTATGCACAGAATTACACCAGAAATTATAAAACCTATGCACATTTATGTTATCGGTGATTAACATGATTAAATGTATTAGTACTTACTTTGCAAGTTAGGCACGCTCCTAGGAGGGATTTCACCTCGGAAAGTTGTTGCACTGAGTAAAGTTCGGGACGTAGCAGATGAGTCTGACGACTCCTCCTTTGGTGTTGACATTGAAGGCAGTGATTGTTAACTTTTCCAGATTTTTCTAGCTGGTTGTTGTGGTGGTGTGACATTGGTTTTTATGGACGAGGAGAGAGATCTAGTTTTATAGTTAACAAATAATGGCACGCATTTCAATAGTACCACTTGGATATGCTGGCGTGTCATCTGGAGCTCACATATTCTGATCACGTATATAAATTTGGATGCGTGTAATTGTGTCTACATTGATACATGTGATTTGGATATGACTGAAGTGGCATTGGAGTACATTTGGTGTGCCTCTGTAACTATAAACGCCTGACGATTAATATTTGCTTTGGTAACAGTATCAACATGGTTGAACATACGGCAACTTCATATAACGTGCGCAAAATGCCGTAATTGCGGATATACAACCCATTTACCATACGTATTGGTATACGCTTATGTGATCGTCTAAATCAGATGTCACAAAATGACTGTATTGGCTGCATAAATACAACGAGCAGCAACTGGAGTATTTCTACCAACGGGCTGTTCACGATAATGCTATATGCCAACTGTTTGTTATACGTATGAAATAACAGCTTTGTGAGGTTGCATGTGATGACACTGACTTGTGAAGGAGGAAAAGTAGACATATCTGTATGCAGTGCATTTCACAAATTGATCACATCGAAGCTTGCAACATCTTGGCACTCAAAAATTAGGATGAGTTGTTGAGGTACTGTAGCTATAGTGATAGCGGATAGTATATGTAATGAAGTTCAAATTCATGCAATATACTTATTGGCTTGCAGAGCAGTCTGGATTTTGAAGTTGATTGCCAAGCTGAAGAGTAATACATCGAATTAGTGACTATATTGTATTAATGTACTTTTTTTTTCTTTTTTTTTTATTATTGATACAAGTGTTTCTATGGTTTAACATCTTATTGCGTCCAGCTGCACCAGGAAGAGCATTCTATCGGATAGCAGACAACAGTCAGTCGACACAACTTGACATGGTATCGTTTGCAGACAATATCAGCACGGAATATTATTCGATCGGAGCTTTATTTTTTTTCATATACAAATGAGAAATATATAGATACACTATACTTTGAAACTGATGCAGCTATTTTTTCTATAGTATATGATAGCGTGCAACTCTTTAATGCAATCTCTGGTGGGAATTGTATCTATCTACATGGAACAATAAATACAACATAAAAAAAAGGATCAATGCAATGCATACAGTGGGTGCAGATTAGAACAGTCAATGGGCTCTTCATCTTCCAAGACGATGCTGTTGCTATAAAAACATTCCTAAAGCTTTGAAAAATATTATATCAGAATAGCTATGGACAAAAAAGAGGAAGCTGCAAGTAGGTCTCCAGAAATTGTGGAAAACAAATTGAGTAGCAAGAGGAAGCGACACGATGGAGTCAGGAAGCGAAAGAAGCCGAAGCATACTGTAAGCATGGAAAGTACTGAGAGCGAGAGCGAAAATGGATCGGAAAGCTGGCAGCAGCACGATTATGTTGTTGGCAAAGGTTCTGAAACTACAGTTTATTCAGGAGGCGACGACGAAGACGACGCATGCGATAGTGATACGGCAAGATCCTACGAAAGAAATAAGAAGTCTATTTTAGCTATGTTTCGCCGACAGAGGGAGGCAGGACGTAAAAGCAGAGCAGAGTGACAGGAACAACTGAAAAGGAAATCCGACGATGTTAATGAAAAAATCTCGAAGAAGAAGCGTAGAAAATAAATTAACTGTTAGATCTTATTTGTAATATGTCATATAATTTAAATTATGGATCTATTACTTGGGTATGGGTGCCTATTGTAAATTTTGAGATTCATATTAAGGATGTTTACTTTGGTTGATTTCATTACGGGAAGCTATTAATCGTCACTGCATAATAATACCACGAAAATGCACAAAATAGGAATTACATGAGAAAAAATATGAACAGAAGTACTGCTGTATCTTGAGTTATTAGATGTTTGGAATTCTATACAATCCAATGTATATTATGAATGGTATATTTCGTGTCACTGCTGTCTATTATTCACTGTACCACAAGCATTATTTTTTTTTTCTGTACCATGGAATGGATGCTACTACAGATATGCTTTGAACATAGATGCACGGTATTGAGAGTGTGATTGTATTTCCTTTGGACGTCTTCTATACAAAAGCATGTTTGCTGTACTCTATGATACAACAAATAGTAGTCTACCGATAATTTCATCATGCATTACCAATTGAATAGTAGAAGAGTACATAATATTTAATCAGATACATATGTGTTATTAAATACTATGTATAAATATGACAATGTGTAAACAATGACGATAGCCTAAAATTGACTGCAATGAACCAAACAACTGACCATACTATATATCTCGGGGAAATTTAGGTGTGGGGAAATTACCAGCGGAGCAACACTCGTCAAAAAATACACCTCAGCATAAATTGAGTGTACATATCTGATCGACATCAAGTTTTACTGAATCAGATGATTTGTACCACACATGTATTAAACATTTGTTCACAAAAGCCTATTAAAACAGGAAACAGTTAACTTTGTTCTGATTACATTAGCAATGCAGGTCTGCAAAAGAAAAAACCACGCATAACATAACAAAGAGCATACATAGATAGTACAGATGCTTGCTACGCATGACAAATTACTGGCGGTAGACTGTTGCCCGAAACATTGGAATCGTGGGATCAACCAATTCAAGCACGCATGCATCATTAAGCGCTAGCTGAGAGTGCTGCACGTATTTAAACCAAGCGAGACGACGGTGGAAAGGATTTCCCGCGTGCGTGAAACCACATGTTGTTTCCCATCTCATATAGCCATTATCCGATGTTTCTAGCCACACTTCTTTCGGGGTGCCAGTCAAGTAATCCCGTACAAAATATGTAGGAATGTTCTGCACGATTTAAAGTAACCTGTTGATATGATGCATCAATACAAATGTCTCAAGGAATTGGAAATTAGGTACTTACAACTCCACCCTTTTTCGTAGTGTAAGAATGAATGATGTGGAATGCAAAGAATGGCACTTCAGTTTTGTGAGCTTGCGCACGAACGAGAGCATGATTTTCTTGTGGACCTATTCGAAAGATAGAAGAATTGAGCCCGTAGTTGATTTCCACAGCAGATTCATCCATGATGCGGATCTTGAAATTCAAATTGCGGTCATATTTGAACATAAGTATAGCCTTAGGAGGGATGCAATAAGCACTGTCAAATTGAAGCCATCCCATGCCAAAGTAATGCTCATTATCAACTTGATCGATGCAGATATTCCACGATGCCCCGTTCGGCACATGTAGGTGAATGATGGGTGCGATGCTGTCGTAGTGACGAGCAACATACTTTGGAGGGATCCGCTGCATAAGGAAAATGGTTATTCAACAGAGGTAGCTAATCAATAAATTGTAATTAAGGAAAACATATACACAAATTGCATGACATTGTTACCAGGGTGGTATCTTTCTTGTTGAATGGATCGTAAAGCTTGAAGAAGCGAGGTGATATTTCTTTAATGCCAGTAGCAGCGTTGCTTTCCTGCTTAACAATACTGTGGTAAGTGATTTCGGTGCACGTGGGATCCATTATCCTTATATCATAGCTCAGATTCGCTCTAAATTTGAAGAAGACAAAATATCCTAAACTGATTGAGTTGCACTTGACCAGAGTTTTCCACCCATTGCTAAGATACAATTCATTGTTGCCTGCAAGAATCGTGGTGTTGAAGATTGCTCCGTTGGGAGTTCGTAGCTGGACAATCTTTCCAACATCTTTCTTGTATACATCAACAAAAATACGAGGCAAGGACTGGAAGCGGAACAACGGTTGATTAGATTGTTAGCTTGAAATAATATATTTGACTTGCTTGTATGCAGAACATGTAATTAGTAACTATGATCGAACTTATTCATATACTGGCATTAGGAGCTTTATATATAAGCTTACCAGTCTGTCATTTTCTGGATTACTGGATACGATAACTTTGAAGAAATTCATACTGATTTCAGGGTTGAAGTCTTAACTGCTAATGTTTGATCATGGAATGTAAGCTGTGTACACAAATGGCAACCACATCAGTTCTTTAAGAAGCTCATATTGAATCACACACACACACACACACACACACACACACACACACACACATATATATATATACATATATATAAAAAAACAAAATGGAAGGATGATATCATAGTTTTGCATTGTCACAGTGACACAAACATAACGCGGTTCAAAGTATCCAAGAACTCGTGTAATCTGTATTTATTCATTTACGCGATTTAAATCTTCGGGAGTACTAATTCAGCGGGAAATTGAATACGCATCTTGAGCATGCATACTTTGATCAAACAGTACATACAAGCAAAAGTACAGAAACAATATCGAAGGGGGAAAACAAACTGTCACTATTGGCACGCAATTGCAAACACTGCAAACTGAAATTGTTGAACACAACAACACAAACAACTGATAGCTGATTTCAATGAGTTGTGCACACATACACAAGCATGTATTCTAATGGACTTGTGCAAATCCTTTTTTTTTTTCATGTGAAATTACAGATTGGGAAGAAAACCCTAAACAAAACGTACCTGAAGCAAGTGAAGCTTGGCGGCGATACCTAAGACTTGCAATATGAAGGGTTGGGTGGGAGGAGCAGTGGGTGGTTATGAATACCCAACGAAGTTCTGCACGATTAATTTATTCTATTTGACTAAAATTGCAGTGCAAGCCCTCCTGTAAGTAGATATTTAATATTATGCATATGCTTGGCTGAGTTTTAATCAAGAAGTAATACATAATAGTTATTTGCTGTGCACTAATTGAAACTTCATTTTAGTAATTAATATATCTGCGTCGGCATTTAAAAATTAGACAAAAGATTATTACGTATAAATTGGAGTTTAGTCTTGCATTGTCCTGAGGTTGCAATCTTACTAATAATTGATCTTATTAAGATTTTGTATTCATCAAAGTTTAAACTGCTATGTTATCTATCACACCAGTCTGATTTGTGCACATGTTTATTTAACTGACTGCTGATTGCAGCAAAACAATGTGTTTTGTATTCATCAAAGTTTGAATTGCTATGTTATCTATCACACCAGTCTGATTTGTGCACATGTTTATTTAACTGATTGCTGATTGCAGCAAAACAATGTGAATGTCATAAGTTTCGTATAGATGTCTATAGAAGGCGTCTATTTTACAATGCTACGAGATTAATTAGACGCCATGTCGATTAGTAGATGCAATTACATAAATTATAGGAAATTATTGACGTCAAAGAACATTGAATCGCTGTCAAACATTGTCAAGCTGGATGTCTTAAAGAGATGGATCTGCGATAAATAAATATAAGCAGTGGCGTAGGAAAATGTATGAAGGATAAGCAGCGATATAAAACAAACAAAACATTATATTTTATATTAGACATATGTTGTCCCAAAAGTGTACCCAAAAAAATACCCAGGTGTCTGCTTAGATTGGAGACATTACCCTACCCTTGCCACTACAACAGAAGAGGAAACTATACAGTATGGCATCTTCACATGTATAAAGTGACTGCCATGTGTTGCTCTGTAACTGCACAAAAAAAATATTAGCAAAAGGCATAAAAATAACAACTGTATAAGCACAAGTTGTTAATTTTATGCACTGCTGTCTCCAGGGTTCACTGCTAAGTGTAGTCCTTATATCTACATACATATCTGATCATATAGTTTTATAAGCCTTCATCACAGAGTTAATTTTATGCAATCTCAACTTGGCGAACACTCCACTTGTTAAGCCAGCGTGGATTCTTGCTGTTGGATGGAGCCAAGCGGAAGTAGAATCGTTTGTCTACCGCTGCATCATTCGCCTTCGACAACACATCGCTTTGTTCCTGCATGATAATATAAGATGACTACATTAATTAACATCCCATGGAGTCAGCTGCATTTCAACTCAAAATCGTGGCATATGGGTGTAGTTAGCTTACGTCTGGAGTCATTGCAGATAGGATAACCGCACTTTTGTTTAACACAGTTTCAACAGCATGTCCAAATATAGCAACCTCAAGTTCACCACTGCCATCACCAATTCGAACTCCGAGGCGCCCCCTGCACGATATCAATTTATTTACATCTCAATTAGAAATAACATACTTACATGAGAAAGACACAGCTGTTCACAAATAAACTGTTGTGTATACAACCATAGTTGGCATGAGTTATTGAATTGGTAAACATTAACTTCAGAAGAATTATGTGAGATGGGACGCGGCATACCATGGAGCAGAAATGCAGTCATTTTTTGCACAGCCTGGACAAGCAAATACTTCTCCTAGCACGTGGCTAGTAGCCCGATTGCACTTGTTGCATGCGGTATACCACGGTCGCTGACTACATGGTGCTACAACAACAGACACTCTCACCCAGATTTCATCGGAACCAGTCTGCTGCAATGCAAAACAACACTAATTCAATCGGAAACATCATGGATAAACTTTCCCGCGGTTACAATGCTAGACAGGAAAAGTTACCAGAGTACTTGGTAAGTCTGCAATCCTGACAAGTTTGAACTCAGATGTAGAAGTATTGGCAACTTTCTTCTTCAGTAGCATCTCAGGGTCACTGATAGCATCAATTTTCTCGTAGTTAGCATCGCGCCTGCAAGATCGTTAGATTGTTAACATATACTACTGGACGACAAGCTATGAAGTACATATAAGTAGATAATGAAGGCAGTTTACCAATCCAACAATTCCTCAACCCGTGCATCGGGAACATCAAACAAGAACATTGTAGACATAGTAGTTTTCAAGGAGAATCCTGGGAGACATGGGCAAAACCATTTATGAACATAGCAGTAGGAACAAACATAACATATCATATGTCAACATTTCAGCAAAAAATATCATGTCGATACCGGAGTATTTTGATGCCACAACATTAGTGACGATGACAACCGGCTGGGACTTTGCTAACTTGGCCAGTTTTTCTGCATCAGTGGTTGCTATGTCATCCCAAGCTGAAAGGCACACTGGATTCAAACTGTTTGGCAAGAAAAATAAAGTTAGAGAAGACAGCAAATAGATAGAGTGGAAAAGATTCAGAAAGGGGGAGGGAAAATACACCACAGGATGTCATCAATTACACGACAATTTTCAGCATCATAAATAACTAAATACATCTTCCATATATATAACATATATATTTGGTATCTGCATTCCATACCGGTATAAAACGACCTAAAATTGATGAAGTCGAGGAACAAACAAGTGTTATACGCGCTCTTATTAATTTATCAGGAAAATCAAGATTCTGGATTGCATACATTGATGGTTTATTGCTCGCAAGTCACATTACACAAGCCTAATGTTGATCTGGTATGCTTTCATTCTTCTATTATTTTCCAGAGCATAACAAAGCAATATTTGCAGTGTAGGGGACAATATATAATTCTACTATTGATTTAACAACTTCCGCCGCCTATAATGTGGCCACACCTAACTAACAAGAATAGACGCAGAACAGTATATTAGAAGTAAGCAAGGCACATTAGAGAACTTACGTATCGTCAATAACAACTATATCTCGAACCTTCGAACGAGCAGTCGAATCCTTCCATGGCACTGTTTTCTGAGACATGACAGCTATGACTATCACTGCGACATCTGCATATGGATACATATATTATGAGTATGTAATTTTTAATGGAACGAAGGAAGACATCCACGGGAAGCACAACAATGACAAACATAACTAAATAAGAGCAACGCATAAAGAACACAGCAAGCGATGCAGTGCTAAAACTTTGGGGGAAACTACCAAATTTATCAGGTTTCCCGATGAAGTCGCGGGCCTCAGTCAGAGTCTTGAAGTTGTACGCAGTAATTGCTGTTTCATCTGCAGCACCTTCAACTGGTACAATTTTCATCTGGGGATCCAGAACAAGGACATAATCGTGATAAATGTAGCGATGTTGCGGGTTAACACGGCGTACAACTCCATCACTGAACCAGTATGTATGATATGGATGTAGCTGTTTGTCAAACGATTCAATTTCAGCATCAAAAGTTGTAGCCTGGATCTTTTTACCCTGCACAGCACAAAGAAGGTAACAATAAATATGACACATGTATTGGTGATGTCGGTGTACTACTCGTTAACTAACCTCGCTATCGCAAAGAACATATCGCTGATACTTTGTGTTGCCAAATCGAGCTGTTGTTGCACGGTACTTCTCAACGACACGGAGTTTAAGCTTCCATTCTTTCAATTGATCAGTTAAGGCAGATAACTTCAGCATATCACTTTCCATCCCTAGTTTACAACAGCAACACACGACCAACATATATGAGCACCACATTTGTAGTTACATGCTATTCATATGGTAAAAAAACTTGATGCATAATGACGCGATCATTTAACCTTGTAGCAAGTACATTTGATATATCAAAATCACACGAACAACAAATTTAAACCACAATAATACAGCCAGGCAAGAGTATAGCAAATACGTATTCGGAGCCATAATTTCATATATGGTATTTCCAGTGACACAGATGAAAGCATGATAAAAAAACAAGTATAAAAACTAAACAAACAAACAAACACACACACACACACACACATATCATATACGTGTTAAGAAGTAGTATATATAAATGTATATGTAAGTATTATATGCATATATGTATATATGTATATACACACACACATATATATATATATATAATATATGCTGTTCCTATTGTGAATCACTATTCTTGTTGGTCCGATGCTCGACGTAGCAGATGTTTGTACACAACATTCTGGGTAATGTCAACAGTTTGGATATTATCAAGTGGATGTATTAAAATTTTCACAGACGCAGACAACGTCGCTCGAGACAATGCAACATAGAGTTGACCGTGCGAGAACACTGGTTGAGGAAGATAAATACCAACATACTGCAAAGTTTGGCCTTGGGACTTGTTAATTGTCATCGCAAAGCATGGTCGGACTGGGAATTGTTTTCTTTCAAACTCAACTGGGTAGTTATCTGTCTCAGATGGCCTGAGTGGTATCCTAGGTATGAAGACATCCTTGCCTTTATTGTGACCTATAGCTATTTCAGCATGTATGACATTAGGGAGGAGATTTTTACATATAAGTTTGATACCATTAGACAGCCCAGCGGATGGATCTAAATTTCGTAACAACATCACAGGACAACCACGTTTTAAGAGCAGCTCATGAGGAGGCAGTCCATTAGGTGTAAGGGTATGTAAAAACTCTAAAGAATGATTATCTCGGCTGCCAGGAAGACAATGATCAAAACTTGTGTAGACATGTGTGTTACCAGGGAATCTACCAAGTCAAATTTGATTCAGTAAATCAACACAGTCATTCCTTGGTGTCAAGATGGCTCGGTCGACGAGGTAATCGGGCTTCAAGCAATCGCTTTCAAAGTTAGGATAAATATAGTCAATGAAAGTGTTAATCGATGTTCTCTCATTTACAAAAGGCACAACCATTGACTGCGGTAGCTTTAATAAGGATTCATCATTTTCTTGTAAGCTGCCATCCCCGACTGATAATAGAAACTCCGCAAAACATGGATCATGTATTGCCCTCATGTTCGCTGTTAGACGCAATAAACGCATATGAGGCCACAGGTGTGAGTCAACAATGCTATTACATATGCACTCTTCCTTCGTTGCTCGCACTGTCACAGGAAGAACTTGCCTGAAATCACCACCGAAAACAACAACCTTCCCTCCAAACAATTCGTTGCTCGAGCATATATCGCGGAGCATAGATTCAAAAGCCTCGATATTCTGCTTCTTTGCCATTGTGACCTCATCCCATATAATTACACTTGATTGTCGAATCAGCTCTGCCAAGGCAGTCCGCTTCCCAATGTTGCAGCAACTCTTCTCTTTTGTGTCCAGAGGTAGCTTGAAGCGAGAATGCGCCGTTCGACCCCCAGGCAAATTGGATGCTGCAATACCTGTGCTGGCAGTGGCCAATGCAATATAACCCATGCCACGAATACGAGCAAGGATAGCTCTGTAAAGGAATGTCTTCCCAGTGCCACCAGGCCCGTCAACAAAGAAACACGCACCTTTCTTCCGCAAAACATGATCAATGATTACATCATATGCAGTTTGCTGGTCCTCATTCAATTGCTTCGTTGCCGCAATGTCTTCTGCAGGGATATGAATTGCTAACTCTTCATCAATCTCTCGATTCAGCGGTGCTACTTCGTCGGAACCATTGATATCCATTGGCAAGTTATAATCTCTTAACTGCCTTCCCATTGACTCAAGAACCATGTTTACATGTCTCCGGGTTCTTGAAAGGATCTGACCTTCACTGTTGGCTTCTCCACGACGATAGTCTTCAGAAAGCTTAGCATAAAATCGTTCCCACAGCTGCCGAGGATTACTCGGCTGGCAGAACACCAGAATGGTGGCAAACAGTCGTCGTAAAGTGTGTGGCATCTGGAACGTTGTAGCCTCTTCCAGACAATCTTCTAATGCAGTGTCTTTCTCAAGCAGCCCAAGCTTTTCGCAGGCCTCGCGATATGTTTCACACACATGATTACCAACGGTGCGAAGATGCTCGTATGATTCCGCACCTCTGACATGCATTAATAGTATACGTAAGAAGAAACGTTCGCCTTCCGCAGGGTTAGCAGCAACTATACGACCAATAGCATGACCTTTCTTCCGAGGCGTCCACTCCGATTTCGTAGAATTCCATACATAATGTTCAGGAAACTCACTGTAGAGCCACCGCTTAGCTTCTGGATCCCGTTTATTTGTTTCAAAATACTCAGTTAACATCGTCTTCTTATATTTCTTATCCGTCGCAATATACGCGAGTTTCGTATATTTGTTAAATGCAATGGACTGCATTCCAGGAAGATGAAGCTGCAGGGCAGTGACATGAGGATACATCTCATTCAAAGGGAACTTAAAGATACGCCAAGCAGCTTCAGGCGGGGAAATCCATCTGGCAGACTGAAAAGCCTTTATTTCATCGACGCAACCCTTCTGTTCCGATATCACCTGGAACACAACCCTTTCGTGACCTTTGTATATGTATTTGTACAGATATTTAACAGCTTTTATGGTGGAGCATATTTCCACATTTATGTGGCAGTCATACTTAGCAAGCAAGTAAGGATTATACGGCACAACCCACCTGTTGTCCAATGTTTGCCCTCTCACCTCAACAGTGCGGCCATTTCTTTGCCGGCGATAAACTGCGAATGCATCATCGCCAGTCCTTGTGACATCTGCGAATTCCCGAGGATATTTGTTCCTGCAGCCAGTTTTGGGCCGCATGCAAGGGCACCGTCGGTTAAGCTCGCAACATGGACCATGCATCATATGTTTCTTCACTGCATTATGTAAATGAGGATTTGCATGCGGGTCAGGTATTTCAGCAGATATGTATTTGTCAATTCTATCAGGGCTCATTAACTTGGCGAATTTCTTTAGAATAAGTAGGAAGTGCACATGTGGTAGACCCCCCTTCTGGTACTCAATCACGTAGGTGTAAGCAGCAATTGGCCCAAGTATTTCCCTATCAATCAAATCCCGCTTAAACTCTACTGTTTTCGCCCGGAAAATTCGCGCTACTAAATCAGGCCGGTTTTGAGGTTGCTCAAATGGTAGAAGCTCCGCACGAATCTCGGCCCAGTTGGGATTGCATGTCATCGTGACAAGGTAATCAGGTTTGCCGTATTTACGCACCAGAGCCATTGCATCCTGGTAACGACGCTTCATATCACGGGGCCCACCCACAAAAGACGGTGGCAAAACGACTTGACGCCCGACATTATTTGGGTTCATTTCGCCCGCATTGATGTTGTCCAGTATTCCCTGGTAAAGTTCCGCCCGGATAGTGTCCTGATGCTGACGCACATAATCTAGCCTGCTTGTCTCAAGCTTCACATACATATCGACCATGTATTGCTGAAGCAGACGCCCAAAGAACAACATCGATGACCGGCGTATATCTCGCATCTGTAACCGGTAGCATAATATTGACGACAGCTAACAGTTGCACTATCGGACTCTGCATCGCTTGGACCTGCAATTAGAGGCTCATCATTCAGCAACACGGCATACACAACGACATTGATAATATGAACTCACACATACTAAGTAACAACGTGAAACTACCTTTTCGTGGCTTCTTTTTCGGAGGCTTTTTATTAATTCTAGGATGCCATCCAGGCTGCCCACAAGGAAACATGATAGGATACTGAAGCGGATCAAAACAACCCAGATGATATTGAATACTCTTTGCTTCACCACCCTTATGCCTCACCCTAATATCACGGACGTATTTACCAGCACGCGACTCATCGTCAATCCAAATTGCTGCAACCTGATCAGATGTAGGTAAATTTTGCGTTCGCTGATCAAGTCCAGGATCACATTTAATCCGCACATCACAATCAGCAAATTCAGGGCTTGCACTAATAGACTGAAATGACTGGTTATAAGGATTGGCCTCTAGAATATCAGTCAAGCATGAAATAACAGCCGGATCAAGATTTTCAATAGCCTTCACTCGGCTTTGCAGCTGGAAGGCTGGATCGTAGAAATAAACCTGTAAATATCTAGGAGGTTGTTGGCCAGGATCAATATCATTAATGTAGTGGTATATCTGCCCTTGTACACGGAATGTGTAGATCCCTTTGCTTTTATTCTTCGTGTCAGGATCAGCCTTGACACCCATCGAAGTGAAGGAGAACAGGCAATTGTATGCACGAATATTATTCCGGAACTCTTCGCTAGTCACATTGTCGGACAGGAGCAACTCCGCCAACGAATTTGGGATCTCATGAGGAGCAAGGACTACACACCCCTCACTGAAACAAAAGCCATCTGGTTCGTACGCAAATAATTTAGCATCACAATGCGGACATCTCCGTGGAGGTGGCAGCATGCTTGGCTCCATAGGCGGGGGCGGAGCACCCCGCTCCCACTTTTTCGTACGTCTCTGCCCTACACAACCGAATAAAAAAACGATTAACAGATATGAAACCATAACTGAACACACATATAACTACAAATGAAGCCATAGTCGGGGAGAAAAGACTAACGGGGTGGTTGAGAAACTCGAGCAGCACCACCAGCACGGCTATTAGGTTCACCCACAGATGTAGCAGGAGGTACGACGGAGGTGCCTCTATTCCCGGAAGACGCATTGGCGGTGTGTGGATGTTGTAATGAACCCAGCGATGAAGAACCTGACGCGCCTGAAGCAATATTGGGCAACCCAGATGACACAGCTGGCATGTATGACAGCACAGTATTTGGTAAACCATTGTAGACATCCAAAGCAGTGCCATATCCGGCCGCAAAACCAACAGACGGCCTATTCAAGCCAGAACCCCTAATAGCCATCGATCCGACGGGCATGGGATACGGGGAAGCATACCTAGGTACTTGCAAACTACTACCTGGCGTCGCAGTATGGACAACAGGACCGGTAACGGAACCCCTTACATCTGCATTGTACACGGACGGGCCGTGATTCGCATTACACCCCCGCGGTCTACCCGACGGCCGCGGAGCCAGGGCAGGAGTATTACCTCCTGCAGATGAAGACCCGAGGTTCACATTTTCCGCCCACGGTCTACCCGACGGCCGCAGAGCTGGGGCAGAAGTGTTGACTCCTGCAGATAATCCTGAATCGCGTGCTAGCTCCTCCCCCACTAAACCCCGGCGAAGTCGTTTCCCAAGACTACCTGTAGGCACTTACAAACTACAGGCCACACACTACAGAAAGCCACAAACATCAATTAATTTCAACCGTGGTAACAACATCACAGGCACGAAATCTATGCCAAATTAACTAAGCAGTAGACGAACCACATTTCCATCGAAAATTTTCGGTCGCATCATCAACTCAGCTTACACATGATTCATACCGATTCCAACCTGACCGAGATGCCTCATAATTAAAATACCAGCTCAAGACACTGAGCCAACATAACACATTAAACCAGTTAAAAGTAACTAAGCCGAACAAACAAACAGATAACCAAAGGGATGGCAAGACACAAATCCCACACGGTAGCAAAGCAAAACAGAAACACAGCAGCATACAACAGGCATAAAACAAACGACACAGGCTTCTTACAGCAAAAATCACATTTTTAATGTATATACTGCCAACTCTTAGAGAGGTGAACGTACCAGATAAGACAACACAAGAAATTCCTTGCTCAAGCAGCAGATGATCAACCTGCAAACACCAACGCTAAATGTAAGCAAATGTGAATCAAACTAACCAAGCATCGCCTTGTCAACTGGCTACAACCACCACCTGCGGAGCCCATACGTATAAATAGCACACTTGTATATAGAGTAATAACACCATTAGGCAACAAAAAAACCCAACAACACACACATGCAAGC
This sequence comes from Linanthus parryae, assembly GCA_023055425.1. Lineage (NCBI taxonomy): Eukaryota > Viridiplantae > Streptophyta > Magnoliopsida > Ericales > Polemoniaceae > Linanthus > Linanthus parryae. Next base: position 88,168,544 of record JALGPY010000006.1, on the reverse strand, counting down.
AATCAAACCACAGATACACACCAATTTGCTAACTCATCATAAAAAACACACATGCAAGAAGGTATCACAACAACCCACATGGCAGAGTAAATATTCAATGCCCGATTTAGAAAACCCTCGGGTCATTAAAAAAAACAAACAAAAAAAAACCCCCAAATTTAAACACCCAATTCAGCATCCCTACAGAACCTAAGAAACCGTTAGACACACCAACTACCAGATAGCGCGCGACCCACCGAACCAATTTCCGGCCGCCGGCGAAAACAAAACCCACAAGCCGGAGAAAATAGAGAGACGGAGAGAGACGAAAGAACTGGCCCGGTGACAATAGATCAGCAAATGGCACCAACATCAGAAGAGCCTTCTCCCACATTCTAAGAATGAATGGCAAGAGGTCGACACCTGTCCCACTAACGATTGCCGGCAACCAGCCACAGCTGCTCGGAGCATAGCCACCTGTCCCACCAAGAAGAACACCGACTACGAAGTTCATGTTCCACAACCCAGACCAACCAGGGACGTCTCAAATGACAATATCGCCCTTCAACCACAGCTTACCTGTTCCATGTCAGCAAGGGCATAACCGACCTTTTCTACACGTCACTATTACGTGGTATTTCGCTGGCACTTTGTCCGAATTGGCAGCACGTAATTGGGCCGCCACTGCCACGCAAAGTGGCCATAACTTCTTTTATATAGGTAGTAAGATTAATTAGGTTTTACGGTCTGCGAGTCGTCTTTTTCTCCTCGACATGTGAGGCTTTTGTTATTTATTTATTCTAGTTGTTAGGCTAGAATTAGAAATATTTAGATGATAGCTAAGAGCATGGAGAAGAAGACTGGAGAACCAAATGAGCCAAGAGACAAAGAAGACATCCCTAGGCGCGCAGCTATGGTGGAGCACATGGAGATGAGCTCGGCACTTTAGGGCAATTGGATATTATCATTGGCCTGATAATATCATTATTCTAGGGGCCATATCCATTCCACCTTTTTTTATGTTTGTGGATGTTTATTATTCATGCCTTGTTATTTAATTTTTGTGTTTATGGCGATACTAGCGAAAACAATAACAAGATAATAATAAACAAGGTTGGTTTTTTATTGTGGATAGCCCAATCCAAATAAGTAGACCATGTTGATAAGATCAACCAAACAAATTAAAAGAAAAATCCCTCAATTAAATATTGCGTTTTGCCTTCTCTTGCCAAAACACTCTTCATGATCAGGTTTTATTAAAATTCGGGCTTGCCAAAGCATGGCGATTTTAATTTACCATGGTGTGTTGCGAACGACACAAGCTAGTAATGTGTGTATGTTAAAGCAAGAGGTTGGACGCAACTAGGCAAGAATCAATTCGATTGATGAGCCTAGAGGCATGACAATTAGGGGTTATCCATGGGATAAAGAATAAAAGAGTTATTCACCTAATTGGACCAAGAGTTGCATAGGATGCAATTGGAATAGTTCCTACCTAAATAACCTATTCTTGGGTGACTTGCCAAAGCAAGCTCGAGAAGAAGTGAAAAAGGGATCTTGGACCTACTAGAAAATATAATGATATTTGAGGGCTATTAATCCGAGAAAAATAGTGGGAGCTATATTTGATGATCTAGCCATTATTGAATATAGTTAAATTGTTCAAAATACTAAAATTGCACATTTCTCGTTTTGTAGAATTCCAAATGGAAAACAACAACGCATCGATTTCATCCCTACGATCTGTCCTTGAGAAGGATAAATTGTCTTGAACAAATTTCCTTGACTGGTACAGAAACTTAAGGATTGTCCTTAAGCAAGAAAAGAAGTTGTACGTCTTGGACATTCAAATTCCTGCACCACCACAAGACGAGTCTCTTCTAGCGGAAGTGAGGGCACGTCAGAAACATATTGATGATTCTAATGACGTGACTTGTCTCATGCTTTGTACCATGACTCCTGAGCTTCAGAAGCAGCATGAGAATATGGAAGCCTGTGATATGATCATACACTTGAAACAATTGTTTCAGGAATAGGCTAGGCATGAGCGCTATGAGGTGTCTAAAGCATTGTTCAAGAGTAGTCTTGCAGAGGGGAATCCAGTAGGGCCTCATGTGCTCCGAACGATCGGGTACATAGAGAACCTTGAGAGACTAGGGTTCCCATTGGGCCAAGATTTGGCTACTGATCTTGTCTTGCAATTGTTGCCTGACAGTTATAATCAGTTCATCATGAACTATAATATGAACGAGATCAGTAAGACTCTGCTTGACTTATTGAACATGCTAAAGACAGCGGAACAGAGCGTCAACAAAGGCAAGGGCAAGGCCATAATGATGGTGCATAAGAAGAAGGGCAAGTCAGTTGCCTCTACTTCAAAAGGAAAGCGCAAGAAAGTTGCGAAATCCAAGGAAGCCCTAAAGCCTAGTGGAGGCGTGGCTAAGGGTGAGTGTCACTACTGGAGCCAGCCGGGTAACTGGAGGAGGAATTGCCCTAAATATATGGAGGATAAGAAGCTTGGAATAGTGATTCCACCACCACCAGGTATTTATGTTATAGACGTCAATCTTTCTATTTCTTCATCTTGGGTATTGGATACCGGATGTGGTTCTCACATTTGTCGTAATGTGCAGGATTTGAAAAGAAGTAGAAGATTGAGTAAAGGGGAGATAGACATGCGCGTCGGGAATGGAGCAAGAGTCGTTGCATTAGCTGTAGGCGTTTATGAACTATCTTTGCCTTCTGGACTTATTTTAGAATTAGACAATTGCTATTATGTGCCTGATATGAGCAGAAACATTATTTCCGTTTCTTATTTGGACGAGAAGGGTTTTTCTATTTCAATAAAGGACAAGTGTTGCTCCATTTATTTTTAAAGTATGCACTATTGTAGTGCGCATTTGTCTAATGGAATGTATATCCTTGATCTAAATAGTCCAATCAATAACAAAAGTACAAAAAGTAATAAAACTAATGATTTAAATCCTACATATCTATGGCACTGTCGTTTAGGCCATAGAAATGAGAAACGCATATCTAGACTTCATAAGGATGGACTTCTAGACTCATTTGATTTGGTATCGTATGAGACATGTGAATCTTGTTTATTAGGAAAAATGACAAAGTCCCCTTTCAATAAGAAAGGTGAAAGGACTAGTGAGTTATTGGCACTCATACATACCGATGTATGTGGACCATTCCCCATGCCTGCCAGGCGTGGTTATACCTTCTTCATCACACTCACTGATGATTTCAGTAGATATGGATTTGTATACCTTATGAAGGCCAAATCCGAATTCTTTGAATTGTTTAAGGAATTAAAGAACGAAGTAGAACAGCAACTTGGAAAAAGTATTAAGGCTCTACGATTGGATCGTGGAGGAGAATACTTAAGCCAAGAGTTTGATGAGTATCTTAGAGAGTGTGGAATAGTATCCCATCTCACTCCACCCGGAACGCCACAATGGAATGGCGTGTCCGAGAGGAGGAATCGCACTCTATTAGATATGGTGCGATCTATGATGTCTCAAACAGATCTTCCGATATCCTTTTGGGGACATGCTCTAATGACGACAGCTTTTACCATTAACCGCGTTCCATCCAAGTCAGTCATGAAGACACCATATGAGACATGGACTGGGAAGCGTCCCATAGTGTCGTTTATGAGGATTTGGGGCTGCGATGTCTACGTAAAACGTTTACAAACAGACAAGCTCGGGCCCAAAGCGGATAAGTGTAAATTTGTGGGATATCCTAAGGAAACTAAAGGATATTACTTCTACAATCCCATCGATAACAAAGTGTTTGTTGCTCAGACCGGCGTGTTTTTAGAAAGAGAGTTTGTCTCTAAAGAAGCAAGTGGGAGGGCTGTAGAACTTGAAGAGATTCAAGAACCACAAATCACTGAACCGATGATGGAACATGAGCAGGAACCGCAAGTAGTTGTGGAAGAACCTGTTCAGGTAACACAGGAACTTCGTAGATCAGGAAGAGTGCGTCATGAGCCAGAGAGGTATGGACTTCTCGTGACTGAGCCCGATGACGTACCACTCATAGATGATGAGCATGCGACCTACGGAGAGGCCATGAAAGGCCCAGACTCTAATAAGTGGCTAGAATCCATGAGATCCGAAATGGATTCCATGTACACCAACAAAGTATGGACTTTGGTGGAACCACCTGAAGGGGCTCGACCCATAGGGTGCAAGTGGGTCTTCAAGAAGAAGATCGACATGGATGGCAAGATAATTGCCTATAAGGGGCGATTGGTAGCCAAAGGGTATAGACAGATTCATGGTATTGACTATGATGAGACCTTTTCACCAGTCACCATGACTAAATCCATTCGAATCCTACTTGCTATTGCAGCATACTACGACTATGAGATTTGGCAAATGGATGTCAAAACAGCGTTCCTTTATGGGAACCTCCTCGAGGATGTGTACATGACACAACCGGAGGGTTTTGAGGATCCAGAGAATGCCAATAAAGTCTGTAAGCTGCAAAGATCTATTTATGGATTGAAGCAAGCTTCTAGGAGTTGGAATCGACGTTTTGATGACGCAGTCAAAGAGTTTGGCTTCATCAAGAACGAAGATGAGCCTTGTGTTTACAAGAAGGTTAGTGGGAGCTCTGTAGTATTTCTGGTCTTGTATGTGGATGACATACTAATCATAGGCAATGATATTCCTACTTTGCAATCTGTTAAAGATTGGCTAGGAAAGTGCTTTGCGATGAAGGACTTAGGAGACGCGGCCTATATACTTGGTATAAAGATATATTGGGATAGATCTAGAAGGTTGCTCGGCCTAAGTCAAAGTACATTTATAGACAAGGTGTTGAAAAGGTTCAACATGCAAGATTCCAAGAAGGGATTCTTGCCCATGTCGCATGGATTCACTCTTTCTAAGAATGACTGTCCCTCCAATGAGATTGATAAGGACCGCATGAGTAGGATACCCTATGTCTCGGCCATAGGGTCCATCATGTACGCCATGTTATGTACTAGACCAGACGTATCATACGCGTTGAGAATGGTGAGCAGATACCAGTCCAATCCGGGTGAGAGTCACTGGATTGCTGTCAAGAACATCCTGAAGTACTTGAGAAGAACTAAGGATGTATTCTTGATATTTGGAGGTAAGGAAGAGCTAAGTGTAAAGGGTTACACTGATTCAAGCTTCCAAACCGATAAAGATGACTACATATCGCAGTCTTGATACGTGTTTTGCCTGAATGGAGGAGCTGTGAGCTGGAAGAGTTCCAAGCAAGGGAGAGTTGCTGATTCTACAACGGAAGCTGAGTACATAGCTGCTGCGGAAGCAGAAAAAGAGGCAGTTTGGATAAATAATTTTATCACTGAGCTCGGTGTGGTCCCTAGCATTGTGGATCCCATAGATTTGTACTGTGAAAACTCTGGGGCAATCGCACAGGCCAAGGAACCAAGATCACACCGGAAATCAAAGCATGTACTTAGGAGATTCCATCTTATTCGTAATATGATCGATCGAGGAGATGTGAAGATGTGCAAGATTCCAACGGATGACAATGTTTCAGATCCTCTCACGAAACCTCTTGCGCAGCGAAAGCATGAAGGGCACGCCAGATCTATAGGCATACGAGATGCGCCAGATTGGCTCTAGTGCAAGTGGGAGACCGTTGGAAAAGGTGCCCTAGAGGCAATCGTAGATTTAGTGTGAACATTGTTTTGGCTAGAATATTCATTTATTATATATTGTGATATTTAATATAATGAAGTCCTTAGATAAAATGTGTTATTTATCTTAAATATGCTTAGTCCACTATATTGATTAATAGGACGATCAAATATAGACTAGTATGTGGGTAGATTGATATGGAGATATCAAGTCTAGCACATGGGTATGCATTAGGAGTAACGGCATACTGGATTGACCCACAACGAAAAGGATACATTAGATTATGTCAAGTCACAATCGCTTTTTCGTGGTGCTAATATATTTGCAATCCTTAGACTTGAAGTCACTAGATACTCTAGTTGTGGAATATTGCGCTTTGATGTTATCAAACGTTACACCGTAACTGGGTAATCATAAAGATGGCTATCGGGCGTGATAGAAAGCAAGCTTAGAGATCGTAGTGATGTAGATAGGATTTTTCCCTCCCACATAATGGGGGTAAATATCCACAGCCACTCGAGGGATGAGGCTTATTGAATGTCTGGCCAGACTCAGATAAATCTATACGGAGATATTGATGTTATCTGCAAGCATAAGCATATTCCCAGGATCGAGGAACTATGGATTGGATATACGAGTTTGACATTGTATGTCTCGTGTCCAATCCGGATGTGCAGACAAAGGGATAGTGCAATATGACATATTGGGCACAAGAGGTTTGTCGGGATCACTGACTATTTCTATTGGTTGTGTGGCATGGATGTGTTGCTAGACACCGCTCCATGTTAGTAAGAGTTACTACCAACTATATAGAAAGTTATGGGGTCACACGTCAAATAGAGTAGAGCTAGATTTGGGATTAATTAATATTGATTAATTAATAGAAGGATCATTGTGCAACACCTTGCAAACTTAGTAGGACTAATATGCAAGGAAGGGAATAGTTCTAGTTCATCTAGAATTAGGAAACTCTTTTATGGAAACAACAAGGAGTTGTTGGAGTATATAAATAGGCTTTAGCTTCCTTCCCACCTAATTGTTATTAGACATAACAAAGAGAGTCGGAGAGAGCAAAAAGAGAGATCAAGACAAGCTAGGGTCGAACCTCCTCTTGTTCCTTGGTTGCCTTGATCTTCTTCCCTCTTCCTCCGGGTTCAAGCTAGCACTTGTTTGAAGGAAGATTCTAGATCTCACCTCTAGACGTGGATCAACCGTAGAGACGAGGACATCATTTTTCGTGTGATCTCACAAATCAAAAGGTACACAATACTATGTCTCATATCATGTTATGATGTCTCCTCCTGACAGTCTGTGGTGGGCATTGAAGTAGGAATTAAATTTTTGTTATTCCGGTGCGTTACCTACTTCAAAAACCCAACATTATCCTCTTCATCCTTCTCTTCATCATGTTCTATATAACTCTCATCTTGTTCTTTTCAGTTTATTTCGGTTATTTTTCATTCTTCTTTCACTTTCTTCTTTGATTTCTGGTCCAAAACAAACTTATCGACATCGTCTTTCGAGGATCCATTCATAGACGTTACTTCGTACCGGTTTCGTGTGAACACTGGTAATGACCAGTAATTCTCATAATTTAATCACAATATATTGTGTGGGATTTGCTTTCCCTTCACATTGTAAATTGACTTTTGGTCTTCCTTGTCATATATGTACACTAGGTATTGCCCGTGCCCAAAGGCTAGAAGAAAAGGAAAAATAAGCAACCATCCCACCGAAGGCAGTAGAAGTATTAGTGCGACACTCTCTATTACACAAAATAGTCAAGGAAGTACGTTACGGAAATTTCCTATGAAGACACCTCTCTTTTTAGTTCGAAAAAAAGAATGCATTTCATTGAACAAATAAACAAAGATTTTCTACCCAACCCAAATATGAAGTAATGATTTTAATCAATACACCTACACAAAACACAATAAACGATTCTCGACCAGCGTATCTCTCAACACTTTGGACCGATTCACGCATTAGGTAACTGATTCCGGTTAGTGTATAACTTCGCCTGATAAAATCACGCTACTCGTTACTCATAGGTATAGAGCAATAGGTTTTGGTGTAGGTTATGCAACGAAAGCCAAAAAAAAGCATGCCCAAAACTCTCCACATATCACAGGGAAGCATCATAAAATGATGAAGGAGAAGGTTTACCTTATTAATCTGACAGATCACTGCGCAGAACTAGTGTCCACGCCATAGGATCAACAACTGGAACTTCCTCTACTGCTCTTGCTAGCGGTATAGAAGGAGGAGCAATCAGGAGCTTGATCCAATCAGCTTTGTGCGCAACAATGGAGGAGGGAGGGGTGGCCTCTTCTTTCCATCGGGTATGGAGGGGTTCGGCCTCTTCCTTCTCTTCCCACTTTTTCTCTAATTTTCATCTAATGAATTATTAGGAGTGGACTACTCTTTTAAAATTAAAAACTATTTATTAATTAAAAAGTTGTCCCACTATTAATTAGATCTAACTGTTTTGATCAACTTTCGTTTCAGTCCATTTTCCTATTTAATCCAACTAAATATGCACGTTGTTGCACTTTGATCCCTGATTCTTTTACTTGTTAATTAGTTCAACTAATCAACATCTATATCCATTCTAATCATTTGGTTTGTGACGCTGCAGGTTCCTATTACATTAGCAGTAATAATTACAAACATTGTGCGGTCTAATAACACATCAATGCTAACCAAGCAATAGGAATAGTCAGTGATCTGAAAAACATATGTTACTAATGTTATTCCCTTTGCCATAATATCCGGATTAGACGCGAGACACAGATGTCACACTCGTATATCCAATCCATTGTTTCTCGATCATGGCAGTAGACTTATCTGAACCGATAACATCAATATCATATATTGATTTACCTGAGCCTGGCTAGGCATTTGTTAAGTCCTACTCATCGAGTGGCCATTGATACATTCTCCCGTTATGTGGGAGGGAAAAATCGTCTCTACATCACTACCAACTCTCAGCTTGCTTCATATCACGTCCAGTTATCGCCTTTATAGTGACACAGTTACGGCAAAACGTTTTAAGATATCAAAACATGATAATTCACAACTAAAGTATCTAGTGACTTCAATTCTAAGGAACACAACATGTCACTACTAGAAGCACTTGCAACACTCACATAACTTCCATGTAGCCTTCTAGTGGTGGGCCAATCCATGCTATTACTCCTAATGCATGCCCATGTGTTAGACTTGATATCTCCATATCAATCTACCCACATACTAGTCTCAATGCATAGTGATCGTCCTAATAACCATTATACTTGACTAGGGTAAGATTACAACAATTTCAATCTAAGGACTTCATTAAATTAATATCTCCATATCTAATAAAATGAATAGTCTAGCCAAAACAACGTTCACACTAAAATAGATTGTCTCTAGGGCAGACAGCAACAGTCTCCCACTTGCACTACAGCCAATCAGATGCATCTCATATGCTTATTGCTCTAGTGTGGCCCTCATGCTTACGATGATCAAGAGGTTTAGTGAGTGGATCTGAAAGATCATCATTTGTTGTTATCTTGCATATCTTCACATCTCCTCTATCGACGATCTCTCGAATGAGATGGGATATCCTGAGTATATGTTTGGAAATTTGGTGTGACCTGGGATCCTTAGCTTGTGCGATCGCCCGAGTGTTGTCACAACACAATGCAACGGGATCTATTATCCTAAGAACCACACCCAGTTCAGTGATGAAGTTCTTGATCCAAACAGCTTCCTTTGATGCATTCGATGCAGCAATGTACTCAGCCTCTATTGTGGAATCAGCAACTGTCTCTTTCTTAGAACTCTTCCAGCTCACAACTCCTCCATTTAGGCAAAACACATAACCCGACTGCAATCTCAAGTCATCCTTGTCATTTTGGAAGCTCGCATCAGTATAACCCCTTACACTGAGTTCTTCCTCACCTCCATACACCAAGAATGCATCCTTAGTCCTTCTCAAGTACTTAAGGATATTCTTGACAGCAATCCAGTGACTCTCACCCGGATTGGACTAGTATCTTCTATTCATACTCAATGCATATGACACATCAGGTCTAGTACATAACATGGCGTACATGATAGATCCCATAGCCGCCGCATATAGGATCTTACTCATACGGTCCTTCTCAATCTGATTGGAAGGACAGTCAGTCTTCGCAAGGCTAAATCTATGTGACATGAGTAAGAATCCTTTCTTTGATTCTTGCATGTTGAACCGCTTCAACACCTTGTCAATATATGTACTTTGACTTAGGTCGGTCAACTTCCTAGATCTATCCTTATAGATCTTTATACCGAGTATATAAGTTGCATCCCTAAGTCTTTCATTGAGAAGCAATTCTCTAGCCAATCTTTAACAAATTGCGAGGTAGGGACATCGTTTCCAATGAGTAGTGTGTCATCCACATACAAGACTAGAAATATAACAGAGATCCCACTGACCTTCTTGTAGACACAAGGTTCATCTTATTTTTTGATGAAGCCAAACTATTTTACTGCATCATCAAATCAAAGATTCCAACTCCGAGAAGCTTGCTTCAACCCATAAATGGACCGATGCAAATTACACACCTTATGGGTATGCTCTAGATCCTCAAAACCCTCTGGATGTGTCATGCACACATACTCAAGGAGGTTTATATACAGAAACGATATTATTACATCCATCTGTCAAATCTCATCATCGTGATACGCTGCTATAGCAAGCAATATGCAAGTGGATTTTAGCATCACAACTGGGGGAAAGGTTTCATCATAGTCAATACCATGAATCTGCCTGAAGCCTTTTTCCACCAATCGCCCATTTAAGGCAATCATATTTCCATCCATGTCAGTTTTCTTCTTGAAAACCCACTTGCAACCTATTGGCCGTATCCCATCAGGTGGTTCCTCTAAATTCCATACTTAAGTGGTATACAATGGAATCCATTACCGATCCCATGGCTTCAAGCCATTTTTGAGAGTCTGAACCCTTTACGGCCTCGTCATAGGTTGTAGGCTCATCCTCATCCATGGGCAATACGTCACTAGGTTCAGTCACGAGAAATATGTACCTCTCTGGCCCCTGACGTATCCTACCACACCTACGAAGCTCTTTTGTTACTTGATCAAGTTTCTCCACAACATCTTGTGGTACCTGCTCGTTCCATCATAGGATCAAAGCTTTGTTGTTCTTCAACCTCTTCAAGTTCTACAGTCCTCCCACTGGTTTATTTAGAGACAAACTCTCTTTCTAGAAACACACCGGTTCGAGCAACAAACACTTTGTCTGGGTTGTATTATAGAAATAATATCATTTTGTTTCCTTAAGATATCCCACAAATTTATATATGTCCGACTTGGGTCCGAGTTTATCTGATTGTAAACGCTTTACATAAATCTCGCAACCCCAAATTCTCATGAACGACACACTGGGACGCCTCCCAGTCCATATCTCATAAGGCGTCATCATGAATGATTTGGATGGAACACGGTTAACGGTAAATATAGTTGTTAATAGAGCATGGCCCCAAAATAAAATTGGAAGATCTATCTGACTCATCATAGATTGAACCATATCCAACAGGGTTCGATTCCTCCTCTCAGACACACCATTCCATTGTGGTATTCCAGGTGGAGTGAGTTCGGACAAGATCCTTCACTCTCTAAGATAGTCATCAAACTCGTGGCTTAAGTATTCTCCTCCACGATCTGATCGTAGAGCCTTAATACTCTTGTCAAGCTGGTTCGCCACTTCATTCTTGAATATTTTGAAATTTTCAATGGATTCGGAATTTTTCTTCATATGATACAAAAATTCATATCTACTCAAGTCATTAGTAAGTGTAATGAACTAAGGATAACCACCTCTGGAAGTTGTGGCCATTGGTCCAAACACATCTGTACGTATGAGTGCCAATAGCTCACCCGTCCTCTCACCTTTCTTCGTGAAAGGGTACGTAGTCATTTTTCCAATAAAGAAACTTCACATGTCTCATATGATTCATAATCAAATGATTCTAGAAGTCCATCCTTATGAAGCCTAAAATGCGCTTCTTGTTTATATGGCCTAAACAACAATGAAAAAGGTATGTAGGATTCAAATCGTTAGATTTAATCCTCTTAGTATTTATGTTATAGATGGAATTATCTAGATCAAGGATATACAACCCATTAGACAAAAGTGCATTACAATAATGCATACTCGGAGCAACAATTCCTTTATAATGACAGAAAAACATTTCTTGTCCATACCTTAAATAGAAATAATGTTCCTACTCATAGCAGGTACATTAAAGAATTTTTCTAATTTATGGATAATTCTAGAAGGTCGAGATGCATGATAAGTTCATAAGGCTAATTTAGCAACTCTTGCTTCATTGCCCCACATGTAGTTGTATATCTCCCTTAGCCAATGGTCTGCGTCTCTTAAGATCATGCACATTCATATAAATGTGAGTTTCCCATTCAGTATCTAATACCCATGGTGAAGAGATAGACATATTGACTTCTATAACAAAGATACCTTTAGTGGAATTCACAATTCCTTTATTTTCTTCCATGTACTTTGGGTAGTTCCTATTCCATTACACCACCTTTTGATATTTAAGGTATCATCCTTGACTTTAGCAACAAACTTGCTTACCATTGTTGTTGACCATCAACATGGCTTTTCCTTTGCCCTTGTTAGTGCTTTGTTCAGCAGTACTCAATCATATTGAGTAAATTGCTTTTGAATAAGGTCCTCGACACTTCAAACCTTTCATGTCTAGTCGCTCTTGTAAGAACTTCTTTAAATGTACGATCATATCATACACCTCCATGTTCTCATCTTTCTTATAAAGCTCAGAGTTCATGGCAGCTAACATGAGGCAAGTCACATCTAAAGAATCATCATTTCGTGTTCCTTTAGGCTTTAGTGGTATTGGCAGTTTGTGGGAAGAAACTTTCTGCTCTAGGATATACACCATTTTCTTCTTGTTTGAGAACAATTCTCAATTTTTTGTATTAGTCTAGAAAAATTATTTCTGACAACTTGTCCTTCTAAAGGACATATCGTAGCGATAAAGTCGAGTTTGTTAATTATTTTCCATCTGCAAATCTACACAGAATGAGAAATATGCAATTCTAGTATTGTGAATAATTCTACTATACTTAACAATGGCTAGATTATTAAATATAGGTCCTACTATTTTTAACATCCCACACTATTAATGCGAAAAATATCATAAATTTTCTAGTGGGCCAAGATCCATAAGCCTGTTTTGGCAGGTCACCCAAAATTAGGTTATTTAGGTAGGAACATATTCCAATTGCATCCAATGCAACTCTTGGTTAAATTGGGAGAATAACTCCTTATTCCTTATCTATTTCATAGATAACTCCCAATTACATTTCCTCTAAGCTTTCAATCCTATTGAAATAGCTTAGTTGCATTTCACCTCTTACTTCAGCAATTGCACATTACTTTCTGGTGTCGTCGCGCCACATCATGATGAATCAAGTCGCCCTGCTTTGGCAAGCCCGAACTCAATACATCTTAATCATGACATGTTCTAAGTAAGAGAAGGAAAAACGCAATAATATCATTGAGGTATTTTCTTGTCATTTTATTTGTTGATTATATCAAATGATCTACTCATTTGGATTATGCGATCCCAAATGAAAGATCTAAATTGTTTTATAATTATCTTGTTATCGTTTTGCATGCATCATCCATACATCAAAATAAAATAAGATAAATCAATAAATAAACATGGTGTGGATGTATCCTCTAAAACTAAGATATTACCAAGCCAATGAGAATATCTATATGTCCTAAAACTGCAAGCTCATCTCCATGAACTTCTGTCTTTAGTCCATGTGTCCTAGGTTGTGTGTCTTCATCGTCTTCTTTTCTCTGTGGTCTTTGATCTTCTTCCATGATGCTAGATATTTCCTATATATCTAATTCTAGCTAATATCTATACACTATGAAGGTTGTAATGCAGGTGGGAACTACACGATCAAATACTCTTGAATGGGGGGTTGAATAGAGTATGGCAACTTTTTCCAGAGATGTGAATTTAAAAAAATTTGAGAAGAAATTGAATTATTTCAAAGGTTTGAACTCAGTTTCAAGGCTTTGAAACCAAAATAGACTGTTTGAAATGAACTGATAGTTTTCAAATCTTTGAACTGAAACCTGTTTTGAAGTAGCTATGAAGACAAGTAAAGAACTGAAATGTAAGATAATGAAAAAAGTCAATTGGTACGATTTTCGGTCACAAATGACCTACTCTCCCCTTGAGGGATCTAATCCCTCCAGGATTTTAACAACTTCTTATTAATCAAAATCTAATCCCAAGATATCAAGACAAGAGTATTCTCTAACTCTTTTCCAGCTTGTGGTTCTCACTAAGCTATCTAGTTACTGCTCTAGCTAACTCATTACAATAAGAATTCTCTATTGTTCCTCTTAACAACTCCCGAGAAGGATGATTAAAAGATATAAAAGAATGGTATACAAATATTGCTCAAAATGAAGAACATTGTAAACACAGTGAAGCAGTAAAGCTTGAAGTGTTCTTCAGGAATCTGGAATGGATTGAGTTCATGTTTGATCTTCTTCAATGATGCTTGTCAATCCGTGAGAGTGTTTGAATCTCTTTTTATTGTTATGTACTTCTGAATCTCTCACAATAACCTCACCTTCTGTCAATTTGAATTGCAGAATATAAAGGAAGTCTTCAACTAAAATCCCTAAAAAATCCTCCAGAGATATTTGACCCTCGACATCTTGCTCCAACGGCTAACTGCTTGATTTTTTAATTGATTTTGATCTGATCTTCCAACTTCAAGCTAAAGGAAAGTCTAGACAACCTTTTATACTTGTAGGATTGAATCTTCATACATTGATCGCCACTTATTCATCTCTATAAATAAGGAAACTTTCCTACAAAACAGATAGCTAATAATCCATGCAAACACTTAGGAAAATGATGAGATCAAAATATGTTATAACACAAACTTAGTTTCTCTTTCATCATCTAACAAAGCATGATCAATTGAAGGAGATTAGAGAATGAATAGGAGGAAGAACTCCCCCCCCCCCTCAGTTCATGTTGTGAAGGTTGTGCAGTTTTAAGGCTTTGAAACTGGGCCTTGAACTGTTTTCAGATATTTGAAAACACCTGTGATATTAGAAGAGGCTACTGGATTTGGCTTCTTCTTGCTGCAGCAGACTGATCTTCATTGTCCTTCTTGCTTTTCTTCGGAGGAGGAGGAGTGGGTACCTTTGGTGCACTGACAGTTCTAGAACTGAAACTGCCAATGATGGTTTGAACCTCTTCTTCTCCAGTTTTTCTTTTCTCCATGTGTCTTTCTTTGAGCCTCCATCCATCTTTATTCTTTGAGATGATCTCCGTAAATCATTATGGTTAGGGTTTAAGAAGAGAGAGGCAAGAGAAATGGACGAGAGATAGAGAGAGAGAGAGAGAGAGAGAGAGAGAGAAGGTCGAAGATAAATACTAAAGAGTTTGAGTTAAAGAGTAAAAATGAATATTCCAAAATATCTGAGGAAGGAAAGTTTGATTGAAATTCAAATTTGTGTGTGACGTGTGGAAAGGAAATAATAATATATTGATTTGAAAAAGATTTGTCTTAATAAGGTAAAAATAATGTCAGGAAATTATCTACAAAGATAAAACCCATCATTAATGATCCATTCATTGAAATATATAGTACACAGATTTATATTCAAATCTTTGAAAAGAGTTTCAAGGCTTTGAAAGACAGTTAAGCTGCACAAAAATTTCAAGGCTTTGAAAATAATTTCAAGGCTTTGAAAATCTTTTCGAAACTTTGAAACATGCATAACTTACCTGATGCTCCCCCTAAACCATTGCATCTTTATTCAACATGCGAAGTTCCCATTTCAAGGCTATGAATCTATTCTCTGACAGTGGTTTAGTGAATATATCTGCAAACTGCATGTTAGTAGGCACAAATGATAGAGATACATCACCTTTCCCCACATGATATATAGTGAAGTGATGTCTGACATCAATGTGATTTGTCCTTGAATGGTGTACTGGATTCTTTGTAATTGATATAGCACTAGTTGTAGGGTTTTGATTCATGGATGCGCAACGGAAACAATAATTAACCATGCAAAACCCTCCAAGGATCACAAGTCAAGAGACATAACGATGGTAAAGGAAGAAATCAATAACACACCTTAGGGTTCTCCTTTGATGACTTCAAACGCGAATTTGGTCACGTTCTCTATAGTTGATCCACGCCTAGAGTTGATTTCTAGATCTTCCAATCCTTGGTGCTAGCCCGGAAAGAGGAAGAGGAAGAAGAATCACGCAAAACGAGACCAAACCAAGGAGGTTCGGCCTCCTTGGGCCGACGGGGACGGGCGGCGGCAAAGGGGGGCGGCGTACTCCTCTTTGCTTGCTTGCTCTCTCCTTTTTGTTCTCTCCCACTCAAGTTATGATCTAATGAATCATAAGTATGGGAAGGAAGGAAGGAAGGTCCTTTATATAGTCCAAAAAATCCTTGCCAACTACCTAAAGGACTTATTCTAGTCCTACTAGAATTCAATTTAGTCCCTTCGTTGCAAATTAGTCCCTACTAAGTTTGCAAGGTTTTGCAAAGTGATCCTTCTAATCAATTAATCTAATTAATTAATTCCAAAATCTAGTTTAACTCTATATAGCGTGTGACCCCATAGGTTCTATCTAGTTGGTAGCAACAATTTGCTAATATGGAGCGGTTTCTAGCAAAACATCCATTCTAGCCAACTAATAGAATAGTCATCTTGACAACCTTTGTACAAGTAATTGTCTCATCCCTTTGTCCCTATATCCGGATTGGACACGAGACATACAAGTTACACCGGTATATCCAATCTACAGTTTCTCGATCCATGGGAATAGCCTTATTCGTGCAAATAACATCAATATCCCATATTGATTTATTTGAGTCTGGCCAGACATTCTATAAGCACTATCCCTCGAGTGTCCTAGGATATTTGCTCCCGTTATGTGGGAGGGACAAATTCTATCTACGTCCACTACGATCTCTAAGCTTGCTTCTTATTGTATCCGGTACACGCCTTTATAACTACCCAGTTACGGTGTACCGTTTAACGCTACCAAAATCACAATAATCCACAACTAGAATATCTAGCGACTTCAAGTC
This sequence comes from Linanthus parryae, assembly GCA_023055425.1. Classification (NCBI taxonomy): domain Eukaryota; kingdom Viridiplantae; phylum Streptophyta; class Magnoliopsida; order Ericales; family Polemoniaceae; genus Linanthus; species Linanthus parryae. The sequence continues at coordinate 88,151,718 of JALGPY010000006.1, read as the reverse complement.
TAAGGATGACAATACCATTGCACCGCGAGAAGCGCTTGTGACTCAAAATAACGTGTATGTAGCCTTCTCGGAGATGGGTCAAACCAGTGCGTCATTACCCTTAATGCACACATATGTGTTGGATCATGATATCTCCATATCAATCCAACCCCATACTAGTCTATAGATAATTGTCCCATTAATCATTATACTAGACTAGGTATATTTAAGATAAACAACACAATTTTAAATCTAAGGACTTCATTATATTAAATATCCAATAGATAATAAATGAATTTCTAGCCACAAATAAATTCATACTAAACTAGATTGCCTCTAGGGCATCTATTCCAACAGTCTCCCACTTGCACTAGAGCCAATCTGGCGCATCTCGTATGCCCATACTCCTAGTGTGCCCTTCATGCTTCCATTGCGTAAGCGGCTTTGTAAGAGGGTCTGACAGATTCTCATCTGTAGTAATCTTGCATATCCGAACGTCTCCTCTATCGATAATATCTTGAATCAGATGAAACTTCCTGAGCACGTGCTTGGATTTCTGGTGCGACCTGGGTTCTTTTGATTGCGCGATCGCCCCAGTGTTGTCACAGTACAACTCAACTGGATCCGCAATGCTAGGAACCACACCAAATTCAGAAACAAACTTTCTAATCCAAACAGCTTCCTTTGCTGCGCCATTTGCAGCAATGTACTCAGCCTCTGTTGTAGAATCAGCCACCGTCTCTTGCTTGGAACTCTTCCAGCTCACCGCTGCTCCATTCAGGCAAAACACATATCCCGACTGTGATCTAAAGTCATCTATGTCAGTTTGGAAGCTTGCATCAGTGTAACCCCTTACACGCAACTCTTCCTCACCGCCAAATATCAAGAAAGATCCTTAGTTCTTCTCAAGTACTTTAGGATGTTCTTGACTGCAATCCAGTGACTCTCACCTGGATTGGATTGGTATCAGCTTGTCATATTCAAGGCATATGACACATCTGGTCTAGTACATAACATGGCGTACATGATAGATCATATGGCCGAGGCATAGGGAATTCTACTCATGCGTTCCTTCTCAATCTCATTGGAAGGACAACAACTCTTCGAAAGAGTGATTCCATGTGACATGGGCAAGAATCCCTTCTTGGAATCTTGCATGTTGAACCGTTTCAACACCTTGTCAATATATGTACTTTGACTTAGGCCTAGCAGTCTCTTAGGTCTATCTCTATAGATCTTCACACCGAGTATATTGGCTGCTTCCCCTAAGTCCTTCATTGAGAAACACTTCCCTAGCCAATCTTTAACAGATTGCAGCATGGGAACGTCGTTTCCAATAAGTATTATGTCATCCACATACAAGACTAGAAAAGCTACAGAGCTCCCACTAACCTTCTTGCAGACACAAGACTCATCTTCATTTCTGATGAAGCCAAACTCTTTGACTACTTCATCAAAACGTCGATTCCAACTCCTAGAAGCTTGCTTCAATCCATAAATGGATCGTTGTAGCTTACAGACTTTGTTCGCTTGCTTTGGATCTTCAAAACCCTCCGGCTGTATCATATACACATCCTCGAGGAGATTCCCATAAAGGAATGTTGTTTTGACATCCATCTGCCAAATCTCATAGTCATGGTATGCTGCAATCGCATGTAGGATTCGGATCGATTTGGTCATAGCGACTGGTGAAAAGGTTTCATCATAGTCAATACCATGAATCTGTCTGAATCCTTTATCCACCAATCGGCCCTTATAGGTAATCACATTACCATCCATGTCGATCTTCTTCTTGAAGACCCACTTGCACCCTATGGACCGCGCCCCTTCGGGTGGTTCCACCAAAGTCCATACTTTGTTGGTATACATGGATTCCATCTCGGATCTCATGGCTTCTAGCCACTTCTGAGAGTATGGGACCTTCACGGCCTCTTCATAGGTAGTAGGCTCATCATCTATGAGCATCGTGTCACCGGAATCGGTCACGAGAAGTCCATACCTCTTGGGTTCCTGGCGCACTCTACTAGATCTACGAAGCTCTTGTGTTACCTGAACAGGTTGCTCCACAACTGTTTGTGGTTCCTGCTCATGTTCCATAATCGGTTCAGTGATTTGTGGTTCTTGAACCTCTTCAAGTTCTACAGTCCTCCCACTTCCTTCTTTAGAGACAAACTCTCTTTCTAGAAATACGCTGGTCCGAGCAACAAACACTTTGTTCTCGGCTGGATTGTAGAAGTAGTAACCCTTAGTTTCCTTAGGGTACCCCACAAATTTACACTTATCCGACTTTGGCCCTAGCTTGTCTGACTGTAAACGTTTTACATAGACATAGCAGCCCCAAATCCTCATGAACGACAGTATGGGACGCCTCCCACTCCACATCTCATATGGTGTCTTCATGACTGATTTAGATGGAACACGGTTAATGGTGAAAGCTGCACTTAATAGAGTGTGGCCCCAAAATGATAATGGAAGATAGGTTTGACAAATCATAGATCGAACCATATCCAATAGTGTTCGATTCCTCCTCTCAGACACGCCATTCCATTGTGGCGTTCCTGGTGGAGTGAGTTGGGACACGATCCCACACTCTCTAAGATAGTCGTCAAACTCTTGGCTCAAGTATTCTCCTCCACGATCCGATCGTAGAGCCTTGATACTTTTGCCAAGTTGCTTCTCTACTTCATTCTTGAATTCTTTGAACACTTCAAAGGATTCGAATTTTGCCCTCATGAGGTACACAAATCCATATCTATTGTAATCATCAGTAAATGTAATGAAGTAGACGTAACCACCCCTGTCAGGCGTGGCAAATGGCCCACACACATCAGTATGTATGAGCGCCAATTGCTCACTAGTCCTCTCACCTTTCTTATTGAAAGGGGACTTTGTCATTTTTCCCAATAAACAAGCCTCACATGTCTCAAATGATTCAAAATCAAATGAGTCTAGTAGTCCATCCTTATGGAGTCTAGATACACGTTTCTCGTTTATGTGGCCTAAACGACAGTGCCATAAATAAGCAAGATTTAAATCATTTATTTTAATCCGCTTGGTATTAATGTTGTAGACAGGATTGCTTAGATCAAGGACATACAGTCCATTAAATAATTGCGCACTAAAATAGTGAATATTATTCAAATAAAAGGAACAACAATTGTTCTTTATTGAAATAATAAAACCATCCTTTTCCAAACAAGAAATAGAAATAATGTTTCTGCTCATAGCAGGCACAAAATAGCAATTATTTAATTCTAAAACTAATCCTGAAGGCAGAGATAGCTCGCACACGCCTACGGCCAACGCATCAACTTTTGCTCCATTCCCAACGCGCAGATCTATCTCCCCTTTAGCCAATCTTCTACTTCTCTTTAGATCCTGCACATTTCGACAAATGTGAGATCCACATCCAGTATCTAATACTCATGATGTAGAGATAGTTAAATTGACATCTACAACAAAAATACCTGGTGGTGGTGGAATCACTATTCCAAGCCTCTTGTCCTCCAGATATTTTGGGCAGTTCCTCCTCCAGTGTCCAGGCTGACTGCAGTAGTGACACTCACATTTAGTCACACTTTTGGCAATGCCACCAACAGGCTTAAGGGCAGGTTCCTTGGACTTGGCAACTGACTTGCCTTTGCCCTTGGAGGAAAAGGAAAACCTTTTTCCCTTTCTTTTCTGCACCATCATAATCGCATTGCCTTTACCCTTGTTGATGCTCTGTTCAGCTAACCTCAACATATTGAGAAAATCTGGCAGTGGTTTCACGATCTCGTTCATGTTATAGTTCATGATGAACTGTCCATAACTCTCGGGCAACGATTGCAATACGAGATCGATTGCCAACTCTTGGTCGACCGGGAACCCTAGCCGGGCGAGATTCTCCAAGTACCCGATCATACGGAGTACATGGGGTCCCACCGGGTTCCCTTCTGCCAGATGACACTTGAACAGTGCCTTAGAGACCTCATACCTCTCAACCCTTGCCTGCTCTTGGAAGAGCTGCTTCAGATGCTATATCATATCGACAGCATTCATGTTTTCGTGTTGCTTCTGAAGCTCAGAAGTCATGGTGCATAGCATAAGGTAGGCCGCATCATTAGCGTCATCAACACGCTTTTGATATGCCTTTAGGGCAGCAGGTTTTTGGTTCTCTGGACCTGCTGGAACATGCTCCTCTATTGCGTACAGTTTCTTCTCTTGCTTGAGAACGATTCTCAAGTTTATGTACCAATCAAGGAAGTTGGTTCCAGAGAGCTTGTCCTTCTCAATGACAGATCGTAGGGAATGTTGTGAACTCGATGAGTTGTTTGCCATTTGGAATTCTACAAAATGAAAATATGCAAATTTTAGTATTTGTGATTTTTTTTTTTTTTAACTATATTCAATAATGGCTAGTTTATCAAATATAGCTCCCACTATTTTTCTACGGATTAATAACCCTCAAGATATTAATGCGTAAAATATCCTTTTATTTTCTAGTGGGCCAAGATCCATGTTTCATCTCCTTATGATCTTGCTTTGGCAAGTAACCCATAATTTGACTACTTTAGGTAGGAACAATTCCAATTGCATCCCTTATGCAACTCTTGGTTCAATTGGACAAAGAACTCCTTATTTATCCATCCATATGGATAATCCCAATTGATTGCCTCTAGGTTTCTCAATCATATTAATAGTCTAGTTGTGTTCAACCTCTTATTTAAACAGTTACGCATTACTAGCTTGTGCCATCGCATTCCATCATTATGAACCAAGTCGCCATGCTTTGGCACGCACGAACTTGATAAATCATGATGATAATGAGTGTTTAAATAACGAGAAGGCAAGAACACAATATTTGAATTTTGAGGGATTTTTAAATTCAATTTTAATTGTTTTGTTGATCAATATCAACTAATCTATCTATTTGAGTTTGGGCACAACTCCAAATAATAGATCCGGGTTGTCTAATTATCATATTATCCTAATTGCATGCATCATCCATACACCAACCACAAAATAATAAGACAATAAAATAAACAACCACAAAACATAAATAAAACGTGATGTGGATATGACCTTTTCTAGACTAAGAAAATTCTAAGCCAATGGAATTTTCTATGAACCCTAAAAGCAAACACATCTCCATGCGTCTTGAACTTTTGGTCCATCCTTCATAGTCATGTGTAATGCTCCATGCTCCATGCTCCATCTTTTGTGGCTCCTTTTGGCTTTGGGCTTCTTTTCTTCAATCATGGCTAACAATCTACTTTATCTAGCACTAGCTAACTTCTATACTAAATAAAATAAATCTCACAAGTTGAGAAAAAAAATGGCTCGCAAGCCATCAAACTCTAATTAATTATTACAATTAATTGATCAGCTCGCATGCCGTAAACCAAACCACAAAAATTAATCATCCACATCAAACTACATCCTAAGGCCATATCCAATCACCATGCGAATTGCACATAAACAGTTAAAATCCAATTTTAACGCGCTTGGTCAATTTTAATTGATTTTAGGATATTCTAGGGTTAAAACGGTCTTTGGGGCCCAACAATCCAATTGCCTGGGCCCAAAAGGTGAACCGCAAGGCCCTAGGGAAAGGCCCCTAGCCCACGCGGCTAGGCCGCGGGCTAGGGCTGTCCCGGCCCCTAGGGCGGCCTTGCTTGGGCGACAAGCAAGGAGGGGCGGTCCCCTAGGGTGGCTGAACCTCCTTTGGGAGTTGTTTCCAAAACAACTCCCTTGCTTGGTGCCCAAGTTTGGTTGTTTCCTTGTTTGGGAATAACTCCTTCTTCCCCAAGGATGCCCAAACCCTAGATCTAAGATCCTAAAATTTCTCAAACTCACTAATTCATGCATCCAATGCAAAAACTAGGTCTTGTTATGATAGATTATTGACAAATTGCATCACATGCTTGATTTGTCTTGTTTTACGCGATAAACAACAATTTTAAGGTGTAAAACTATCAAAACGTAACACAATAACCACGTTTATGCTCTACGACCTGTGGCTCTGATACCACTGTAGGGTTTTGATTCATGTATGCGCAACGGAAACAATAATTAACCATGCAAAACCCTCCAAGGATCACAAGTCAAGAGACATAACGATGGTAAAGGAAGAAATCAATAACACACCTTAGGGTTCTCCTTTGATGACTTCAAACGCGAATTGTGTCACGTTCTCTATAGTTGATCCACGCCTAGAGTTGATTTCTAGATCTTCCAATCCTTGTTACTAGCCCGGAAAGAGGAAGAGGAAGAAGAATCACGCAAAACGAGACCAAACCAAGGAGGTTCGGCCTCCTTGGGCCGACGGGGACGGGCGGCGGCAAAGGGGGGCGGCGTGCTCCTCTTTGCTTGCTTGCTCTCTCCTTTTTGTTCTCTCCCACTCAAGTTATGATCTAATGAATCATAAGTATGGGAAGGAAGGAAGGAAGGTCCTTTATATAGTCCAAAAAATCCTTGCCAACTACCTAAAGGACTTATTCTAGTCCTACTAGAATTCAATTTAGTCCCTTCGTTGCAAATTAGTCCCTACTAAGTTTGCAAGGTTTTGCAAAGTGATCCTTCTAATCAATTAATCTAATTAATTAATTCCAAAATCTAGTTTAACTCTATATAGCGTGTGACCCCATAGGTTCTATCTAGTTGGTAGCAACAATTTGCTAATATGGAGCGGTTTCTAGCAAAACATCCATTCTAGCCAACTAATAGAATAGTCATCTTGACAACCTTTGTACAAGTAATTGTCTCATCCCTTTGTCCCTATATCCGGATTGGACACGAGACATACAAGTTACACCGGTATATCCAATCTACAGTTTCTCGATCCATGGGAATAGCCTTATTCGTGCAAATAACATCAATATCCCATATTGATTTATTTGAGTCTGGCCAGACATTCTATAAGCACTATCCCTCGAGTGTCCTAGGATATTTGCTCCCGTTATGTGGGAGGGACAAATTCTATCTACGTCCACTACGATCTCTAAGCTTGCTTCTTATTGTATCCGGTACACGCCTTTATAACTACCCAGTTACGGTGTACCGTTTAACGCTACCAAAATCACAATAATCCACAACTAGAATATCTAGCGACTTCAAGTCTAAGGATGACAATACCATTGCACCGCGAGAAGCGCTTGTGACTCAAAATAACGTGTATGTAGCCTTCTCGGAGATGGGTCAAACCAGTGCGTCATTACCCTTAATGCACACCTATGTGTTGGATCATGATATCTCCATATCAATCCAACCCCATACTAGTCTATAGATGATTGTCCCATTAATCATTATACTGGACTAGGGATATTTAAGATAAACAACACAATTGTAAATCTAAGGACTTCATTATATTAAATATCCAATAAATAAAAAATGAATTTCTAGCCACAAATAAATTCATACTAAACTAGATTGCCTCTAGGGCATATATTCCAACACTAGTGTTGTCACATTTGATTGGGATATCTCTAAAGTCATAACCTAGGTCTCTCATCTTTTGAGCTATCCACAACACTTGTGAGCAGGAAGCTCCTGCTGCTATGTATTCAGCTTCTGCTGTAGATAAGGCTACAGAATTTTGATTTTTAGAATGGAAGCTTATCAGGGATGATCCAAGGAATTGGCAACACCCTTAACTACTTTTTCTATCAACTTTATATCCTGCAAAATCAGCATCTGAATAGCCACATAGAGAGAAGTTAGACTATTTAGGATACCAAAGCCCTAAGTCTTTGGTACCATTGAGATATCTAAATATTCTTTTGACAGCAACTAAGTGTGACTCTTTAGGATCAGCTTGGAATCTAGCACACATACAAGCACTTAACATAATGTTTAGCCTACTTGCAGTGAGATAGAGCAGTGAACCAATCAATTGTGTTTGGATGAAAATTTTACAAGTACCAACATAATAGAATGTTTGCAAACATGGCATACAATAATAAAGAGGTTGGGGTATGACATGTGTAGTTAAGCCTAGTTTATATTATCTGAATAAATTTGATTGAATTGCCTATACTACATTTTATACTATGGGTATCAAGCAAGAACGGTAAACGAAAGTAAAGAAAAGAGACAAGAATTAATGTGGTCCACTAGTTTTGATATTAGCTACCTCTACGGCCAAAACCTGATATTTATTGAGAAAAAATCACCCGATTACAACCATATAGCAATAAGACACGACCTAGAACGCATTTATACTAGCATACTAACATAAGCCGAAGAAACATCAAGAAACATTCCAAAATGATTTGGAAACAAAACGAACCGCCCCAGCCCAGACCCATTCAGACGAATGAGTCGTTCATTCGCACGAAACATTCGTACGAATTCCTTCGTCCAATAGATAGATTCCACAGATTCTTTTTTTCTTCTTTGTCTACCTTCATTGCCTCGTTTCTTCGATGCTTCACCATACGTTGCTTCATTGAATCACTCCTAACAAACTCCATCTTGATTCAATGGCTAGCAACCAGATTCGTTCTTCTCTCTAATATACAAACGGATGTGTCCCACCAGAATCAGAAACGAGCACGCCTTTCCAAATAGTTGCACTTCCAAGAACTGAATAAAGTGCTCCACCCAGAACCAGACTTGAATACATTCACTGAGAAACATGACCGAATGTATTCCGGATGCACAAAACTAGTGCACCATGACATGTGACAGATGTATTTCAGACCAGTTGCCCCAATTACGAGTACCATAAATTTTCATGCCAGATGCACCATGTATGCCTCAGATACGCCAGATCCAGATTCGATGCCAGAAACAAAACCCACGCGGCAAACTGCTCAATGCCAGGAGCTCAGAAAACCCCCTAGGGGCTTAGAGAACTAGATTGCCCTCGGAGGAGCTCCCTCCACCTCGAACCAGATCCCCTGATGATCGTTTGATCTAGGTACACTCCCTCTTCCAGTGACCTTTCTCCTTACATTAGGCACAAACATCTCGTTATAAGATGGATCCTAAAAATCTCTTCTATCCGTTACCTTTCCTCCCTTTACCATGAAATTGTCGGAATCATAATCGTTGTTTCCTGCAGCTTTGTGCCTCAGATTCTTGGTGTGAAGAGCTGATATAACCTCTTATATGGTTAAATTATATTTCCCACCAATGAAAGATTGCACAAAACCCTCGTACGATGGAGGAAAGGAAACCAACGGAATTAAAGTCGCATCATCGTCGCTTATTTTCTCATCACTGTTACGTAGCTCAACCATAATATTGTTTAGAACGTCTAAGTGATCACTAATTTGCGTACCTTCAGACATGCACATACTCAATAATCGCTGCTTCAGCATTGACTTGTTGGTGAGCGACTTCGTCATGTAGAGTCTCTCCAACTTCAACCATAAATAAGCCGTCGTCTCCTTATTTGCGACTCAGGTGATCATGTCGTCCATCTTACACAACATGATTGTTGCGTGCGCCTTCTCCTCTATCTTCAAATACGCCAGGGTAGTTGTATCCATGGTGCCCTTGTTGGACTCCAAGGACACCCATGGATCGTCGGGTTTCAACAGCCCCACCATCTTGATCTGCCACTGAATGAAATTGTTTATTCCACTGAACTTGTCTTGATCTTCATTGAAGAACCTGAAAACATTCCTCTTGAAACCCTAACCCAAAGCTCTGATACCAGTTTGTTATAATCCGGTGTCAAGCAAGAATGATTTAGTTCCAAGAAAAGAACAAGAGACAAGAATTAATGTTGTTCACGGGTATTGATACTAGCAACCTCCACGGCCAACACCGGATATTTATTAAAAGAAATGACCTGATTACAACCACACAACACTAAGCCATGACCCTAACACTTATTTATACTAGCATGCCCACTTAGAGCCGAAGAAAAATCGATAAACAATTCAAAACAGATTTGGAAACAAAACAAACCGCCCCAGCCCAGACTCATTTGTACGAATGAGCTGTTCATTCGCACGAAAAATTCGTTCGTGCGAATGCCTTCGGCCAGTCACACGAATGGACGGATTCCACATATGCTTTGCTTCGTCTATGTCTTCCTCCGCTGCCTCGTTTATTTGATGCTTGCCAGACGTTGCATCATTGAGTCACTCCTAACACTATATTTGGTAACGTGTTCTATTTGGTGCAGTATAAACCTCACATTGCAATATGATTAGACAAGTTATCTAATACCCTCTTGTAGGAGGTTACAAAAAATAGGGCATTGAACACCCACTTTTCACTATTTTATACCGCTAAAAATATATGTCAGACCTATTCAATGAACTATAATAAATACTCGTAATGTAACTAGTCCATTAGTAAACTGTGTGACTATAATCCTGAAAATACAAAACAATCAAAATAAATAAATGCATTATTAGTGTAGTGTTTCAAACAGACTTGACTTTCAATTAAAAGAGGAGGGCTAATATTCTAAAAGTTGTTGCAGAAAGTACACGCATCCATATGTAAGAGCATCCACAGTAGACTGTTCAAATGAAAGTTATTACTAAAATAGCAAATCAATTTGAATAAGTACAGTCTCCAGACTAGCTAAACAAGATACTATTTTAGTCTTCTAATTTCATGCTAGCTAGATGTGGCGAGTCAACACATCTTGGCTACTTTTATTTTTTATTTCTTGTTTTAGTTTTAGATAGTATTTGTACAACACTATTGGAGCAAATCTTTTTTTTTTTTTTTTTTTTTGAGGGAACTACTGGAGCAAATCTACCCTACTAAAATGAATAAGTTGAATTTCCACTAAAATTTAGCCAATTTGTAGATAATACTACTGTAGATGCTCTAAACACAACTAGCATAAATATATTGGCCGTGTTTGGTTTATTGAATTCGAAACCATTGAGTTGTGGAGAATGTATGGTTCAATGGATGACAATGATTACAGTAGATATTCTATCTTTTCATATTAATCACATATTTTCTGTTATCCAGTAACCCGTGATCGAATAAATCAAGTTCCAAACAAAGTCACCATGCATTTCAAATGGTCTATAAATAAACAGAAAACTAGCGTATTCAACCCTGAATAGAAACAATCAAACAGCATAATGGGAAGAGATGGGAAATCAGTGATTGACATTTAACAGGACACAAAATAAAGTCACGTTCTTTATATACAATTATTTGAATTATTGAACAACTCGTGTATCCAACTGCCCTAACATTTTGACTTCTGAATTAATATACCATTTTTTTTCGTCCATATACATTGTAAACCTCTAGCATTCCCTTCTTTTGAGCCAACAGACAACATTCTGTAAGGTTTATTCCAGGTTGGACGAAGATCTTATTTAATAACATTCTTCTTGGTGGTTTGGCGATTTTGTTCGTCCGATCTTCAATCATGCATGTGCATGTTATGTGCACCAACTTTTGGGTTCCTCTTTTTATCTGTGACTTGTGTAGCAAGACATAGGTTGCCCCTTCTGTTTAGTTAATTGGGAATATTATTGCTTGTATGGGGATTTTAGGAAAAGCAGCTTTTAACTTATTTCAGTGAGTCCTAGATGCTGGCAAACTGTAAAGTGGGATACTCTCGACCATATTGGCAAACAAGTACCTAAAGCATCTCCCTCTGTTTCTTACCAGTCTGTCCCTACTCTTTCTTCCCATGACGGCTGGGCTCTGAGATTAAGAGTAGGGACAAAAAGACGAAAATACTCATGCCTTAACAATAATTACCCTCAGGTATCTAACAACACAGCCACCATCAACACCACCCACCATCCACCATCAACATCACCCAGTGCCTCCAACACAGTTTGAGAAAAACACACATAGCCATCCTTCACTCTCTCCTAACTGCAAGACCACCACCGCCATCACTAATAGTTACACCACCAGCCAACACCACAAGCCAACGCCTACAGAAACATTAACAAGATCAAGAGATTAAACTGTATCAGATCTGAAATCAACTTTACATAACATCAGGTCCGAAATTGAAACTTTGTTGGTACTCAATTTTTTTACAGATCCAAAAAGTAGATAACAAAACAGAGAAGAAGAAGAAGAAGAAGAAGAAGAAGATGGAGGAGAAAACAGAGGAGGATAAAGGAAGAAGAAAGCATAAGTAGGGGAGGCAAACAGATCTCGTCGAGGAAAACAGATCTCGTCTTCACCACCGAAAGAGAAGAGGCAAATAGCCCAGTAGCCCCTTTCTGCGAAAAAAGAAGAAAAAGAAGTTGAAGAAGATGAGGAAACAAATCGAAAGAGAGAGAGGGAGAGAAAGTGACATGGGTCGCTGCCGTCTCTAGGGTTTCACGTTTTGGTGGAACTCAAAGCTAGGGTTTCGCAATTCAGGTGGATCAGGCTATCGGGAGGTTAGGTTTCGAGATTCCTCCAAGAACGATGTCTGGTTTGGCAATCAAGATCGATCTGTTCGTGAGAGAGAAGCAGGTACACCCACCATCTGAAGCCCCATGAAGGGGGCTATCCGGGCTTCGTTTGGAGAAATTTAGCGCGCATATCAGTAGGCGTGCAAGGTATCTGGAAAATACAGCACGCATTCGGTACTGGCGCGAATCTGGCGGTTCGCGCGCATCTGGCATTCTGACGATTGATGTTCAGGCGTAATCCGGCTCCTGGCGTGGAGCATCTGGCGTGTGAATTGAATCTTGTTCTGGCTCATGCGTTGCAGGAACTCGTTGGAGTTGGAGCAACGGCATGGAGCATCTGGCGCGTGAGATTTCCGGCACGCGCATCTAATTCTGGTTCTGGCGCGCGTTATGCACGAGTTTGTTCTGGCGTGCAATGACGCGCATTGAGCTTGCATCTGGCGCGATCTGTTTCTTGCAAGCATCTGGCGCATCTGGCATGACAATTTGGGCACTCGTCATTGGTGCATCTGGTCTGAATGACATCTGGCCACTTGTCATGGTGCATATTTCTGGCGCAATTGGGCGCATCAGGAATACATTCGGTCTTGATTTCTCAGTGAATGTATTCGAGTCTGGTTCTGGGAGGAGCACTTGTTTCTGTTTCTGGAAGTGCATCCATATCTGGCGCATTCGTTGCACGAACGCATGATAGTTGGAGCAATGATTTGGCGATTCGGGTTTCGCATACAACTGCGGAACATCTGTTTGGGGAGGCGTGCTCGTTTCAGGTTCTGGGATACGCATCCGATTCAGGTTTGAGGAGAGAAACATCAGGTTCAGGTTTCGGGTTGCTGAGATGATTCAAGTCAAGGTGGAGATTTGTTGAATTTGACTTGTATCAATTTGGTAGTATTTTGGTCAAAGGCGGTGGTGCAACTTTGGAATTAACTCGGCAAAGTTACTTTGCCTTGGAGGAAAAGTAATGTCCTTATTAGTTGAGAATTCCACCGCCATTGTCTATATAAAGGCATGAATGCCTTTTGTGCAATACACACACAGTCAGTAAACACACGGGTAGAGATCTAGCGAGACTTTGTAGTGTGAGTCGGTGGGTGTTATTCGGGTGGCCACGGCGTGCATTGTAATCGGGTTCTCTTCTCAATAAAATATCTTGTTCTGGCCATGGAGTAGCTAGCGGGTTCGTTACGAATTCGTTAGTGAACCACATTAAATATCTGTCTCGTTCTTATTTTGCTTTCGTTGTTCTTGCTCAAATACCCCCAGGTTATAACAGGTCCATATAGTTTGAAATCATAAAAAATTAAAAATCAACTATCAACATATCCATTAAAGCAATTAGAGATCTGGGGCTGGCTTAAGCCCTAAGCAGGCTATCTCTTTTCTCAGGGCACCAAAATTGAAGAGGGCACCAAAGTTTAAAATCTCATGGGTATGTTAATAATGTAGCATGCTAAGTACTTAGTCTGTTTCTTCTGGATTGTCCTACTTTGACTTTTTAACCCGTAACTGGGTCACTTTGACTCTGTAATTTAGATAGCAAAACGATATATTTTTTTGACAATTTTGTTATGGTATTGTAGAGAAAATTTAACTCTAAGAGAGTGAAAAGGTTATAAAATTTGTGTATTAATTTATTGATCAAGTCACTGTGTGAAAGTGATTCAGTGAATAGTGACAAAAAGTAAAGTAAGCGGAAAGAGAAGAAACAGAGGTTGTAGTTATTAGCATATTAATGACAGTCCTTATCTGTTTTAGTCAATACCTAAGATCGTAGTGACTCCCTCGGTTTATCTCGCTCTCTCTCTCCAAACCCCTCCTCAAAAATCCCAATGTGCCCCTCCTTTTTCATGATCTCAACCAGGCAGCTTTGAAGGCTAGTTTTAGTCTCCATAGCCTCAAAGCTCATATCTACTGCACCAATCAGCTCATCAATCGTACCCATCTGACTATGCAAAATTTGTATCGATTTGGAGAATAAAAAATTGGTTGTTGAGCCAGCTAATGAATTCGACTTGGATATCTACCCTCGGTTGACTTTGTATGAACTGATGACCTCAATTGAGGGTAACACATAATTAATCAGAAGTAATCAAAAGCTATAAAAAAAAGGTTGTATATAACTTAAAGTTGAACCTTCATTTGAACCCACTCTCTCTCTCTCTCTCTCTCTCTCTCTCTCTCTCTCTCTCTCTCTCTCTCTCTCTCTCTCTCTCTCTCTCTCTCTCTCACAAATGGCTTCCTAATCTTCTTCATCTTCTTCTTCCATGACCTCCACTGGAGCTTTGTCCTCCGCCCCATCCCTACCGGACTCTGTCACCATCCCCAACCCCATCGTCCCAACCGCCGCTGATCTCATCCACAGTCCACAATTTTCCGGACTTACCATCGGAATGAGCAGGCGAACCATATGAAACAACTCTCTCTCTCTCTCTCTCTCTCTCTCTCTCTCTCTCTCTCTCTCTCTCTCTCTCTCTCTCTCTCTCTCTCTCTCTCTCTCTGTGTGTGTGTGTGTGTGTGTGTGTGTGTGTAAATATTTTAAGGGAATTTGAATCACCCTCGCAGATCTGAGAATTGGACGAGTGCACTCGCTCGGTTTGGATCTGACGAGTAGACTCTCTGAAACCTAACGAGTATGTTATTGAAACACTCTCGGGAACCAGACGAGTGGTCACTAAATTGCTCTTCTAGAACCAGAGGAGCAACTTAGTGAATCACACTCTGGAACCAGACGAGTGCTCATTAACTTGCTCACCAGACGAGTGCTCATTAACTTGCTCTTCTGAAACTAGACGGGAAAGTTAATGAGCACTCGTCTGGTTCAAGAAAGAGTTGTCTTGTTGATTTGGAACAAAGTGAAATCGGACGAGTATTAAATGAAACAGACGAGTTCTATGTTGTATTTAGACGAGTATTTTGGTGAACAGATGAGTGTTAATTGTGGAATCAGGCGAGTGTTGTGGTGATATCAGACGAGTGCCAATGGTGAAATCAGACGAGCATACTTGTGAAGCCAAACGAGCAATCTAAAGCTAACGAGTATAAGTTGTTTTTATTGGGAAAAAAACTAACACTTAGATAAAAGAAAATACTAGGATAATTTAAAATTGAACAACTGAGAAGAAAATGTAACACTAAATCACACTAAAACAATAATTACATTGAAATAGAACACTAAAATATTAATAACTCCTAAAAAATAACAGATAAAAATAACACTCAAACAATGAAATATTATGAAATAACACTTATACAAACAATAACTTAAAATTTTAAATAATAAATAATATTTATGAAAATGTCACACAAGTATTAATGTAGTAATTTTATAAACTTATAGTTTTCTGATAATATTTCAAATTCAGCTAATTTCGATTGCCTCGTTGACGAGCATATTCACTTGTATGGTCATGTTCTACGGGTAAACTTGCTCGTCTAGTTTTAAGCCGAACGAATTTCACTCATACAACTTGCTCGTCTGGTTTAAAACTGGACGAGTGAATATGCTCATCTGCTTTCAAACAATACGAGTGAATATGATCGTCAGGTCTAAACTAGACGAGCAAGTCCACTCGTCTGGTTTTAACCAGAGGAGTATACAAACCTGTCTGCCTATTTCACGGACGAGTATAATTTCCTATTATTTAATCATACTAGACAGTCACAAAACCCAGTATAGAGTAACATTCAACAACATATTCATAAACATATGAACAAGATGAACAAACAAACAACATATGAAGATGAAGATGAACAAACAAAGCTAATATAAAAGATTGTGTGCATGATGTGGTAAAACAAACATTCACATTAGGATTACAGAGGATATACAAAATTACCTATGGTCTTGCAGAACCACTAATAACACTCAAATCACAAAGGATAAACATAATTTTTTTTTAGAGAGAGGACAGAACTGGACCATATGAGAGTGACAAATGAACAAGTTTTGATGGCTTTAATGCGGGTTATTTGGAGACTTTAAGATATATCCAGCAGGAATAGTGAATAGAGGAGAATGGTTGCTGCAAAAAATTAATGTTTTGCAGAGAGAGATAGCAACTTACGTGTGCATGTGGATAGTGAATTTTATACTATTTAAAAAAATGGGGACCACTGGCTAACTAACAACCTTTGTAATTGTTGTTTTAAATTGGGGGTATAGTGCAAAGACTGTATTCAACCTAGTGCATTTCACCAAATCCATTTCACATAATGACAATCAGCAAAATAGTGTGTTGAAGAACATCAAATCATTGATGCTAGTGGCTGGAGACTTAACTAGTTGATTAATCAAACAAATATTGAACCCATAACTTGTTGCAGCATATAAATTCACATTATCATTGGCTATGTGTAGCGCATTGTCCTGTTGGATTGATATTTTATGTGATGAAACACTGTGCCACTTCTCATTAATTGTTGGAATGATTTGCTTGACTAGCATGTTCTTCCGTACCTCCCTATTAACTGAAGGGATATGTTTGGTCTCTAACCCCTAGGTCTATTCTTAGAACCCTTTTGTGATTCAATGTCATCTAAAATGGCCAAATGCCTATTTTTCCATCAAATAGCACTTCAACTCCTTCCCCAAAAATTGGTCTTGCAACTGCAAACATGGACATTATATTTGGTATGAAATGTTTTGACTGGCATATGGTGCTTCTTCATTAGGAAGTAGGATATACTTCTCATTAATTTTTGGAATGTGGAACCACTTCTCATCTATATCCGCAACTGTACGCATATCTTTGAATTGGATCCTTTTTGTTGCTAATTCAAGAGCTTTGAGACTGCATTTCGGCTTTGAAATCTTATGTGCTTCAGTGAAGCTGGAGGTACATGATCCCCTTCCTCAAAAATCTATATTGCCTCCACCTCCAAATGCTGGAAGTGCTTACCCCGTAAGATATTGCATTGATTTAGTTTATCATGTTAGTTATGTAAACAATATTGATGTTATAAGTTGCTAAAGGCTCTCTTCTTATTTGGTTCAAACTTAATAAATTTTGCATTTCTTGTAACATAACTATTCATTTCATGTGCTTCTTATTTGGTTGATCATGTTAGTTATGTAAAAAATACTCGTGTTTTGCTAAAGCCTCTCTTCTTATTTGGTTGAATCCTAATGAATGCTGCATTTCTTATAACATAACATATTCATGTTATGCACTTCTTTGGTTGATCTTGCTAGTTATGTGAACAAATAGTCATGGTATATGTTGCTAAACCTCTCTTCTTCTCTAGTTGAAACTTCATGAATGTTGCATTTCTTGTAACATAACCTCTTCATGTTATGTCCTTCTTATTTGGTTTATCTTGTTATTTATGTGAACAATATTCATGTTAGTTACATTCTTGTTATATGATGTGAATGCCTAAATTTATGAAGCTTGTCCAACTTATTGTTACATTCATGTTTTTGTCCTTATTGTTAATCTATCTGATCACGTTAGTAACTCATGCTTCTATTGCTATTTATCTGATTATATCTGATGTAATATAAGGGGATTGATTATGTTGAATTCTGGAGGGAATGTATGTTAGTGATTCTATTTTATCATGGTAGTTATCATGTGTACTATCTTCATGAAAAACTCACTGTTGTTTATCTGCTATATACTCTTTCTTATTTTTCGTAACATTCTATCTTTCGTTCTTTATGTGTTCTTTATGAGTTCAAATTGAAGAACTCTTGTTATGTGGTGTAAAAGTATTTGTAATCTGCTGTAATATAAGGGGATTAATTATGCTGAATTTTTGTCTCCTTATTTTAAATATTTTGAGCTTAATTGATGTTAAATTTTTTGAGGGAGATCATGTTAGTGATTCTGTTTGATCATGGTGGGTTATGTGTACTATCTTCACTTTGATTTTGCTAAAATGAATTGTGCAATTGGTAGTTCACTTAGAATTTCTAAATGCAATAGCTGGTACGTTTTCTGAACAACATGGTTGTTTGGCTTTTGAGGTAGATAACATTAGTTGTTGCTTCCCAAACCATTACTTGTTGCAACTCAATGTTTGTACAAATATTTGGCGCTTAAATGATTATACATTTCGACGAAGGAGATCTACCTTTTTTTTAGAGGAGAGGGAGATGTACTAGGTTGAAGTAGGCATTAAAATTGTAGCTCATGGTATATTTCCCTCAAAACTCGCTGATGAAAAGTTTGTCTTTCTGAGAGTTGTAAATTAAACATTAATTCGTTGTCACATACATGAATCTGTGGATGAATATCTGCAGGTTGCCTAATTGTGTGACGATTCTCGGATAGAATATCGCGAAATCAGTCAATGTCTAGCTTGGACTTAGTTTTTCAGTCAATATCGCGAAATCAGTAAAATGCCCCATTTGCTCGCACCCTAGTTAACCCTCTCTCTCTCTCTCTCTCTGCATAACCATCTATGTAATGTTCTGAAACAAAAAGTAGAAGAGGAGCAAGCTGGAGTTGCTGCTGATAAAGTTGTTGCTACTGCTACAGTCGCTGCTTTATTACTTCTATCTTTCTTCTTTTTCTACATTTTCTATCTTTTGTTCTTCATACAATGTCTTGCGGTGTAAAGATGTTTGTAATCTGCTGCTATATAAGCGGATTGATTAGACCCCATTTTTTACTCATCATTTTAAATTTTTCGAGCTTAATTGCTGTTACATTTTTGAAGGGAGATACAAATTCCACTATATGGACCGCTCATTTTGTGTCTAGATAGTTGTTAACTTGTCTTTTCAAACTGTTTTCAGGAACAGAGTTATAAATGGCACGGGTATCAAACACATATGCCATTTTTCTCTAAGCTAATACAGAAGAAACAAGGGTAATAGCACCGAAGATGCTGCAAATTTCATACCTTGCAAGTTTGGCAGATTTAACCCCAAACTACCCTGAAACCAAGAAAAGACTGGTTGCTGTTTCAGCTCAATTTTTTACAGAAACAAAACCCGGAAAGGATATCATCGTACAAGATATAAGGAGATGAAAGTACATGGTCAAGAAAAATAAATTAATTGCTACCATGGTTTGAAATCACATACTCGTCCTATCTTTATCCTTTTTACAATTTAACTGAAATACCTGTACCCACACTCATCAACAAACATCATATGATACCACCCCACAGCTATTCCAGAAACAACGGCAACTTGCTGAAACGGAACAGCTAGTCTTTTGACACCGTCAAGGACGAACCATTCCGAGCCTTTATAGCAAAGGACAATTGTAACACTCCTAAAGTTGATCAAGTGATGTTGAACTACCTAACATAGCTTAAACTGATATTGGTCAGGATTGCTGACACTCAAGTTTATGTTCGTGGAGGATAAAGTTCCCACAGGGCCACAGTGGTATCTTCAGATGACGATGCCATTAGTCTACAATCAGGTGAGAATGTTACCGCATTGCACTGCAAAAAAGAAGAAGACGAACATGATCAAATTTCCCCTCTGTCCGATTTAATTAGTCCACTAAAGTTGCATACTTCACTCTTACTTCTCTTCATATCCTCTTTTAAATTCTTACTTTTTCACTTCCCAATATAAGTACAACATAAACCAAAACGGACCCAAAGGACAATATAGTAAATCCTAAAAAGTCAAAAGCATCTCCTCAATCCATGTACAAACCAATGTGAACATCTATTGACAGTGGGAGTATTATACAGTGAATGGGAATAGAAGAAAAATAGTACTACCAAAGTTCAGTTAGTGAAGTTCAGAGTAATTTAAACCATTGTCACCAAACTCACTGCTCACCGATATGTTAAACTCCAAAACCTACTTCAAATCCTGAATTTGATAATGGTGCAGTCCGATGACCTTTGTTTAGCTTCCTTGGGACAAGCTCTTTTCTGTAAAAGCATCCCTAAACTGGCTTCGGCCTACTGTCCATGGAAAGGGGGATTCAGCATCCTCCTTGCTGTCTAAACTTTGCACCATCCATAGATGTCTATCTCAAAGATTGCATCCTGAATTCCCGCTTTGTTGTCTGCCAATAGAATAACTGAATGTAAGGCCGTCTTTACCCTTCCATGAACAGATCCGCACATGAAACATAAGGAAACTCGTTTTTAGCAGTTTGCCCTTATGATCTCAGATGCCTGTTCCTGAGAAGCTCAGCTACTTTTCTCCCGTATATGCCAAGTCACTGTTTATCTGAGTCTGGCCTTTGTTGGGAAGATATTGCCACCCTTCATCTCGTTCTTCTACCCGAACTACACATCTAGCACCTCATGGTGGTGGTTCTCCTTGTACCTCCACACCCGTTGCGGAAGAGGAATCTTCTGTCAGAAAATCCACCAACTCCTACTGAATAAAACTGCCCATAAGAAATTTCATATCGATTAAGTGCCTGGTTACTTCCATAACCGTACTTTAATAACTAATTACAACTGTTCGTTAGCCATGTATCGAACTTGCTACCATCCACACACTTGTGGTCAAAGGAAGTCATCACTCTGTCCTAATTAGTTCTTCGATGGGCACATAACTACGAGACACATGTGAGTATCACTACTCTTCCAGCACCATAAACCCTCTCTAAACTTAGGACGTCCCAGCATGAATGAAGGAAATAGATGGATCTTAACAATTGAGCCCTACAGAGCATCTGGTCCCATGAGAAATCTACTATCTTGAGTAGCTAGTAAGGCGAAATACCATCTTTCAAGATCTCTGAAAGCTCATGCTTTCATCAATGACCCCCCCCCCCCCCCCCCCCCCCCATCAGGCCTATAATGCGCTGGACAACTTTAGATTTAGATAATGCAAAATACTATGATTGGGTTGATTAGAGCCATTTTCCCAATACTCTTGTAACATTTGATTTCTATGTCAGTACCTTTTTTCTGCATCTCAACAGAGACAATGTAAGAGTATGTAAGCCTTCTAGAAGGAATACACCACCCATGTCCTCTTTCACCTTACTTTCTCGTGTTGTGCACTGAAGGACACACATAATTTAATAATGCGCTAGAAGCTAAATCAACAATCAAACCTTTGCCAGAAGTAGCCATTCACCTCTTGTGGAAGATTCATTATCACTTACTCAGGCAATAAAAAGAGACGTTATTACAATTGCAACAATTCTAAATCTTTGCGAGATGTCTCAGTCAGTTGGTAAATGAATTGAATTTTGTAAAGAAAAGGTGAAGCAGAGTATATCCAAAATAATAGTTATACATCCATCAAGCAGTATATTTGGGGTTGTTTAAGGCATGCCTCTGATCACCGGAAAGTTAAAAACTGATATCTTCAATTTCGTGAAATGTGGAGCAGAGATGAAAATTTCAGGAGAGAACCAAAAGCTTTTGAATGTTGCAGTACAAGTCTTACGAAAAATTACGGAAAAACTTCTGATTGCTGCATTAAGTTTTAAAATCTGTCGTTTTGGCACTAACAATTGTTCAGCAGGGGCAGTAAGGACAGGTGATGGACAATTAATCGGCTTAACTGGGCTTTCCTGAGTAATACCAAGAATAAATGGACTGGGATAAGATTTGGTAACATATATAGGTCTTATTGCCAAACAAGGCTGGAGACTAGTTTCTAGTCCGCCTACACTAACTACATGTCCCCCCAAAGAGGAGATTTCCACATCGATCATTTGAAGGCTAAAAATGGAGATGAGGCAACAAGATGGAACTATCCATGGTAACCAGAAAACCCAGGTTTCAACATGTCTCAAGGTTATTTCAATAAGCTATCCAAGTCAGAGACTCTAACCTTTAATGGTCTCAGATAATAAATAGCAGTACAGAAACTAAAAGCAAGGAGCGAATTAAAAGCATGTTCATTGGCGAGATGCTAAAGCAATTTATCCACGCTGTTCTGAAAAACAATCACCAAATATGAAAAGAATATCCTGAATTCTGTTAATCATTAAACCTGAAATTCCTATCAGCCAGGCAGTAGCAGGCATATTTGGGGTATAGAAGCCAAAGATAAAGTCAACGCTTTGAATGGAAGTCTTCAACAAATTGCTCTGTCGAAGGAACTTGAGAGTTAAAAATGTTTCCACGGTGTGGACATGAGAAGAAAGTTTAAAACATCTCTAGCTTAAGTGCTTGCGGGGGAGTATTATAGGATTAATCACTCCTACAGATGAAATGATGAGATGCTTCTAGATCTGTAGTTAGACTGGTCAAAATGCTGATACTTCAGAGAAAAAAAAATGTAATTGTTGGGTCTTACAACATCAACTAAAGTGTGCGATTCAGAAGGACTATAGTGCCTGGATGTGTCAAGAGAAGTCCGTGCACTATACATCATGGAGACCAGAAAATTATACAGTAAAATGGCTACAACATGTCCTTGCTGCTGAATATATCTAGTGTAAAGTTGAGGGAGCCTTATTAGTGAAGATAAATGCCACTGAATCTGCAGATGGCAGGTTTCCAGAAACTAAACATGGATGAAGCATTTGTGAAAACCGTCGGAAAAGATAGATCGTGAATGAAGTAGGAAGAACCATGTCAGATTCCTAGGGGGGTTAAGGCAAAAGAATCTTGAAAAAAATCTCCATTAGTGAAAGAAAAGTAACGAACTGTTTGAATATATTAAAATTTACTTACATTTGAATTGATTCAAGTAGAAGTGATTCACAGGTGCTGGTTCTTGCAATGAATTGGGGCAAGACAATAGCTTCACTTGAGATGCAATTGGTGGTTGAGAATGTAAAAACAAAGATACATCTTTTTAGCTGTGTTGCATGGGTGCTTCCGGGTGCTTTTTGTGGCTGCTAGGGTGCTTCGTGGGTGCTTTGCAGGTGCTTTGTGAATAAGGCAGGGTCATTTTGAAATTTTTAGTTGAGAGGTCTTCTAAAACACAACTACGTTTACTAAATAACGTGCATCTATCTGAACATTTCTAACTCTTAGATTCTTGTCTCTCCACAGCTAAGTACAAGGACAGGAAGAGACTGTCTTGTTGATATAACCATATAGTGTATCTTTAAATCTGTGAATGAATTTCTGTTTGATTATAATTTTGATTCCTATTTTGTTGTTTTATATTAGTACAATGGTATCCCAAATAATATAAAATAAAAATAAAGTCGCCGCATCCCCCCTCTCCCCCCCCCCCCCCCAACCCCCACCCGTACCCTTGATTTTTTGGAATTTACCTCACCCGTACTACATGGCTTTTTAGGAATGAAACCTTCACAGTTTATAAAGTGTGGTGGTAATAAGGTGGTTGATTGCATGTCCTATAGATCCCTTGCTCGTGGAGCCGTGAAGGAACTATTCCACCTCATTTCTTTTGGTTCCTGATTATTAATCGTATCATGTCAAGAGGCTTCAGATTTTTTTTATATACGAATCCCAATGTATCTGTTGGCAGAAGTGGAGTTATTTTGACGAGACAAATATATTAAAGTATTGGTAAGCAATATTCAATTTTCATTAAGATCAACAAACGCAAAAATAGGGACTTCAGTCATTTTGGAAGGTACAGAAGTTGGTTGAACATTCACATCACAGACGAGCACTGGATCAGATTGGAACGATCTGTTTATGTATTACAAGACCATTCGTGACTGGTGGGACCACCTATTTTGCGGTCCCTGCTCAGGTACCACAATTTTATTTTCAAGTAGCCCCCACCAGCGCCGCACACCAGTACAAGACACCTTCCCGAGAAGAAAAAAAAGTGGAACTTTAAGGTTATATGTTCTCGTGTGTGATCTACTACTATAATTGATTAAATCATAAACTGGGGGATAAATGATATTAAATGTGGGCTTGGGGTTCATTTCTAGATTACAATGGGATGGAGCAAACCCTGTCAATAGTTCAGCAGCAAAGATACTAGTTCCAGTAATATGAAGACTGGATGGCTGAGTACTCTCATTCTCAGGCAATGCTAATTGACATATTTACTTCTATGTAAATAATACAAAATACCATTCTACCGAAGTCTTACAGACTTAAACTAGGCGATTCCCTTCTAGCATGCAAACAAATTATTCCAAAAACTAAGTGCCATGAAACATATTGAACAAGTAAAGCTTATGTTATGTTTTACAAAATGATAAAAGATAGGCTATATAGTGCAATAATTGGAAGACGATAGAATATTTACCGTCGCATTATGATATTTCAATATTGCCAAAGCACTTCCTTTCCGATAATTATATACCCTTACTCTGCAAACAAATCATGGAAATTCAAACTCACAAGACAAACATGAACATTCAAGAAATATACACTCATGGGAAAATAGAGAATTTAACCATGAGTTTATAGAGCAGCAGAACAAAATGAGAAGTGCAAGCTTCTGAAGGTTCAAATTGCATGGATGATACAAAAACAAGAGTATTGTGTTAGTATAAACTAGCCACCAACTGACATTTTGTGTTTTATTTACTCCCTTGGTTTTTTAAGAGTCAAGACAGTTGTTGAGACAGGCTAACGTGTGATGCGGGCCACCACCACCTCAGCCTTCCAGTCAAGATAAATATTTATGACGTAGAGAGATGCAACTTACTGTAACTTGAAGCAGGCCAACATTGCATACAAATATTATGACCCACTAGCTGGTTGTCCTTGCAATCAATTTTTTTCATCAACGAGAAGGGGTCGAGGGGTGAAACAAAAGAAGGCCAGCCTTTTACTTGAAAGAACGGCTAGATAAGATAATCCAAGGAATTTCTTCAATAACAGAAATAGGTAATAGAAATATGTTTTCCTTCCATATTTCTACTACTAGGCTGCTCCTGCTCTTTGGCTGTTGCTCTAACATGAGAAGAAAAATAAGAACTGTGCTTCCACAATCTTTCTCTCTAGAATTGACAACACTCACTTAGCTGGCTAACAAAATCAGCTTCAAAGATTATGAAATGCATCGATAGAATATGATTGGAGTATAGAATCATCTAGTCGATACTGAAACTTTCAATCAAACAGACATAGGATAGGACGGAAGTCTCTATGTCATAAATCTTATCTCCAGAGTGCAAATTAGGGCAAGTTGCACAACTCCAGCTCAAATCTGAGTCTCACTTCACTCTACTTTCTGTCCTGATTATTGGCATTTCATCAATCAAGATATGGTGCGGATGAATACTACTAGTAACAAATACTTTTTGATATGTTACCACATGGCCTTTACTAAATCCGAACGAGGAAAGATGATTCCCCTACCGTGAGACTTGGAAAAGCCTCTATTATGCACGTTGCAGAATCTTTATAGTCTTGTTTCAACGTACTCGCGACTAGGGATGGCAGTTCGGGTTGAAATAATCGGGGTCCGCCCTAACCCGACCCGTCCGGATATGAATCGGGCATGTTGAAAAACGGGCTCGGGCGGCTTCAGATATGGGTGTGTCAAAAACTTGTTCGGGTGTGGTACCCCAGCAGTACCCGATTCTTACCCAAATAAAGCAGAGGTACAGCTTTGTGCAATTAGGCATCTTTCAAATTATTTAACGTCTCACTCTCCCGATTACAAGCCGTGTCGGGTTTATGTGAAACCCCAATCCCACTCTATATTCATCCCTACTCGTGATAGTACAAACTGTTCGGTTCAAGAAAAGAAAGCTTGGAGAGGCCAGAGAGAGGTATTCAGTATTTAAGACAGTTTACACAGTAATTTTCAGGTACTTCTTCCGTTAAGCGAGATGATGACATAGTGAAGTCCATTTCCTTATATGTATAACAGCAGATGCTGGGGGAACCTTGGAGCCTGATGTTTGGCAACCTAGTACATATTTTCTCAAAGGGGTTCGGGAGCAGCTCCCTCAATATATTTAATCCGTTTTGGCAATGTCAGATTAATGCTTACAATTAAATTGTATCGGCTTGGTTGAATAGGAAGATTTCTATTAGATTATTCAAGGGTCTTTTTAGCATGGACGGATGCCCCGCCTTCTGACTATTTGCTGGGTGCTAGGACATAATTTATTAGAAAAGGCGTTAAAAGAAGTCTCAATTTTGAAAAGCAAATGAGAATATCATTTTCCCAAATAAATGAAACTGTACCAAAAAGTTGGAAGAATAGAAAGAGAACCACAAGGGGGCAGAGAGCCGGCCCATCATATCAATTGAACATAGAGAAATCTGTTGAATGTTTACTTTGACCCACTAATGGATTGGTTACATGTGGTATTTTGTTCTTCCATTTTAGAGAGAACAATCTCAGCCAAAGCATCAGCTGAGATTGTTTGTATGTGACCGGCCCAACGGCTCAACGTTTTTGGAAAATTCACATTAATTCACTGTTTCAGTAAATCGAACCTTCCACCACATTTCTGTGGCTTGCAGGTAAACCGCTGAACCAGCAATTATTTTGCTTTCAAAGTGCAAACGAAATGATATATACCTACTAATTTCTTACTTTCTTGGAGATAATATTACTAAACTATTTTCATTTTAGCACGTCTGTTAATTTAATCAATCGTCACTTCTTCTTTTTTAGAGGGAATCAATCATCACTTCTTAAAGACGAGTATATATTTCATTTTTCAAGTAAATATGTTATTTCTTAATAAATTCTTTAAAATATTTTGAATCTACATTAAATAGAAAAAAAAAAAAGTCTAGTAATTAAATGTTGGTGGGGTTCATATATTGCTTGATGCTTCAGTAACATTTTGTGCTGCTTTTTGTTTCTCCTACTCACTAAAATTTGTTGTTGTGTATGTGATCAATACGTGGGTTATTCAAGATTTTAGGTTAATTTTTATTTATGTTTATTACATATTTATATAAAGATATTTAGCAACTTACGTGGGAGTGAGTAGCAACTCAAGTGGCAGTGAGTAGTGACCCAACAGGAGAGAAGATGCACGTTCATTCTGATGGTGTGGGTCGCGACACGAGAGACGAGACAGCCAGTCGCGACTCAAGGTTACTGCATACGTGAGTTGTATTGAGGGCAATCATGAACTTTTGCACTTGACTCTAGTACTCCTATAAGTACTCGGCTATAAGCTTGACTCTTTGTACTTTGCTCTCGCGGGCCACAATGGAGAGGGCATATACAAGCGTTAAAATAGGCTTATTAGTTATACTTTAGGCTGTTGTTAATGAAGCAGATCACAATGAGATTTGTTTCTGAATCTGGGAGTTCGAGTTGAGTTTATCAAACAAGGTGCGTAATCTGTTATAGTGATCGTATTACTGTGTCATACTGTGTTTTGACATACTATGTTTTCTTACAGCTTCATGTTTTAGTAGTTCGTTATAGAGATTGTATCACTATATCTTACTATGTTTCCACTTTCCACTGTGGTAAGGAAAAACCTGCGTCAAGAGTATTGGCTGGAACTCTAAATGGTCTCCTATTGTCACATCGATTATGAAAGGGAATCTTCTTTTGAATTGTGTTTAGAAGAGGGCCCGCACTCTTCTATGAGGTGCCTGTTTGGATGATATGGATATTGAGATTAAATTTTATTCTAGAATCTGGACTTTAGGGTTCAATCCATAGTTTTAAAAACCAAACCAGACGTTGAACCAGTGAGGTACTGATTTACGGTTCAATTGGTTAGACTGCATGTGTTTTGTAACTTATAGTGTAAGCACGCGACTCAAGTCCGCGACCCAACAGTACAGAAGATGTAGCTACTATCATATAACTACCCAAGGACAAGAACTATTCACAACTTCAGAATGTAGTAAGAGAACAGCTTAGGTGCAAAAACATATGTTTGTTTACTTTCCGAACATCACATTCACCCTCGTGAAAGTTGACATGATAAATGAATGTACTACAAGTCACAAGTCGTTCAGTTACCTGATTATTCAAATCTCTGTAGAAGGAAAAAAATCCCCCTGGACTCTAAACAAGAAAATCATTGATTGTGGGTGTTTTTTTCTTGTTGGGGAAGCTAAATAAAGTCGGGAACATTCTGCCAATAGAAATGACATCACTCATTACACCACTTAAGAGCCAGAGGACTCCCGATTCCCTTCAAAACATTACAACCATAAGGTCATATTAGCTCCAACCACCACCCCTATCCTCTCCAAATTTAGAGGAAAACACTTCATCCTCAATAATCTCCCCCTTCAGATACAAACCTCCGTAAGCATCTATCATGGAATTTTTGTTTCAATTTATGTGTTCTTCAATTGGGGGAAAAATGAGTAGAGATATCAATTCTGCCGAAATTTCAACCGTCTTTTGTAAAATTCATTACATCAAAGTCATCTGTGGCTTATCGTGACTACAGAAGATTACGCAAGTTAATACCAGATTTGGAATTTATTTCATTTACTAGTTCATAAACCCCAGGGAAGAATGTCAGGATTCTTTTGTTCGCAGCTGTGTAACTGGAAGAGATTATTAACAATCTATGCACAACTTCAACAGTCCATCATGGATTAATCGTATCAAACAGGTATAAGCTAAAGACCTTTGAAGAACTGCTAATAACTTCGAAAATATCTCAAGCATCAATAGTCTAGACTAGAAAACAAGTTTCATAGAAGCTAAGTCGAAATAACATTTATTCACAACTACAGTTAAAGAAGAAAAGAAATAGGAAATACGAACCGGTGATCCCAGGAAGCAGTTGCAGCAATTTTACCATCTTGTCGAATTGATGTCCCCGACGTTCCAGGTCGCTCTAAATTAATTTCTTTCTTAACCACACAAGAACCCTATGAAACAACAAAATACAGTAAGGTGTTTAAATAATAAATCCGAAATAGTAAGCATGTATCCTTCTTCTGAAAAGAAATAACTAAACAGATGGATAAGTAGAAACAAGGATGATTTTTGTGAAAAATCAGTGAATATCATTGAACTTACATTCTCAAATCGAGCTCCTCCAGCATCAGTTACTTAATTCCAAATTCCATAAGGTGTAAGCCATGAATTTATACTCTACCTCTACACGAATATATATGCGGTTACCAGAGTGACTTCTTGTGTTCCATGATATTACTTTATTCCTCTATATGGATTTATATTGAAAGGTAAACCAGCGTAATCTACACCCCAACTCCAATTCTTACCGTAGTCCATGTACCTGAACCGGAATACTTTTGAAAAGCATAGGATACTTAAGTCAAATTACTTGTTTGTAAAGCTCCAGTTGCTGAAGACAGAGCCTAAAACGTTAGGTTGAGGAAACGTCGTCTATATTTCTCTACAACGTTTAAGAACCCCCCACCCCCCCCCCACCCCCCCAAAACCACCCCTTGAGTTCCATAAATGAGTCATCCTGTCTCGACTCAATATCCTGAACTGACCTTACAAGTGGAAGTTATAATTCCTATTTACATGTGTCATGCTGCATCAAGCTAATACCCAGGAGATACTTATCCAAAAACATGGTCAAGAAGTTATTCTGGGAAATGGTTTCATACCCCAGTTGCTACAAACTACCCTTATAAACAACATAGTACTGCAACCAGTAGCAACATGTGGACAAAGCATAGAGCGATTGACATGACATCCTAAAAGTGCAAAGTCAAAATACTGACTCGACCAAACTAAACGCCAACTCTAATAGGAGTTATTTTAAGAAACCATACCCATTTCCCCATAGTAACGTCAGCATGCCTCTCCAGTCTCCATATCTGCCTCCTTGTGCAAGTTATCACAAAAAAGAAAAAAACATCTTTGAAACAAACTGATGTGGTGTGAACTCTAACAACCAGAGAAAAGTAATCTCGAGCAGACTGGAGAATTCATCTGAATAACTGATACCTTTTATCAGCCCTCAACTGATCAAGTTCTACCACAAAAACAGTCTAAATGACGAACATCCACTTATAACTAACAGCTACAAGCCTATAAGGTGGAAAAGCAAATAAGCTTGATATAAAATCCATCAAACAAAGATTGATTGCTTCAAACACCTAGGAGGAAACATACAGCATATACAGCCAAAAGAAATATATGATGGAAACCAAAGCTCTTAACAGATAAGGCCTAAGATGATTGTTATAACAGTACCTACCCTTCAGGTCCTGGGCCGGTTCCGGTCCTTCCCCTTGTCTGGGCGGGCAGTTCCCAAATCCAGGAACCAGCCCGGACCACTACATGTGCAGGCTAGGGCCGGTTCAGGACCACTGTGGTCCCGGAACAGTTCACCCTTGAAGCGGGCCAGTCCAGGCCGGCGGACCTACAGCTCATTTGACAGCACTAGTGACACGAATGTCACAAATACTGCTATCACTGGGAAGACAATGAAACTGAAAAGTGTTGCTATTGCAAGCCTAAGGTGGTAGCTCCGGCCTCCTCCCTGACCCCCACTGCTGCTCCCTCCTTTCTCCTCCATTTCAAGAACTGGGTAACTAAATCAATAGACCCGGAGAGGCTGAAAGCACAACTCCGAAACTACATTTATAGATATCCACTGTCTCCATATGTTGATGACTAGCATCTGTGTGATATCTAAAAAAGAAGGTAAGGCCACATTAATACTCATTTACCCGCTTAACATCCTAGCTCTGGTTCATCTCATAATCCTGAACTAATAAAAAAATCCTGAACATTATTTGGACATGGTTCCTACTAGAGAATATATTTAGCGTAAGAGTTGGCCCAAGTGCAGACCTCGCCCCATCATTTTATGAAGGGAATTCAATAAGATGATTCCATATACCTTGTCCTGTAAAGGAAATTTTCATGTTAAGAGTAAATTTACCATTAATATAATAATACGCCACATAAGTTCCAACAACAAAATCTAGTAACATGACAGAAACAACTCGAAAACAGACAAACAGGCAATAATACAGAGTATCCTATTCTTTTAGTATTACCTGAACTCAAGATGCCTAGGTCAAGATCAAAGAAAAACCAGGGGCGCTAGACACAGTAGTGAGGTCACGTCAAAGTAGAGGCGGCACGTGCCAGTCCTTAAATTTCTGCTAACTACAACCATGGACACAGTTCTAAAAATTGAATTTAGCTATGCCCTGAATACATTACAACGCCATCTCAAATTAATTGTAGATGAGGCAAAGGTCATTATGTTACCTTCAGAGAATCCATAAAAAACTGTTTTCCCAAGGTCTCTAAAGTTCGAAGAAAGTAACATAATGTCCCTCAGCAAACAAGTCCATAAGCAACAGAACATTCACTCTGCTCCCAAGTCTCCAACCCTCTAGTGTGACTTTTGAGCATAACAAGATTTTATGAGGTCAGGTCAGTTTAGCATCTATCAAGGGCTTGGAATTGGCGAACACCATGTCAAAGAGGGTATAACAGATAAAGCATATCTGTTAGCTATTTCTACATTTCGCTTATTACAAATTCTGCTGGTGCAGATTAACAATCTTTGTCAGATCACATATTTCGGAGATACAACTGAACGTCTACTATAGATTGGGCTGAAAGTTTCTCAGATCTACAGTAGGGTTTTGCAATTTGAGAACGTGAAGTTTTGCTTGAGCATATAAGATATTCCTAGAATCAAAAAATTATTTGATCTATAAGTTGAGATCTATGATTTAACAGAATTGCCAAATCTAGCTAATGCCGTTGCTCCAAATGCTATTTCTATGTATCAGTTCAGGGTCTAAAATTAGCAAGATTGAATACTTGTACACAGCTTTCATGAGATTCATTTGTAGTTGTGTGATATTTAGACTTATTCCTAATTCTTAATTTTCATAACGTTCAGTGGAGCTTACTGGCAATATTTTGTTGAGTACCTTGTTTTCTTGGGATGAAGGGAGAGCTTCGTTGTATAACAGGATATTAATTCATGGGTGAATCTGATAGTTGAGTAATTTACTTAGTTAAACAAGTCACTGAGAAGAAGAAGAAGCCCAGAACAGAAGTGACTGTTCCAATAGGAACTCTACTAGGTTGCTCATCTAACCAAAGCAAATAACAAATGCCGACGACCAATCAAATGCCCTAGGAAGCACAAGTGCTCCGGCGAGGTCGCGCACCCGCACCGGGGTGCTTTGTGGGTGCGACAGGGTCATTTTGAAAGTTTTAGTTTACATGTCTTCTAAAACAGAACTACAATTTAACCAAAAGAACGGGCATCTTTTTGACTTGTGAACATGTGATGTTTATTATATATGTAAAATTTATGTGTTTGCTTTATACATGACTTGGACTATTAATGTATTTATTTTCGTTTTTGCATGTAAATGAATATCTCACAATCAATACAATTTACATACACATGGGAAAATTCGCCACACCCGCACCCCATTTTTTGGAAACTTGCCGCACCCGCACCTCAGAACT
Source organism: Linanthus parryae (assembly GCA_023055425.1). Classification (NCBI taxonomy): domain Eukaryota; kingdom Viridiplantae; phylum Streptophyta; class Magnoliopsida; order Ericales; family Polemoniaceae; genus Linanthus; species Linanthus parryae. The sequence goes on along the minus strand of JALGPY010000006.1, from coordinate 88,119,243 downwards.
CACCCGCACTCATGCTTCTTAGCAAATTCCACCATCAAATGGACACCTTCCGCTTATTCATCCACAAGCTTCCCTTCATTCTGGGTTCTAGTCAATGACTAGCTAAGTGGGAATGTGCACCTTCCTTTCATTCAAGGTGTCCCTTCACTTTGGGCTCTAATCAATTAACAGTGATGTGCTAACGGTGTTGCCTACCTAGTTACACCCCTGCCTTCGAAGCCGTGCCGCATACAACTTGCATTTCAATACAAGTTTTATGATGTTGACTTTTGAGTCATACTGGATATTGATACTCAAACTGATTGACATTGAAGGTTTCCATAATAGAAAAGCAGGACGGGGCAAGGTAGCTGAAATTGGGCCGCCCTCCTAGCCAATCCTCCATCACTGGCTGGAGATGGACAACTGAACTTAACAAACCACATATCGTGGGAGAAGTTTCCTGGTATAGACAACCGGCTCACAAGAACTTTGATATGGGCAATGCCAATGGCACTGATGCCGTAAGTAGTCAATGGCAAGAGGGTAGCTAGAGTTCTCTGAGGTTAAGCAGTGAAATAGGATGCTTTCTAATAATGGTTAGTGTTGCCGGACTTGGATAGAAATGACAGTTTACAGGTGTTGGATCTCAGTGGATATGTCTTATAAGTTATCTTAAATGCTCTGACACGATAATAATATAATAGTTAATTCCTTTCTTTCTACAGAGTGACGTCTAACTTACTATACATAATGCTATCTATTATACAGGTTAATGTAACTAATTTTAAACCCGTACAACAGTTTTCTGACTCTGCATTGAAACATTTGAAAATGATGAATGTGCAATCCTTCTCCAACATGTACTAATTTCCAATAAAAACATGTTAAAACCCACATTGTAGACATGCATTTCCTGGTTACACAGCAGAGCCTAAGAATTTCCTTTAATAAGATTAAAAGCTTAACTAACATGTATTAGAAAAGAAATTAGGATGTCCACAAGTGGGATGTGACAAATACAGTATGATTGTACAGGCTCAAATTTCAAAGTGAATAAAATAGCGCATAAATAAACCAGCCACCGATCAAAAAATATCTTTGAAACGCAAGCACAGGAGTGAACTTATGTCAGTGTTTGGACTAGTCATACGATCTTGACCAACTCCACCGAGAGGTTTGAGCAGAAACATTAACATACCGTGGAGTGAGCCAGATTAAAGATCACAACTTTTTCATCCGCAGCTCCAGATATGCCGCCGGAGCATGATCCATCGACAGATAGACTTAAAACTGTACGAGAGAACACATTTTTACAAAACTGTAATAAGGCAATACTTTAAGAATTACGAATACATGCTTCAGGCACCTGGCTCCGAATGAAACTTAATGGTGCTCAAGGGAACCTCCGGATTCCTCAAATCCCACCACAACATTGTACCATCCTCGTATCTGTATCACCAAGGGAACATGTCGAGCGAGACAGTTACTCCAATATGGAGGACACAAGAAGACATAAAAACAGTTCAATGATTCAGAATTATATTCAGGGCACTAAATAACAAAGGATAGTGATGTTTACTCATTGAGGTAACCAACAATTTGACTGTGGTACATGTGAGGGTCTAATTAAAGGGTGTCATAGACCATGTTCACGTGTGATAGGTTTAAGGAGAATATCAGGGATCAGAATACTACATTTGCGCTTTAAGAAAGCCAAGATATATTTCAATATAAATACATCAAAAGAGACACCAGTTAAAGACTAAATGTCAGGGAACAATTTCAGATGCCGTGACAAGTCAACCAATGCACTGAATGTTAAAAAAGAAGTGAGAAAGGGAAAAGAAAATATGAACTACTCGAAAGAAAAGGCAAGATGACTCTGAATACATTACTGAGGGGCATCATATCCATAAAGACAAGATAATTGAACAAAGACGAGTTAAATTCTTTTCTAATTATATTTTGTTTACTGATCACTTAAAACTCATGGGACATGAAACGGACACGTCAACACTGTGATTTGTTGAAAAGTCAGGGCACAAGACAGAAGGCCATGATAATTATAATACATTAGGACACATCTTGTGTGTCACAATAATTACAACTCCAACCAAGGGTAATGAAATACACACACAAAAAGGGTAATTAACAATGGAAAAGAGAACCCACGTTTCAAGCCATTCACGAAATATGGTATATCATTTATATCCAATACCAAAGCCATTAAATGGATATAAGAAGTATTTCAAGGTGGCTGAACAAAGACTGCATATCCCTCAAGTGTTTGAAGAGAGTCGGTTCAGTAAAACATAATTGTCCTACAACTTATCCAGCAATGGCATGGTAGCGTATGGAGCATTTCAGTCAGATACGTGCTACCACGACTACAGCACCTAGCTAGAACTATTTGTGCGTCCAAGATCATTACAATTAAGAATATAGGTCACAGGAATTATCTCTTTTCAGGTGCTTACCAATTCAGTATGTATGACAATGATTTAAGCTACATGTATGTTGAAATTTAAAAATGTATTTCATCAGACAATGAAGTTATCTCTTTGCCATAACTGGAACAATTAACTGACCCGGATAAGACACTCAGGAATCCTTGAGATTCAGATGGTAAGAAAGCTTGAACAGCCATGCACATTCCTGAAACAGAAGATATATGAATCAAACATATAGCTATTTAGAAGTCAACTAAGACATATAAAAAATAAGTATGAGAAATATGAAGTACATAGTTATATTTCAGGATTATGTGATGCTGGTTAAAGTAGTGTACTGACGTATGAGGGAGATAATATTCGCAGCTGAACCCACTGATTCACTGAAAAGCAAAGGGAGCACATATCACTAGTCATCTGTGGAAGTAATGACCTTGTTTGGTGGGAAGACCACAAATTAATTGCATACTGGGACAGGCAGGGATATACTAAACTTCAGCAAGTATGATTCATTTTGGCTTTATAGACTCAAATTTGGTCTTATAGAGCTTATACTAGTTTAAGATAATCAACCCAGTAGGTGAGATTTCAGTCAACTAGAGATATAAGCAGCCTGATGAAAATACGACAATCAGAATTATTGCGAATGTAGTCAATCAAACATTTTCATAACTCATAAGGAAATTATCAGCCTTCATAGATCCAATTAGTAAATCAGTTAATTTTGATAGTAAAGAAAAAGTTTTCCAAGAGCGCAAAACAGAGTCCCATTTCATTTCATTTAATCTGAAATTCTCATGCAGTGTTACAACCACAACCGGACAGTACAGCATAATGGCACTAAGAACCTTAAATACTTCACCTTAATAGTTTCACACTAAAAATTAAGGTAAAACCAAGCCTTTAATATTCTCAAAAACGCAGACCCCAATATTTAGGATACATATCAGAATGCAGTAAAGCAGGCAGGCATACATTGACAAATGAATATAGAAGAGATGTCAAACATTCCAAATTATAATATATGAGAGAATATGTTAAAACTCCATTCTGTACCCTGAAAACACAGTTTTCAGAATCATATGATTCGTGATCTTAATTCTTCATTAATGTGAATTCCTCTTGATTCTTAAATGGAACCAAATTCAGCTGAATCCTGATCCAAGAGACCGACTCTTATGATTCCAGTTGCGATTCAGACCGATACACCATTGATTCAGCTAGAGAGTCTTACTGAATTAGAACCAGTCTAAAAAATAATATATTCTCGCACGTCACAAAGTTATAGATTAAGTTATTCATTTTACTTTAAAAGATTGTAAATAATCTGTACGATCCACAATTCAGTGAAACAGAAGTACTTGGACTGTCTGAATCTGATTTGACAACTATGCCGTGAAGTTTGAGCCTGTTGTTCTGCCGCAGGTACTCGAGAATACTTACGCGCATCCTAATTTATATTGCTTTATTGAATCATAAATGTTCTTTTATTCTTGCCACAAACTATAGAATTAACTGCACGTGTGACAAAATTAATAGATGTGAAATATCAATAAGACCTGGCAACCTTTTTCGATAACCATGTGGAAGTCAGTGAAAATGTGTTCTACATGTAAATTCTCCCTCAGTTCCAAAAAATTGTGACTATTTTAAGAGGCCGTGTATTAAAAGCAAACAGATTCACATATTGTGATGACATGTAAATAACTATACCTTATCCCTCTATTTTAGGACCATTATGAAACCTTACTGTAGGACAATATTGTCAACTATGAAGCTTTAGACTTTAAAACGTAAGTTGATAAATAATTTGGGACATCCGCAAATAGAAATGTGAACCAATTTTTTAGGAACATAGTGAGTACATGTGTGTGTGCCCAAGGGAATTTGGAATCACAGGGATGGTCTTCTTGTAATACTATACTAACTTTCTGGATTTACCTAGTGAGAAGGATCCCGCTGGGTATCTTCCGTTTCCGGAAGTATTCGTGAATTGACCAAAGTGATCTGCACCAACTGTAGCCCTCCCCTTCAAGGTCAGGTCTTGCCGTCGATGCACGAGTAGCGCGGCATTTTGGTCATTTTAGGGACAATAAATAAAGAGTTAGTCAAGGGGTCTGAGTAATGCATCTTTAGACAAAATGAGGGTGTTTTCCGTATTTTCTGTATAACTGTAACATCATCCTATCTGTTCAATTCTTATCTGGTCAGATACTTGTACAAAATCACATATTGCTAGATAGATTGATAATAAACTACTATCACCAACCATTGGTTGAAAAAGAGAAGACAAAGAAACAAGAAAGGAAATCAAGAGGTAAATGAGCTAACCTACCATAAAGCCAGCCAGATTAAGAGTAAGGAAAGGAAAAAGAGGCAAGCCTTAAAGAACTTCTCCACTGCAACTTTTAGCTCCTATAAAAGCTTTGAATCAAGGAATGGCAACTGAGGAACAAAGTACAAGCTTTTGGCATTGAACAGAAAGAGGCTGAGAATACATTCCCAAAGTAAAAAATACAGTCTTTCCCTAACTGGAGCAATCAACTGAAGAAATCTTTTCGAGACTTAAGAAGTTGAAGGAAACCACTGTATATTTTGAAACTTGAGGTGTTTGTTATTCTTTTGTATATTTAAGTATCAAATATTGTTGACTATGAAGTAATGGTTAGTTTACCTAGCAGCAACCAATAGAAAATATGAGAAACTTAGGTAAACTACTTTACTTAAACAGTAAAATGGACGGAAATGAGCTCAAAGAAAAATGAACGTGAACCTCTCTGCTTTACAGGCTGATTTGAAGATCCACCAGAGCTATTTTGAGGCAATCGTATAACATTTTTTGCAGTTTTTAGATCCCATACCTCGACCTGCACAAAATCACACCACAGTGCCTGTAAAGGACAAGCTTTAAAGAATAAACAGAAAGGAAACCAGGTATTGATGGACAGGAAATATCAACCTGGGAAAGCTGCTCCCCAGCTATGATAATGTAGTTTGATCCTTCAGAATTCCCATCATCTGCTCACATAGAAATTCTTAGCAAACAAAAAATCGGGAGCCAACACACAATTGACCAGTTTGAGCTAACCTCCAAACTGGGCCATTGTTAGTCTCGAAACCCTGAGTTTTAATTTCAATAGCAATCTGGAACCTCTTCTACTAAGGATATTAATGGGCTACTAAGTGTCTAGGTTAGTTTGTAATTACCATTTTAATTTACACCCATCTGAACGATTAAACAAACCTAGACTTCTGGCATGTTGCCCATTGAACGCACCTAAGCTCTTAAATCACCACATCAGAAACTAGTCCTAGAAAATACTTTCAAATAAACAGATAAAATTCATAAAATACTAAACCTTAGATAAAATGAAAAGTGAATGACTGTGCAAAATTGTGAGAGATAAATAGAGGGAGAAAGTGATATCAAGAGAGTGTAATTCATGACAAGAAACAAACATGAATTCATAAAATACTAAACCTTAGATAAAATGAAAAGTGAATGACTGTGCAAAATTGTGAGAGATAAATAGAGGGAGAAAGTGATATCAAGAGAGCGTAATTCATGACAAGAAACAAACATGAAACATCAATATATTTTCTGTCTTTTTCGTTATCCAGTTCATTAGTCAGAATGCTGTTTGGCCGGCTTAAACTATTTCTAAAAATTTGGCGCTCCTTTAAGTCCCTCAATTCACTAGAACTTTTGAGGAGACGTTGTTTCTTTTGTTAGTTGGTGGCAAGCTTGTAACGTTAAGGCAAAGCCAGAGAAAACAAGCACCGGTTGAGAAACATCTTTACTTCACAAGTGCCAGTCTACAGTATCATTCAACCTGGAATATGCACCCTCCTGGGCTTCATCTAACCTTATTCTCGTACAACATGAAGCTTTCCAAAAAAATCCCGTAAGAAACAGCACGGAAGTAAACTAAAATATGCCTAGGCCTTAAATGTGGAAAACACACCAGGTAGAGAAACAAACCTTCGAGCGTGCTTGAACTTCCCACCAGACTCTCTTGAGCCACTTTATTGTTATTGTCTGGGCTGTCGACATCAATATTTCCATTAGCCTCTGAATCATGGTCATGTTCAGGAACTTTTTCATGCCCCAGAAAAGAAGGTTTCTTCACTATTGAAAGCTTGCAAAAGTGGTAAGAGTTTGTTTGAATTGTAAGTGAAGGAACCCTGTTGATAGTAAAGGTGACATGATCAGTAAGCTTCCAAATTGATGGAACAGCATCACCTTTTCAAAATCGAACCGTTAGTGCAACCAAAGTTGTGATAACACGCAGATTAGCGCTAATATTTGTGATAACTATTTAAGTGGCATAGAATAACGACTATGTGCACCATGTAACATATTTCCAACAGTTAGCCTCGCTCACAAAACTCGTTCAGTTTTATCAAATATCAGCTGCCTCTGACAAGAAAATCAATTGCCTATACCTTCCATTCTCTAGCATATACGAAATAATAATTCCTTCTTTGGTCTTCGGTTCATCTTTTCAAATATTGAATTTCCGTTCTGAAATAGAAAAGGTACATATTCATGAAAAGAATGTGTATGATGATTCACTGAGTGCGAGAAACAATTATTCTCCAATTACTTGGGATTATTGTAAATAATCCATTTCCGACTTGTAGATTACGCCTGTCCTTGCAATAATCAATTTTGAATAGCTAGCGGTGGTATAAATAATTCATATGAGTGTGGAGTATATCACATGAGTTCTGCCGAGAGTGATGCCTTCACAAAGACATGATAATGTATTCACCAGAATAGAAAATACCTGGATAAACCCCCATCTGCAATGTCCCAATATTTCACAGTTCCGTCTCTACCCTGGCTGCAAAACAATTACAGCATTCCACTTCGTTGGTAAAACACAACTTCTGCAACTTGAACCAATTTCAAATTTAAAGATCACGCAAACCTGATGACTTTGTCCTTTCCTATTGAAGGGCTAGTTGCCACACAAATGATGCCATGTGCTGCACTATGCACCCTGTGAACAAAACTTGTCTTAACAAATCACCAGACTATGGCACATATTGCAACAAAAATGAAAAATAAAAAATAAATAAGAGCCTAAGCTCAGTTCAGCAATCAAATTTCACTACCATGATGAGGATAAAGTTCGATGTTGCAGCGTGTCCCAAATGCGCAACTCCCCGTCTGCAGCGCTGCAACATAACACTTAATTTGTCAAACTCATTACACTGAGAAATAAAAAAACTTTAAAAAAAAATAGTGATTAGAGAACAGATTCTCTACCCTGTGAACAATATGTTCTTATCCGGATGAAAACAAGCATCCGTGACAGAAGCACGATGACCTCTTAGTACTGCAACAGGATCTGGCGGAGGCCTCTTGCTCATCTTGGATGTAATTCTGCCATCAAGTGTTCAAAAGGAATTAAAACCCAATACTTGAACTTCAACTAAGCTGTGCCACTGTACTAGTCCGAAGGATTCTATGAGAGAAAAAATACGTGTAGTTGAAGGCAGCGCTCAGAGGGTCACTTGTTTCGGACTCGAACAGTGAAGCGTTTCCTCTGTGAAGTTCCGGACGTGTAGTCCAAGGCGAATCCGAACGCGCGTCGAGACTACCGACGACGTGTACACTGTCCACAGTCGTTTGGCGGAGGTCGTGTGCTTGGTGGCGGGATTGGAGGAGGGCGTGGGCGAGGTCGAGCTTGGTGGGTCTGGCCGTCTGGGTACAAGTGTAGTGAGCAATTTTTTAGTGTTCCTGCTGAGCCCAAGTTTTTTTAGAAAATTTGCTGAATAAGAATCCTGCTACTACTACCGTAAGTACTACTAGTCCGTCCTTGCTCTTTCTTCTCAATTTGATTTTTTGACTCGTATATGTGTCATTTTGACCGGATAATTTGGATAGCATAGCAATACGATTTTTTGATAATTTTTTCACCGTATTATGGAGCAACTTTATTACTCTGCAAGACCATGAAAAGATTTTCGAAAAATTGCATCGGTTTCCTATTCAAATCACCGGTCAAAGTGATGCAATGAATAGTGGCAAAAGTCAAATTAAAAAAAAAAAAAAAAAAAAAAAAAAAAAAAAAAAGCAGGGACTGAGTGGTATAAAAGAAAGGCTCGCCACTTCGGCGCCACATAGATTTTTTGGCCGTGTAACCGTTTTGGACCAATCAGTGGTTGGCTTGCACTGTTCTATATATTCTGCTTATGCCAATTACTTATGTACCCCCCCCCCCCCCCCATCTTCTCATATACTCCTTTGTGGGTTTGGTATTTATGTAATTTCGTAAGTCAAATGTCCCTGCAATTCACCGTGCGCACAGAACTGTTAGGGTTTGATTGTTTTACCTGAAAATTCCATATCATGTTTGGGTTCTAGGAGTTTGAATGGGCTTGCAATTGACTAAAATCGTTCAGTATTTTTAATGGTTATTTTGGTTGTAGAACAATTGTAGTCTTACATGTGTATTACTGTATATGAAAGGAATGGATAGCCAAGGTTGTAACACCCAATTATTTTTATAGGGGCTCAAATTTGGATATATTAAAGTTTTGGGGTCAAACTGCAATAAATCCAAACCCTTAGACAAATATGCAATATCTTGTTCAGTAGGATATGCTGACTTTGGATCTGACAGGAATATCAGTAACATATGAAAGAAGTGTTGTTGGAATTTAACTGGGGCCAAATTAAGATTTAACAAAGAACATAAGGCTATTGCAAGTTAGTCCTAAACTTCTTCTAATTGCACTTGAGATCCCCACTTATGTGTCACTCATGCATACTTGGCATGTGACAAGTGTCAAGTTAAAGCTCTTCTTGTAGAAGCTACCAACCATTTCAGCCTTTGATGAGCCATGCAAGAATCTTCATGAAGCTTCTTATAGCTTCATCTTCTTCCTTCATACACCACTTCCAACACCACCATTGAACCACCGCCATTCTTCCACCTATTGAAGAAAAAAACACACCTGGAGGTAGCTGAGGTTGTGGGGATCAAAAGCCCTCACTAATTTGGAAATTCCTCAAGAGGTGAAGCCAGAATTCGAACATGGAGGTGGGGAACCCTAACTCTTAATCCGTCAAATTCTAGTTCATCGTTGAAATTCAGTGGCTCTAATCATGTTTTTCGTGTTCTTGAGTGAAATACGAGCCTAGGGGTACCTATAGGAGGAGCTAAACCGCAAAGAAAACGCCCAGGTTGCCGGAATCTGCATACGGGTTGCCGTAATCTGCTCTTGTTCCCGGCTGATGAAGAAACTCCGCGTCCGATGTTAGTTTTCCACCCAAACTGGTTAATTGATGTCCCTAACTGTTATAGGAATCATCCCCGAGCTTAGAACGCGAAGTGTAGCAGAGGGAATGGGGTGGAAGCTCGCTGGAGTAGGCTGCGATCGCCGGAAACCGCCATTAACACCGAAGCTCGGTATCTTTCTCGTTTCTTCACTATTTTCAGCGTTTTTTGCACCAAAATAATCCTTCAAGCACTTAGAACTCGTATAGAACCCTGAATCTAGCCCAGAATCGGATTTCATCGTGATTTGATTCATAAATCTTTAAGTTTTTGGTGGCATTTTGGGCTGAGTTCATCAGCCTGTAACTCATTCAATACCCACTGGTTTTCTGCGTTTTTGGTCTCTTTGGAATCCCTAGACTTCAGTGTACAACTCTTGTTGGCATTTGATTTCATGGATTGCACTCTAAGTGATCTGAAAAATTAGATCAAAGTTCTGGAAAACTAGCATGACCACAACTAGGTCTATGGGCCGTGTTGAAGTGACCAACTTGAAGGCCATGTTTCTCCCTCATTACTCGTTGGAATGACCTGCAGTTTGAACCATGTTCTTCCTTATTCATAATTCTACAAATATATGTCGGTTAATTGGTCTAAAACAATCTGAAAATTACTCAATTCATGGCTTGAAGTTGCTGCTGTGTTGATTCGAAATGCATGTTCAGTATTCGTGAGTTTCACTCAAATTTGGACCTAGGTATCTCTCCCCTCTCTTGATGTTTTGGAATTTTTTTTCCTGCTAATTGTAGCTGAATGTAAGGGCTACAGATAAATATAAAGATCTCCTCCTGTAGTGCCTTGTGTGTTTCTTAAATCCATTTCAAAGTTGCTTCTCAACCATATATATAATTGTCAACACTTGTGAATTTGGCTAAGTGTTGGAATACACTTGATTTTGCCCAACTTTGACCGACCATATCTTATGAAATACTTCGAGCTCTTGGGTTATCAAATATTCTCTGGAATCCTTGAATCACCATCTTTAAGACCGTGCATTCATATTTTCCAATATCCCTCTCACTTGATTATAAATCAGCCGTAAAGTTGGCTAGTAGAGTTGTTTTCCCTAAAATGTTGACTTCCAAATTTGACTTCCTAAATGACATTTCTAGCTTTAGCACTCCTCACAAAAATTTGTTCGTATCGTTCTTCTAAACCTAAATTTCAAGTTTGACAATTTGTAAACCTCGTTGAAACCCAAATTGGACTTAACGGTATTAGAGAGACAAACTTGTAATCTCATATAGAAGTTGTGTTGGAGATCAAATATATATCTTGGGGTTATATACATATATTATATGGAATATTGGAGTATTATGAGCTATTATGGGTTAGTATTGACCAAGTCAACTTTCAAGTGGGTCTTTCAAGAATTTTTCTAAACTTCAAGAACCTTAAGTGAAAATATTTAAAAGTCGTAGTTATTAAAAGTATGACTACTTAAGAACGTCAGACAGGGAGATCTCATAATGTTGACCATAATTTGACTTATTTCAGAAAATCAAGCTCCATCGGGACTAAAGTGCAATTCACTCAAACTTCAAGGACTTGAGTGAAAATAATTGGAACTCAATTACAATCTTAAGCAAACAACGTGGAGACTTAGTAACTATTAAGATTGTACAGTTAGGCATAACTAAGGGGTTCATAAACAGTCAAGGACTACCCAGATAAGACTGAGACTTCAAAGATAAAATAGTCATTCTGGGCTAGACGGCTAGCGAGACACCTGCATATGCATTTTACCTATCTAATGAGGACATGTACTAATAAGTATATGTATATTGGTACATGTAGAGGCTGCCGGGATAGAGAATCAGCAGCGCTTATCAAGAGTATTAAGCAAGCTGCCAGGTAAGCATATTAATGCTTATTAGCTGTTAAGGAATGTAAGGGCGGAACCATATATGTGTCTATGAGCCGAAGGAACATAAATCACAGAGTAACTAAAGAGGAGAATCATGATGTCTGTACGCACTTAAAAAAGTGAGTATGTGCTTTATCCATGCTTTTCTTTGAATATGCGATTGAGTTTGGATGTTATGCATGTCTGTGTTTAAATAGTCAATTGAGAATTAAATATTGGGTACTCAAGACCTTTGTATGGTCATTACAGGCTCCGGCCGTCTGCTCTGCTGGTATCAGACATATGGGTCCCGGTCTACGGGCTTAGCCGGTACATTGCTAGCTCCCGGCTAGACAACTAGGTTCCGCCCTCTGGGTTGCGATCCAGAGGGGGTGTGCACACTTAAGGTCTAGTATGTCTTGGTGGAATGATGGGTGTTAAAGGAATGGCGAATAGAATATGGAATTGGTGTAACTGTGCGTTAGGGAATAACTCTTATTACTAGCATAACATTCTCTATACTACGTGATTTGAAACAGCATTTTGGGTCATATGTTTAAGAGTACAAGCGTAACGTTTTCAAAATCTTACATAAGTATCTTCTTTTATTATGAAGTATTTTATGCTTGTTGTAATGTGATGTTGTGACGTCCCTGCCTATGTACTTGGCAGGTGGGTGCGCGGGAGACCGGTAAGTAGACGAAACGCTTAGACGCTAACACGTCGGAGTATAGGAGCTTCAATTATAAGTTATTTAATTTCAGTTTCTTTAATTCTGTCTCGTTGCAGAACCGTTAGGTTTAGACTCCTAGCTGAGCTCTTCCGTGCTTTGCGGAGGGCATCTCCGGAGAGTCTGGGGAATCCAAGTGAAACTCTTCAGCACTCTAGGATGGGGGTGTTACAAAGGTAATCCTTCAAATTTGAATAGCATTCTAAAAGACATTCTTTTTAGATTTTTTCTTCTGGAGTGATTAAATGCTACGAGTAGATTGTTGTCGGAGCAAACTTTTTCTTTTCTGCTTGTTCTTTTGGTGGTTTCTAAACTGATCGGTTGGCTATATTAGGGTTTTCGATTGGGTTTTACTTTTTTACTCTTATAGATGTCTGTGTGGGTTACAGTTTTGCTAGAGAGGGAAGATTGTGAGAGATAGATGTGACGCGACGGCACAAGCTAGTAATGTGCGATTGTTGAAGTAAGAGGTTGGACGCAACTAGGCTACTTTAATAGGATTGAAAGCCTGGAGGCAATCAATTGGAATTATCTATGGGATAGATAAATAAGGAGTTATTTGCCCAATTGAACTAAGAGTTGCATTGGATGCAATTGGAAGTTGTTTCTACCTAAATAACTAATTTTTTGGGTGACTTGGCAAAGCAAGCTCAAGAAGATGTGAGATATGGATCTTGGCCCACTATAAAATATAATGATATTTTCTGCATTAATATAGAGGGTTATTAATCCGAGAAAAATAGAGGGAGCTATGTTTATTAATATAGTAATTATTAAATGTAGTCATTTGTTCAAAAAATACTAAAACTTGTATATTTCTCATTTTGTGGGATTTCAATGGCAAACAATCCATCGAATTCATCGCAATTCTTACGATCAGTCCTTGAGAAGGACATACTTTCTAAAATTAACTTTCTAGACTGGTACAGAAACTTGAGAATTGTTCTCAAGTAAGAAAAGAAAATGTCCATTCTAGATGAGCCAGTTCCTGAGGGGCCAGAAAATAATAGTGCTGCAGTCGTGAAGGCACATCAAAAGATTGTTGACGACTCTAATGATGTGACTTGCCTTATGCTTGGTACCATGAGCACTGAGCTTCAGAAGCAACATGAGAACATGGAGGCGTATGATATGATTATACATTTGAGACAGTTCTTCCAAGAGCAGGCAAGGCATGAGAAGTATGAAGTATCTAAGGCATTGTTCAAATGGCATCGGTCAGAGGGAAACCAAATGGGACCTCATGTACTGCGTATTATCGGGTACTTGGAGAATCTCACACGTCTGGGGTTTCCGGTGGGTCAAGAGTTGGTCACTGATCGCATCATGCAATCGTTGTCGGATAGTTATGGACAGTTCATCATGAACTATAACATGAACGAGATCAACAAGCCTCTGTCAGATTTGCACAATGAGTTGAGGACAGCTGAACAAAGCATCAACAAGGGAAAGGATAAGACCATAATGATGGTGAACAAAGGAAAGAGCAAGTGAGTTGCTTCTACCCCCAAAGGGAAAGGCAAGGCAGTTGCAAAACCCAAGGAAGTTGCCCTTAAACTCGTTGGTGGCGTGACCAAAGTCATGACTAAGGGTGAGTGTCACTACTGCAGTCAGCCTGGACACTGGAAGAGGAACTGCCCAAAGTATATGGAGGATAAAAGGCTTGGAATAGTGATTCCACCACCACCAGGTATTTTTGTTATTGATGTCAATTTGTCTATCTCTTCACGAATGTGGATCTCACATTTTTCGAAATGTGCAGGATCTAAAGAGAAGCAGACGACTGGCTAAAGGGGAGATAGACTTGCGCGTGGGGAATGGAGCAAGAGTTGATGTACTAGCCGTAGGCATTTATGAGTTATCTTTACCTTCTGGACTTATTTTAGAATTAGAAAATTGTTATTAAGTGTCTGCTATGAGCAGAAACATTATTTCTATTTCTTGTTTGGACGAGAAAGGTTTTTCTATCACAATAAAGAACAAATGTTGTTCCGTTCATTTTGATGGTATGCATTACCGTAATACAATTTTATCTAATGGATTGTATATCCTTGATCTAAGTAATTCCGTTTATAACATAAATAACAAGAGAATTAAAACTAATTATTTAAATCCTACTTATCTATGGCACTGTCGTTTAGGTCATATAAACGAGAAACACATTTCTAGACTCCATAAGTATGGATTCCTAGACTCATTTTGTAACAACCCGAGTGGATTACTGTCCCAACAACTTCTTTACCCGTACCACCGGATAAAAATGCTTAAGCCTTGAAAGGGCTAGTAGTAATCCACAAGGTTTATCATATACCATATGTCAAACTCACAAATCTCCGATGTGGGACATAATATCACATATATACATCTAATCCAAAATATCAAAGCACTTGTATCTCGATGTGGGACGAGATATTACAATCCCCCCATCTTATATGCTCGACATCCTCGTCGAGTGTGCCGAGTCACGTATCCCCTTGGCTGGGAAAGATGACAAAATCCCCTTTCAAGAAGAAAGTAGAGGGGACTAGTGAGCAATTGGCTCTCGTGCATACTGATGTATGTGGGACATTTGCCACGCCTGCCATAGGTAGTTATCTTTATTTCATTACATTTACTGATGATTTCAGTAGATATGGATAAGTATACCTTATGAAGGCCAAATTTGAATCATTTGATAAATTCAAACAATTCAAGAATGAAGTAGAGAAGCAACTTGGCAAAAGTATTAAGGCTCTACGATCGGATTGTGGAGGAGAATACTTAAGCCAAGAGTTTGATGACTATCTTAGAGAGTGTGGGATCTTGTCTCGACTCACTCCACCCAGAACGCCACAGTGTAATGGCATGTTCGAGAGGAAAAATCGAACACTGTTGGACATAGTTCGATCTATGATGTGTCAAACTGATCTTCCGTTATCTTTTTTGGGACACAGTCTATTATGTGCAGATTTCACCCTTAACCGTGTTCCATCTAAATCAGTCATGAAGACTCCATGTGAGATGTCGAGTGGGAGGAGTCCCACATTGTCTTTCAAGAGGATATGGGGTTGCGACGTATGTGTAAAGCGTTTGCAGACAGACAAGCTCGAACCAAAGTCGGATAAGTGTAAGTTTGTGGGATATCCTAAGGAAACGAAGGGATATTATTTCTACAATCCACTCGAGAACAAAGTGTTTGTTGCCCGGACCGGCGTGTTTCTAGACATAAAATTTGTGTCTAACGAAGCAAGTGGGAGGAATGTCGAAGTTGAAGAAGTTCAAGAACAAAACACCACTGATCCAACAATGGAAGATGAACATGAACCACAAACTGTTGTGGAGCAACCTGTTATAGTAACACAAGAACTTCGTAGGTCTAGTAGGGTGCGCTAGGTCTACTTGCGATTGCAGCTCATCACGATTATGAGATTTGGCAGATGGATGTCAAAACAGCATTTCTGTTTGGAAACCTCCTTGAAGATGTGTACATGAAACAGCGAGAGGGTTTTGGGGATCCAGAGCATGCCCATAAAGTGTGTAAGTTGCAGCGATCCCTTTATGGGTTGAAGCAAGCTTCTAGGAGTTGGAATATACATTTTGATGACGCGGTCAAAGAGTTTGCCTTCATTAAGAATGAATATGAACCTTGTGTCTACAAGAATGTTAGTGGGAGCTCTGTTGTATTTATGGTCTTGTATGCGGATGACATACTACTCATTGGAAACGACATTCCTAACTTGCAATATGTTAAAATTGGCTAGGGAAGTGTTTCTCAATGAAGGACTTAGGGGATGCAGCTTATATACTTGGTATCAAGATCTATAGGGATAGATAGAGGAAGATGCTCAGCCTAAGTCAAAGTACAAATATAGACAAGGTGTTGAAACGGTTCAACATGCAAGATTCCAAGAAGGGATTCTTGCCCCATGTCGCATGAAATCACCCTTTCGGAGGCTGATTGTCCCTCCAATGAGATTGAGAAGCACCGCATGAGTAGGGTTTCCTATGCCTCGGCCATAGAATCCATCATGTACACCATGTTATGTACCAGACCAGATGTGTCATACGCGTTGAGAATGGCAAGCAGCTACCGGTCCAATTCGGGTAAGAGTCACATGATTGTTGTCTAGAACATCCTTAAGTACTTTATAAGAACTAAGGGTGCGTTCTTGATATATGGATGGGAGGAAGAGCTACGTGTAAGGAGTTACACTGACGCAAGCTTCCAAACCGACATAAATGATTTAATTTCGCAGTCGGGAGTCGTGTATTGTCTGAATGGATGAGCTGTGAGCTGGAAGAGTTCCAAGTAAGAGACGTTTTCCGATTCTACAACTCATGCTGAGTACATTTCTGCAAATGGCACAACAAAGGAGACTGATTGGATTAGGAAGTTCATTAATGAGATTGGTGTGATTCCTAGTATTGTGAATCCAGTAGAGTTGTATTGTGACAACACTGGGGCGATCGCACAATCCAAGAAACCCAGGTCACACCGGAAATCCAAACACGTACTCAGAAAGTTCCATCTTATTCGAGAGATCGTCGATCGAGGAAATGTGAAGATATGCAAGATTCCTACAAATGAGAATCTGTCAGATCCACTCACAAAGGCGCTTGTTCAGCACAAGCATGAAGGACACACTAGATCTATTGGCATACGAGATGCACCAGATTGACCCTAGTGCAAGTGGGAGACTGTTAGGAATAGATGCCCTAGAGGCAATATTATTTAGTACTAGGGCATTACCCGTGCCCGAGGGCACGACCACAGTTAATATCTACGTTTGCGTGTATTTATAATTGTGTTTAATCAATAAACTGAAAACAAATTTGACAGAGTTTCATCTGTATATCACGTAAAGGGACAACCCGCTTGACATATAAATCATAAACCATCTATCCCAAAGCAATTTTTCCCATGAAATGTAAGCTTCAACTATTCATCCCAAGCACAATAGACATACATGGTCGTCCACTGAACTCAATGTCCAACTTTATAAGAGACTTTGCATCAAGTTCTATCGTGTTGTAATAAACTTTACAACAAAATACAATTAACTTTAAAACATAATGGAACTTTCCAAAACAACCAGATTATAACAAAAAGTGACTTATGCATAGACAGTACAAAATAAAACTGAAAGTGCTGGCACCCCTGCAAAAAGTTGTAGCCAAGGAACGCCAATAGTCATCTCAAGACCCATGTCTACTCTTCATCGAAGTAAACAGTGTGTGTAGGAAGGCATATGTAGAATGACCAAGCACCAGAATGTAAGATAACCTGATTAACAGAAAATATGAGTGAACTAATCAAAGCGAGTTAAAAATTCAAAGTTACCATGTAGCTTACTTTATTTTGACAACCCCATTGCCCAAGTGAAGTGGCATTTAGTATCTTATATTTGGCCGCATGGTCATCCTAAACGTGAAGAAATAATATTAAGAGTTATTTATTTCGATAGATAAATAATTACTAAAGAAGTAACTTCGTGAATTTATGAAATTCCTTCTAAGTTACCTAACTGGAACGCTCCAGTAGCACCTCGGGATAGACAATGTTAGTTGTACTATTCATTGCATCAGGAGGCAGTAAAAGACTGATTCGGTCGGCTGAAGTGCATCGAGATATGGCAACATACAGTTGCCCATGATTGTATAATGGATTTCGTAGGTCTATGCCAACAAACCAAGCACAAAATGCAAACTGTGTCACCATGATCACTGCCTAACTCGATTTTTCTTGCCAAATATGTGAACCGGAACCAACTTGATTGCAGTAGGGAAGGTGAAAAAATGCATACCAGAGAAGTTGGCAGGGAATTTGGATGTTTATAAAATTTAACCCGAATCAACTATCACAGTCTGCCTGCAAACTAAAAGGATTAACAAAACTATTAATCCAAGTTCAAACAATGTCAAGAACATAAAGTTGCCTGTCAACTTTGCTAAAATTGGATTAAACAAACATAGTAAAAATATTAAAAAAATGCAAACTGTGTCACCATGATCACTACCTAACTTGATTTTTCTTTCCAAATATGTAACCTGAACCAACTTGATTGCATCAGGGAGGGTGAAAAAATGCATACCAGTGAAGTTGGCAGGGAATTTGGATGTTTATAAAATTTTAACCGGATTCAACTATAACATATAAAAAAGATGATTACCGCGTGAAGAGATCCACCTAAAAGTGTGAATAAGAAGATAAAGAATGATTTATATGCCCCAGCAAGTGAAAGACACAATTTCTTGAACTGACATCAAAGTGGGTTTTGGGCGGTTTAGGTTAGGAAATCGATGGTCGGTGCAGTTTACGGGGTAGGGGGCAAGTTGGACCGGCTATGAACTAGGGCTCGTCCCGGTTTTCGTCTATTTGGCTGCCCTGGCCTTCTCTCTCGTGGTTTTGGTTTTGAGTCTAATCGAGTTTTAGTAGAGACATATACCAGATAGCAAGTGAGTGATTAATTCAACCATTCATTGGATTCTCGAACAGGTTCCTAATCATAACCAAAATAACGTCAGAATCAAACTAAACATAGAGAGCTCAATAGAGAAGGCAAGTGAAAGACTCTATCAAAACAATCCAAAAACTGAACTCGAGGGCACAAAGTCGATGGCACAAAGTCGTTATTCCAATCTAAAACGATTAACAAAACTATTAATTCAAGTTCAGACAATGTGAAGAACATAAGACAGCATGTCAACTTTGCTCAAATTTGACTGAAAAACATAACAAAGGCAAACTGTGTCACCATAATCACCACCTAGCTTGATTTTTTCTTCCTAAAATTTGTGAACCGGAACCAACTTGATTGCAGTTGGAAGTGTGAAAAACTGCATACCAGAGAAGTTGGCAGGGAATTTGGATGTTTGTAAATTTTTAACCCAAATCAATTATAAAATAGAAAAAAGATGATTACCGCCTCAAGCGACCTACCTAAAAGTTGGAAAAATAAGATAAAAAATGATTTTTCGAACTGACCTCGGAGTGGGTTCGGGCAGGTTTAGGTTAGGAAAGGAAGGGGGCAAGTTGGGTTGGTAAAGTGTGTTAAAAAGTGGTACTACTGTAATATGAGGAGGTTATTACTACTGTAATAGTGCATGGCCCTTGTTATCAGGGTGATTATATTGATGGTGGAACTATGGCGACGTGCAGTCGACCTCAACCTTATCGCCTCCTTGCCCTCCGTCTTCGATCTTTTTGAGGGTTGGTTCGAGTCTAATCGAGTTGAGACAACGGGTGGGTTGAGGCAGACACTAAGAATGTTATCAATCTGAATCTACATACTGAACTCGGAACAAACTGAAAGGAGTTACCGAATAACAATGCAGATAGGATATAATACAATAAATAAAACGATAAAGTAGAGACATATACTGAGAGCAAGTGAGACATCCCGTCATAGGATTCCCCAACAGGTTCCTAAGCAGGCAAGTGAAAGACGGCAAGTGAATAATGTTAAAAGCAAACTAATTAACGATTTGCGATAAAAAACCGAACCGTTCTACACGTAGAGAGCTCAATAACGAAGGCAAGTTTAAGACGCTATCGAAACAAATCATAAATGGAAGTCGTAAATCGAGATTACGACGTGAAGAGATTAAAGTACAGGGCACAAAGTTGTTACCGCAGAGTCACCCATGCTAACATTGACATCTAGCCAAATCATCCCATTTCATGCACATTGCAACCAAACAACCTAAACTGTAGTTAAGTAGAGCAAGTTATCTTATGTACACTTACAACATTTTAAGTCTATAAACTATATAAAGGTATTGATATATAATTATTCAATTTCTTACGTACAGATGGAGATCCTTTGAAGCATTTAGGTGGAACTAGACAACAAAAGAGGCAAAGAACACAAACTACAACCCAATCCCCCAAAATCCTAGCAGAGAAGCAGTTGGTCAAAACCCACGAACTATAAAACCTAATCAACCAAACGAATAAGAAGCAACATCAAATGGGGTTCCTTCCGTTGACTCGCAAAAGGGGTAAATAGTTACCAAACTGAAACGAACCAGAGGGACAGAGAGACCAAGGGCGCGGAGAGCGTCTGTGATGGAGAGATTATGTCCTAGCGTGATTGTCGTATCTCGATTGCTCTGGAGGAGGGAGACGTGTGTGGGCTGTGGACGATGAGAGGAGAAGGAGGGATTTCAAAATTGTTGGAGCTGTAGCAAGTCACTTCAAAGATCAAGGGATGAAAGATACATAGGGATATCCAGTGGCTGAAAATATAAATAGATGATCTGATGGTCAAAAATATAAGTTGAAGATGAAATTTGCATTGGATGGTTTAGATGTAACTTTGGTGGAGTCTATACCCCCCGGAATTATTATGTAGATGAACATTATTTTGGCTAGAATAATCATTGTATTACTTATGGAGATATTTAATATTATGAATTCCTTATATTAGAATGAGTTGTTTAACTTAAATATCCATAGTCATTTATATTGATTAATAGGACGATCGACTATAGACTAGTATGTGGGTATACATTAGGGGTAATGGCATGCTGGATTGACCCACCACGAGAAGGTTACATACAAGTTATATCAAAGTCACAAGCGCTTCTCGTAGTGACAATGGCATTGTGGTCCTTAAACTTGAAGTCACTAGATACTCTAGTTGTGGAATATTGTGTTTCGATATCGTCAAACACTATACTGTGGTTGGGTAGCAATAAATGCGTTTATCGAACACAATAGGAAGAAAGCTTAGAGATGGTAGTGATGTACATAGGATTTGTCCCTCCCACATAACGGAAGAAAATATTTGTGGTAACTCGAGGGTTAGTGCTTATAGAATGTCTGACAAGACTTAGATAAATCAATATGGTATATTGATGTTATCTGCATGGATAAGCCTATTCCAAGGATATATAAACTATGGATTAGATATACGAGTGTGACTTATATGTCTCGTGTCCAATCCGGATATAGAGACAAAGGGATAATACAATGTGGTAACATTGTGCACAAGGTTTGTCGTATCACTGACTATATCTATTAGTTGGGTGGCATAGATGTGTTGTTGGACACCGCTCTATGTTAGTAATTGTTACTACCAATTAAGTAGAAACCTATGGGGTCACACAGCCTATGGATTAAACCGGACTTGGAAATTAATTAATATGATTAATTAATTAGATGGATCAATACGGAGTCACATGCAAATTTAGTAGGACTAATTTGCAAGGTGGACTAATCCGTGTATGGACATGATTAGTAGTGGGGCAAATATGTAGCTAAAAAGGAGTTATTAACTATATAAGGGGAAATCCTACCTTATTTTCTCAACTAATGCATCATTATTGAGTGAGAGAGAAAAAGCAAGGAGAGAGGGCAAGAAAGCTAGGGCTGAAACCCTAGGCCGTCCGCCCCTACCCGTCTGCCACCAAGAGGCGCGGCGTTTTGGAGTCCTCGCTTTGCGTGATCATCTTCTTCCTCCTTCATCACGTGAGCTAGCACAAGAAGTTGGGAGAATTTGGAGCAATCCTAGGCGTGGATAAATCATAGAGACGTGGGATTCATAGAGGATCTTGATAGGAATCAATTTATTGTTTTTCCGCTGCGTGATCCGTATCAAAACCCTACAGTTTATCTAATCTATAGTTTCTCGATTCTATGAGCAAATTAGACATACAAATGACATCAATATCTCATATTGATTCATTGAGCACGACCATGCATTTTCCTAAGTAGCACCCACCGAGTGGTCATGGATATCTATTCATGTTATGTAGGAGGAACAAATCCTATCTACATCACCCATGCCTTGGAAGCTCTGGGAAATGATATAAAAAGGGATATCCTAGCGTCTCTGGGAAAGTTTTCTTTTGGGGGGTGCGCATGACCCCTCGTGCCCCTTGGAAGCTCCGCCCTTGGTTGAAGGAAACACTCGAAAAGATCAGAGGGTCTGGAGACGAACTTGTTTCATAAAAGACGAGTGGAACACGAGATATCAGTGCCAATACTACCGACGACGTGCCATCCCTAGGCACCTTACTAATCACCGCTAATGACCTAACTGAAAATGTTGTTGAAGATCTCCTCAACAACTTGAAAGTAGGCGTGATTTTCTTGGATTTCTTATACTGGATACCTGAAATGTCCATGAGGCTACGGGTTAAGTATGTCTTCTACAATAGACTACCACATGTTAAGGTTGGAGCGGAGATTCAGAAAAGAGAGGAAGATGGGTTGTTCACGAGGGACGATGTATCCGAGGCTGTAACTTTAGCTATGATCATTCTTTAATAGGTAAATGACACCCCATTCATGTTTAGGCCTATTACTAAACTACTACCTTGTATTGCATACTTATTTTTTAGGAAAGCTACCTTGTACTTTGGATAATACATAAATTCAAACTTATTTTTAAATTTTAACGGTCAGGCTCATTACTAACAGAATTGGACGGCAATCGTAATTATATAGTGGGGCTGTTTGGATGAGGTCATTTAATTAATGGTGTTTCGATATGGTAGATTAAATAATATTATTGTTGTATTTTTTTTTCAAATTCACACTGTTTTTTAATAGTTCGAATCCTAAAATAATAATTCGTCCAAAAAAGTATTGAACTCTCCCTCCCAAAATTCAGAACTCCAATAAAAAATCGGGAATCCTAAAAAAATCCGGAATTTCCCCCTAAAATACCTAACCGGTGAAAAATCCGGATTTTGCCAAGTAAATTCGGAATCCTCCCAAAAATTCTAAAATCCTAATAAAAATTGGAATCCCATTTTCTTCACGGCATTGATTTTTTATTAGAGAGGTTTGACTTACTTTTTCATATCATTTTAGATATTTAACTATTTATTTCCACTCGATTTAACCTAATCCAAACACCACCATTAGATCACGTTTACCATTTTTATCTGCACTACCACCAGTCCGTCTTCGTCCCTCCCTCTTACTCTACAACAACCCACATCCACAGCCACCCCGGCCAACCAAACCTAGCGTCATCGTCACCACTACCAAGTCATATCTCCCTGCATTTTCTATACGCGAATAACCCACAACACCCCCGTAACGACCAACCATACCCACATCTAGACGTCCTCTATCTCTATTGATTTAGACAACTTAACGAATCACGACCACCGTTACCACCACGACTGGACACCGAAAACCATTACTTCAGGTGATGAACAGGCACACCACACAGCCACTGCAATTGATTAAAATGAGTGAATCGCTCGTTACCAAAGCCCTTCACCATCATCTTACTCATCTCCCATCAATACCATCACTAAACCTTCACCCACCCAATTCACCTCTTCACCCAAGACCCAATTTTCAATTCAGTCAGACAAATTACATCCTCTTTCCAACCACCACCTAATCAACTGGCCATAAACCCAGACAAAACATCCAATAAACCCAACTCAACATTGGTGGAAGGTGCATCAGGGGTTGGGTAACCTTTTCTTCATGTTAGAAGTCTTGGACTAGAATGAGCTTAATTCTATTCATTCGCAATAAAATCATGTTAGACACCATTGACCTTAACAAACCACTAATTCACCTTCCATTCAACCAATTAATTGAACGACGTCATACCTTCACCTTCTCTGCCCAAAATCGACACTTATCATTAACCAAGTTCTTAATGATGTTCAAATATTATTTTGAAAAAGTGACACTAAACCTATATGCAGTTTGACTCTTGTGACACTCAACCTCCACCACTTAAAATTTCATAACAAAATACTGCAATTTGGATTTTGTGACCCATAGCCTAAAATCGTTAATGGTGTTAACTTACGGTAATGGAAAACTCATTCTGCTATTACACCAACTTAACCCCACGTCGTCAAGTTTCAAGTCTACTAGTTGACATATTTAACAAATATGTGATAACAAACATAGGAGAGACTGCGTGAAAGTTCATGCATATTTTGGTTAGCTTTTTTTTTCAGTGTGTGAGTATAAATAGAAGACTTGGAGACGTGAACATGGTTATATACTTGCATTAGTATGATCAAATTTCTCCAGCGTATAAGAAATAGTAATCGAATTAACATAAAATTAAAAAAATCTTCCTCTCCCAACCACAAAACTTATACTCATGAGCTGTAATTCCACAATATCACAAAATAACATATAAGTTTATATACTTGAAATTAACTCGAGTAATCACACCTTTTGTTATTTGGATGTTAGCCCCATGATGAAGTTGAACATGTACGTTAAATATGATTCGGTTAGGATATATCAGTCAACCAACTGTCATCTAATTGGACAATAACATCCATAAGTGACAGATCAATTTCCTCCTTTACGCACATAGTACAATGATGTATAGAAATGCTCTAAATTGAAAGAATCATTTGTCATCGGATCAAAGTCTCATAGCAGTTATAGGAACCTATTGTACGACCATAATTAATATTCCAAGTATAAATTAGAATATATTATACCCAAAGGAGCCCTACTAAAGCAAGAAGACTTGTCTGAAATAACATTTAATGCACTCCAGAGACACATACATTCGTATTTTATTGTATATATTACTAGTGTAGAATAAATTTTCTTATATTCTATCACAACTTTCTCCATCAACCTATGCAAAAATTTAAATTGGGGGTGAACGCGAAAATTGAAAGATGAATACTATGTAGTCGGGACCTCAATTCATTTTGTCAAAACTGAAGTATTTATCTGTACTCTCTTTATGCTTGAAAAAATTTCATCAAATACACAAGATGGTAAAATACTGTTCGAATCAAAAAAGAAACACGACGTCGCAGATAACTGATGGTAACCTCGTTTTTATATTTTAACGTCATCAAGTATGGTCATAAGTTGGAACTACCTTATTACTTTTTAAACCTATACCTTTTAATTTGTTTCTATCATTTGTAATACAAATTGAATGGTGCATAACTGAAATTTTGTTTCTTCAATTTTTATACTTCATAACTAATCGAGCGCAAATATCTTCAACTATGCGAGGAAATATAAAACAGGCTTGTAGTATGGATTTATACAAGAGAACAATCTGCGGTCTCACACCTTGTCCCAGTGTCAAATGCTTCTCCTTTGGCTGTCCTTCCCCCCTTGGGTGGTCACCCAGTTTCCTCAGAGGCGATCTTGGGTCTTCCTGCACCTTGTTCTTCTCTTGATGCTCTTGATGGTGCTCTTGGTGGTGCTGCCGCTAACGTTCTGGCTCCTGCTCAGCTTAATGAGGATGTCTCTGTCTCTGCTATCCTCCCATGCATAGTTTTAAAAACCGGACCGGACCGGCCGGTTCGACCGGTCGGACCGGCGAACCGGTGCATGACCGGTCCGGTCCGGTATTTCGACCGCATCTGCAACAGAACCGTTCGAACCAGTCCAAACCGGCCGATTTTCGACCGAACCGGTGAACCGGTCGGGTTGAAAACCGGCCGGTTTTCACAAACTTCGCAAATTAATTCTTGCTGCAACTGGGAATCGAACCCAGGACGTTGCACCCGCATTCAAGTGGTCATAACCACTGGGCCACGCGTGCTTTTGTTAACAGTTGCCTACAATTTAAATTATAACACAATTCTATATTATTTTTATTTAGAAAAATAACATTCTTTTTTAAGAAGAGATTTAAAAAAATAACATTGAGGAACCAGTCATATGATTTTAAGATGGTCATGTTATTATTGGGTAATTTGATCAACATGTTGGTCATATTTATGTTTTGAAGACATAGTTTAATCATATTTATGTAAATTATAAACCATGCTTATGTAACCTATAAACCTCCAAATAAATTTGTTGTTGATTTTTGTGTTTGTTTAGTTTTTTAAACATAGCTACTATTATAAAAATGTTATAATACTTATTAACTTTCAAATTAAAACATTTAAGTATTTGTTTTTGACTATTTTCAATTGTGTTTGATATTTTTTGTATAAAAATAATAAATGTATGTACTAAATAAACATGCGATTAAACCGGTCCGACCACCGGTCCGACCGGTCCGACCATGAACCGGTGCCTCACCGGTTCGATGACCGGTCCGGTTTTTAAAACTTTGCTCCCATGTATTATGGATTAGTTTGGCTCTCTGTTGGTCTCTGTCTCTATGGTTTATGTAATGCTAGTTTGTGCAGCTCCTTTTGAAAATTTTGTTTGTGTTGTATGGGGTAGTTTATTGACTCAGTTTTGGTATTGAGGCCTACTTGTTGAGGCCTTGTAGTCAGGTTTGGTGGTTAGATTTGAGGGTAGTTTTGGTTTAGCATTGTGGATTAGTAGCCCTCAATTTGTGTTGTGATGTATAAATTTGCACTTATTAATATGAAGTTCTTATCTTTTAGCAAAAAAAAAAAAAAACATACATGTAGTGCTCAGACACAAAAGCTACTTGCTCCTTGAATTTAAGATAACACGCTATAGAACAGGGGCGGATGCAAAATTTTCTACAAGGGTGGTCACACTTACTTAGTATAAATTTATTATAACTGTATTTTGATGAAAATAAAAGGTAGTACGATTTTTTTTTTCTAGTAATATAATTTTAAAGTGAGTTGATGGTAACATTAATTTGCTAAGAAGGCAAGAAATTGAGAAGTTACAAAAGTTGGGAATCATTACATAGAAATCTTGGAGTTTTGCTTGTATTTTTTTTTTTTTTTTTTTTTTTTTTTTTTTTTACTTTTTGATATAGTTGGAGTGGGTCGAGATTGTAATTCATACATATACTTGGGGCTCCTTTTATAATTTTTTTGGGGGGGGGGGGGGGGGGGGGGGCGCAGGTCCTACGAGGAAACTTAAGAAAATTTAGGGTACAAATAATGCAAATTAGAAAGTCAGGCTGACCATGTGCCAACCTTAGGTCAGGTGTGGCTCCGCCCCTGCTATAGAATGTATAATATGAAGTTATTTTGCCAACAAGTCAATATTTACTAGTACATGAATTATTCTAAATGGTCATATAATTTATTTCATATGCGTAGCAACATCTACAGTGCAACTCTTAGTAATTACATTTTACTAACTTGGTAATTACATTTTACTAACTTGTCTCTTAGTTATTTATATGATGTAATTTTAGTGACTGTTGTTTTCACTCTCAAGAGATATTCTTATTAAAGACAAACTTCAATCCATATTTCAACCCTCTCCGATTTTTACACTTTTTATTTCTCAGCAACACTTTCATTTATGTTTACTTTCCGAGAGTCATTTGTTGTACTAACCATTTACTATTGAAACATACATATTTAATTGCAACAAATCTTCGTAACCTTATAGCTTCCACCATATAATCTTTGGAGTGTTATTGCACAATTTAATATATCTCTATCGATCACTTCTGTAACTATAAATTTATGTACACTTCCATTTGTGTTATAGCGCTCACACGATGAATTTATGTCGTATTACTTCCGTCCGTTCTGAATCTTCACATTTTGACTTTTTATTCCGTAATCGGGTTATTTTGACCCGGTGATTTAGATAGCCAAACGATGTAAATTTTTAATATTTTTTCGATGGTGTTGTAGAGTGAAGTTTACTCTACAACATCGTGCAAAGATTATCAAATCCTTGCATCATTTAACTAATTAAATTATCAAATTAAGATAATTTAGTAAATAGTGGTAAAATAAAAATGGTGAAGATCCATGGAGAATAGAGGAAGTATGACATAGTATTTCACATCCATTTTTTTTTTTTTTGAGAAATACATCCAAATTTTTTAAGAAAATATTTGACATCCATTTTAACTTCAAATAATTTAGGAATTATATTCTTTGGTCTCCAAGACTCGCTTGCACAGGTACTATATTTTTGGCCAGGGAAAAAACGGACTGACTACAAAAGGTCCAAATTCCAACTAAGTTATAAAACCTAGCTTCTGCGTCTACTCGACCCATTTTTCTCTCTCTCGAGAAAGCTTTGCATCGTCTCTCTGTTTCAGCAAAACACACCAAAGGAGGACCATAACGACGGATCGACTCTCTCTCTCTGCGCTCTCCGAGTCCCCTCCCTGAAGCTCTCGACGCAACTCAATTCTCAACTCCTTCCTATTCCGCAAACTAGGGTTTCAAAAGCTGGAGATTATAGACGAAGCTCGCGTGGATTGGTTGCTGAAATGACAGCGATTGGAACACACAACCTCGCCCAATTCGTAATTTGAAGGTACTCCGTTCTTTACATTGGTGTTGTTGAAAGAGAAAGATTGCTCCAAATTGACAGTTTGTACAGTAACCTATTTCTGTTAATCACATCTGGAGTTTGATGTTTTTGCATTGTTGAAATTGTCAGTCCCAAACCCAGAA
Organism: Linanthus parryae; assembly: GCA_023055425.1. NCBI lineage: Eukaryota > Viridiplantae > Streptophyta > Magnoliopsida > Ericales > Polemoniaceae > Linanthus > Linanthus parryae. The sequence goes on along the minus strand of JALGPY010000006.1, from coordinate 88,090,680 downwards.
ACCATCTTATCAGAAACCCATATTGGAGAGAATGGGAGTAGTCTGAGTATATCTCTATTAGGGTTAGCTTTGGATTCTGTAAAAAAGATGGAAGGAGAGGACAAGAAAGCTAGTTCTAAGAAAAGATCTAAGCCTATTAAGGTTCAATCCGATGCCGAGGATGACGAGCCCATTGGTTCTCTGTTTAAGTTGAAACCCAAGAGAAACCCTAAGAAGGTCAAGGTGGAATCCGATCTGAGTCGGGCGAAAGGCAATGATTTTGATGTTGAGGCGGATAAATCGAGACCAGTGAGAAGGGATATGGGGGGTATGAATGATACTTTGGCTAGTTTTAGGAAGAAGATTAAGGGTCCTAAGAAAGATAGTGGAGCTGGAATGGCGGTCAAGTCTGGTAAATTGTCTGTTGAGCCTGTGGAGGATGGGGTTTTGGTTACAGAAGCAGGCATTGGAGAAGAAGTTCCAGCGACTAGGGATAATGAGCCAACTAGTAAGATCAGTAAAGGGACTGTAAAAAGGGGAACAGAGAAAACTAGACGACCCAAGAGGGCTTCACGGAAGAATAGTAATATGGGAGGACACACAGGATTTGATGATTCATGCGATGGCAAGGGATCTGCTGACAAATCAGTACATAACCATGATGATTCGAAAGATCCATTGTCCACTTTTCTTCAAAAGGCACAACCAAAGTCTATTAAGAAACCTCATAGCTTTTTGAAATCGGAACTGAGAAAGGGGCTTCAAGATCCTAATGTTGATTTGAGCTCGGAGGATGTCTCAAAGGACGTTGCACCCGTGGTTGTGAAAATGGAAGTTTCAACTAGTTCCGTTTTGGCTCAGAATGACTCACATAGTGATGAAAGCTTATTACCAGGTTCTATTAGTGCTCAACATGATATAATCGGTAACCAAAACAAGATTCTGATTTATGAGAAATCTGCCGAGAACATGCTAGAGAATCAAATACCCATTGATGCAATGAATACAAAATCTGATGACAATGTCCAAGGGGATTATGCCGAAGCTTTTGTTAAGGAGTCAGTTTCAGTCCCATGCCTTACGAAAACTCAATCTTGCTTAAGTGCATGTTCTGGTAAAATATATCGACATAAGGAAGGTGAATTCCTCTGTCTGACTGGTGAGGTAGGACCCACCCAGAACTGTGTCTCAGACCATATCTATGATAGAGATTCAGAGGAACCTGTTTTTACTGTGGAAGGTGATATTGCTCATCTAAGTTGCTCTCCAAGATCACACAGTAAAATTGCTATGGGTGGATTCACTTCATCTGATTTGGCACGCGATGAAATGCCCTGTACGGTAACTATCCCAGTAAAAGTGAAGGATGTTCAAGAACTTGATGCAGGTGAGTCAGACGTACCATTTAATGAGAAGTTTGATGTTGCTTCGCCAAAAAATGAGGCTGATATGCAGCTAGCTACGACAGGAATCTGTGGGTCTCAGCATCAGTCTTCTTCCGGTTTAAGTATGTCTAATAAAGAAGGGAACTATAGCGACATTGATGGGTTAGATCATGTTCCTGAAAATTGCATTGAGGAACCGGACTGTGCTTCAGGCCCTGTACGGAGGGAAGAATCAGCATTACCTGACAGTAGAGCATTCTTACGAACATGTCGGGGTTTTGAGAAATCCGAAACTACTATCCAATTGAAGCACCTGGAGGAATCGCTGGAAAATGATCAGAGCTCCAACCATTTCATGCCAGAACATGGTCTAAATGAGTCTGCCACCTCAGCTCAGATGTGCTGCTCTAATGTCCACCAGGCTCCCAATGATGTGCCTCAAGATACGCCTGTTCTGAGTCATGACTGTCTTTCAGGCAATGCAGAGGTGAATGGAGTATCTTCTAGGTCTATCACACCAGATCGAGATGAAAGTTATACTGAAGTTGAAGGGAACATTAAGGATAAGAAGCAATCAGTGGTCCAGCGTGCTGTGCGGAAAGCTAAGAAGCGCAGGCATGAAGATATGGCGTACGAGGGAGATGCTGCTTGGGACCTACTGATACCTAAGCAAGCTTTTCTTGGAAGTCATTTGGTTGTAGACGGTGACCAGATCTCCAGACATAGAGAAGAGCTCAATTCCTCTAGCAACACATTTGCAGAAGTTGACAGTTCGGGGGCAGCGGCAGTATCAGCTGGGTTAAAAGCTCGCGCAGTCGGGCCAGTTGAAAAGATTAAGTTCAAGGAGGTACTGAAGCGTAAAGGTGGGGCTCAGGAATATCTGCACTGGAGGTTAGTATTAATAGACCAGCTTGTTCTTTTGTTGAAAAATTCTGTTTATAACTTTATATTTTAGAATGGTCATAATCACACAGGAAACTAAGCTGTTGTGTTGAGTAAGTTCCAAATTGCCCATTAAGATGGGAGACCCTGTTTTGACCAGAATTAGGACTATTTACCGTATATGCGCTCTTTGTCTAGGATGATATCTGATTTAGGAAGTATTGAATTGCAACTTTTTTTATATTCTTTTTGGGTTACTGCAAGAAGTGTGACAGTGCTAGTTAATATCTACCGTTCTCCTTGGTCGAGAAGGTGAGCACTGAGCAGTACATAAAAGGTAACTTGTGATATTTAAGATTTTTGAATGACTCGTGTCTTACTTCACCGGAAATGTAAAATAAGTGATCTGGTTTTTTGATTAGAAATATACCTCTACTCAATTGTTTCACGTTTTAAAATGGAAACTTTATGTTTCTGCCGTCGCGGCCAAGATATGTTATTGTCTCCAGCAGTTATGTCAGTTGTAAATATTTGTTCATAATGGTCCAGCATGTGTTATCAAAAGTTTATGAACTTATCTAGAAGGCCAACATGGTGTCGTAATTTATTTTCTCACTACTTTGTCTTGTGTACAAATTAATGCTTATAGAAAGACCAGCAGATGTTGCGCATTATCACATACCGAGCAATATGATATTTTCTCCATGCTATTGGTAGCCGTGTTTGAGATGATAATGACCTGTTCTGATGGAGTCACAAACCCAAGTTTCTATCTTTGCTTCCAGTATTAGTGCATGTTTGGTTAGAGATTAAAATCTCATTTGAGATTAAAATCTGCCAAAATTTTTAATCTCGTTTGTTTCGTAGATGTTTTAAGTCAGATTTTAATTTAAGTTGGCCAATAATCTGCAGATTATGTAATCTCCGATTTTGGAGAATTTTTAGGTTTAACGTCAGAAATATCATACTCTATCATCTCGTTAATGCATGAATTGTTAATTTGTGCAAACAGGTAACATCTTAGACGTATCATAAGGTCAAATAAAGACATTTATCATAAATTTGATAGTAAAAGCTACAGGTGTTGCCAAACGTAATTAAATTTTAATCACAGATTTTCAGCGCATGCCAAACAGTTTTCAGATTATAATTTCATCCAGCTTATTCACCCCAGATTATTTTCATCAGATTATTGAGATTTTAAGCTGGAACCAAACAGGCTTAGTAACTTTGTCATTCTGTGTTGGCCTGTTCTGATGGAGTTAATAAACCCCGAATTTCTTTTTCCAGCTTTTGGTTATTCACAGCCTCTGATTACTTGCAATTGCTATCCATTAGATTTTGTTATGGCGTGGATCTTAATTAATTTATAGTTATGTATCTCAGTGTGTTCTCTTTTTATGGATTATATTTGATAAATCATAAAGCAAACCCTCATGAATTTTGCCTGGATACTCTGACTGTAATAAGGTTGTCTCAAGATTTCATGTAAGAGTGGTGTTCTCACGTTTCGTACCCTTGGTAGCACCCATGGGTAAGCCATGTGGGATGATAACAGTCACAAGCTCTGTATACGATAAGGGCGCGCGAAGCACACCACAAAGTTCCTCATTTCTCTCATTTTTCCCTCCAAAGCAGTGATGTATTTTATAGTTCCAATTTCTACAGATGATACTCTGAATTTGAAATTAGTTCATGGACAACTTTTTTGGGTTTCGAGGGTGTTTCAGTTCCGTAGATTGATCTGCTATTTCCGTTTTTCCTAGAACTGAAATAGAGAAGCTCGTAAGCGGAAAGTAAGAATTATGAAAAACCATTGATTTCCTATGTCCGAGCTTGGTATTGATTATGCATATTGCATCAGATCAAAGGCCAGAAGTCTAAAAACCAGAGAAGGTAGAGAGAAGTCTCGTATTCGGAGGAACTACAGATTTCTGTTGCTCCTGATGCCCTTATCTTTAATGTCTCCTTGACCGGACTGATATTCTTCAGTTTTGTGTTGTACTGACTGCAACGGCTTTTGGGGTTGTTTCGTTTTCGGCCTTTTTCTCCCTCTCACTAGTGGTTAAAAATATGAACTTATCCGTTATCACTCTAAATTTTTATTTAAGGGCATTACCGAACCACTGAATACCTATTGAGTGAGTTGGTGTTGCAGGCTTATGCTTTTTTCAACTATTCTTTCCAGGTTTATGTATGATACACTAGTTTGACATTAATGGGTGGCAAGCTGATTACAGCAAGTTGGCAACATAATTTTATTCCTATAAATGTTAAGTTTTTCTGTCTTGCTATATTCCAGGACTCAAGTTTCTTTCTTATGGGGTTGGCTAGCTTCCATGTAAGATAATTGCTCGCTTACAGTAGTCTTAGAGGTAGAATGTTTTTGACGTAGGGCCACAATTTGATGCTCGGATATCGTGGAAACTCATTTCTTCATTATGAGTTGGTCTGTTGTCCACCTCTCAGTTGATGTCTAATGGCTCAGTCTTGTGTCTTAACTATTGATGCTCTACAAGCCAATAGCCTACAAGTCTTCATTTATGTCCTCTTAGTATGGACTTGATCTAGATAATTAATTGTGTTGACACTGTCGCTTTTGTGAAACTCATTGTTTGGGCTAGAGTGGAACTCTAAAAAAACTGCAGCGAGTTATCATCCGTAGACTTCGTTTCAGTTTGTCTGAAAAAGATGTCCTGTGCGTGTTGTGCCGGCTTAACCGTCTTATTTGTGCAGGAACCAGATCTTGGGTCTTTGGAGTAAAGATGTTAGTCGTGTCTTGCCTCTTACAGAATGTGGAGTCAGTGATGTCCCTATAGTAGAAGAACCATCCCATGCTCCACTGGTTCGAGAGATATATGCGTTTCTTGACCAAAGTGTAAGTTTTCTTTTCCATGGCCGTTTAATGCGCTGTTTTCTTTCTCTGTGGATATGGGATCTTTCAAATTTGGTTTGTGCTGCTATGAAAATTCCAAAAGGTTATTAGTTTTATTATTATTTTCTTCTCCTAAAAAAGGACAAAACTTTCGACAGGGTTATATAAATGTTGGGGTTGCTTCTGACAAGGGCAGACCGAAACTCAGTGCCATGCAAAATGTCAAACCTGTAAACGAGAGGAACAATAGGGAAAGAGTTGGGGTTGCTGATGCAGATACAGATGACGGGGTATCATTTATCCTTGGGAAGGCTAGGAGTTCTGAAGAATCCCTTATAGTGGAAAAGGGTGACTTATTAGATGATCAAAATCTGGTGATAGGAGTTGCAAAACATGATAGTGTCTCTTCTCCACGCGCAACAGATATAGAATTAGCCAATGCAACTGAACCTGGTGAATGTATTGCAAAAGAAATGCATAAAAATGATTCCTTCGACCCCAAACCCCTTGGCGGAAGATTGAGTTCAGATAATTTGAGTACTGATCTGCCATGTGAAGTGCTAAATGGTGAAGCTGTCCGAGTTTTAGCCTCAAGCTTAACAAACACCTTGAATGAAGGACAATCTGCCTCAATTGGTGGTATGGAGCATAATCATGATCTGCAGCATAATTCAGATGGCAGAAAGAGAATCATCGTCATTGGTGCTGGTCCTGCTGGCCTAACTGCAGCACGGCACCTGCAGCGTCAGGGTTTTTCTGTTACTATACTTGAGGCAAGGGGTAGAGTTGGAGGCCGTGTTTATACAGATCGCTCATCTCTTTCAGTTCCTGTGGACCTTGGGGCTAGCATTATTACTGGGGTTGAGGCAGATGTTGATACAGGAAGGAGAGCAGATCCTTCGTCATTGGTTTGCAATCAATTAGGCCTTGAGTTGACAGTATTGAACAGTGACTGTCCCCTATATGATACTGTCACTGGTCAGAAAGTCCCTGCAGAGTTGGATGAAGCTTTGGAAGCCGAATACAATAGTCTTCTTGATGATATGTTACTTGTTGTTGCTGAGAAGGGTGAACAAGCAATGAAAATGTCTCTTGAAGATGGGTTGGAATATGTTCTTAGAAGTCGCCGCTTACCTTCATTGGATAAGAATCAGAAGAAGAGTGGAGTGCATGATACCACAGATATATTATTGGATTCTGAAAACGCTCTTGCTGATGGGAACATTTCTGAATATAATAGCTCTAAAACGGAGGTTTTGAGTCCTCTTGAAAGGAGAGTTATGGATTGGCATTTTGCTCATTTGGAGTATGGTTGTGCTGCTTCGCTTAGAGAAGTCTCTCTACCGTACTGGAATCAGGATGATGTATATGGAGGCTTTGGAGGCGCACATTGCATGATAAAAGGGGGTTACAGCACCGTTGTTGAATCTTTGGGAGAGGGACTTTGCATCCAGTTGAACCACGTGGTGACAGATATTTCATACAGTACAAAGGAATGCCGAGAAGGGCATGGTAATGAAGTGAAAGTTTCCACATCAAATGGTAGAACGTTTTCAGGAGATGCTGTTCTGATTACGGTGCCACTTGGATGTCTAAAAGCAGAAACCATTGCATTTTCTCCACCATTACCCCAGTGGAAAACATTGTCCATCCAGCGCCTAGGTTTTGGTGTACTTAATAAGGTGGTTTTGGAGTTTCCAGAAGTGTTTTGGGATGATTCCATTGATTACTTTGGGGCAACTGCTGAACAGACAGACAAGAGGGGCCAGTGCTTCATGTTTTGGAATGTGAAGAAGACTGTAGGGGCTCCTGTACTTATTGCATTAGTTGTCGGTAAGGCAGCTATAGACGGCCAGTATATCGATCCAACTGATCACGTGTACCATGCCATAAAGGCTTTGCGTAAGCTCTTTGGAGAGGCTGCAGTTCCCACTCCTGTTGCATCGGTAGTGACAGACTGGGGAAAAGACCCTTTCAGCTATGGTGCTTACTCGTATGTTGCTGTTGGGGCATCTGGGGAAGACTACGATATATTGGGTAGACCAGTTGGGAATTGCTTATTTTTTGCTGGAGAAGCTACCTGCAAGGAGCATCCAGACACTGTGGGCGGTGCAATGATGAGTGGACTCCGCGAGGCTGTGCGCATAATTGATATATTGAAAAATGGCACCGATTGTACTGCAGAAGTAGAAGGAATGCAGACTTTACGAAGACACTCAGACAGCGAAAGGAGTGAAGTTAGGGATATTGTGAAAAGACTAGAAGCTGTTCAGCTCTCTAATGTCTTGTACAAAAACTCATTGGATGGTGACCGGATGTTTACTAAGGAGTCCTTGCTAAGGGATATGTTCTCTAGTGCAAAAACTACTGCTGGACGATTGCATCTGGCTAAGGAATTGTTGAGTATTCCTGTTGAAGCTCTGAAGTCCTTTGCTGGGACTAGGGATGGACTTACCATCCTGAACTCATGGATTTTGGTATGTGCATCTGTAATTTATTTGTTTGCTTGTTACCTATTGATAAGAAAGATCTAGTTCTAGGAAGTTTTGTTGGATATCTGATCCCACTGTGGATATTCATAACAGGATTCAATGGGGAAGAATGGGACCCAGCTTTTGCGTCACTGTGTTCGTATTCTTGTGCTTGTTTCCACTGATCTACTTGCTGTCCGCATGTCAGGTATTGACTCGCCTGTCCCATTCTGTTGATTTTCTTGCAGTGGTGGCTGGGGCAACAGCTATGCGATGTGGTTTTGTAGCTGTGTTCCTTCAGCCATGAAGTCTTGATGATTATATATGTGAAATAAAAATTAAAGCATCTTTTGAAGTTTTCTATTCTACAAGAATAATGATGTGGTAACCTATCAGGAAGAAAAGATGTGTCCCCACCCCCCGGTGTATCATCTCATCATACTTAAATTTCAAATTACCGGCCTCCTTTTGTTTGGGGATTATCTGTTTTACCAATTTATGGTTCGAATTTTATCACTTCAATAACCCGAGGTTCTGCGGTTGCACCCCGGTAGGTGACCGTGTTAGTGAGGCATGTGTTAAACTGTTAATAATGTGTCTCACCCTAAAATAACAATTAATGACATTTGAGCCTATTTACTGTTTTAGAAATCATCCCTAAACCCAAATTTGGTTTAACTTTAACCTTGCCCTTTTACTCCGATATAGACCGTATCACTTTTCCAACAGGTGCATCCGATGGCTTACTATACACATGACCAGACAATCTCATGCACAACCCACAACGTCAAGATTCTTTGTAATTGTGTCATTGAGGCGGACATATAAGTTTGGTTAACTTTATAATTAATTCTAAAACATGTGGTATATGTATAAATGTAACTGACCACGTGGTTGTGCATGATATACTAACAACAAACTGGTGAGGTGGGTTAAAGAAGTATCACGGCAGAACCTCAGGTTACTATGATAAAATTTGAATCATGGGTCGGCAAAATGGACAAGTCCCAACAGGTTGGTCATTTGAAATTAACCCCGGAACTATTGAACTCTTTTGCGTACCGTGAGCTATGAATCGCCTTTCTGACATGACGTGTAGTGGACTGTGGACTGTGGATGCATGTGCTTTTTGTTGAGATCTTATCTGTGCTCATCTCCTGTTGTTTCAGGTATAGGGAAGACAGTGAAAGAAAAAGTTTGTGTACACACCAGCCGCGACATTCGCGCGATAGCTAGTCAGCTTGTAAATGTGTGGGTTGAAGTTTTCCGCAAAGAAAAAGCAGGAGGTGGTTTAAAAATATTGAAGCAATCTGCTACTGTGGGTTCCACGAAAAGCAAAGCAGTGTCAGGGAAGCCTCCCTTGAGGGTGCATGGTCGACCAGATGCATATTCTGGTAGTGATTTTCCTCTAAGTTCAAACTTGAAGAGGCTCAGCATCAAGCCTGTTAAGTCAGAGACCAGGACAGACTCAAAGTCGGAAACTAAGTTGTCTCAGCTTCAGGATTCAGTTGTCAAGGAGGACACAAGGGGGGAGGAGGACCATGGAGTGGTCATGTCAGAAGAAGAACAAGCTGCTCTTGCTGCTGCAGAAGCAGCCGAAGCTGCAGCTCGTGTAGCTGCTGAGGTTCGTTTCTCTTGAAACTGGATACTACAGTTGTAGTGAAACCCCAATTGGTTTTGGATTGCCATTTTTCATCTATATGGTCTATCTTTTTAAAGCAACCCAGTGTCTCTGTGTTCTACATTTACAGCCAAATACATCATAGTTCCTCGTTCTCTCTCTAGGAGTTCACGGTTTTCCAATTTCAAAGACTAGTTTTTTTGGGTTGTTTAGTTTATATTTAATATAAAGCTCCAAAGTCAGTTGATATTAATTAAGCCCCATACATTCTCTTCACATGATAGTTTGATTACCAGCTTATCTAAATTTCTCAACAATTTTTTTTCATGGCACAAGCTACAAGACATAGATCTGATCATGGTGCATTTGTGAACTTCGATGATCTTCCTATCTTGGTCCTCTTTCTTCGCTGTATCAAGACTGCTTCTCGTTCAAATGTTTCTTCCTATGACTCGTCATTGTATATTTTTTGATGCATTGATTTGAATGGTTAAATGAATTTATTGCAGGCACTTGCTTCCTCTGGTAATGCAGCCTTGCCTCTTCCTAAGATTTTGTCATTTCATAAGTTTGCTAGACGCGAGCAATATGCACAAATGGACGAGTCTGACAAAAGGAAGCTGTCTGGTGGGGCATTAGGAAGACAGGATTGTACATCGGAAATAGACTCTAGGAACTGCAGAGTTAGGGATTGGTCTGTTGATTTTTCAGCTGCGTGTGTCAACCATGACAATTCCAAGATGTCAGTTGATAACCTCTCACAGCGGAGCCAATCCAATGAAATTGCATGTCTCAGGGAGCAGTCAGCTGAAAGTGCAGCTGTCGACAGTAGCATTTTTGCCAGAGCATGGGTTGATGGCTCTAGTAGTGTTGGGGTTAAGGATTATGATGCTATTAACAGATGGCAATCTCAGGCAGCAGCTGCTGTCGAGTCTGATTACCTCCACCACAATAAACGGCTAACAGATGAGGAAGAATCAAATATGAACCCAAAACCACCCACATGGAGACATGAATTTGCGAATGAAAGCTCTATTTCTCATGTTACAGTAAACAATGAGTTGGTTAGTAGTCAACCCAGAGGTGCTGATCGCATTAAGCAGGCAGTTGTTGAGTATGTTGGATCATTGCTTATGCCCCTCTATAAAGCAAAAAAAATTGACAAGGACGGATACAAGTCAATTATGAAGAAAACTGCTACTAAGGTAATCATACTTGCCATCAACTACCATATTTTGTTTATGTATGAAAGTTCTTTCTAATATCTGCTACGTCTCTATGTTGTCAATCCATATATTTTCCATTACGGTCTGTTTGGATGGCCATGGATTTGGGGGTGGATTTGGATGAGGGGATTTGTGGCCAAATCCAGTGTTTGGATATATTCAAGGGGTTCAAATGTTTGGATATATTCAAGGGGTTCGAATTTGATTTGGAAGTGGCCCTAAAATGTAAAGGATTTCAAATTACAACCCCACCCACGGAATTTCTAGTTCCACACGCGGAGTGTTCGTTTAAGTGGGAAAACCACGATATCATCTTTCGGCTTTAAAAGTTGAAAACCTAAGACAGACTATTAGCTTAAACAAATCCAACGATGAAAACAAATCCTACGCTTTGCTAATTCGTCTTTTTCCCGTGAAATCGAACATTCTTCTTTTTTGATAATTGAACCTACCATAGTGGTAGGGCAGCATTACCCCTCGTGGGGGGGGGGGGGGGGGCATTAGTCCCGGCCCACTACCAATGATGGAACCGAACATTCATCATTGGGCTTTTGCCACTCCCTCTCTACGCCCTCCTTTTCGTTCATGTGCTTGTATTTTCCTTTGGAGAATCATTTACTTGTTTCTTCTCTGTTCCGGTCATCTTTGCTCTTAGTTAGAATATTTTTGAGTAAGGATTCTCTCTCTCTCTCCTTCTCCTTTCTTTTGTTGCTAATCTCTCTGAAATGCAATATATGGTGGGTTAATTTCAAATGCAAACCTAAAATTGCTGCTTGTATATAACAAAATGTTGAGAGTCCAAGATTTCAAATTTCGAATCAGAGTTTTCGTCCAAACAAAATATCTGAAAATCATTGGAATCTCAAATTTCAGTATTTGAAATATTTGGATTTCAATTCCAAATCCAAATGCAAATCCGGGTTTCCAAATGCAGTCTTAGAGCATCTCCAATGGGTTAGGTAAACTAATATTCTTAGGCAAAATTTAAAGAAGTTGAGCAAAATTAGAAGTCCAATGGATTAGGCATCTTATTATGCAAAACAGAAAATAGGCATCATTATCGCCAAACTTGGCGATGTTTAGTCCTTCGCCATCTTTATTTTTTCCCTACTTTTTAGGTTTTTGAGACATTTGTCCACTTTTTGGGGTGTGACTAATTATTTAAACCATGTCTCCTTTAATTTCTCTACCACTTGTCCGAAATATTTCTTTAAATTTCGTCTAGTACCGTGAAAATAATCTCTGACTATTAGCATTGAATTTAAAATGCCTAATTTATAGCTAATAGCATTGGAGCCCAGGACAAAATTATAACTGCAAAATCGTATTCTTAGGTATAATATGCCTATTTTTTACCTAATAGCATTGGAGATGCTCTTAGTTGTCCGAAGTGAATCCTCTCTGGAAACCATCTCGAAGTGTAACAACCTTCTGACTACAACTTGAATTTTTTCTCAATTGCTTGCACTTGTGATCTATGTTATTTATTTGGTTTAATTTCTTCCTGATCTTCAGGTCATGGAGCAGACGACAGATGCAGAGAAGGCCATGGCAGTTTACGAGTTTCTTGATTTCAAGCGTAAAAATAAGGTTTGAATGTCTACCATAACTTAAAAAGGCTAATAGCATCTTCTACTATCAAGTATTTCATCTTTTCCAGTTCTGTAAAGATGCTTTCCTGGTGGTTTATCTATCTGTTTGTATAACTATGCTAGTTTTCTTGAATTTTAGATCCGGGCCTTCGTGGATAAATTGATCGAGAGACATATGGTGGCGAAACCAGCTGACAAACCTTGATGGAGATGTCCTTGTGGCAAGAATTATGAAAGACGGGTGAAGGAGAACTACCATGAGGTTTATGGAGAGATGGGATTTCATTGACTTTGTTAATTAATTTGCTCTTGACCAGTCATTGGGAGGGTGCTGCAATTTGAAAAGGGATTGTATCTCCCGACTTCATGTATATTATGGTTGACATGACTTACCCAGCTTCAAGCTTCTTCTTGAGTCTCCACGGAAGATTTTGAGGGGGCATTGCACGACATATATAGGTCTAAAGGTGCCATGTTCCTGATGTGCCTGAATGTAGGATTTTCGAATTCAGCTTCTATTTTATAGAGTCAGTCCCGTTGCAGAAAATCTGCTTAATGGCTTGGTTTGATCCAATATCAAACTGTAATTGTAGGGGATACCGCAGACCCTTTTTCTTTTGTTTGGGGATCTTTACAGATGAGACATAGGGTGTTTCTTAGACTGTCCATAGTGGCAAGTTGTACAGTTCAGAATCTTCAGATTTCTGTTTATGGTTTAAAAGATAATACGGAACAAAATTGCCTTCAGAAGAGCTCTTTTTTTTTCCTCGTATTTGAATATTTGTTGCGTCCCATTAATAAGCTGAATTCAAAGTAGGCTACATTGCTATTCACAATGCGCAGGGCGGCTCATACTGAAGCTTTCAAATTTGGAAAATCTTTTTCATTTTTCTTTCAGATACGAAGGGAGGAAGAAGAGAGGGCAGTATCCCCGAAAGCCGCTGCTTTCACTCTTTTTGTGGCCGGTCCCGTAGCGGGAGTCCCTATTGGAGTAAAAGGTTAGTGTTTACAGTTGGATGGACCTTCTATATGACGAGAATTTATAACTTTGATGCTGTATTATGTTCCAGGAATAATGGAATATGCACCAATCTTTACTTCAGCAGAAGCTCACATTTGTGTATTTTTTTGCAAGGCCAAGATACTGTTCTAGTAAGTGTTTTCTGTGAGAGGTATGATCTCTTGCCTTTCTGCATGTCCGTGCTTATGTTACCAACCTAGATCTCAATCGTATGTTCTCTTCGGCATAGTTAATACTCCTGTAACTTTTTAGCTCACAAATGCTTTGTATTACGATGAAATTTTTGCAAGAATCATCTTACTCTGTTGTCATTTGCTTTCAGGGTTAGAGAATCAATCTGGTAAATCCTGGGACTCTGTTGTCTTGTCACACTGGAGTCGAATTTCTGGTTTTCCTAGGTCATTTGCGGTCAGTGTTGATAATTAGATTTAGAGGCTACCAGGGTACGGCGGAGTTGATTAATTACCTTCTTTCAGATTCCAGAAAATTGTTGGTTACCAAGTTGGAGGACTTACCTTGTCAAGTCAATGAAGTGACGTGTTGAGGCAAACAGCCTACCACGTTTAAACAGGTTCATCTTTTCTTATTTGTATTTTTAGGCTTTGTACGGGTTTTCTGGTGATGGTGAAACCAAATTGAAGGATTCAATCCTGCTTGTTTTTCCAGTAATCTTTTTTTGAGAGGATTTTTTTTTGAGAGGATGTTTTTTCCAGTAATCTCAGTGTCTCAACAGGTAAGGGTTCAATCTTGCGTGTTTGTCCAATAATCTCAAAGAGTCTCAACAGGTATATTCTGTGTGTTTCTGCTTGTTGGACTGTGGTAATATAGCATGCCATGGTCTTTCTTTTGTTTCTACTTTCCGTTTGAAATACTTGTGTCTCACTCTGGTCGGCACGGCACTACTGGCAATAGGTCAAGTGCTATTATATAATGCACAGAAGCACATATTTGGTGTTCAGTCCCCTCCCAAGCACTTCCTTCTGGGTAATTTGAACTATGAATCCATGATAGGGTACCATTGGACATTTGGTCGAGTGACATCGATACAAAACAACTCTATTAGGATATCATCGTCTTTTAATGCTTTGCAATAACCAACCAAAGAAACTAGATGATATAATTTTTCTTTTTTCCATTCCATCCATAAAGCAGAGATACAAACTCACCTATTAAACTGCTTGCATAATTTGTTTGTATAATACTTGTAATCGTGCACTGAAATGAACTGTCTTGTGCTATTTTAGTGGTGTCCAAATGCCGAACTTAGCATGTACGTGGTAGTACATATTGTATGGTTATTAATTACAGATAAGTGACGCATTGATTTTCTCAGGTGTCATGATTTTACTTATATGAGCTGCGATTTAGTTCATATTTCACCTAGTGAATTCGTCCATTTCTCCGTTAAGAATTCATGTTCTAGGTGAAATATGAATTTCTTCTATGTTATACCTAGAAATTAATATTAAAAATTTATTTATAATATTACTTTGGTGAGATTGTTGATGAATTGCTTAACGGAGCTTGAGTCACCAAAGCAGGAGAGCGAGTGTCCTCAGAAGAATTGCATTTGAGAGCGCCTATTTACATATAATATTTAATTAATATAAAGTCTAAATTATAATCTTTATTTTTATACTTGTAACTTGAACTCATATTGAACAACATGTTTTAATGCAGTGAGAAATTTATTAACCTTGCAAATAGGTATAGTGATAACTCCCACAAGGTATTGCGGGATAAATTGGATAAGATCATCATGTTCTATACTTCTACGACTTTGGGTACCGAGGGATAAGATCTCCGTGTTCTTTATAGGACTTGAAAGTTGACAAATATTGACGATGGATTGCTTTACATATATAATCATCCTTTCTTAAAGGAGTTGCAAGTTCTTCATTTGTCAAATTGGTTGCACATTTTATAGAGGATAGATAATGAAAGTATTAAATATAGGGTGGTGATAATTACAACACAATAATTTATAGTTACAGCACAATTTTTCTTAGCGTGACTTTTTTACCCCTAATTAGTGACTTGGTGTACTTAATGACGTAATTGCAATCCATATATCGGCTCTCACAGTACATGCCTCTTACTTCTTGATTAACATCAAGATACCTCCACCCAAATTCTTCTTTTCCTCCTAGAAATTTCAGATTGTAGTATGGATGGCGGTGAAGTTGAGCCAGAAGGTCATTGTCACTCTCCTTTTGCCCGATACTCTCTTTTGATATGACTAGCAGTTTTTGGCAAACAAGGATGATAAGACATGTGAACAAAAATCCATGCTCTGTCTCCCTCTATTTTCTTCATCTTAAACCAGAACCATTAACCAACCCAACCTTCAGCCAATACCCCCAACAGAAGCACAAAATTAAGGAAACAAAACAAGCAAAACAGTATAAGACCGAATCAAACCCCAATAATGGCACATAAAATCAATTTAGAACCCTAATAGAACATCAATCAGCCTTGGTCAGAGTACCTTAACGAAGCCAAAACACCCCCCAACGAGTTATTCATCTCAATCCAGTCATCTTTTTGTCTCCTCATCTCCTTTACCGATGCCAAACCAAACACCGAAAACAGACATCAAACCTATAATCATGGTCAGACATCTCAAATCGAACCCAGAAAACGTTAATCACTTCCGATCGAACCCAGAAAACGGTACATCGTTGCAAATCCAAGTCGAGAAGACGAAGAAATAGAGGAGAGTGGGCGTCCTCTCCTACTAGTTTGAATTAGGTCTTCAGTTTGCTATGTGTTTTGGTTCTGAACTTCTGATTAATGTCAGGGATTTGATTCTTCTGAATTTCAATCCCCGTATACATCTAGTTGACCGAGAGAAGGCTGAGAGAGACACAAAGAATCAAGTTACTTCTTCTTCTTGCAGATTGATATAGACAGACAAAGGAGAGTGAGGACAAAACTCAAAATTCAATATTTGTATTTTCCAGTTACTCCTAGAAAAGTAGGAGTAATAATGAAGGATAAAAAGGTCGATGTAAAAAAACTGCACTGTAATTATAAATTGTAGTGCTGTAATTATCATCACCCTTAAACATAATTTAAAATATTAAGTCTTTGAAAGCTAATTTGTCTACAAAACCATGCTCTCTATTTTCAGGAGTGAATTAGGAGAGCTATTTGTGTCCAAAACATCGGGGTGAGCTTTTGGAGCGGGCACGAGGAGCCACTCATACAAATTGTCAGTGGTCGATATATATTCATTGGTTGTAGAGCACCACGTGATGCTCTATTGGCGGAGCACTAAAGAATTCTCGGGAGCGAGACCAATTAGAGAGGTTAGTGACTAAATTCTACTACGTCCATCTTCTGCAATAATAGCAATACATTAATGGCTCTACATTAAAATAAATTTAATAACTGTCTCCTCAAATTAGTGATTTATCTTTCATTTTACCCCTTATATTTTCCCACATTACACTAGTCTTTGCCTTTCCAACCCAGCTTCAACCGAGAGACCGGCTCTTCGCTTATCCTCGAAAACCACCTAAACGAGCACCACAGACAACCAAACGTTGTTGAGTTCCTAATTCATGTTAGAAGCACCAATTTTTTTTATTTAGGAAACGTACAGTAAAACTTCTTGTCAACCCACTTCACCAAATCTTGTTGACTGCATCCTTGGTGATCTCTTTTATACTCGCATAACAATTTTCTTAGTTGATTGGCCATGGTTGATTTTTGAACACCTTGTAGTTTAGGAGCCATAGTTGATAGTTGATGCGCTTTTAAAGTTTTTCAATGAACATATTATAGTGATTAATTTTTAACAATGTTTAATGTATTGAGTTGGAACCATGGACCAATTTTTTGGCATCATGAACTAACTTTTTTACTTATTAAAAAAAATTATGAATTTGACAAATTCAATTAATTTGTAAATGTATATTCATAAATTGTGTCTTCGAAGTTGTTTTTGTAATTTAGTTTTCATCTCTAACTAATATTAATATACATAATAACCAGCACATTGGACTTGAAAATTTAAAGGTCATACAAAAATCTCTTTGAATTAATAAATTATTAATTTATCGATATAATAAAATAATATATCGTTAAATTAGTAAAATATCCCGGTCCCAACATTATTAATTTATAGAGGTTTTACTGTATATGTTTAGATTGGATTGCGAAGTGTAAAACTAAAGGTTCTGTTTGGCATCGGCTTAGAATTTGAAAAATTGGTATGAAAGTAATTTGGGTGAAAAATCTAGCTAAACAAAAAATCAAAACCTGTGTGTGTGAACCAAGCGGTGTTCTCCAATTAGTATGTATAGACTGATCCTTGCGAGGTTTAGAGATCACCGAAGTGAGTTTCGTCTCTCCCGACACAAAATCATTTTTCATACGCAAGCAACAAGATTCGAACTCTGAACCTCAAATCTTAAGGGACCCATCCATATACCAGTTGTGCCAAATCTTGTTTTGTTTTTAAAAGGTGAATGCAACACGAGGACTTCTGAGGGAATCAAAATGTGTTTGTTATGAGCTAAAGTTGTAGATTAATAATTTGATATATATATTATAAAGGGTTAATTTCAAAACAGTAACCCGTGGTTGGGGGTTTGTCCATTTAAGTAATCCGTGCTTTCAAAAGTCTCAACTTAGTAACCCGTGGTTTACTCAGTTTAGCTCCGTTTGTTTTTCTGTTAATCAAATCACGTTGCTCCTTAACGAACACTGATTTCAATAACGATTTTTTAATGGATTTCCCCCACAAAGTTAGGCATATACGATTAAAAGACTAAACCCAAAATCCTGAAATATGAGTTTGGCGAAACAAAACTGAGGATCGAAGCCCCAAACCAGAGAACCCAGACTACGAATAGAGAAATCCACAACACAAATCAAATGACCAAAATCCGATAGAAGAACCAAGCCTTGTGAAAGCCGCGGTTGTTCTCTTCAATAACTTACATGTGCCGTGGAACTCATAAGAAAGGGAGAAAGATGTCACGGGATTCTTTGTTGGGTATTTTTGCTCACTGGTTGTTCTCATATTTTATACAAAAATAGCAGAGTAGCATCACGAATAGAGTACGGAACCACAACAATCTGTTGCTGAAAAGAGTCACTACCCTATTGTTATACTTTATATTTTTTGTCTCATAAAATAGTTCTAGTCAATCTTCAACCCGACACAATACCTCAAGTATCTCAGAGTAATCATTGATTCTATTGTCTACTTAAGGCTGGGTTCTTCGACAGATTATTCGATTGGTAATTTGGTTCTCAATTTCGTGATGTGAATTGTAAATTCGTGGTCTGGGTTTTTTGAACATTATACTTAGAGAGATAAATAGCCGCAATTTTCTCGAGGTTGGTTTCTTTTATCGGTGATTTTGGTCTTTCATTGGGGTTACAGATTCTTCAATTTCTAGTCCGAGTTCTTTATTTTTGGCTTTGATCCTCAGTCGTGATTCGTCTCTCATATTTGAGGATTTAGGGTTTAATCAGTCCGATCATAATTGTATGTTCTTTTTTCTTAAAATTTTGTGTAATAAGTTAACAAAGAGCTCTTGAGGGTAATTAGGGAAACTCATTATTTTTAAGGAGCTGTTGTGATGGGAACGTGTTTGATTAACTGGTAGCATAACGGAATTAAACAGATTAAACCACAAGTTATTAAGTTGAGACTTTTGAAAACACAAGTTACTTAAATGGGCAAACCCGAAAGCACATGTTACTAATATAAAATTAACCCTATTATAAATTAGGACGATTGACTTTAAAATGACTTTTAGTTCATTAGATCCAGTGAATCTTAGCCATTGGAACTCACCCACTTTAGAGCATCTCCAACAGACCATGCAAATTAATATTTTATGCAAAACATAAAGGAGTTCGTAAAAATTAAAGCTCCAACAGTACATGCATCTTGGAAGGAAAAATGCAAAACATGCAAAACCCTTGCCAAACTTGGCGAGGATGATTGGATCTGCAAAATATTTTGAGCATGTATCCTATTTTTTCTCAACCGATTGTCCTACATTTTGTACATGATGAATTGATTATAACCATGTTCCTACAATTTAGATTTCTCCCTCATCCACAATTCACCATTTGCACGTGTTGTAAGTGAAGATTAACTAGAAAAAAAAAATATTTGCATAAATTTTACAAATCACTGTTGGAGTAGGCACCTTACGCAAAATGCAAAATTATATTTTTATGTATAATTTGCATTACAGTTACATATTACTGCTGAAAAGTATGAGATAATTTTATGAAACCACATTTGTAACATTGGGACCATAAAGATTACCCAACCATCTTAAAAACATTAAATTTTGGGCACATTAAATTCCTATGAACCATAATTAGTAGTTAAAGACTTTATAGGATTTTATGATACCACATTTGAAACACTGAGACTAGAAAGATTCCCTCAACCATTTTAAAAACATTACTTACTAAGACTTTATGATACCAACTTTGAAACATTGAGACCACAAAGATTCTTCCAACAATGTTAAAAACATTAAATTTCTACAAACCACAGTGGTAGTGGAAGATTATTTAAAAATAGTGCATGGTCTCACAATTTTCATTTAATCACAATGGAACCCTTAAAGAAAGAGTTTTGAAAATGTGAGGCCACACATCAAATTTACAATGTTGTGAAGATTTTTTGTTTCTTACAAACAATTGGATGAAATCAATTACAGTAACTTATTTTTTGAAAATAACTTATTTTAACACAAACTAATATTGCTATTACATGATTTTGGGTAGTGCTCTGAGTTCATGCTACTGATACTAAAAGATCTATAGCTAATTACTTATACTAAACTCACAAATGAACTATGATCATGTTATTGAAAAAAACACGTTAAATTTAGAGATTTTCAGCTACAATTTTTTTGATTTTAGAGATTCTATAATTTTGTTGAGATGATTTGTGTTAAATCTTTATATTTTTAGATTAAATTTTGTGTCATAACACACAAATTGTATAGAAAGGAAAATTCTAATCCAATTGCGATGCCAAACATGCACTAAGGGTGAGTTAGGTAGAATGATTTTTGCTGGAATCCAACAATCGTAGGCGTTACCTACTCCAGAAGGAGATCACATGTTCTCCAAAATTTTAGCATTTTAAAGATTCAACTCTTTTTAGGGCTCTCCAAAAGTGCATGCAATCTTAATGCACATTTTAAATAAAAATGCTCATTTGCATGTTTTATAGTGATAATTTGATAGGTCTTTTCCAATAGTGGAATGTAAAATTAAGAAAATTTATCTTTATTTGTTGTTTATATGATTATTGTGGGTGAGAGAGAATGAGAAAATTTAGGAAAATTGGTATCAACATGTAAGAAAAATATGAAAAGAAGTTGAGAAAAAATAGGAAACATGATTTGATTTTTTTGCCGTGCATACCATCCACGCCAGGTTTGGCTAGAGCTGCTTATTTGGTTAGAACCGAACTGGAACCGAACCATAACCGGTCGGTTTCGGTTCGGTTGGCCGATTATTAGGACGCGATCGGTTCGGTTGAACCGGAACCAAACAGTAGGGATATCCAGAACCGGACCGGAACTGTGGACCGAAACCAGTTGGATTAACCGATTTTTTTTTTTTTTTTTTTTTTTTTTTTTTTTTTTTTTTAGGGTTGTTTTTGGCAAATAATAAATGTAAAAACATAAAATTAGACAAATAATAAAAAAAAGAAACAAACTTGTATTATTAATTAAGATATAAAATGTTAGAAAAAACTACATCACTATAGTTTAAGTACATCCCAACTAGGTTGACACCCACTCAACTACCAATTATTTGCATTTTTCTAACTTACATACAAACTTATTGAAATGAACTTATTGAAATACAAACTTATTTTTCTAACTATTCGTCTTGAAGCGGAGTGTCCTCGCCTATTTCCAATTCTTGCTAATTTCGCTCACGGCCACATCCAAAGGGTGTAGGTCTTGTGTGCGTTTGTTGGCGTCACTCCAATCCTTTGAGCATATGAGTATCTCCAACATCTACGATGTTAGACACAATCTTTTCTCCGACAACACTCGTTTACCTGCACTAAAAGTTGATTCCGAATGGACTGTAGAAGCGGGAGGGGTTAGTAAATCACGTCCCATAATAGAAAAAATCGGATAGTTGGTTGCATAATTTTTCCACCAATCGAGTACATCTACTGATTCTATTTCTTCCTCGGATTGTTGTAAGAAATAATTTTGGTTAATGTACAACAATAATTCCAAGATGCAATTCGACCCGGTGGTGGTGGTTTGTCTACTCTTATATAAAGAACCCATTTTGCCTTACCCCTACCTCTCGGATCACTTGATGATGCTTGAGAACCTTGATCACCAATATCAAACTTAACAACATATTTTTCATACATAATATTAAGAGTTTGTTTAACTTCTTCAAAATGGGTGATATCACTACTATATTATTATCAGTACTCATGTTTTCCGAAATTTTTTCTAGCATAAAACTTGTGGTTTCATCCTTACACCTTGGGTCCAAAATACTTGCCAAACAAAAAAGTATAGGGATGTTACTAAAATATTTGAGAAATTTTTCTTCCATAGCCGAAATTGCGTCGGATAACATTATATTATCCCTATATTGTCTAAAAGCGTCACTTATAAACATTAGTTGTGGAATAACGTTGTTAGTAGACGGATAATAAACACCTGAAAGAAGCTTGGTTGCGGTGTAAAATTGTTCAAGAAAATCTCTTAAGACTTTGGCGGCCTTCCAATCATAATGTGAAACGGAAACGAGGTTGTTTGATTCATTCAAAAAACGTGTAATAAGGGTCTCATAACCTTTAACACTTTTGAACATCAAGTAAGTCGAATTCCATCTTGTCCTACAATCTCCCCCAAATTTTCCTTTTTTTTTTTTTTTTTTTTTTTTTTTTCTTGCCATTTTCCTCACAAAAATCCTCAAAACGTTTGGTTCTTTTGTTTGAAGACGCAATATAGAGAATAGCGTCACGAATAGAAGTAACATACACATCTAGAGCTTTTAAACCATCTTGTAAAATTAAATTGATAATGTGACATACACAACGAACGTGGTCAATTTCTTCGTGAAAAAGGTGTTTGTACCAAAGTTTACATATACACCACTCGTTAAAAACACCGACTATAGTTTCTCCCATGTTTATACCGTTGTGAGGATATGGAACTTCTCGAAATGCAATAACACGTTTTTGTAAAGTCCAACTTCGATCAATGTAGTGTGCGGTGACACAAATATATCCTTTATTATTTATACCCGACCACATATCGGAAGTGCAAACAATTGTAAAATTAGAATATATTTTTTTTTGCATAATTTCCGCTTTCCTCTCACTATATAGAGCAATTATATCATTCCTAATAGTATTTCTACCTATATGCTTATAACTCGGACAAAAAGCGGTTTGGATCAATTGGTCCCACTCTACGTCGTGGGCCATATTAATTGGTTTTTCGTTAGCGGTAATATAATGAGCTAATGCCTTTCGTGCCTTAGACTCATCGTACATAAAAATAACTAAGTTACCGTGTGCGTCATATCCTAGTTGGGTTTGGACCAACGGGTCACCTGCGGCGGGTGTATCACGCAAAAGTCCGTGTGCATTTTGTAAATGTTTTCTCAATGATCCTAATCCACCGGTTTGATGATATACAAATGATTTTTTACAATGATTGCAAACGGCCCTAAATTTTGGTTTACCTAAGTTTAGCAAATAATATACAAATGACAAGTAACAAGAGCAAAATCAAATAGTGCACAACAAAAAATAAAAACTTACAAACTCCAAGAATAATTCTTGGAGGAGGAATGTGGAAGATGGAGGATGCGTTGCTTGGTTCTTTAAATGATCACAATTGAGGAGGAATGTGAGAAATTCGCCGTCGAGAACCAAGGAAGTTTGAGGAATTGAGGAAATTTGAGAGTGTTTGATGGTTTTTAGTGAGGAAAGATGAAGAATCTGGAGACTGTTTGATGAATTTTGAGTGAAGAAGTGTGAGTGAAATGGAGAGTGTTTGATGAGGAAGTGTGAGAAAAATGGTGGAAGTGAGTTGGGTATTTATAGAAGTTGAAGGGAGGGTGGGGGGGGGGGGGGTAATTGTAATTAACCTTCAACCTTCAACCAGGGTTTCGGTACGGTGATCTCATTGTGATGCGGAAGTAGGAGAACTGGATGAATGAACTTTCATGATATTGATTTCTCTGAAACAACTCTGAAGATGCAAATTTAAGATCTGCCCCTTGATTGTCTCCCGCACAAGATTGGTACCGAGATTGCAAAGTCACTGGGAAAGAAGGAAGAAACATTTGTTCCCACCAGAGGAGTCTTGTAGAGAAAGCGAATTCATATAAGGTGACAGTCAATACTAATAATCTGATTCCCATGGCAAAAAAGGTCACTATCGAAGAGGAAATAGATGTGTATGTTTGGATCATATACGAACGACTACCGAATGTTTGCAATTTCTGTGGTCGGATGGGACATAAACTTCGTTATTGTGGTGAAGTCCTTAAACTTCTTGCTCCCGTTGATCGTGTTCCCGATTTATATAGGGAATGGTTAATAGCGTCTGCAATGGTATATTTCGTTCTGGGCATAAACAAGGACGTGCTCGCGAATTTGACTAAATTCACATTGTATTCACTCAGCATAAAAGAAGACACATCGAATAACGCTAATGATAACACCGAAATTAGTGTTATTTCAAACCGCTATTTTAGGGATTTGGCCGCTACTTGAGAGTAATTTAGCATAATCCATAATTTTTTTTGAGATAAGAATACAATCCTAGGGACACAATTCAATCCAAGCAATAGCCAGGCTATGTTTTAATCCATATATTTGGCTTAGTTTTCACCATTGGGGAGTACGATAGCTAGTGAATTCATGCATTTTGTACTTATTTTCGCGTATTTTTTGCACATTTCCTTCCGGGGGTATGGTATTTGGTGTTTTGTAGTTTTGTCACGTTTCAGGTAGAGGACTAGCACAGCTGAGGAGATGCGGAGCATGGAAACCCATGCTTGGGACCTTAAGTGGTCTAAAGAACGAAGCCAGGAGACAGAGCAAAGGAGGAGGAAGGAAAAAGAAAAGCACGAAACACTCTCACCGCAGCGAGCTGAGGCCCAGAGCCCAGGGACGGACCTATGTTTTAGTTAACAGGGGCCATGGCCACCCCTAGAAATAAGGTTGCAAAGGAAGACTTGTTATCTAGTACTCTATCAACCCACTTTGGAAAAAAAAGATCCTACATATGGCCCCCCATTGATCAATGTAAGTATGTAACTAATATTGGTAATTGGTAATTTAGAATTGCTTTTATCTAATCTTAGTTGATAATTCATGTTTAAATCTACTATATTTATTTCTTAAATGAAATTTTTTAAACATCACTCAGATTAGGAAAATCGTCATTTGATTTCCACATAGTAAAATGTAGTCTAATTATTTTAGTTCATTCGGCATTTGGTTTGGACATTTATCTTGGCCTCCGCCAACAAAAAATCCTGGGTCCGTCCCTGCCAGAGCCACAACAGACACCATCCTACATGCGTTAGTGATTCCTCAGAACTTACAACTCTGCGGACATGGAGACGACATGTTTAATATTAAGTTGTAGCCTAAGCGTTGGGAGACCTAGAATGATGCGGATACGCTTGTATTAGTCTGTGAAGTTATGCTAGTAATTAGTTTATCGGTGAAGTTAATGGAAAGCCAAATTCTTGTCATGTGGAGGGCGATTATCGCTCATCTATAATTTTTTGCCTTCCGTCCACATTCACAGTCTTTCGGTGATTTCGGTTCCGAAGGCGGTCCTGCGTAGGCTTTACTCTCTCTTTGCATATTTCTTTTGGAGATTGGGTGACAGGGTTCAGAGGCATTGGAGTGGTTGGAACATGCTTTCCACCCCAGGGAAGGAGGGTGGTTTGGGACTTCCATACTTGGATCACGTTGGTTTGGCGCTTCAAATGAAGCTATCGTGGTCATTTTTTTAAGGAGAGTCCTTTTTAGATCGGTTTTTACGTTCTCGCTATGGTACTCCCCATGATTTCATTCCGGGTCACCGTTGTAGCTTTGTTTGGAGGATGATAGTGCATCATTCTGGGATGATTCAACATTTTTCTTTCTGGCAGGATTGTGGTGGTTCCACTAGATGTGTTTGGAGGCCTGACACGACGGGTCGTTTTACGGTCAGGTCATGCTTGCCTCTTCAGAGTATTCATGTTGATACTTTTATATGGTGTTCTAGATTCTGGATACCTCAGTTGCCGTCTAAGGTAGGGGGTTTTAATGTACCCCTTGACCTTTAGAGCTCTTCCAACTGATGAGAGGATTCGCCGCATAGGGGTTCCTTTGGCCTCGCAGTGTTATTGCTGTTTTTTTGGAAGAGGAGTCGTTAGCCCATCTGTTTATCTCAGGCAAGATTGCTAGAGCAGTTTGGGAGGCTTTTCTCTCCTTGGGGGACCATTCTTCGGTTCATGGGATTTTAGTGGACAGGTGGGGCTCTCCAAGTTCTTCCTCCCAGATACATTTCTTACGCACTATCACTCCTTCTTTGGTGTGTTGGGAGTTATGGAGGTCTAGAAATGCAATGATTTTTGATCAGCACCCTATGACTGCAAATGCTATAATTGATAGATTCTTGAGATGGTTGAGAGAGCTGCTTTCGTTTTTCTCTCCATCTCGAGAGCTTGGTATGATGGATCCTATTACAGTGGCTCAGTTGCATCTACCTCTTCTTTGCCCTACTGTGAGGAGAGGGTCTTGGATTAGATGATCGTGTCCCCCGTCTGGACAGGTGGCGTTTCATTTTGTCGGTTTTGTGCACAATGCAGGGCGGCGGTGTGTTTAGAGATCAAGATGGTCATCTGGTTTGGACCGGTTTCGTCGTTGGAGGCAGATGTGCATGCTTTACTATCGGGGGTCAAATTTTCTTATGCCCTGGCTATTCCTTTTGATTGGGTTCATGATGATTCACTTTTGACGGTCCAGGCGGTGTCACGACATATTTTGATTCCACGGTGGATTTATACGTTGGTGCAAGATTGTCGGGGCATTCTGTTTGGGGCTCCTATCAGACATTCTCATAGACAAGGCTGACGCTTTGGCGGATTTCGGCCATTCTTGCTCAACTTTTGTTGATTTCAGTTTTGCGAGTGAACTTCCTTCTCAGGTCATCAGTTTGTATAGGCAGAATAGACTGTCCTTTCATTTTATCGTCCTCCATGAGTATTTTGTTGGTTGGCAGTTGATGTGTTTTTGTCCCCCAAGTTTGTAACGGGTTGGAAACCTGGTTTTTTATTTGAAAACATGCGTGGTTATGCCACCCTGCCACCGTGTAGGTTATTTAAAAAAAATTAGTTCATCGTGGTGAGATTGGTTAACTAGTAATTAGTTCTAGAGAATAGTGACAACGTTCACTGATTGTGCAAGTTCCGGTTAGGTTTAAATACGTTTCAAGAAAGTGTTGAAAATGCGAAAATAGCATCACAGACATGCAACAATCCTAGTGCCCCACCGAGGTGCCAAGAGTTTTTCTCCGATCAATTTAAATTCTATTTTATGCTTTATTTCCTGTAATTACTTTATTTCTCGTAGTGATAATTAAAATACTAAACACTTGTACTTTAGATAGCAACTGAATAGTTTAGATACTATACAATTAATTAAAAATTAATTAATAATGTAGATAGCAACTGAACATGTCAAAGTAGCATTACAAACACGCAAACGATCCTAGTGCCCCAACGAGGTGCCCTAGCGTTTTTCTCCGATCGATAATTTAAATTCTATTTTCTACTTTATTTTTTGCAATTAGTTGATTGCAAAAACTAATTTCGATACTATACAATCAGATAATGAAAATGGTAAACACTCGCACTTTAGATAGCAACTGAGTAATTTAGATACTATCTAATAGAAGAAAAACAAAAAATACTATACAATTAATTCATTAATGGAGGTGAAGGGGTATGAAGGTGGAGGAGAAAATAGGTGAATCCCTAAGCTGAAGGTGAAGGGGAGGAGGTGAGCTTTGCATCCTCTGATTATCCGCTCCTGCATCAATTATACGACCAAACATTGAGTCTCAAAACAATCTTGTTTTAGTTTTGTCTTTGTAAATGATTTTGACAAATGCACCCTAAAATCGTGAAATTTGCAAGAAATAACTCATTGTAGTTTCACCAACTAAATAAATAAATAGAAAGTATTCAAAAAGAAAACTCAATACAATATACCATAAAAAGGACATTGTGTAATTTCATTTTATATCCAAAATAAAATGTCATTAGTTGTAGTAATAAAAATTCAAGCTAGTAGCACTTGGGTCCGTCCACTTTGGCATCTTATCATCTTCAAAGTTTATACTCTTTCCACTACAAGACCCTTTCAAGTTATTCACACTTTAATTTACTAACCTTATTGGCTCTGTTTGGATAACAAGGTTGGGCATGTTTGGTTAACCAAACTAGGTGAATGTTTGGATTTAATGATTTTGGTTTTGAGGTTTTGACTTTTATGTGAGTACAAAAATGAGTGGAATGTGGGTTCTACAAAATTTGAGTTGAAGTTTTGGTTAACTTTTTGTAGAGGTTAACAAAACCGAGATATCCAAACAGGGCCATTGTCAATCGACAAGGGAAGTTGTTGGGCTGCATTAGTCACCTTTAAATTTATATGGATGTTTCCAAATAAGCCAAAGTCCTTCAAGTGTATTCTATGCATGTAGTTGTTAAGTTTGAAATATAATACAACATATAAAAAATGAGGGTGGTTACGCATTCATATATGCTGTCGTAGTATTTCTTTACCAATGAAAAATAATATAAAGATATACGTGCTTTCGACATATTATTGTTATGTTTATTCTAGATTATTACAGCCAAACAAAACATAAACTATTTTCGTTATAAGAAAAGGGCTTAATTACTTTATGCATACACCCAGTTCGGTGAAACTATTACATTGCAACTCCTAATTTTAACTAGCTGATTGCATTCTCCATTTGCAAAAAAGAAAAAAAAAATCAATGTCAACTGGGAACGAAGTTTAATCATCAAATTCAAAATCGACGAAGGTATTTAGATAAAGTACACATCGTCTATGATATAACTCATCACATTGGATGAAATAATGCTCTCCGAATATGTTAATTTTGCGATGAAGTTTCATTCTCAGTTTGATATTGACATCTTTTCTATAAATGAGAGATGCAATGTGATAGTTTCGACAAACTGGGGTATGCATTAAGTAATTAAGCCTAAAATAACAGAAACATTCAACAATCCTCGTGGCTAAAGTCAAGTCATCTTGTGATATTATAAGTTAAAGAAGACTACTCAAAAAAAAAAAAAATGTTAATGAAGACTGCCTATAAAATACTATCTGCTGCTACTACTTCTGTAATCAAACTGTGAAGTATCCTTAGATTCTTTTTTTGAGAATGAAGTATCCTTAGATTCACATCACAATGGAACTCCTTCAGTTTTCGTTGAGTACTCTTACCACTACCACAACTTTGTCCTTTGTCTTGTTGTTTGCGTTGAGTTTAGTTTTCTTGCTGCGAAGATCATCATCATCAAAAACTCAGTTACCACCAGGGCCATGGAAGCTACCTTTCATTGGAAGCATCCACCAACTACTAACAGCTGGTTCTCCGTTACCTCATCGTGCCCTTAGAAACTTGTCGATGAGATACGGACCGCTCATGCACCTGCAGCTTGGAGAAATTTCATTACTGGTCGTGTCATCCCCGCATATGGCTGAGCAGGTTATGAAAACTCATGATCTTGCCTTTGCGGAGAGGCCACAACAACTTGTTGGTCCACGGATTTTAACATACGACAACCAAACTATTACCTTTGCCCCCTATGGTGACTACTGGAGACAAATGCGTAAAATTTGCACGCTGGAACTGCTAACTGCAAAAAGTGTGCGGTCGTTTACCTCTATAAGGGAGGACGAAATCACAAAGCTTGTAAGATCCATCAAATCATTGTCACTAGGAGGAGGAGGAGAAGGCGTGTATGTTAATGTTACAGAAAAGCTCTACGCATTGTTTAGTGCTGTGACTACTAGAGCGGCTTTCGGGAAGCGGTGTAAAGACAAGGATGTCTTTGTGAAATATCTACAGGAGGCAATGACAATAATGGGAGCCCCTCATTTGTGTGATATGTTCCCTTCACTGAAAATACTCAGTCTTCTTAGGCGTAGGTGGAAGGGCAAAGTAGTAAATGTGCATCGGCGGCTTGACATGGTTCTTGACAATATCATAAAGGAACACGAACAGAACCTGCAGAGTGGTGAATCGGTGGGAGAAGAAGAAGATCTGGTTGATGCTCTACTTCGACATCAGAAGAATTGTGGCCTGGACTTTCCAATAACAACCAACAACATCAAAGCTGTTATTCAGGTATGCATATAATAGTCTTCTTAATTGCTGCCATACATTCAATTTAGGCTTAATTTTGCCAAATGTATGACATTACAATCCCTACTTTTAGAATTCGCTGACTACATCTTATACGGGTAATATTTATTTATTAAGTTATTTATTTAATTAGTTTATTAATTTTTTTTATAATAATTTACGTAATTAGCCCGTAAAGTAGGCCGTTAGGTTAGGGTTATGTTAGTTTATCTATTTATAAAGATGTCATCTCCAACTTAATCAATCAATCAAGAAGAATATTCAAGGTGTTTTGTGTTTTAGTGTGTGTTTAGTGTTCGTGTTTATACTTGATAGTGTCTATAATTACTATCACGTTAGGCATACCCTAACAATTGGTGCTTTCATTGAGAGAATGGTGGGTATGGGCGATCTCCTTGCGCCGTTCTCGATCTCAGTCACGAAGTTATCCAACTGTTGCTTATCGATGACATCGACGAGCTCTACTACCAAGTGAATGAAACGATTACTTATCTCATCATGGCAGAACTCGAAGACCTCCAAGCAAGCGGGTATCTCACCTTGGCAGATCTGGAAAACCTCAAAGCAAGTGGAGAAAAATTCCAATTGATTTCCAGTTGGGAACTTTGTCGCCTCCAGGACATCATCAGAGTCCCAGAATAGCCGCCGCAACCGCTGCTAGATGAAGAACAACATACCACACAGCCGCCTGTGCAAATCTGGCCGCCGCCACTCTCGTTGGAGGAAAAACAGCAGGAGGTACGGATCATTGAAGATGGGTCAGAGACCCAGCAAAAACCATTGCGGAATGCTTCAGCAGCCAGGACGGCCGCCTTCGGCGACGTTCCTTCGCTCCAGAATCCGGCCGGCTGCACCCAGCCTTCCGCCGAACCTCCCACTCCAAACACGACCGTCATAAACCCAGAAACGCCGGCCAGTTTTAAGCCTCACACTCCGCTGCCTTCCAGAAACCAACCACCGAACCACGAACCAGCCAGACCACCGGAGACTTAAAGCGACAACTATCCGACCACCGTCAGCCTCCTCCGGCCTCAGACAACCCATTCTCTGCCATCCCGCTCCGCTCCGAAGTTGCAAGCAAAAGGGATGCCGCAATCTCCAGCAACCCGACTCGATTTAGCCGAGGGGATGACGTCGGTTCCAAATCGGCTCGATCGAGCCGCTGAGCTGCCCCTGGCTCGTGGCCCTCACCCGGCTTGGCTTGAGCTGCCAATTCGAACTCGGCTTGGCTTCCTTCCCAATAGCTTTGGGCTGACTTCATCATTTGGGCTGAGAGCTAAATTCAAGCCCGATTATTCACTTTGGCCTCATTTCATCTTTGGGCCTACTTATTTTAGGCAACCTGTATTGAAGCTTTCTGCCATGGGTCTACAAAAGACGGTCTTCAAGACGTTCGACGACAATTTGACCCGGGCAAGAATATTACGGATTTCTCACACATCCGCCTTGAAGATAAGACGGTTTTCAAGCGTGGGGGAGTTGATATGGGTCACATATCAATTATTTAATATTTATTTATTAAGTTATTTATTTAATTAGTTTATTAGTTATTTTATAATCATCTATGTCATTAATCCGTAGAGTAGGCCCGTTAGGTTGGGGTTATGTTAGTTTATCTATTTAAAGTGATGCCATCTCTAGTTTAATCAATCAATCAAGAGGAATATTATAGGTATTTTGTGTTTTAGTGCGTGTTTAGTGTTCGTGTGGAGGCTTGATAGTGTCTATAATCACTATCATGTTAGGTAAACCCTAACATCAATCATTTGCTATATTACCTGCCAATGTGAAACTGAGAAAAAATACCACTTAAAGGATTATACCACTAGTTGACTAATAACCTCTTGTACAAGGGCAAAATGGTCTACTCAATACAATATGAATACCCCCGCAGCTACCACCATCTACTGTCACAGCCACCGCCGCCCCGCCGCAATCCTATACCCAGATTAAGGTCAACATCACTATCAACACCAACGTACTTCTAGGATCCCTTAGAAATCAAACCAGTTACGTCTATCGACCTTGATTCAGTCCACAATTCAACTCCAACTAAAAACCAAACTCAATCCCATACACCCGTTCAACACCTCCTCAATCAAACCCAACAATTGATTAATCCATAACACATTTTTATCTTTTCTACTCCCTGAGTCCCAAAATGTATGTCATGTTTGCTATCTTGCCTTCTCCCAAAATTGTGTCTTCTTTGAAAACACAACTTTTTACCACTACTTTTTGTACTATTACCCTTCATTAATTGTATGATCGTAAATTTTCTACACAAAC
This sequence comes from Linanthus parryae, assembly GCA_023055425.1. NCBI lineage: Eukaryota > Viridiplantae > Streptophyta > Magnoliopsida > Ericales > Polemoniaceae > Linanthus > Linanthus parryae. Next base: position 88,058,882 of record JALGPY010000006.1, on the reverse strand, counting down.
TCACATGTACTACCATCATTAATTTTTAAGTGTAATTTTGGTAGTGCATGATTTCTTTGGCATCTTTTTCCAATACCTTAATATGTGTGAAAAGTCAAAAAGGCGAACAAAATGGGAGGAAAGGAGTATATCATAGTAAAGCCTAGCCACAACCACCCAAATAAGCTAAACAAATGATCGAATTCAATCCCATTACACTTGCGTCTCGCTTGATCTGCCAACCCATGGAGAGAGAGACAGAAATAGCCTTCTCCTTCCTTTTGCTCAAGCATAAAGTCAAGTGGCCCAAGGGAATTTACCCTTAAGCGGGAAATCTTCATCGATTTTCAATGAACGGTGAGAAACTATAACTAGGACGGGCTCTACCATGTAAGCTATTCGAGCTTTTGGGTGGAGGGAGAACCATTTCTTAATAAGCGGAGTTTTGGGCCGAGAGATGCATAAATTAAGAGAAAATGGAGACGGATAGAAGCAGAGAGAGCGAACAAGATTGAGAAGAAAATCAACAGGGATAAAGGCAGATAGAATGAGAGAGACAGAGGGAAGAGATAGAGAGTAGTGAAAATTGAGGCCTCATTTGGTGACATATATGATACGTCCGGATATGATGTACACTGTGGATATGATGTGTGATGTGTATGTTGTAGCATGGGGTAAGATATGATATGCTTCTTTACTTTATTTGGGTGATGTGGGGTATGATGCAGAATACGATTTACTATGTTCGAGTAGTATAGGAAAAGAAGAAGAATATATGTCAAAATGACTATAATACCCTCTATATTGTGACTTTGTATAAAAAGTACTTATATTGTAAATTTGGCATGAAATATATAAAATAGTGATCTATGTTAATTTTTTTTGCTACTTATGTGTATGTTCTAATGACATTTTTTCTTCACAAAACTTACACATATGATTGTCATCATATGTTGAAATATTTTCCGGTGAGAGACATGTGTGTTATACCCCAAAATTAGTGGTAATTTTGGGAATTATTGAGGTATTAGGGTCATCTAGGCATCTCACTATATCCCGCTTAACTTGTATTTGATGTATACCACCCCATAGGTGGTATTGCTTGTAGTCTAAAATGGGGTGGGGATATGGCGAGGATTTATACCTCCCATTTCCCTACACTCAAACAATGGAAAAGAAAAGGAAGGGATACCATATCAAATCCCTCCCTCATATATGCTACCCAAACGAGGCCTGAGAGAGATCGATAGGCTAGAAAAATTTTCTTCCCTTTTTACTTATTTTCTTTAATTTTTTATTGTGTGTTATATCTATTTTATTCTTCCCTTTTCCTTATTTCTCCCCTTTTATATGTACTGACAAATCAACCCTTACCGCAAAGTTAGTGTTTGAATAATTATTTTCTTCAATACCATATTGGTATAAATATTGCAAGTGAGAGATTCAATCAGCGAGTTCAAGAAGTGGGGATTGCAATATGGTAGTTTTGACAAACTAAAGCATGCATTAAGTAACTGTGCCTTTATTTTAGTACTAATAAATGTTATGTATCATGTACAAGCGGTTGTCACACATCTGCATGATTGACAAAATGTCCAAAGTCAATTTAGTGTGATATGGACCATAATTCATAAGGTGACTTTTTGAGTAAGTAATGGTCCCAAATCATACTATGGTGAACCACTCTCGATGTTGATGTTGTTAATCTTCCAACAACTGTAACATGTACATCATCAGATCATATCATCATATCATAAGTATATATTGGGTTGGGCATGCATGTGCAGGACATTTTTAGCGCGGGTACGGAGACTTTATCAATCACAGTGGGATGGGCAATGTCAGAACTGATGAGGAAACCAAATGTTCTCGAGAAGGTCCAAACAGAAGTGAGAGCGGTGGCATCGAAGGAAGGAAAGAAAACCATCAATGAAGGTGATGTCCACGGATTAAAATATTTGAAGATGGTCATCAAAGAGACTTTAAGGTTGCATCCTCCTCTTCCTCTAGTACTTCCAAGAGAATCAAGAGTTAAGTGTTGCGTTGATGGGTATAACATACCCGCAAAGACCTTGGTTGTTGTAAACGCATGGGCTATAGGGAGAGATCCTGAACATTGGGAAGATGCTGAGAGCTTCCGACCTGAGAGATTTGATGGCAGTAGTAATGTCGACTACACAGGAACTCAATTCCATTATCTTCCATTCGGGGCGGGGAGAAGGATATGTCCAGGTGCATTTTTTGGTATTGCCAGTGTGGAATTTGCACTTGCTCAAATTATGTACCACTTCAACTGGAAACTTCCAAATGGGACTAGACTAGGTGAGCTAGACATGACTGAGGAATATGGACTAACTGTTGGGAGGAAGAAAGACTTGTACTTACTTGCAACCCCTTATGATCATGATGGTTGAAGGAGGCTTGAGTGTCATCATCAGAAATAATTTTCCCAATGTGTAAACTTTTATTTGGGACTATGTGCATGTAATTTTAACTCTTCATTCGTCTTGTTTTTCATCTATTCGTCGTAAATTTTCTTTGTTTTTCAAAGTAAACATTTTTCATAATGTTAATAATGAACTATATCTATATTATTCAAAAGCATGAAGGTATCTCTAGGTGATACTAATTTTTTAAATTGAAAAGATTTACCTTGGCGAAATAATGTAATACCTCATGTACCCAAAATACTGTATCTCGAAATGTACAAACATGCACACCTATTCACTAGTGACCCCTTTCACCGTAAAGCTTATTCGTACTACTATATTCATAATCTAGTCCCAATTTATGAAGAATCGGTTAAAAGAGTTCAAAATATGTTATCCATGACGCCAGGCCTACTAAACTAAGAGCATCTTCGTTTTCCTTTGGTAAAAATTAGGCATATTATGTCCAAAAATACGAATTTTAATTTTTTCCAATAGTTATTTTGACATTGACCTCCAGCGCTATTAGCTAGATATTAGGCATATTATGTCCAAAAATTTGTATGACCTTGCTTTGCTTAGTATTTCTAGTTCTGAATTGTATTATTTACTCGTAAAAATAAGGCAATTGAATTCATTACTAATAGTCATGAATAAATTTTACGTTAGTGTAGATGAGAAAGAGATATGAGAGAGAAGTTTTAGAGAAAATTTTATGACATGTGGTTGAGAAGTTACAAGAGACCCACACCCTCCCCCCCCCCCCAACAAAGTGAAAAAGTGTCTCAAAACCCCAAAAAGTACTACGAAATAAGTTTAAATATGGCGAAAGAATAAACTTTGCCAAGTTTAGCTATATTGTATAACAACAAGATGCCTAACCCATTGGACTACTGGTTTTGCTCAGCTTCTTTAATTTTTTCCTAAAAATACATGTTTGCCTAGGCCAATGGAGATGTTCTGACATATGAAATAAGTTGTATATTTTTTTTGAGAATTAAATAAGTTGTATATGGGCTTATGTTATTTTTTCAGGTTTAGGAAAATATAATTTTTTTATAGTAAAGTGGAGGTCATTTTGATTATAAAAGAAATGAATTTCATGGCTAATTTAGGATTATGGAGAAGAAGACCAAAATCTCCGCAATGGTATTTAATGTGTTTAAGTATTATGTCAGCTCTCTTTCTTTTTTTTAAATGTAAGAAATTCATATAAGCTTATATAGTACCGCATCACCAGACACTAGTGATCGATAGGGCCCAATAATGCGATACAAGCTACGCGCGACGACATTAAGCAAAACAGAAAACCTGGCAAACCAAGACTATAGAGACAAGTGCACACACAAACTTAGAAACGTCATACATACAAATCCATGACTACGAGGCAAATCAGAAATATGTAGCTATCACTTTGTCCCAGGTCTTTCTCCCCCATTTGACTTTTATCACTATTTACTGGGTCACTTTGATCCAGTAATTTGGATAGCAAAATAATAAAAAAGATGTGATAATCTTTTCATGGTGTTGTAGAATAAAAGTTTCTCCATAACACGATGAAAAAAATATAAAAAAATCACACCGTTTTGCTATCCAAATCACCCAGTTAAAGTGACCCAGATACGAGTTAAAAAGTCAGGATGGGGAGAAAAGCTGGGACGGAATGGTTTATGCTACGAGAGGCTGGGGCAACCATTGGCTGAGCGTTTAGGGTTAGAGAGAGAGAAGGTGAAAGACAAAATGAAACGGCACAAATGAATTGTCTCGTATATTCAATAAATATAACTAATACAATGAACCTGAGTATATATACAAGGAACCTTCTATATGACCGTTGGATTGTAATCCAACGCTAGGAACTAATCCTAGAAAACCGTAGTAATGCTGGGCTAAGACTAAATACAAGAAGAGAGTGGGATGTTATCAAGAGACCCATAGGCCCAATAGCTTATGTAGTAGACAAGTCCAGTGTTGATGAATTCCAATGCAGTGTTGATGAATCCCAACCTTCATTTATCCGTTATTACCCTCTCGTAAAGTATTGGTGGTGGAATCGCCATTTTTTAGACTTGAGAGCATGAAACTGAGGAGCCGGTAGCGATTTGGTGAAGAAATCTGCGAGTTGTCCTGTAGAAGAAACAAAAGATATTGTAAGTTCTTTGTTAATTGCCTTTTCACGCACGTAGTGATAGTCGAGTTCGATGTTTTTTGTACGTGCGTGAAAAGGAGGGTTGGAGGTAAGGGCCAAGGCAGATTGGCTATCGGTCAAAAGAGTAGGAGTAAAAGAAATATGAAAGCGTAAATAAAAAAATAGCATCTTTAACCAGGAGAGAACAACAATAGTAGTAGCTAAGGCCCGGTACTCAGGAATGGGCCATAGTATCCTGTTTCTAGGAGTCCCAGTGGACTGGGTTGGCCCAAGAAGGACAATAGACCAATGGTACTCCGTCGATCCGTTGGGTTACCAGCCCACTCGGCGTGGGAGTAAATGTTAAGGGGGAGAGACCCAGCAGAATATAAACCATGAGATTTCGTCCCGTTTAAATAGCGAAGAATGCATTTAGCACCGCTAAGATGCATATCAGTGGGGTTGTGCATAAAAAGGCACAAGTGATTTACCGTGAAAGCAATATCTGGTCGTGTGAAGGTTAAATATTGTAAGCCACCTAATAATTGTCGATAAAGAGTGGGTTCCTTTAATGGAACTCCTTGGGTAAGGTGATATTTGATGCCAGTAGCCAAAGGAGTGGAACAAGGTTTAGAAGTAGTCATGTTAAATTTTTCAAGAAGGTCAGTAGTGTACTATTCTTGTGTAATAGTAATTCCAGTTTTGTTGCGAAAAATTTGAAGGCCTAAGAAGTATGTCAACGGGCCGATATTTGTCATTTGAAAATCATTGTTGAGAAGAGAAATAAGAGTAGAAATATAAGAAGTTTCGTTGCCGGTGACTATAATATCATCAACGTAAAGAAGTAAAAGAGTTGTACGATTATGATTGTGTCTAATAAAGAGAGAAGAATCTAAATAAGCAGATATAAAACCTAAAGACAGCAAGTAAGTTGTAAAACGTTCAAACCAAGCCCTAAGGACTTGTTTTAAACCATATATCTCCTTGTGTAAAAGACAAACGTGTTTGGGAAATTTGGTATCAATAAACCAAGTAGGTTGTTTCATATACACAGTTTCGCGTAGAAACCCATGAAGGAAGTCATTTTTGACGTCCAATTGTTGTAGAGTCCATGAAAAATTAGCGGCTAACGCCAAAATAGTACGGATTGTGGCGTGTTTGACTATGGGGCTAAAAGTTTCGTCGTAGTCAAGCCCATGGGTTTGGTGAAAAACTTTTGCCACAGGCCGGCTTTATATCCAGAAATGGTACCGTTAGGATTAAATTTAGTTTTAAAAACTCATTTCTTCCCAATAACGTTTGTGTTTGGTGGTAAAGGCACCAAAGACCAAGTCTTTTGCTGTGTGAGACTCAAAAATTCTTCAGCCATTGCTTTTTGGCACTGAGAATATTATGAGGCCTCAGAAAAAGAAATAGGATCAGAATGTGGAGTGGTTGAAGTGATAGTGAAACCAAGATGTAGAGGAGAAAATATAGAAGAATGATGAAGCTGCTTTTTCTAACTGATTCCAGACTTACTACGAGTCTGCATATGATGAGGAGGTTGGGGGGTGGGGAGGAATAATCATCACCGGCCTCGGAGAGTTTTCCAAGCCTCTACTGAATCTGGGAGATTATTGTCCAGGAACTACTGAGGGCGCAGTAGCACTGGAATCAGCAAGATCACTAGTAGGAGCAGGTTGCAGGTCTCTTTCATTTCCCTCAGACAGGCCATGGGGTTGCACATATATGGGAGGGCAACGCTATTGTGATCAGGTGTAGTATTTGTTCGTGGAGTGTTAAAATGTTGCTCATATATGGGGGCTGAAATGCTATGAGGATCAAGTGAAGTATCTGTCCTGGGTTTGGTGCATGCAAACACAGAGGAAGTGGCCAAATCAGTAGAGTTTGAAGATGGAAAATTTGCATAAGGAAAATTAAACTCACCAAAAATAACATCACGGCTAAGAAAAACTTGTGTGCACTACGATCAAAGCATAAATAACCTTTATATCCATCAGCATAACCAAGAAAAACACATTTTTGGTCTTAGGATATAATTTAGAAGTCATGTAAGGTCTGAGATAGGGGTAACACAAACAATCAAAAATCTTAGGATGATTATAATCAGGTTTGACATGAAACAGTAACTCATACGGTGATTGAATAGAAGTGTTTGAACTAGGAAGCCTATTAATTAAGTATGTGGCAGTAGCCACTGCATGGTACCAGAAAACTTTAGGGAGAGATGCATTTTGCATCAAAGTTACAGCAGTTTCAGTGACATGACAGTGTTTTCTCTCAGCAACCCCATTTTGTTGGGGTGCATGAGGGCATGATTTTTGTTGAAGAATACCACTATCAATTAACACTTTTTGGAAGAGGAAAGATGTAAATTCTCCTCCACCATCTTTCCTAATGATTTTAATAAAATAGTTAAGTAATTTTTTAATAAAAAGTTTGAATTTTATGAATACACATGTGACTTCAAATTTGTGTTTTAATGGAAAAAGCCAAGTAAAACGAGATGCATCATCAATAAATAAAACCTAAAATTTATAACAGGAAAGAGTTGAGGCAGGACCCCATACATCACTGTGTAACATATGAAGAGGATCAGTAACAGTAGTTTTAGACAAACTGTAAGGAAGTCTATTCATCTTTCCAACCAAACAAGCATCACAGAGAGAATTAGAAACAGAAACAGTACGTAAATCAGAACAGTTTACAAATTTAGATAGAACAAAATTGGTAGGGTTGCCTAAACGAGAATGCCACAGGGTGGATTTAACACGTTGACCCAAATTTTCTTGAGGAACAGTCTTGAGAGACATGGAGGACAAGGGATATGCATCATTTTTTACTTTGGCCCTGATAAAGACTTCGACCCGTATCCATAGCCTGAATATAAAAACGAGTTTTTATCAAAAATGAATCGAAATCATGACACATTTGATTAACAGAAATAAGATTCACAGAAATTTTAGGCACATGAAGTGTGTTATGCAAAAGAAATGAATGAGATGTTGCAGTTAATAAGGCAGTACCAACATTTTGGATTGGTAACGAACAACCGTTACCCACAGTTACTTGATTATGTCCAGAATAAGGTTCAGAGAGAGAAAGATTGGCCAAGTCTACATTCATATGATTAGAAGCGCTAGTATCCGTAAGCCACACCTCAGAAGAAGTTTGATTTGCAGAGGATGTTGCAGCAAGGTGCTCAGGTGGATGGCGTCCCTGGTATGCATAGTCAATTCAGTGATAGCAATCAAGCGCCGAATGATAGTCGTTACCACATATCTGAAAGTTCACCGGACTTGAACGACCCAACCCACCAGAGCGACCTTTCAGATAACCGGATCGACCGTATCCACCACCTCGACCCGATCCATATTCGTTACCGGAATGGGATCCATATCCGCTACCATACCCGGATCCTGATCCGGAGATCGAACCATAACCGGATGAAGAACCCGATCGACCGGATCACCCCCTTGGGTTTGGTCAAACTGTGCGCCCCCACGTTGACTAGTCCTACTACTGCCTCAGTTGTTGGTAGGGTAAAGACTGCCACGGCCGCCGCCTCGGTTGGCGAAGAAAATGGTGGGAGAAGGTAGATATGTTCATGGAGCCTGAGATTGGAGCATTTGTTCTTCAGCTCGCAAGAGGACATGGAGTTCTTCAAAGGCAACCGGCGTGGACTTGATGCGGATAGAGGAGCGAAAGGAGTTGAACTCCACGGGGAGGCCATTGAGAGTATACAACAACATATCCTCATCATCAATAGAAACAAAGGAGACGACGAGCTTGCTCCGGAGAGTGGAAAGCCTCTGCATGTAGAGATCGACAGAGTCGGTACCCTTTTTGATGTTCTGAAGCTCATATTTAAGCTGTAGAACATTGGATCTGGTCAAAGAGCCATAGCGGTGCTCTAGGGTTTCGCACGCGCATCTGGCGAGGGAAGCACCAAGAACAAGAGTTAAAGCCTCAGTGGAAAGGGTTGCGTTGATGATTGTGAGAACCGCTTGATCTTGCAAGATCCAGGCGTTAAACGCCGGATTGGCAAGCGAAGACAAAGATCCGTCAGGGAGTGTATGAAACCCCAGCGAACAGGAGGAAGAGCCGTCCAGGTGACTGAATAAAATGTGAGTTTTGAAGATAGATGAGATTTGATGTCGCCAAAGAACAAAATTACTCGAATCGAGTTTTAAGGGTAGGAGATTATGAATGTTTGATAAGAGATAGAGCGGCGGTGCCGGTAAAGACCCGCCGGAATTTGGGGAACGAAGCATCTGTTCAGGCTCGTGATGCCATGACAGAGCATTTAGAGTTAGAGAGAGAAGGTGAAAGACGAAATGAAACGGCACAAATGAATTGTCTCTTATATTCAATCAATACAGCTAATACACTGAACCTGAGTATATATACAAGGAACCTTCAGTATGATCGTTGGATTGTAATCCAACGGTAGGAATTAAACCTAGCAAACCCTAATAATGCTGGGCTAAGACTAAATACAAGAAGAGAGTGGGCTGTTATCAAGAGACCCATAGGCCCAATAGCTTATGTAGTAGACAAGTCCATTGTTGATGAAGCCCAATGCAGTGTCGATGAAGCCCAACCTTCATTTATCCGTTATTAACCATCACATGAGCCTCTAAAACAAAAGAGCGTGGTACCCGACCGCACGGTCATGCAGCAAATCCCCCTCCTGTTGAATAGCTAAGATAACGGGTGCCTCCTCATACGATGGTGGATCAGTCCATGTAAGATGTTAAAGCCATCATGCAATGTATATTCATAATAACTGTAACAAATGCATAGAACGTGTAAAAGAGAGGCCATGTAAAATAGCTAGTAGATCCACCTGGAGGGGAGATGTTGTTGTAGGGTTTTGATTCATGGATGCGCAACGGAAACACAATCATTCATAAAACCATGCAAAACCCTCCAAGGATCACAAGTCAAGAGACATAACGATGGTAAGGGTAAGAAATCAATAACACACCTTAGGGTTCTCCTTTGATGACTTCAAACGCGAATTGTGTCACGTTCTCTATAGTTGATCCACGCCTAGAGTTGATCCTAGAATCTCCCAAGTCCTTGGTGCTAGCCCGGAAGAGGAAGAGGAAGAAAAATTCACGCAAAACGAGACCCAAAAGGAGGGCTCGGCCTCCTTGTGGCCGATGGGGACGGGGCGGCGAGCAAGGGGCGGTCGGCTCCTTGCTTGTTGCTCTCTCTCCTTCTTTTGTTCTCTCCCACTCTTGTTATGTTCAATTATGAGCATAAGTTATGTGGGAAGGAAGGAAGGAAGGTACTTTATATAGTCCAACAACTCCTTGCCAACTACCTAAAGGACTTATTCTAGTCCTACTAGAATTCAATTTAGTCCCTTCCTTGCAAATTAGTCCCTACTAAGTTTGCAAGGTTTTGCAAAGTGATCCTTCTAATTAATTAATCCAATTAATTAATTCCCAAATCTAGTTCAACTCTATATAGCGTGTGACCTCATAGGCTCTATCTAGTTGGTAGCAACTATTTGCTAATATGGAGCGGTTTCTAGCAAAACATCCATTCTAGCCAACTAATAGAATAGTCATCTTGACAACCTTTGTACAAGTAATTGTCTCATCCCTTTGTCTCTATATCCGGATTGGACACGAGACATACAAGTCACACTCGTATATCCAATCCATAGTTTCTCGATCCATGGGAATAGCCTTATTCGTGCAAATAACATCAATATCCCATATTGATTTATTTGAGTCTGGCCAGACATTCTATAAGCACTATCCCTCGAGTGGCCTAGGATATTTGCTCCCGTTATGTGGGAGGGACAAATTCTATCTACGTCCACTACGATCTCTAAGCTTGCTTCTTATTGTATCCAGTACACGCCTTTATAACTATCCAGTTACGGTGTAGCGTTTAACGCTACCAAGATCACAATAATCCACAACTAGAATATCTAGTGACTTCAAGTCTAAGGATGACAATACCATTGCACCGCGAGAAGCGCTTGTGACTTAACATAACGTGTATGTAGCCTTCTCGGAGATGGGTCAATCCAGTGCAACATTCCATAATGCACACCTATGTGTTGGATCGTGATATCTCCATATCAATCCAACCCCATAATAGTCTATAGATGATTGTCCCATTAATCATTATACTGGACTAGGGATATTTAAGATAAACAACACAATTGTAAATCTAATGACTTCATTATATTAAATATCCAATAAATAATAAATGAATTTCTAGCCACAAATAAATTCATACTAAACTAGATTGCCTCTAGGGCATCTATTCCAACAGTCTCCCACTTGCACTAGAGCCAATCTGGCGCATCTCGTATGCCATACTCCTAGTGTGCCCTTCATGCTTCCACTGCGTGAGAGGCTTTGTAAGCGGGTCTGATAGATTATCATCTGTATGAATCTTGCATATCCGAACGTCTCCTCTATCGATATTATCTCGAATCAGATGAAACTTCCTGAGCACGTGCTTGGATTTCTGATGCGATCTTGGTTCCTTTGATTGCGCGATGGCCCCAGTGTTGTCACAGAACAAATCGACTGGATCCGCAATGCTAGGGACCACACCAAGTTCAGAAACAAACTTTCTGATCCAAACAGCTTCCTTTGCTGTGCCATTTGCAGCAATGTACTAAGCCTCTGTTGTAGAATCAGCCACCGTCTCTTGCTTGGAACTCTTCCAGCTCACCGCTGCTCCATTCAGGCAAAACACATACCCCGACTGTGATCTAAAGTCATCTCTGTCGGTTTGGAAGCTTGCATCTGTGTAACCCCTTACACGCAACTCTTCCTCACCGCCAAATATCAAGAAAGCATCCTTAGTTCTTCTCAAGTACTTTAGGATGTTCTTGACTGCAATCCAGTGACTCTCACCTGGATTGGATTGGTATCTGCTTGTCATACTCAAGGCATATGACACATCTGGTCTAGTACATAACATGGCGTACATGATAGATCCTATGGCCGAGGCATAGGGAATTCTACTCATGCGTTCCTTCTCAATCTCATTGGAAGGACAACCACTCTTCGAAAGAGTGATTCCATGTGACATGGGCAAGAATCCCTTCTTGGAATCTTGCATGTTGAACCGTTTCAACACCTTGTCAATATATGTACTTTGACTTAGGACTAGCAACCTCTTAGATCTATCTCTATAGATCTTTATACCGAATATATAGGCTGCTTCCCCTAAGTCCTTCATTGAGAAACACTTTCCTAGCCAATCTTTAACGGATTGAAGCATGGGAACGTCGTTTCCAATGAGTAGTATGTCATCCACATACAAGACCAGAAAAGCTACAGAGCTCCCACTAACCTTCTTGTAGACACAAGACTCATCTTCGTTTCTGATGAAGCCAAACTCTTTGACCACTTCATCAAAACGTCGATTCCAACTCCTAGAAGCTTGCTTTAATCCATAAATGGATCGTTGTAGCTTACAGACTTTGTTGGCTTGCTTTGGATCCTCAAAACCCTCCGGCTGTATCATATACACATCCTCGAGGAGATTCCCATAAAGGAACGCTGTTTTGACATCCATCTGCCAAATTTCATAGTCATGGTATGCTGCAACTGCAAGTAGGATTCGGATGGATTTGGTCATAGCGACTGGTGAAAAGGTTTCATCATAGTCGATACCATGAATCTGTTTGAATCCTTTAGCCACCAATCGGCCCTTATAGGTAATCACATTACCATCCATGTCGATCTTCTTCTTGAAGACCCACTTGCACCCTATGGGCCGCGCCCCATCGAGTGGTTCCACCAAATTCCATACTTTGTTGGTATACATGGATTCCATCTCGGATCTCATGGATTCTAGCCACTTCTGAGAGTCTGGGCCATTCATGGCCTCCTCATAGGTAGTAGGCTCATCATCTATGAGCATCGTGTCACCGGAATCGGTCACGAGAAGTCCATACCTCTCGGGTTCCTGGCGCACTCTACTAGATCTACGAAGCTCTTGTGTTACCTGAACAGGTTGTTCCACAACTTCTTGTGGTTCCTGTTCATGTTCCATAATCGGTTCAGTGATTTGTGGTTCTTGAACTTCTTCAAGTTCTACATTCCTCCCACTTGCTTCTTTAGAGACAAACTCTATTTCTAGAAACACGCCGGTCCGAGCAACAAACACTTTGTTCTCGGTTGGATTGTAGAAATAGTATCCCTTAGTTTCCTTAGGGTACCCCACAAATTTACACTTATCCGATTTAGGCCCTAGCTTGTCTGATTGTAAACGTTTTACATAGACGTCGCAACCCCAAATCCTCATGAACGACAGTGTGGGACGTCTCCCACACCACATCCCATATGGTGTCTTCATGACTGACTTAGATGGAACACGGTTAATGGTGAAAGCTGCACTTAATAGAGCGTAGCCCCAAAATGATAATGGAAGATCGGTTTGACACATCATAGATCGAACCATATCCAATAGGGTCCGATTCCTCCTCTCGGACACGCCATTCCATTGTGGCGTTCCGGGTGGAGTGAGTTGGGACACGATCCCACACTCTCTAAGATAGTCGTCACACTCTTGGCTCAAGTATTCTCCTCCACGATCCGATCGTAGAGCCTTGATACTTTTGCCAAGTTGCTTCCCTACTTCATTCTTGAATTCTTTGAACACTTCAAAGGACTCGGATTTTGCCCTCATGAGGTACACAAATCCATATCTACTGTAATCATCAGTAAATATAATGAAGTAGACATAACCACCCCTGGCAGGCGTGGCAAATGGCCCACATACATCGGTATGTATGAGCGCCAATTGCTCACTAGTCCTATCACCTTTCTTATTGAAAGGGGACTTTGTCATTTTTCCCAATAAACAAGCCTCACATGTCTCATATGATTCAAAATTAAATGAGTCTAGTAATCCATCCTTATGGAGTCTAGATACACATTTCTCATTTATATGGCCTAAACGACAGTGCCATAAATAAGCAGGATTTAAATCATTTATTTTAATCCGCTTGGTATTAATGTTGTAGACAGGATTGCTTAGATCAATGACATAAAGTCCATTAAATAATTGCACACTAAAATAGTGAATATTATTTAAATAAAAGGAACAACAATTGTTCTTTATTGAAATAATAAAACCATCCTTGTCCAAACAAGAAATAGAAATAATGTGTCTGCTCATTGACAGCGTAAACCTATCTGCTTTTTCGCAAGTGTACGATCAAGTAATATAGAGTATGTAATTGTGACTCTGGTTGTCGAACCCTCGAGAACAGTTTAAGTTTTTGCTTATTAGAATTAGAATTAGACACAAAGTCTGTAAAAAGGAGGAAGGTTGGGATGTGATTCTACTCACTAAATTGCAGTAAATAAAACAATATTTAGAAAAGCTTGTTTTATTTTTCTTTTAAATAATTTGCAGAAATTGTGGTAGTCGTAAAAATTGATAATTCTAAGAATCTAGGTCCCAGGATCCCCTAGGGTTACTTTTCAGCTTTCCTGATGTATTTGACTTCAGAAACACACAGTGGTTTTGTTTATGCCAGCATACCAATAGTACAATCTCCTCTCGGTCTCATGTACCTGTCACTCTCCTGCGGATTTTCGGCTCCTCTCGGTCCACCTAAATATGCAGGTTCGTTCTAAGTCTGCTAGGGTTACAGGTTCTCCTCTCGGTCTCCCCCTAAACGTCTAGCAGTTGGTCTAATGCTTCTGGGCTAGTCCCCTGATTCTTTTCACATCTCGGTCCATCAAGGCAGAGTACTAAATCCTGTCTTTTCTTCCTAACTCTCACTGGTCACTCTCGTGCACCAGATCCTGTCTATAACACTCCTGGGTGATCAAGCCATTCATGTATGTAAATAAAATCAAAGACAAGATAATAAACAATCCATCCTGTATTAAGACTTTAACTAGCCATGCATCTGAAAATCAAACAAACCATTCTGCTGAATTCATAAACCCTAGGTTCACCAAGAACCTAGGAAAAAGGTTAAGCTAGCTTGCATTATTGAAAAACAACGTTTCATAAAAGAGAGAAAAGACCAAACAAGTTATTGGCTGAATACTGAAAAACTGCTCCAATCCTGCTCTGCTCCAATCCTGACGGCTCTGAAACTGGCTGCTGTGATGATGATTGTAGATGTATGAGTGTGTGTGCGTCACCCTAATTCTGTGCTGAGACACCTCCTTTTATACTGCCACAGTCTCCAAAACTGATGCACGAAATTCCTGTTTTACCCTCGCAAAAACCCGTCCTGGAAGCTTCTGGAAACCCTCTGTGTGTTCAAACGCAACTCACCTGCGTTCAAACGCAGTGCGTCTGAACGCACACCTCCTGCGTTTGAACGCAGGCCTTAACCAATTTTCTCTTCTGGCTTCTGGCTTCTGGGACTTGTGCGTTTGAACGCAGCTCACCTGCGTTTGAACACACAACTTGGTCTTCCTGCTCCTGATGTCGAGTCCTGCGTTTGAACGCAGGTTGTGCGTCTGAACGCACAACTTGGTTTTTCTGCACTTCTGAATTTGAGTCCTGCGTCTGAACGCAGCCTGTGCGTCTGAACGCACACCTTAGCCTCTTTTCCGGCATTTTCTCGCTGCTGCCATGTGGTGCGTTTGAACGCAGCTGCGCTGCGTTTGAACGCACAACTTAGACTTTTTCTGCTCTTTTTCTGCTCAGCTTTCCTGATACGCTGCCTCGCCATCCAAGTCAATCTCATGCATTTCTCAGCACCTGTTACCTGCACATCATAACATGTACCCGCGATCATATCCAACAAACAAAAGTATGCATGAAATTACTCAAATCTTGGAGTCACGTCCTATAAATCTCTGCCTCGTATCAGGTGGAAAATAAGCTGAAAATGGGCAAACTCAACTCTCACAGGGTTAAAACCAATGGTAAAAAGATGTCCCAGACTAATCCCATTTTCAAGCTATCAAAATACCCCCACACTAAACTCTGCTCGTCCCGAGCAGACCCTTGCATACTACCTTGCAGACCCTTTATTTGCATACTTCCCCCCTTTATCACAGATTCATGCTACAGACCAAATGACTCAACAGATTACTGACTCAGATACAGAATATACACAAACTGACTCAAGACACAACAAATTTTTTTTTTCTGAGATTGGGCAACCTCTCTATCATAAACTGAAATCATCAAATCCTCACAAGCTCATTTTGAAATTCCACAACACGTAGCAAGAAATGGTATAAACTGATCCTGTGCACAAACTCACTAAGGTGTCCCCAAACATCCACCAAACCAACCAAGATAAAGCACGTCTTTTGACTTAGAGGGTCCAGGCATCTTAAGTCACTAGATAATTTTTCTTCGCCAAGTCATTTGAGGTTTTCAGACCCTCTTAGCCGTTATTGCGTTTGATTTGCAAATTGTCCCATTGCTTGGAGACACAACTCCTGTGTAATACGGCTTGACTTTAATTTCCCTCTTAAGCTCTAAATTGGATTGAATCCAAATTTTCCGTGTGAACGGAAGCACATTATGTTGTTTCTCCTTTAAGCACAAGCAAATATTTATTATTATTTATTATTTTTTTTTTCAGATTGTTGTTTTTTTTATAAACCTCCTCTGTTTTTACAACTGTGCAGTAGAGCTTTAAGAGTGCGGGCTTTTTAGGATTTTCTCTTGGAACCACCTTAAGGGATGGTGGTGTACATTCCCCAACTTCGCTTAGACCGAAGACTTGTACCACATAAAACCGACTCTACACGAAGGTCCACCCCAGATTCCAAGAGTCCACAAGTTTCCACGGGAAACAGAATAATCAACTATCTAAAGACCAATTCCACCTAGCACACTAGAGAAGCCAAAAGTATGTCTGTTATCTACTTTCCACATTCCTGAATACCCGGGACATCCTGTCGTGAGACTCGCGCACAAAACACTAAAATTTGAAGTATCCCTACTACGGTGCTTCCTACTCTCATGAGCTCTTTCATTGGATTCTCTTCAGTTTCTAGGTCCTAAGTTGCCTTTTCTCAAAAGTTTTTTTAAATATTTATATTTTTTCCCGTTTTTTTTTGTGTATATATATTTTTTTTTCATGCAAGGTCAGAAAAGTTGGTGGGTAGACTCAACATAATAAACGTGCTGACTCAAAAATAAAAATAAAATGAAAAATAAAATTGACGAAAATATGCTGACATGGCTATGCAAGAGGACACGATTCCCCACCCCCACACTAGAGGTGGCGCGTCCTCGCGACTCTACTGATCTGGCCTGTAACTAGAATATGTGTTCTCCGGAGTAGACTGGTCAGTCGGCTCTGGAGATGGTGAAGGGGTTCGCCCTCTGGGACGTTTCCTCGCAGCATGGCGTGCTGCGGCAGCGGTACCAGCGTGGCTGGCACCGGGATGGGCACTGCTGGCCCCTGGGTCTACATTCTGCCTAGGTGGGTACTGGGTACCGGGTCTGCCGGGGTCACCAACACTTTCTGCGTGTTCCGGACTCGGTGTGGTGTCATGGCCAGAGAAGCTGTCATATGGCCTACTATCCTCCATTGTCCAACTGGGACAATTATCACTCGAATAGCGGTCCGGGAAGTTAAATCTCTTACCACGCATGTTGCTTTGAATTTCAGCGAGTGCCGCTTCATGAGCTCTCAATGCGGCTGTGTTAGCGTGGTAAATATGCTTCTGGGTCTTGAACAACTTTCCAAGACCCCTGGCCATTTTCTTGACCGTCCTTACCAGGTAGTTTTGCACTTTTTCTTGGGCCTTAATTTTCTTTCTGACCCATTCCTCATGCTCAGTCCTCTCTAGGCGCCCAAAAGAACTGCGCCTGGCCCCTCTGCTGGACTGCCCTAAGTCGGGCTCGGTCTGCCTGTGTTCACTGGAACTGGCAGATCGTGGCAGTCGAAGGGGACCTGGTAAGGCTGGAAAACCCCCATCACCGGGAGGAGGTGGTGGTGGCATGCCAACACCCCCACCCTGAGGCGGAGCATCATCATCATCATCATCATCCACTTGGACAAATTCTGGAGGCCCGTGCAGAGCCTCGTGCAAAGCACATCTCATGTTTCGGTACTTGCGTACCTGCACTGGTCGGATATCTCTCAGATCGCCAGGAATAACCACCCTATAATCCTGCGCCATTTTTGTTAACATCCCCAGGAGACCCAAACCCTTCTTGCTGTGGGACTCTCTTCGTTCCCGGAAAAACTCATAAATAATCTCCGGGAGGCTCACAGGCTCTCGGGCCATCAGACAGTACACCAAAAGGGCAATGTTATAATCTATGCGGGTAAAGTGTTTAATACCCACAATCCTGTTGTTTACCCACTCAGTCCACCATCTCGCCTCTCGAATCAGGTAGGTCGCAGGGAGTTTCCGGTAGGAAGGACTCCGTTCAGGATAGTACCAAGCAGCGCCTGGTACACCAACACACAAGGTGGTTAGGATCTGTTCGCTAAGCTGTTCAGAGGGATGACGCCTCAGTTCCTGAAACTGACAGTCATCCAACACTAGTTCCAGACCCAGACTCTCTCGAATACTCTCTGGGGTGATTCGAATCCATCTCTTTCTGCAGTAAATCCAGTCAATTGACTGGGCTTCACTGTTCATGCACTGCTGGAGATTACTGAAAATCTCCTTAGCCAGCACAGAACTGACTTGCAGATTGGTAAAACCAGTAAACAAATCCCCACAAATGATCCTGCCCAGTATAGTTGAACAGTTCATCCCCCATCACCACTCTATCACGGGGAAAAGTTCTCTCAGCAGGTATATCATACCGAATCTTTTTGTCTTGCAGAAAGAAACGGTGAGCCTCCATGTTAACAAACCTATGGTCGCAGAAATGGTCAACCCTAAGCAATATGTAATCTATGATGTTCAAGGGTGCAATCGCCCTATCAGGCCTCATGTATGGGCTATCCTCATCCATTTCAAGATTCAAACAGAAAAATTGGAAATCTTCAAAGAGAAGGAAAAGATAGAACCTGGCTACCCGGAGTGAATCTTACGGGTACAGATCTGGAAATTTCTCTCTGAAGTTGATGTATAGGTGTTTGGATCGGATGAGTTTGACCACCCCCACACTGTTCCTGACCTTCTGGTGTTCCTGCGGTGGTCGTCGGAGATTGCTGGCGGCTGACTGCGTCTGGCGGCTGCTAGGGCAGAGAGAATTTCTAGAGAGAGAGAGTTGAAAACTGGATGACTTGGGTGAAAATGAGTCACTGTCATCCGTACAGTATATATAGGCAAACTTTCAGAAATTGCAGAATGGCCCCTGAAATTCAAATTTTTTCAAATTTTTTCAAAATTTTCTGATCCCGCTCGAATGTGCGTTTGAACGCAGCTTCTGCGTTTGAACGCACTGCTTCAACTTTTTTGGAAATTTGAATTTTTTCTTGATCTGCGTTTGAACGCACCCTGCGCGTTTGAACGCACCCTGCGCGTTTGAACGCAGTGCTTGAAGTTCTATGAAGTTTCTGGGCTTGTTGATTTGCGTTTGAACGCACATGAGTTGCGTTTAAACGCACTGCTTGTCTTCTGCAATGCTTCTGATGAGCTGCGTTTGAACGCAGGTAATCTGCGTTTAAACGCATGCCTTGTCTCTAGAAATTCTCTGCTGATTGGTTCTTGCGTTCGAACGCACCCTCTGCGTTTAAACGCACGTCCTTAGGCTTTTCCAACCCATCTTTTTCTTCTTGCGTTTGAACGCACCTTGTGCGTTTGAACGCACCACTTGTTGGCTGGAAATCTTCATTGTGATCTGCGTTTGAACGCAGAAGTGTTAGCCATTTTCAGAGTTTCTTCGGTCTGTTGGTGGGTCTGCGTTTGAACGCAGGGTGTCTGCGTTTGAACGCACATGTGCGTTTGAACGCATGTCTCCTGCGTTTGAACGCAGGCCTCTGATTCCTGAAACACTGAATTCAATATTAAACCCCTCTTTCTCACTTCTCTCTCAAATTATGAACATTGTAAAAATTATAGAAAAACAACTAATCTATGTTGGGTTGCCTCCCAACCAGCGCTTGTGATTTACAGTCGACAGCCCGACTTTGTTACCTCTGTTGTGATCACGGAAGGTCGAGGTAGATTGCCTCTACCTCTATGATCTCCTGAGGATCTCTGTATGGCTTGACTCTGTTCCCATTCACCTTGAAAACTGTATTGTCCCTCGGGTTCTCCAGCTCCACCACTCCCCATGATGTAATGTCCTTCACAATAAATGGTCCAGACCATCTTGAGCGCAGCTTCCCTGGATAGAATTTCATCCTTGAGTTGTAAAGGAGAACCTTCTGCCCGATTTCTATCTTCTTTGGTAGAATGCGATTGTCATGCCACTTCTTCGTTTTTTCTTTATAAATTTTGGCACTCTCGTAAGCAGTTTTACGGAATTCCTCTAGTTCGAGGAGTGCAATCTTCCGTTTGTTTCCCGATAAACTGTGATCCATATTCAGCTGTTTGATTGCCCAGTATGCTTTGTGCTCCAATTCTACTGGTAAGTGACATGCTTTTCCAAACACCAGCTGGTATGGGGACATTCCCAGCGGGGTTTTGTAAGAAGTTCTGTATGCCCAGAGCGCATCATCCAGCTTTAATGACCAGTCCTTGCGTCCAGGATTCACAGTTTTTTCCAGTATGCTCTTTATCTCCCTGTTGGACACCTCTGCTGGCCCGTTTTCCTGAGGGTGATAAGGCAGTGATACCTTATGGATAGACACCCCGTACTGCTTTAAAACCTTGGCAAAGACCTTATTGATAAAATGAGAACCTTCATCACTGACCATGGCCCTCGGTGTTCCGAATCTGGTAAAGATATTACGTTTGAGGAATCTTTCCACGACTGACGCATCGTTCTTCTGGCAGGCTATTGCTTCCACCCATTTTGACACGTAATCTACTGCCAGTAAGATGTAGAGATTTCCCAGAGACGAAGGGAATGGACCCATAAAATCAATACCCCAAACGTCAAAAGGCTCGACTTCCTGCCAAAGTGTCATGGGCATTTCATTTTGCTGGGAAATATTTCATGTCCGTTGGCAGCGATCACAACTCTGCGCATAATCATGGCAATCCTTGAAGACTGTTGGCCAGAAAAATCCTGACTGCAGCACTTTGTGGGCTGTTCTCGGTCCACTGAAGTGATCCCCATATTGTGCTGAGTGGCAGTGCTGAATTACCTCCAAAATCTCGTGACATGGGATGCAACGACGGAGAATATTATCTGCCCCTTGCTTGAACAGATAAGGATCGTCCCAGAAATATTGCCTGCAATCTGAAATAAACTTCTTTTTCTGCCAAGGGGTGATGTCTTCAGGGAGTGCCCCATTAACCAAATAATTGGCTATGGTGTAATACCAGGGCCGTCTGTTGGTCTTGATCTTCATAATATGTTCATCCGGAAAATTTTATTGAATTGGTACCAATTCCTCTGTAGGGTTTTCCAGGCGAGATAGATGATCAGCTACCACATTTTCAACTCCCTTTTTATCCCTGATTTCGACATCAAATTCCTGCATCAGCAGAATCCAACGCAGCAGCCTTGGCTTTGCATCCTTCTTTTCCAGTAAGTATTTCAGTGAACTATGATCTGTGAATATGATGACTTTTGAACCTACCAGGTAGGATCTGAACTTATCCAGAGCAAAAACAACTGCCAGCAGCTCCTTCTCTGTAGTCCCATAATTAATATGTGCCTCATTCAGGACCCTGCTGGCATAGTAGATGACACTGCACACCTTATCTTTTCGTTGTCCCAGTACCGCGCCCACTGCGTAATCACTGGCGTCGCACATCAGCTCGAATGGGAGGGTCCAATCTGGCGTTGTGATAATGGGCGCAGTTGTCAGCCTTTCTTTAAGCACGTCAAAGGCTTCTTTGCTGGCTTCGTCAAATATGAACGGCACGTCTTTTCCCAACAAATTACATAGTGGCTTTGTAATTTTTGAGAAATCTTTAATAAACCTTCTGTAGAATCCTGCATGGCCCAAAAAACTCTTAATTGCCTTCACTGTGGTTGGATATGGCAGCTGCTTGATCACCTCTATTTTTGCCCTGTCTACTTCCAGTCCTTTGCTGGAAATCCTGTGTCCCAGCACTATTCCTTCTGTAACCATGAAGTGGAATTTTTCCCAGTTGAGTACCAGGTTAGTTTTTCTGCAGCGAATCAGAACTCTGGCCAGATGGTATAAGCAGTCTTCAAAGCTGTCTCCAAATAACGAAAAATCATCCATAAAAACTTCCAAATTTTCTCTATCATGTCAGAGAAAATAGCCATCATACATCTTTGGAATGTTGCTGGAGCATTGCATAATCCAAATGGCATTCGTCTAAAGGCAAACGTTCCGTATGGGCAGGTGAACGTCGTATTTTCTTGATCTTCTGGATTTATATAGATCTGGTTGTAGCCAGAGTACCCATCGAGAAAGCAGTAATAAGCATGGTGAGCTAGTCTGTCCAACATCTGGTCCATGAATGGCAGTGGAAAGTGGTCTTTCAGTGTTGCATCGTTCAGCTTCCGGTAGTCCATACAGATTCGCCAGCCAGTGACAGTGCGCTGGGCGATCTGCTCCTGATCAGCATTCTGTACTACTGTAATACCCCCTTTCTTTGGTACACACTGGACAGGACTGACCCAGGTGCTGTCTGATATGGGGTATATAATTCCTGCTTCTAGCCACTTCATGACCTCCTTATGTACCACATCCTTCATAATTGGGTTTAGTCTCCGTTGAGGCTGGATGACTGGCTTCTTTCCCTCTTCAATTCTTATTTTGTGCATGCAGTAATCAGGACTGATTCCTTTTAGGTCCGCAATTGTCCATCCGATGGCTTCTTTATGCTCTCGGAGTACCTCCAGCAGCATTTGTTCCTGTTCCTGAGATAAAAGAGAAGAAACAATTACCGGCAGAGTATTATTTTCACCAATAAAAGCGTACCTGAGGTGGTCTGGCAGTGTCATTTTCTGCTCGCCTCCTTCATCCCTATATAGCGTGACCCAGCTCTCTGTTCCCATGATCTGCTCATCCTGTTGCTCCTCTGTTTCCTCTGGATACATGTCCTCAACTTCCTCCCATAAATTTTCCATCTCATCATTCTCCAGATCATCAATTACCTCTACTGCAAAACAGTTTTCATGCCCATAATGGTCAGGAAGCTGGAGAGATTTGAAGACATTAAATTTCACTTTTTCTTCGTTGATTTGCATGGACAACTCTCCACTTTTGCAGTTAATAATGGCTTCACCAGTTGCTAGGAAAGGTCTGCCCAGGATTAGCGGGACCTCTCCGGCCTCCATATCCAGGATCACAAAATCTGCTGGAAAAATAAGCTCTCCAACTTTTACCAGGATATCTTCAATTACTCCATAGGCAGGTTTCACAGATCTGTCGGCCATTTGAAGCATAATTCTTGTTGGACGTGGTTCTCCGACTCCCAGACTTTTGAAGATGGTCAGTGGCATCAGGTTGATGCTGGCACCCAAGTCGCATAAGGCTTTTCCCGTGTATGCACTGCCCAGAGTTACTGGAATAACAAAGCTGCCAGGGTCTTTCTTTTTCAGTGGTAGACCATTTTTCACACAACTGCTCGCTTCTGCCGTCAGATTTACTGTTTCGAAGTCACTCATTCGCCTTCTCCCATACAATATGTCTTTGAGAAATTTCGCATAAGTAGGCATTTTGGCAAGTGCTTCGGCGAAAGGTATGTTTATCTGTAATTGCTTGAATACCTCCAGAAATCTGGCGTAGTCTTTGCTGTCGTCTCTCTTACGTGTCTTCAGAGGGTAAGGAACCTCCTTAGAAATTGGTAATGTTTCTGGATTACCCTCATTAGTCTGCTCTGCTTCCTGCCCGACCGAACCCCTTTTCTGAGGGTTAGCGGTTGAACTGTCTTCCCTGTCAATCACTTCCTGTTCAATAATCTTTGACTTTTCTGCACGTGCATGATTGGGATACGGCGGATCCTGCAGTGCAATTCCACTCCGAGTTGTGATAGCATTGATTTGAGCGCGTGGATTGTTCACTGTATTTGACGGTAAGTTCCCTGGGGCTCGTTCTGCCTTGATCTGTGCAAGCTGACCATTCTGCACCTCCAAGTTGCGGATAGCAATTTTCATTTGGCTTACATCGGCAGTTAATGACTCCATCTGCGCAAATCTAGTTTCCCACTGCTTATTGAATTTCTCCATATAGGACTCAAAATGTTGCTGTGATAAATTTAGTTGCGGTGGTGCTGCTGGTGCATGCTGAGCTGGGGCTGTCTGTTGTGCCTGTGGCCTGTGCTGGAATCCTGGTGCATAGACTTCTGCATTGGGGTTTCCGTAACGAAACCCTGGATGGTCACGTGTGCCTGGTCTGTAGCGACTAGGATCCCACTGCTGCTGAACATAGTTGGCCTCTTCGGTCTGAAGCTCCAGAATTGCTGCGTCAAAGTCAGGTTCGTCTACTGATGCCACGGGCTTCTTCTCTGTATACACCTTTTTAACTAAGTCCTGTACCACTTCCGTGAGATTGTCAATCCTGTCATCAGCCACTGGTTCTGCTATCGCTGTGAGCCTGCGGTCATCAAACGGGCGAGTATCCTGTTTGGCTAATTGTTTCATCAGTTCATATGCTCCATCCTTATCCACATGGTATAGAAAGTTAACCCCAGCTTCCCTATCAATCCTGTCAGCATTCTCCCTGTCAAGAGCATGGTAGAATACCTGCAGAATTTTTGCGTCCCCGAAGCCGTGATTGGGGCATTTTTTAACGAGTCTCATCAGCCTGTCCCATGCGTCTACCACCGTTTCCCCCATCTGATGTTTGAAAGATAAAATCTTGTTGGAATAGATGCCCTAGAGGCAATCTAGTTTAGTATGAATTTGTAATTGGCTAGAAAATTCATTTATTATTTATTGGATATTTAATATAATGAAGTCCTTAGATTTACAATCGTGTTGTTTATCTTAAATATCTCTAGTCAAGTATAATGATTAAATGGGACAATCATCTATAGACTAGTATGGGGTTGGATTGATATGGAGATATCACGATCCAACACATAGGTGTGCATTACGGAATGTCGCACTGGATTGACCCATCACCGAGAAGGCTACATACGCGTTATGTTGAGTCACAAGTGCTTCTCGGGTACAATGGTATTGTCATCCTTAGACTTGAAGTCACTAGATATTCTAGTTGTGGATCATTGTGATCTTGGTAGCGTTAAACGCTACACCGTAACTGGGTAGTTATAAAGGCGTGTACTGGATACAATGAGAAGCAAGCTTAGAGATCGTAGTGGACGTAGAGAGGATTTGCCCCTCCCACATAACGGGAGCAAATATCC
This sequence comes from Linanthus parryae, assembly GCA_023055425.1. Lineage (NCBI taxonomy): Eukaryota > Viridiplantae > Streptophyta > Magnoliopsida > Ericales > Polemoniaceae > Linanthus > Linanthus parryae. The sequence goes on along the minus strand of JALGPY010000006.1, from coordinate 88,034,052 downwards.
AAGGCCACTCGAGGATAGTGCTTATAGAATGTCTGGCCAGACTCAAATAAATCAATATATGGGATATTGATGTTATTTGCACGAATAAGGCTATTCCATGGATCGAGAAACTAGGGATTGGATATACGAGTGTGACTTGTATGTCTCGTGTCCAATCCGGATATGGAGGCAAAGGGATGAGACAATTACTTGTACAAGGTTGTCTAGATGACTATTCTATTAGTTGGCTAGAATGGATGTTTTGCTAGAAACCGCTCCATATTAGCAAAGAGTTGCTACCAACTAGATAGAACCTATGGGGTCACACGCTATATAGAGTTGTACTAGATTTGGGAATTAATTAATTGGATTAATTAATTAGAAGGATCACTTTGCAAACCCTTGCAAACTTAGTAGGGACTAATTTGCAAGGAAGGGACTAAATTGAATTCTAGTAGGACTAGAATAAGTCCTTTAGGTAGTTAACAAGGAGTTGTTGGACTATATAAAGGACCCTCCTTCCTTCCTTCCTCATAACTTATGCTCTAAAGAGAACATAACAAGAGTTGGAGAGAACAAAGGAGAGAGAGAGCAAGCAACAAGGAGGACGCCGCCCCCTTGCCGCCGCCCCTCGTCCCCGACGCCACAAGAGGGCCGAACCCCTCTTTGTGCCTCGTTTTGCGTGATTCCTTCACCCTCCTCTCATTCCGGGCTAGCACCAAGGAGATTGGAGATCTAGGATCAACTCTAGGCGTGGATCAACTATAGAGAACGTGACACTATTCGCGTTTGAAGTCATCAAGGAGAACCCAAAGGTGTGTTTATGATTTCTTACCTTCACTATCGTTATGCATCTAGACTTGTGATCCTTGGAGGGTTTTGCATGGTTGTTTGTTTGATTATGCTTCCGTTTGTGCGATCCATGAATCAAAACCCTACAGTGGTATCAGAGCCACAGGTCATAGAGCATAAACGTAGTTTATGTGTTACATTCTTGTTGTTTTACACCTTAATTTGTTGTTTATCGCCTAAAACAAGACAAATCAAGCATTGGATGCAATTTGTCAAAGAATTAATCATAACAAGACCCAATTATTGCATTGGATGCATGAATTGGTGAGTTTGAGAAATTTTAGGATATTAGATCTAGGGTTTGGGCATCCTTGGGGAAGAAGGAGTTCTCCCAAAACAAGGAAACAACCAAACTTGGGCTCCAAGCAAGGAGGTTGTTTTGGAAACAACCTCCACAAGGAGGTTCGGCCCCCTAGGGGACCGCCCCCCTTGCTTGCCGCCCAAGCTTGGCGCCCTAAGGGGCCGGGCGGCCCTAACCCGCGGGCCTAGCTTGCAGGTTTTGGGCCGGGCCGGCCCTAGGGCTTTATGGTTCACTTTGTTTGGGCCCGGGCAATTGGATTGTTGGGCCCATGGACCGTTTTAACCCTAGAAATCCTAAAATCAATTAAAATTGACCAAGCGCGTTAAAATTGGATTTTAACTGTTTATGTGCAAATCGCATGGTGATTGGATATGGCCTTAGGATGTGGTTTGATGTGGATGTTTAATTTTGTGGTTTGGTTTTACGGCCTGCGAGCTGATCAATTAATTGTAATAATTAATTAGGGTTTTATGGCCTGCGTGCCATTTTTTTTCTCAACTTGTGAGATTTATTTTTATTTAGTATAGATATTAGCTAGTGCTAGATAAAGTAGATTGTTAGCCAAGATTGGAGAAAAGAAGCCCAAAGCCAAAGAAGCCACAAAAGATGGAGCATGGAGCATGGAGCACACCACATGACTATGAAGGATGGACCAAAAGATCAAGACGCATGGAGATGTGTTTGTTTAGGGTTCATAGATAATTCCATTGGCTTGGAATTATCTTAGTCTAGAAAAGGCCATATCCACATCACGTTTAATTTCTGTTTTGTGGTTGTTTATTTATTGTCTTATTATTTGTGTGGTTGGTGTATGAATGATGCATGCAATTAGGATAATAAGATAATTAGACAACCCGGATCTATTATTTGGAGTTGTGCCCAAACTCAAATAGATAGATTAGTTGATATTGATCAACAAAATAATTGAATTTAAAATCCCTCAAATTTTAAATATTGTGTTCTTGCCTTCTCGTTATTTAAACACTCATTATCATCATTATTTATCAAGTTCGTGCGTGCCAAAGCATGGCGACTTGGTTCATAATGATGGAATGCGATGGCACGTAACAATGTGCAATTGTTTGGATAAGAGGTTGAACACAACTAGGCTATTAATTTGATTAAGAAACCTAGAGGCAATCAATTGGGATTATCCATATGGATGGATAAATAAGGAGTTATTTGCCCGATTGAACCAAGAGTTGCATATGGGATGCAATTGGAATTGTTCCTACCTAAGAAGTAGTCGAATTATGGGTGACTTGCCAAAGCAAGCTCATAAGGAGATGAAAAAGATGGATCTTGGCCCACTAGAAAATATAAGGATATTTTCCGCATTAATATCTTGAGGGTTATTAATCCGTAGAAAAATAGTGGGAGCTATATTTAATAAACTAGCCATTATTAAATATAGTCAAAAATTCACAAATACTAAAACTTGCGTATTTTCCTTTTGTAGAATTCCAAATGGCAAACAACTCATCGAGTTCACAACATTCCCTACGATCTGTCCTTGAGAAGGACAAGCTCTCTGGAACCAACTTCCTTGATTGGTACAGAAACTTGAGAATTGTTCTCAAGCAAGAGAAGAAGCTGTACGCAATAGAGGAGCAAGTTCCAGAAGGTCCAGAGAACCAGACACCTGCTGCCTTAAAGGCGTATCAAAAGCGTGTTGACGACGCTAATGATGCGGCCTGCCTAATGCTTTGCACCATGACCTCTGAGCTTCAGAAGCAACATGAGAACATGAATGCTGTCGATATGATCGAACATCTAAAGCAGCTCTTCCAAGAGCAGGCGAGGGTAGAGAGGTATGAGGTCTCAAAGGCACTGTTCAAATGTCATCTGGCAGAAGGAAACCCGGTGGGACCCCATGTACTCCGAATGATCGGGTACTTGGAGAATCTCGCCCGGCTTGGGTTCCCGGTCGGCCAAGAGTTGGCAACGGATCTCGTGTTGCAATCGTTGCCTGAAAGTTATGGACAGTTCATTATGAACTATAACATGAACGAGATCGTTAAACCACTGCCAGATTTGCTCAACATGTTGAGGACGGCTGAACAGAGCATCAACAAGGGTAAGGGCAAGGCCATTATGATGGTGCATAAAGGAAAGGGCAAAAAGTTTGCATCTTCCTCCAAGGGCAAAGGCAAGTCAGTTGCTAAGTCCAAGGAACAAGCCCTTAAGCCTGTTGGTAGCATTGCCAAGGTCGTGACTAAGGGTGAATGTCACTACTGTAGTCAACCTGGACACTGGAGGAGGAACTGCCCAAAATATCTGGAGGACAAGAGGCTTGGAATAGTGATTCCACCACCACCAGGTATTTTTGTTGTAGATGTCAATTTAACTGTCTCTACATCATGGATATTAGATACTGGATGTGGATCTCATATTTGTCGAAATATGCAGGATCTAAAGAGAAGTAAAAGATTGGATAAAGGGGAGGTAGATCTGCGCGTTGGGAATGGAGCAAAGGTTGCTGCGTTGGCCATAGGCGTGTGCGAGCTATCTCTGCCTTCAGGATTAGTTTTAGAGTTAAATAATTGCTATTTTGTGCCTGCTATGAGCAGAAACATTATTTCTATTTCTTGTTTGGACAAGGAAGGTTTTATTATTTCAATAAATAACAATTGTTGTTCCTTTTATTTAAATAATATTCACTATTTTAGTGCGCAATTATTTAATGGACTTTATGTCCTTGATCTAAGCAATCCTGTCTACAACATTAATACCAAGCGGATTGAAATAAATGATTTAAATCCTGCTTATTTATGGCATTGTCGTTTAGGCCACATAAATGAGAAACGTGTATCTAGACTCCATAAGGATGGATTACTAGACTCATTTGATTTTGAATCATATGAGACATGTGAGGCTTGTTTATTGGGAAAAATGACAAAGTCCCCTTTCAATAAGAAAGGAGAGAGGACTAGTGAGCAATTGGCGCTCATACATACCGATGTGTGTGGACCATTTGCCACGCCAGCCAGGGGTGGTTACGTCTACTTCATTACATTTACTGATGATTACAGTAGATATGGATTTGTGTACCTTATGAGGGCAAAATCCGAATCCTTTGAAGTGTTCAAAGAATTCAAGAATGAAGTAGAGAAGCAACTTGGCAAAAGTATCAAGGCTCTACGATCGGATCGTGGAGGAGAATACTTGAGTTTGACGACTATCTTAGAGAGTGTGGGATAGTGTCCCAACTCACCCCACCCGGAACGCCACAATGGAATGGCGTGTCCGAGAGGAGGAATCGAACCCTATTGGATATGGTTCGGTCTATGATGTGTCAAACCGATCTTCCACTATCATTTTGGGGCTACGCTCTATTAAGTGCAGCTTTCACCATTAACCGTGTTCCATCTAAATCAGTCATGAAGACGCCATATGAGATGTGGAGTGGGAGGCGTCCCACACTGTCGTTCATGAGGATTTGGGGCTGCGATGTCTATGTAAAACGTTTACAATCAGACAAGCTAGGGCCTAAATCGGATAAGTGTAAATTTGTGGGGTACCCTAAGGAAACTAAGGGATACTACTTCTACAATCCAACCGAGAACAAAGTGTTTGTTGCTCGGACCGGCGTGTTTCTAGAAAGAGAGTTTGTCTCTAAAGAAGCAAGTGGGAGGAATGTAGAACTTGAAGAAGTTCAAGAGCCACAACTCACTGAACCGATTATGGAACATGAACAGGAATCACAAGCAGTTGTGGATCCACCTGTTCAGGTAACACAAGAGCTTCGTAGATCTAGTAGAGTGCGCCAGGAACCCGAGAGGTACGGACTTCTCGTAACTGATTCCGGTGACACGATGCTCATAGATGATGAGCCTACTACCTATGAGGAGGCCATGAATGGCCCAGACTCGCAGAAGTGGCTTGAGGCCATGAGATCCGAGATGGAATCCATGTATACCAACAAAGTATGGACTTTGGTGGAACCACCTGATGGGGCGCGGCCCATAGGGTGCAAGTGGGTCTTCAAGAAGAAGATCGACATGGATGGTAATGTGATTACCTATAAGGGCCGATTGGTGGCTAAAGGATTCAGACAGATTCATGGTATTGACTATGATGAAACCTTTTCACCAGTCGCTATGACCAAATCCATCCGAATCCTATGGTATCTGCTTGTGACTCTCACCCGGATTGGATTGGTATCTGCTTGTCATACTCAAGGCATATGACACATCTGGTCTAGTACATAACATGGCGTACATGATGGATCCTATGGCCGAGGCATAGGGAATCCTACTCATGCGTTCCTTCTCAATCTCATTGGAAGGACAACCACTCTTCGAAAGAGTGATTCCATGTGACATGGGCAAGAATCCCTTCTTGGAATCTTGCATGTTGAACCGTTTCAACACCTTGTCAATATATGTACTTTGACTTAGGCCTAGCAACCTCTTAGATCTATCTCTATAGATCTTTATACCAAGTATATAGGCTGCTTCCCCTAAGTCTTTCATTGAGAAACACTTTCCTAGCCAATCTTTCACAGATTGCAGCATGGGAATGTCGTTTCCAATGAGTAGTATGTCATCCACATACAAGACCAGAAAAGCTACAGAGCTCCCACTAACCTTCTTGTAGACACAAGACTCATCTTCGTTTCTGATGAAGCCAAACTCTTTGACCACTTCATCAAAACGTCGATTCCAACTCCTAGAAGCTTGCTTCAATCCATAAATGGATCGTTGCAGTTTACACACTTTGTTGGCTTGCTTTGGATCCTCAAAACCCTCCGGCTGTATCATATACACGTCCTCGAGGAGATTCCCATAAAGGAATGCTGTTTTGACATCCATCTGCCAAATCTCATAGTCGTAGTATGCTGCAATTGCAAGTAGGATTCGGATGGATTTGGTCATAGCGACTGGTGAAAAGGTTTCATCATAGTCAATACCATGAATCTGTCTGAATCCTTTAGCCACCAATCGGCCCTTATAGGTAATCACATTACCATCCATGTCGATCTTCTTCTTGAAGACCCACTTGCACCCTATGGGCCGCGCCCCATCAGGTGGTTCCACCAAAGTCCATACTTTGTTGGTATACATGGATTCCATCTCGGATCTCATGGCCTCAAGCCACTTCTGCGAGTCTGGGCCATTCATGGCCTCCTCATAGGTAGTAGGCTCATCATCTATGAGCATCGTGTCACCGGAATCAGTTACGAGAAGTCCGTACCTCTCGGGTTCCTGGCGCACTCTACTAGATCTACGAAGCTCTTGTGTTACCTGAACAGGTGGATCCACAACTGCTTGTGATTCCTGTTCATGTTCCATAATCGGTTCTGTGATTTGTGGTTCTTGAACTTCTTCAAGTTCTACATTCCTCCCACTTGCTTCTTTAGAGACAAACTCTCTTTCTAGAAACACGCCGGTCCGAGCAACAAACACTTTGTTCTCGGTTGGATTGTAGAAATAGTATCCCTTAGTTTCCTTAGGGTACCCCACAAATTTACGCTTATCCGATTTAGGCCCTAGCTTGTCTGATTGTAAACGTTTTACATAGACATCGCAGCCCCAAATCCTCATGAACGACAGTGTGGGACGCCTCCCACTCCACATCTCATATGGTGTCTTCATGACTGATTTAGATGGAACACGGTTAATGGTAAAAGCTGCACTTAATAGAGCGTAGCCCCAAAATGATAATGGAAGATCGGTTTGACACATCATAGACCGAACCATATCTAATAGGGTTCGATTCCTCCTCTCGGACACGCCATTCCATTGTGGTGTTCCGGGTGGAGTGAGTTGGGACACGATCCCACACTCTCTAAGATAGTCGTCAAACTCTTGGCTCAAGTATTCTCCTCCACGATCCGATCGTAGAGCCTTGATACTTTTGCCAAGTTGCTTCTCTACTTCATTCTTGAATTCCTTGAACATTTCAAAGGATTCGGATTTTGCCCTCATGAGGTACATAAATCCATATCTACTGTAATCATCAGTAAACGTAATGAAGTAGACATAACCACCCCTGGCAGGCGTGGCAAATGGCCCACATACATCAGTATGTATGAGCGCCAATTGCTCACTAGTCCTTTCGCCTTTCTTATTGAAAGGGGAATTTGTCATTTTTCCCAATAAACAAGCTTCACATGTCTCATATGATTCAAAATCAAATGAGTCTAGCAATCCATCCTTATGGAGTCTAGATACACGTTTCTCATTTATGTGGCCTAAACGACAATGCCATAAATAAGCAGGATTTAAATCATTTATTTTAATCCGCTTGGTATTAATGTTGTAGACAGGATTACTTAGATCAAGGACATAAAGTCCATTAAATAATTGCGCACTAAAATAGTGAATATTATTCAAATAAAAGGAACAACAATTGTTCTTTATTGAAATAATAAAACCTTCCTTGTCCAAACAAGAAATAGAAATAATGTTTCTGCTCATAGCAGGCACAAAATAGCAATTATTTAATTCTAAAACTAATCCTGAAGGCAGAGATAGCTCGCACACGCCTATGGCCAACGCAGCAACCTTTGCTCCATTCCCAATGCGCAGATCTACCTCCCCTTTAGCCAATCTTTTACTTCTCTTTAGATCCTGCATATTTCGACAAATATGAGATCCACATCCAGTATCTAATACCCATGATGTAGAGACAGTTAAATTGACATCTACAACAAAAATACCTGGTGGTGGTGGAATCACTATTCCAAGCCTCTTGTCCTCCAGATATTTTGGGCAGTTCCTCCTCCAGTGTCCAGGTTGACTACAGTAGTGACATTCACCCTTAGTCACGACTTTGGCAATCCCACCAACAGGCTTAAGGGCTTGTTCCTTGGACTTAGCAACTAACTTGCCTTTGCCCTTGGAGGAAGAGGCAAACTTTTTACCCTTTCCTTTATGCACCATCATTATGGCCTTGCCCTTACCCTTGTTGATGCTCTGTTCAGCCGTCCTCAACATGTTGAGCAAATCTGGCAGTGGTTTAACGATCTCGTTCATGTTATAGTTCATAATGAACTGTCCATAACTCTCGGGCAACGATTGCAACACGAGATCGGTTGCCAACTCTTGGCCGACCGGGAACCCAAGCCTGGCGAGATTCTCCAAGTACCCGATCATTCGGAGTACATGGGGTCCCACCGGGTTCCCTTCTGCCAGATGACATTTGAACAGTGCCTTTGAGACCTCATACCTCTCTACCCTCGCCTGCTCTTGGAATAGCTGCTTTAGATGTTCGGTCATATCGACAACATTCATGTTCTCATGTTGCTTCTGAAGCTCAGAGGTCATGGTGCAAAGCATTAGGCAGGCCGCATCATTAGCGTCATCAACACGCTTTTGATACGCCTTTAAGGCAGCAGGTGTCTGATTCTCTGGACCTTCTGGAACTTGCTCCTCTATTGCGTACAGCTTCTTTTCTTGCTTGAGAACAATTCTCAAGTTTCTGTACCAATCGAGAAAGTTGGTTCCTGAGAGCTTGTCCTTCTCAAGGACAGATCGTAGGGAATGTTGTGAACTCGATGAGTTGTTTGCCATTTGGAATTCTACAAAGAGGAAAATACGCAAGTTTTAGTATTTGTGAATTTTTGACTATATTTAATAATGGCTAGTTTATTAAATATAGCTCCCACTATTTTACTACGGATTAATAACCCTCAAGATATTAATGCGGAAAATATCCTTATATTTTCTAGTGGGCCAAGATCCATCTTTTTCATCTCCTTATGAGCTTGCTTTGGCAAGTCACCCATAATTCGATTACTTCTTAGGTAGGAACAATTCCAATTGCATCCCATATGCAACTCTTGGTTCAATCGGGCAAATAACTCCTTATTTATCCATCCATATGGATAATCCCAATTGATTGCCTCTAGGTTTCTTAATCAAATTAATAGCCTAGTTGTGTTCAACCTCTTATCTAAACAATTGCACATTGTTACGTGCCATCGCATTCCATCATTATGAACCAAGTCGCCATGCTTTGGCACGCACGAACTTGATAAATAATGATGATAATGAGTGTTTAAATAACGAGAAGGCAAGAACACAATATTTTAAAATTTGAGGGATTTTCAATTCAATTTTAATTATTTTGTTGATCAATATCAACTAATCTATCTATTTGAGTTTGGGCACAACTCCAAATAATAGATCCGGGTTGTCTAATTATCTTATTATCCTAATTGCATGCATCATCCATACACCAACCACACAAATAATAAGACAATAAATAAACAACCACAAAACAGAAATTAAACGTGATGTGGATATGGCCTTTTCTAGACTAAGATAATTCCAAGCCAATGGAATTATCTATGAACCCTAAACAAACACATCTCCATGCGTCTTGATTTTTTGGTCCATCCTTCATAGTCATGTGGTGTGCTCCATGCTCCATGCTCCATCTTTTGTGGCTCCTTTGGCTTTGGGCTTCTTTTCTTCAATCTTGGCTAACAATCTACTTTATCTAGCACTATCTAATATCTATACTAAATAAAATAAATCTCACAAGTTGAGAAAAAAAATGGCACGCAGGCCATAAAACCCTAATTAATTATTACAATTAATTGATCAGCTCGCAGGCCGTAAAACCAAACCACAAAATTAAACATCCACATCAAACCACATCCTAAGGCCATATTCAATCACCATGCGATTTGCACATAAACAGTTAAAATCCAATTTTAACGCGCTTGGTCAATTTTAATTGATTTTAGGATTTCTAGGGTTAAAACGGTCCATGGGCCCAACAATCCAATTGCCCGGGCCCAAATAAGTGAACCATAAAGCCCTAGGGCCGGCCCGGCCCAAAACCCGCAAGCTAGGCCCGCGGGTTAGGGCCGCCCGCCCCCTTAGGGCGCCAAGCTTGGGCGGCAAGCAAGGGGGGCGGCTCCCTAGGGGCCGAACCTTCCTTGTGGAGGTTGTTTCCAAAACAACCTCCTTGCTTGGAGCCCAAGTTTGGTTGTTTCCTTGTTGTGGGAGAACTCCTTCTTCCCCAAGGATGCCCAAACCCTAGATCTTAGATCCTAAAATTTCTCAAACTCACCAATTCATGCATCCAATGCAATAATTGGGTCTTGTTATGATTAATTCTTTGACAAATTGCATCCAATGCTTGATTTGTCTTGTTTTACGCGATAAACAACAAATTAAGGTGTAAAACAACAAGAATGTAACACATAAACTACGTTTATGCTCTATGACCTGTGGCTCTGATACCACTGTAGGGTTTTGATTCATGGATCGCGCAAACGGAAGCATAATCAAACAAACAACCATGCAAAACCCTCCAAGGATCACAAGTCTAGATGCATAACGATAGTAAAGGTAAGAAATCATAAACACACCTTTGGGTTCTCCTTGATGACTTCAAACGCGAATAGTGTCACGTTCTCTATAGTTGATCCACGCCTAGAGTTGTTCCTAGATCTCCAATCACCTTGGTGCTAGCCCGGATTGAAAGGAGGGTGAAGAAATCACGCAAAACGAGGCACCAAAAGGGGCTCGGCCCTTTGTGGCGTCGGGGACAAGGGGGCGGCGGCAAAGGGGGCGGCGTCCCTCTTTGTGGCTTGCTCTCTCTCTCCTTTGTTCTCTCCTACTCTTGTTATGTTCTCTCTAGAGCATAAAGTGTGTAGGGAAGGAAGGAGGAGGGTCCTTTATATAGTCCAACAACTCCTTGTTAACTACCTAAAGGACTTATTCTAGTCCTACTAGAATTCAATTTAGTCCCTTCCTTGCAAATTAGTCCCTACTAAGTTTGCAAGGGTTTGCAAAATGATCCTTCTAATTAATTAATCCAATTAATTAATTCCACAATCTAGTACAACTCTATATAGCGTGTGACCCCATAGGTTCTATCTAGTTGGTAGCAACTCTTTGCTAATATGGAGCGGTTTCTAGCAAAACATCCATTCTAGCCAACTAATAGAATAGTCATCTAGACAACCTTGTACAAGTAATTGTCTCATCCCTTTGCCTCCATATCCGGATTGGACACGAGACATACAAGTCACACTCGTATATCCAATCCCTAGTTTCTCGATCCATGGAATAGCCTTATTCGTGCAAATAACATCAATATCTCATATATTGATTTATTTGAGTCTGGCCAGACATTCTATAAGCACTATCCTCGAGTGGCCTTGGATATTTGCTCCCGTTATGTGGGAGGGGCAAATCCTCTCTACGTCCACTACGATCTCTAAGCTTGCTTCTCATTGTATCCAGTACACGCCTTTATAACTACCCAGTTACGGTGTAGCGTTTAACGCTACCAAGATCACAATGATCCACAACTAGAATATCTAGTGACTTCAAGTCTAAGGATGACAATACCATTGTACCCGAGAAGCACTTGTGACTCAACATAACGTGTATGTAGCCTTCTCGGTAATGGGTCAATCCAGTGCAACATTCCGTAATGCACACCTATGTGTTGGATCGTGATATCTCCATACCAATCCAACCCCATACTAGTCTATAGATGATTGTCCCATTTAATCATTATACTTGACTAGGGATATTTAAGATAAACAACACAATTGTAAATCTAAGGACTTCATTATATTAAATATCCAATAAATAATAAATGAATTTCTAGCCAATTACAAATTCATACTAAACTAGATTGCCTCTAGGGCACCTATTCCAACAGTATGGACTTTGGTGGAACCACCTGATGGGGCGCGGCCCATAGGGTGCAAGTGGGTCTTCAAGAAGAAGATCGACATGGATGGTAATGTGATTACCTATAAGGGCCGATTGGTGGCTAAAGGATTCAGACAGATTCATGGTATTGACTATGATGAAACCTTTTCACCAGTCGCAATGACCAAATCCATCCGAATCCTACTTGCAATTGCAGCATACTACGACTATGAGATTTGGCAGATGGATGTCAAAACAGCATTCCTTTATGGGAATCTCCTCGAGGACGTGTATATGATACAGCCGGAGGGTTTTGAGGATCCAAAGCAAGCCAACAAAGTCTGTAAGCTGCAACGATCCATTTATGGATTGAAGCAAGCTTCTAGGAGTTGGAATCGACGTTTTGATGAAGTGGTCAAAGAGTTTGGCTTCATCAGAAACGAAGATGAGTCTTGTGTCTACAAGAAGGTTAGTGGGAGCTCTGTAGCTTTTCTGGTCTTGTATGTAGATGACATACTACTCATTGGAAACGACGTTCCCATGCTGCAATCTGTGAAAGATTGGCTAGGAAAGTGTTTCTCAATAAAGGACTTAGGAGAAGCAGCCTATATACTCGGTATAAAGATCTATAGAGATAGATCTAAGAGGTTGCTAGGCCTAAGTCAGAGTACATATATTGACAAGGTGTTGAAACGGTTCAACATGCAAGACTCCAAGAAGGGATTCTTGCCCATGTCACATGGAATCGCTCTTTCAAAGAGTGGTTGTCCTTCCAATGAGATTGAGAAGGAACGCATGAGTAGGATTCCCTATGCCTCGGCCATAGGATCTATCATGTACGCCATGTTATGTACTAGACCAGATGTGTCATATGCCTTGAGTATGACAAGCAGATACCAATCCAATCCGGGTGAGAGTCACTGGATTCCTGTCAAGAACATCCTAAAGTACTTGAGAAGAACTAAGGATGCTTTCTTGATGTTTGGCGGTGAGGAAGAGTTGCGTGTAAGGGGTTACACTGATGCAAGCTTCCAAACCGATAGAGATGACTTTAGATCACAGTCGGGATATGTATTTTGCCTGAATGGAGCAGCGGTGAGCTGGAAGAGTTCCAAGCAAGAGACGGTAGCTGATTCTACAACAGAGGCTGAGTACATTGCTGCAAATGGCGCAGCAAAGGAGGTTGTTTGGATCAGAAAGTTTGTTTCTGAACTTGGTGTGGTCCCTAGCATTGCAGATCCAGTGGAGTTGTTCTGTGACAACACTGGGGCGATCGCGCAATCAAAGGAACCAAGATCGCACCAGAAGTCCAAGCATGTGCTCAGGAAGTTTCATCTGATTCGAGATATTATCGATAGAGGAGACGTTCGGATATGCAAGATTCCTACAGATGATAATCTGTCAGACCCGCTTACGAAGCCTCTCACGCAGTGGAAGCATGAAGGGCACACTAGGAGTATGGGCATACGAGATGCGCCAGATTGGCTCTAGTGCAAGTGGGAGACTGTTGGAATAGATGCCCTAGAGGCAATCTAGTTTAGTATGAATTTGTAATTGGCTAGAAAATTCATTTATTATTTATTGGATATTTAATATAATGAAGTCCTTAGATTTACAATCGTGTTGTTTATCTTAAATATCCCTAGTCAAGTATAATGATTAAATGGGACAATCATCTATAGACTAGTATGGGGTTGGACTGATATGGAGATATCACGATCCAACACATAGGTGTGCATTACGGAATGTCGCACTGGATTGACCCATCACCGAGAAGGCTACATACGCGTTATGTTGAGTCACAAGTGCTTCTCGGGTACAATGGTATTGTCATCCTTAGACTTGAAGTCACTAGATATTCTAGTTGTGGATCATTGTGATCTTGGTAGCGTTAAACGCTACACCGTAACTGGGTAGTTATAAAGGCGTGTACTGGATACAATGAGAAGCAAGCTTAGAGATCGTAGTGGACGTAGAGAGGATTTGCCCCTCCCACATAACGGGAGCAAATATCCAAGGCCACTCGAGGATAGTGCTTATAGAATGTCTGGCCAGACTCAAATAAATCAATATATGGGATATTGATGTTATTTGCACGAATAAGGCTATTCCATGGATCGAGAAACTAGGGATTGGATATACGAGTGTGACTTGTATGTCTCGTGTCCAATCCGGATATGGAGGCAAAGGGATGAGACAATTACTTGTACAAGGTTGTCTAGATGACTATTCTATTAGTTGGCTAGAATGGATGTTTTGCTAGAAACCGCTCCATATTAGCAAAGAGTTGCTACCAACTAGATAGAACCTATGGGGTCACACGCTATATAGAGTTGTACTAGATTTGGGAATTAATTAATTGGATTAATTAATTAGAAGGATCACTTTGCAAACCCTTGCAAACTTAGTAGGGACTAATTTGCAAGGAAGGGACTAAATTGAATTCTAGTAGGACTAGAATAAGTCCTTTAGGTAGTTAACAAGGAGTTGTTGGACTATATAAAGGACCCTCCTTCCTTCCTTCCTTCCTCATAACTTATGCTCTAAAGAGAACATAACAAGAGTGGGAGAGAACAAAGGAGAGAGAGAGCAAGCAACAAGGAGGACGCCGCCCCCTTGCCGCCGCCCCTCGTCCCCGACGCCACAAGAGGGCCGAACCCCTCTTTGTGCCTCGTTTTGCGTGATTCCTTCACCCTCCTCTCATTCCGGGCTAGCACCAAGGAGATTGGAGATCTAGGATCAACTCTAGGCGTGGATCAACTATAGAGAACGTGACACTATTCGCGTTTGAAGTCATCAAGGAGAACCCAAAGGTGTGTTTATAATTTCTTACCTTCACTATCGTTATGCATCTAGACTTGTGATCCTTGGAGGGTTTTGCATGGTTGTTTGTTTGATTATGCTTCCGTTTGCGCGATCCATGAATCAAAACCCTACAAATCTCACTCTGCAGCTTGCTAACACGGGATGCGGGATAGAATTTTTCCAAAAAATCAGTAACACACCCATCCCTGGTAGTGATAGACCTCGGTGGTCTTGCTTCCAGCCAGTCTTTTGCTGTTCCGAACAAGCAGTATGGGAATAAAATCAGCTTTAGCGTATCCGCTTCGACTCCTCTATACTTAATCTTGTTGCAGTAGTCTTCAAACATTCCAAGGAAGTCGTTTGGATCTTCATCTGCTTTCCCATTGAAAGGACAATGAGTCTGGGCGGTCTGAATGGTGGATGATTTCAGATCGAAGTGCTCTGCTGTAATGGGTGGCACTACGATAGCTGGTTGATGTCCTCCGGTTGGGACTTCAAAGTTTTCGACTATCGCCCTTCCAGACCTGTTGTAAGTCCTCTGATTGTTCCTGGCAGCAAAGCCTGCTGCTATCAGCTCTTCAATGTAAAGAGCCATCTGTGCTGGAGTACGTTGCTGCTGTCCTGTGGGTGTTCCTGTTTCGGTTGGCGCGTCTTCTCCGTGCTCAGACATCGCGGCTCGGTGTCTGCGACTTTGCTCTCTGAAAAGTTTTTCGGGATCTTCAAGTGGTGATACCAGTTTGCTAGGCAATCTGGACATATACTAGAATGGCCAAAAAATCAAAATTCAAGAGCAATGAGTCAAAAGAAAACAAACGTAAAAAGAAACAGAAAAAACTTTGAGACTTATTCTAATGTCTTTTTAAGAAAAACTGTAACCGTTCCCCGGCAACGGCGCCAAAAACTTGACAGCGTAAACCTATCTGCTTTTTCGCAAGTGTACGATCAAGTAATATAGAGTATGTAATTGTGACTCTGGTTGTCGAACCCTCGAGAACAGTTTAAGTTTTTGCTTATTAGAATTAGAATTAGACACAAAGTCTGTAAAAAGGAGGAAGGTTGGGATGTGATTCTACTCACTAAATTGCAGTAAATAAAACAATATTTAGAAAAGCTTATTTTATCTTTCTTTTAAATAATTTGCAGAAATTATGGTAGTCGTAAAAATTGATAGTTCTAAGAATCTAGGTCCCAGGATCCCCTAGGGTTACTTTTCAGCTTGCCTGATGTATTTGACTTCAGAAACACACAGTGGTTTTGTTTATGCCAGCATACCAATAGTACAATCTCCTCTCGGTCTCATGTACCTGTCACTCTCATGCAGATTTTCGGGTCCTCTCGGTCCAACTAAATCTGCAGGTTCGTTCTAAGTCTGCTAGGGTTACAGGTTCTCCTCTCGGTCTCCCCCTAAACGTCTAGCAGTTGGTCTAATGCTTCTGGGCTAGTCCCCTGATTCTTTTCACCTCTCGGTCCATCAAGGCAGAGTACTAAATCCTGTCTTTTCTTCCTAACTCTCACTGGTCACTCTCGTGCACCAGATCCTGTCTATAACACTCCTGGGTGATCAAGCCATTCATGTATGTAAATAAAATCAAAGACAAGATAATAAACAATCCATCCTGTATTAAGACTTTAACTAGCCATGCATCTGAAAATCAAACAAACCATTCTGCTGAATTCATAAACCCTAGGTTCACCAAGAACCTAGGAAAAAGGTTTAGCTAGCTTGCATTATTGAAAAACAACGTTTCATAAAAGAGAGAAAAGATCAAACAAGTTATTGGCTGAATACTGAAAAACTGCTCCAATCCTGCTCTGCTCCAATCCTGACGGCTCTGAAACTGGCTGCTGTGATGATGATTGTAGATGTATGAGTGTGTGTGCGTCACCCTAATTCTTTGCTGGGACACCTCCTTTTATACTGCCACAGTCTCCAAAACTGATGCACGAAATTCCTGTTTTACCCTCGCAAAAACCCGTCCTGGAAGCTTCTGGAAACCCTCCGTGCGTTCAAACGCAACTCACCTGCGTTCAAACACAGTGCGTCTGAACGCACACCTCCTGCGTTTGAACGCAGGCCTTAACCAATTTTCTCTTCTGGCTTCTGGCTTCTGGGACTTGTGCGTTTGAACGCAGCTCACCTGCGTTTGAACGCACAACTTGGTCTTCCTGCTCCTGATGTCGAGTCCTGCGTTTGAACGCAGGTTGTGCGTCTGAACGCACAACTTGGTTTTTCTGCACTTCTGAATTTGAGTCCTGCGTCTGAACGCAGCCTGTGCGTCTGAACGCACACCTCAGCCTCTTTTCCGCCATTTTCTCGCTGCTGCCATGTGGTGCGTTTGAACGCAGCTGCCCTGCGTTTGAACGCACAACTTAGACTTTTTCTGCTCTTTTTCTGCTCAGCTTTCCTGATACGCTGCCTCCCCATCCAAGTCAATCTCATGCATTTCTCAGCACCTGTTACCTGCACATCATAACATGTACCCGCGATCATATCCAACAAACAAAAGTATGCATGAAATTACTCAAATCTTGCAGTCACGTCCTATAAATCTCTGCCTCGTATCAGGTGGAAAATAAGCTGAAAATGGGCAAACTCAACTCTCACAGAGTTAAAACCAATGGTAAAAAGATGTCCCAGACTAATCCCATTTTCAAGCTATCACTCATAGCAGGCACAAAATATCAATTATTTAATTCTAAAACTAATCCTGAAGGCAGAGATAGCTCGCACACGCCTATGGCCAACGCAGCAACCTTTGCTCCATTCCCAACGCGCAGATCTACCTCTCCTTTAGCCAATCTTCTACTTCTCTTTAGATCCTGCATATTTCGACAAATATGAGATCCACATCCAGTATCTAATACCCATGATGTAGAGACAGTTAAATTGACATCTATAACAAAAATACCTGGTGGTGGTGGAATCACTATTCCAAGCCTCTTGTCCTCCAGATATTTTAGGCAGTTCCTCCTCCAGTGTCCAGGCTGACTGCAGTAGTGACATTCACCTTTAGTCACACCTTTGGCAATGCCACCAACAGGCTTAAGGGCAGGTTCCTTGGACTTGGCAACTGACTTGCCTTTGCCCTTGGAGGAAGAGGCAAACCTTTTGCCCTTTCCTTTCTGTACCATCACAATGGCTTTGTCCTTACCCTTGTTGATGCTCTGTTCAGCCGTCCTCAACATATTGAGTAAATCTGGCAGTGGTTTCACGATCTCGTTCATGTTATAGTTCATGATGAACTGTCCATAACTCTCGGGCAACGATTGCAACACGAGATCGGTTGCCAACTCTTGGCCGATCAGGAACCCTAGTCGGGCGAGATTCTCCAAGTACCCGATCATACGGAGTACATGGGGTCCAACCGGGTTCCCTTCTGCCAGATGACACTTGAACAGTGCCTTCGAGACCTCATACCTCTCTACCCTTGCCTGCTCTTGGAAGAGCTGCTTCAGATGCTCGATCATATCGACAGCATTCATGTTTTCGTGTTGCTTTTGAAGCTCAGAAGTCATGGTGCAAAGCATAAGGCAGGCCGCATCATTAGCGTCATCAACACGCTTTTGATATGCCTTTAGGGCAGCAGGTGTTTGGTTCTCTGGACCTTCTGGAACATGCTCCTCTATTGCGTACAGTTTCTTCTCTTGCTTGAGAACAATTCTCAAGTTCCTGTACCAATCAAGAAAGTTGGTTCCAGAGAGCTTGTCCTTCTCAAGGACAGATCGTAGGGAATGTTGTGAACTCGATGAGTTGTTTGCCATTTGGAATTCTACAAAAAGGAAAATACGCAAGTTTTAGTATTTGTGAATTTTTTTTTACTCTATTCAATAATGGCTAGTTTATCAAATATAGCTCCCACTATTTTACTACGGATTAATAACCCTCAAGATATTAATGCGGAAAATATCCTTATATTTTCTAGTGGGCCAAGATCCATGTTTCACCTCCTTATGAGCTTGCTTTGGCAAGTCACCCATAATTTAGCTACTTTAGGTAGGAACAATTCCAATTGCATCCCATATGCAACTCTTGGTTCAATTGGGCAAATAACTCCTTATTTATCCATCCATATGGATAATCCCAATTTATTGCCTCTAGGTTTCTTAATCAAATTAATAGCCTAGTTGTGTTCAACCTCTTATCTAAACAATTGCACATTGTTACGTGTCATCGCATTCCATCATTATGAACCAAGTCGCCATGTTTTGGCACGCACGAGCTTGATAAATAATGATGATAATGAGTGTTTAAATAACGAGAAGGCAAGAACACAATATTTGAATTTTGAGGGATTTTAAATTCAATTTTTTTTAATTGTTTTGTTGATCAATATCAACTAATCTATCTATTTGAGTTTGGGCACAACTCCAAATAATAGATCCGGGTTGTCTAATTATCTTATTATCCTAATTGCATGCATCATCCATACACCAATCACACAATAATAAGATATTAAAATAAACAACCACAAAACAGAAATTAAACGTGATGTGAATTATCTATGAACCCTAAAACAAACACATCTCCATGCGTCTTGATCTTTTGGTCCATCCTTCATAGTCATGTGGAATGCTCCATGCTCCATCTTTTGTGGCTCCTTTGGCTTTGGGCTCCTTTTCTTCAATCTTGGCTAACAATCTACTTTATCTAGCACTAGCTAATATCTATACTAAATAAAATAAATCTCACAAGTTGAGGAAAAAAATGGCACGCATGCCATAAAACCCTAATTAATTATTACAATTAATTGATCAGCTCGCAGGCCGTAAAACCAAACCACAAAGTTAAACATCCACATCAAACCACATCCTAAGGCCATATCCAATCACCATGCGATTTGCACATAAACAGTTAAAATCCAATTTTAACGTGCTTGGTCAATTTTAATTGATTTTAGGATTTCTAGGGATAAAACGGTCCATGGGCCCAACAATCAAATTGTCCGGGCCCAATAAGGTGAACCACAAGGCCCTAGGGCCGGCCCGACCCAAAACCCACAAGCCTAGGCCGCGGGTTAGGGCCGCCCGGCACCTAGGGCGGCCAAGCTTGGGCGGCAAGCAAGGGGGGCGGTCCCCTAGGGGGCCGAACCTCCTTATGGGAGTTGTTCCAAAACAACTCCCTTGCTTGGTGCCCAAGTTTGGTTGTTTCCTTGTTTTGGGAGAACTCCTTCTTCCACAAGGATGCCCAAACCCTAAATCTAAGATCCTAAAATTTCTCAAACTCACCAATTCATGCATCCAATGCAAAAATTAGATCTTGTTATGATTAATTATTGACAAATTGCATCCCATGCTTGATTTGTCTTGTTTTACGCGATAAACAATCAAATTAAGGTGTAAAACAACTAAAACGTAACGCATAAACCACGTTTATGCTCTACGACCTGTGGCTCTGATACCACTGTAGGGTTTTGATTCATGGATGCGCAACGGAAACACAATCATTCATAAAACCATGAAAAACCCTCCAAGGATCACAAGTCAATAGACATAACGATGGTAAGGGTAAGAAATCAATAACACACCTTAGGGTTCTCCTTTGATGACTTCAAACGCGAATTGTGTCACGTTCTCTATGGTTGATCCACGCCTAGAGTTGATCCTAGAATCTCCCAAGTCCTTGGTGCTAGCCCGGAAGAGGAAGAGGAAGAGGAAGAAAAATTCACGCAAAACGAGACCCAAAAGGAGGGCTCGGCCTCCTTGTGGCCGACGGGGACGGGGTGGCGAGCAAGGGGCGGTCGGCTCATTGCTTGTTGCTCTCTCTCCTTCTTTTTTTCTCTCCCACTCTTTTTATGTTCAATTATGAGCATAAGTTATGTGGGACGGAAGGAAGGAAGGTCCTTTATATAGTCCAACAACTCCTTGCCAACTACCTAAAGGACTTATTCTAGTCCTACTAGAATTCAATTTAGTCCCTTCCTTGCAAATTAGTCCCTAGTAAGTTTGCAAGGTTTTGCAAAGTGATCCTTCTAATTAATTAATCCAATTAATTAATTCCCAAATCTAGTTCAACTCTATATAGCGTGTGACCTCATAGGCTCTATCTAGTTGGTAGCAACTATTTGCTAATATGGAGCGGTTTCTAGCAAAACATTCATTCTAGCCAACTAATAGAATGGTCATCTTGACAACCTTTGTACAAGTAATTGTCTCATCCCTTTGTCTCTATATCCGGATTGGACACGAGACATACAAGTCACACTCGTATATCCAATCCATAGTTTCTCGATCCATGGGAATAGCCTTATTCGTGCAAATAACATCAATATCCCATATTGATTTATTTGAGTCTGGCCAGACATTCTATAAGCACTATCCCTCGAGTGGCCTAGGATATTTGCTCCTGTTATGTGGGAGGGACAAATTCTATCTACGTCCACTACGATCTCTAAGCTTGCTTCTTATTGTATCCAATACACGCCTTTATAACTACCCAATTACGGTGTAGCGTTTAACGCTACCAAGATCACAATAATCCACAACTAGAATATCTAGTGACTTCAAGTCTAAGGATGACAATACCATTGCACCGCGAGAAGCGCTTGTGACTTAACATAACGTGTATGTAGCCTTCTCGGAGATGGGTCAATCCAGTGCAACATTCCACAATGCACACCTATGTGTTGGATCGTGATATCTCCATATCAATCCAACCCCATACTAGTCTATAGATGATTGTCCCATTAATCATTATACTGGACTAGGGATACTTAAGATAAACAACACAATTGTAAATCTAAGGACTTCATTATATTAAATATCCAATAAATAATAAATGAATTTCTAGCCACAAATAAATTCATACTAAACTAGATTGCCTCTAGGGCATCTATTCCAACAGTTGTGGCGTGGTGTTTCCTGTAATTGAAGGATATATTGTTTTCTAAAGCGTAAAGATGAAATCATATGCCTTCAGATACGATGGATGCCCGTAAGACATATCACCTAAGAATAGTTTGTGCGAGTAATATTTTGGGTATGTTGTTGAGACATTCTGCTTGCAAAGTAAGCTTCAAGTTCCTGTGCACTTGCACATTTAGAAGAGGCCAACTATGTATCTGGAAAAAATAAGAGGAGGAGGACGGGAAGAAGACGGAGACGAAGTTTCACCATTGAAGACTTATGTTTGATTTCTTCTACTCTTTTATTTATCATATTAATAGAGAAACTATGTGTTTTTTCTTATCTAATCATGAGTAGCTAAAAACCCCATAGATATTCATCTCATATGAGAGCTAATGGTTTATGTAAACGAGATTTTCTTGATTTAATCTAGTTTCATGCATTGATGTGTTCGTCTTATTGAATGATTATTAGTTTTTGGTCATCGTAAGTAATCCTACACTATTGACACGTTTAGGATATGATCTAAGATTCATAAACTAGGGTTTGCTCATTAGGATGATTCATGGTTAAAGTTTTTTACGTTTTGATTAATTTTTTTACGTAATGTTTGAATTCTTAACTGTAATGGAGTAATTAACTGGACCCGTTACTTAGATAGCGAATGCACGATAGCGAATCTAACTAGTTAGGATGAGACATTAACATCAATCTTGTATCGCCGAGACAAAAAGGAGATGTGTTAACATTGGTTAGTGTGGGTAGACTATTTCATGAAATGGTGGACCGACAGGACCCGTGATCGTATCAATAGAGAACATGCTAGAATGGATCGGTAAACATAGGTGCGCTGAAAGGACCCTAGGTGTACCGTGACGTAAAATGACCTAAGACCGACATGAGATGGTCAGTGCTATTAACCGGCTTAGTTAGATCTGAATTAATGTGTTACTCATATTATCCGGACATCGGTTACAACCCTAAGAGATGAATGAGATTGACTGGTTTTCTCCATCAATTGATTAAGACTTCTCTCTTAATTTCAGTTCACTGTGATTCTGTAATTCCATACAACCACTTGTTTGGGGGTGACAAATTTATTATTCTCAACTACATCCTCCCGCTTACTCAGAAAACTGCAATTAATCTTCTAATTAATAACTTCTTACGAGCTTGTATCTGTGGGATCGACAACCCGAGTGTTAAAAGCACTCAAACTCTATTACACGACCGTGCATTAGCACATAGCGGTCAGGAGGAGGCCTCCAGTTTTGAGTAGATTTGCCGCCCCTTGCATTTGAATGATAAGTTTGTTGGGTTTCGGGCAATCAAACGCATTGGAAATACAAAGAAAATTTCTGCTAAAAACCCACCAAGGACTGACACGTTCCAACCGCAATTGAACGGGTGTCGCGTGTAGTAATACTCAGAAAGACCGTTTATTTCAACTAAGAGAATTCTGGAAATTTAATAAAGCTATTAACCTTATAGTGGGCAAATATTTGAGTTTTTCTCACTGAAATAATGAACGCAAAGTATATAAACACAAGTGATTGAATGTTTTAAGATTCAAAGATGGTAAAAATCCCAGGGCACCTCGTTTGGGGAATTTCTAGGGTTGCTTTTTATTGCGAGTTACAATTTGCGAAATACAGCAATATATTACTAGTCAAACGAACAACAACGACTCACCAAATTACCAAGCGAGATCTTTATACCTAGGATGAAATAAAAACGAGTTACTAAGATTTACTAACCCTAGATACGCATTAAGTGTAATCTTCTACTCAACATTCGTAGCTATTGGGACAGAGTTACCAAGTACACCAATGAATTAGGTGAATGTTTTATTTTTCTGATCAACGATCATCGAGTTACCAAACAATCGGCGATTAAATTCTAGCAAATAAGACGTCTCTTATTGTTTAGATAAAAATAAAATGCATAAACCCTTCATAACGAGATAATTCACATGTAATTAAGTCAAAAAGACATAAATCACAATCTCATAATTCACAAATCGATCATAAACCCTAATCCCAAACTAGGGTCCAGAACTAAACGAGTTTAGCTAATCATATTCATGATCAAAAAGAAAAAGTTATGTGTGATCATGCACAAAAACAAAGAAAATAGATGAACAAGAGATAAAACTAGGGTTTCCAAGATCTAAGCATCAAAAATCATATCCCAACGTCGGCCAACCCTTCAATTAGTCATCCACATAGTTTCAGGACTAATTCCCCTCAAAACTATGCAAATTACCTTTTTTTCCCAAAATATGGTGAACATTCAACTTGTTCGTACAAACTTTTTCCTTGTAGCTTCCAGGGAATTATTTTCTGTCGTGACAGCCTTCAGCATTCTGGCTCCAACTTCAACGGACAATCACTTTCTCGTCCGGTCGCCATTTTAAATATGCGCCTATCGTTGGCAAGCTCATTGAGTCTACTTTCATTTGCCACTGCTCTCACACCAATATTATTTGTAAAACACAAGTTATCATTAAAATATTAAAGTTTGATCACTTTTGCTCCTCCTCCTTTGCTTCTCTTGCTTCCTCTTGAGCTTGCTTTGTTTTCAAAGTTCCTTTCATGTCTCCAAGCAATCATTAGCATCCGTTCCTATCAAGATAACATGAACAACCATATAAAGCGATTATATTTAACAAATAACATCTAAAAATAAATAGAAACGTCTGGAGTATCGATAATACCCCCCCAACAAGCTCATTCTTCACAAGTATTTCAATATAATGGCCGTTTACTCATTGCAACACTTCGGAATCATGCGAAATGGTAGCTAATCAATATAGAATATAAATCTTACTATGGAGTTATGAAATGCCCACACACTTATCATTTGCGTGTCCCGGGCAAATCTGATCTACCGTTCACCTGTTTGCTAGCTGATTGAATACACAAACAACTCTACACGACCACAACACGATAGTGCAGCAATATGATGTAAATGTAACTCAACAAGTATTTAAACATATAAAAGACTTTTCTTTATTTCTTTTTGAAAGATCGGGCAATTTCACTATCCTTAACTGAAATCCTCAACTCTCACTAGTCCTTTTTGAAATTCCATCACACGCAGCAAAAAATATAATTAAAATGATTATGTGCAAAGGATAACTAAGGCGTCCCCTTTTCTCCAAAATTTCAATCCTAGACACGGGCACACCTTATGCTTCAATATGTTAATTTTGATCAAGTTCCGCTATCGTCTTGCTTCGCCAAGTCATCGGATATTTTCATCCCTCTTAGCATTGATTGCGTTTGAATGCAAATTGTCCCTGTCAAGGGTGTCACCACTCATGTGATGTAAGGCTTGACTCTAATTTCCTCTCTAAGCTCTATTTGGACTGAATCCAAATTTTCCGTGTGAACGGAAGCACACTAATTTCTTCTCCTTTCTTTAGCACATAATTATTATCTCAATATCTTCTCTTATTCTTCCCAATCGTGCAATACAACTCAAAAAGCGTGAGTTTCCGCATTTTCTCTCATAATCACCATAAGGGATGGTGGTGTACGCTCCTCGACTTCACATAGGGGCCTAAAAATATACCACATAAAACCAACTCAACACGAAGGTCCACCCCAGATTTTAAGAGTCCACAAGTTTCTACTTGAAAACAGAATAAGCACACTATAGGAAAATTATGTATACCTCATGTGTCATTTATTCAACAACTACCATGAATTCCCGGGACATCCTTTCGTGAAATCTCCACTTAGAATGTTGCGGATAAAAAAAATTCCTACTACGGAACTTCCTATTCGCGAGAACTCAATCTTCAAGCTCTCTAGGGTTTCAAGTTCCTTAATTTCCCTTTTCTCAATTTTCGATTTTATTTTTTTATTTTTTATGGATTATCAATTTTTTTATTTTGTTTTGCATTTTCATAAGATCTTAAGTTTATATTCTTGGCTTTGACAAGAAAAAATCGACGCAAAGCACAATTCAAATTTTGTGGTGGGTAGGCTCAGTTATGTAAAAGTTCAAACAAGATATAAATCTAGACTACAAAACCCGACACTACATGAAATACCTCACATAAACCGCTAAACAGACACACAATACGAACTAACATATACTACATGTAACTGGATATGCAAGACACATTTGCTAGCAAATAGCTAACCCCCTTCCCCAAACTTGAGTGATTCGTTGTCCTCAACGAATTCAGATATATACAAGAAGACTCAACATTCAAATGTGCGGGGCACATTAGATAAGAACATATCACTTTCTTGCACGTGTGACATGGAGCTAACATACACGCTAACGTAAACACAAAGTTCAGCAAGAGGAAAAGAAAACTCAAAACCGCGATTAGGGCGGGGACGAAATCCGCTCTACTCAATCCCCAATCCACATTGATGGCGCCAATGTGCTCCCATAATATCATTGTGTTCTCACACACCAGGGTTAACTGCTCTTTTTCTGCCAACATCTGTGTCTGAAGAATCCCCCACTCACAAGCGCGAGTCCCTATAAAAATGCATGTGTGCCATGGTACACCAGAGTAGATTCTCCCATAATATGCATATGTATGTCACTAGATAAAAAGGTTAGATCCTCTCTCTCATCTATCCAAATAACATAATTAAAACACAACAAAAATGTATAAAAACTTACTCCCTAAACTAAAACTAAAATATGTCGCGTTGCCTCCCAACAAGCGCTGTGTAATTTAAGATCGACGACCCCCTCCAGTTACCTCAAATAGTTAAGGAGGTTGTTTTCTCCACTTGTTCTTCTTCCACCATTTCTTCTCTCTTTGTCCCTTCTTAAATAATTTGCATTAGTGGAAAATCGCAAGAATAAATTTTAGAAGACCGCATTGAAACATTTCTTATCTCTGAACTTTGGTCTACTAGAGAATTTGTTAACCGCCACATGCCTCATTCTACCATTCCTCTTCTTCTTCCATTTCCTTAATACTATCATAGAGGACCGGTCTTTTTAATATAGCATCTCAAGTGGAACGGCTACAACAATGAGTTTTGCCTTTCCTACATCCTTTCCTCGCTCTTGTCTTGGAATCACATGTGGCAAATCATGAATTTCATAAAACTGAGATTTTTTTCATCATCGCGTGATTCATTCATATTTATGATCTCCAAGAGATATGGCTTAGGCACAATATTTTCTTGATACATCTCCTGCAAACATCTCCCTGCAGCAATTCGCTAGACTCATGGAATAATTCATCAATGTAAATATCCTCAGCGAGTGGAATAACACATCCACTGTGCACTTGTGAGCTTGTTCTTCACCAAAACCCTCTTCAATATCGTTAGGCTATAAGCTTGTGATGTCAAAACTCTCCCATTCATGCCATGACTCAGAAATTATGCAAGGCACAAGCTCTGTAGGTGTCACAACGTCATCCATTATGAGTTCGATTCCAAGTCTGAAGCGGCCCAATGATCTATTACTTTATAAAACAAAATATTATAGACCTAACAGGTTTATTTGTCTTCCTCTTCGCACTCCTTAACTAATTCAAGAATGATGTTGCTTGGCCCATTGCATAAACTGCATCTGCCACTTCACGAGAAAGTTCTTCCTATTGTTGTTCATGAAGCTGGACAATATTATCTATCACCTTCATCCCTTCCTCGATTCTGTCTAATTAAGTTATCACGAGATCCAACATTGATCTTAGTTGAGTATCCTGCTCATCCTCATAATTAAAAGTATGAGGGGTGTACATCATACGGTTTTGGACAATCAAACACAGCGGATATAACAAAAAAAATTGTCGAAAACCCACCAAGGACCTATGTCAATGAGCATAATATGATGATTAGAGGTTTAGCTCAGTTGCATTAACTGGTGACGATCACTGGTGCAGAAAAAGAAGCGGCGCCTCTACGGTATCCACACGGACGGAACTGCACTGGACTCTCTCTTTGCTGATGCTAGTCTGCTGGAGGAAGACAGGCGATAATTATATATTGCCTAGGAGGGTGCTACTTAAAATGAAGCGACAGAAATCAAGAACAACACATCCGATAATTATATATTACAAACTTAGAACTTCTCTCCAATTTTGAAATTTTACATACTATTACACAATGTGAGATGACTAAGAGTTCGGCTTATATAAAAATTCTAATAAACACTACATGAGTCCGCAATTCCCTTACGCCGAGCCCTCTTCTCCTAGACCTGTGGGGGAAAAAAATAGAGACCGCAGTTTTTCCAAAGTCAGCAAGAAATGCTGAGTAAGCAAATACCCAAATACGTAAACCGGATGAGAGGTATTTTAATTTAATAAGCAATGATAATATTTAATAAGTAAACAAATATGTTCTCATGTATGAATAGAAGTGCATTTTCCAACTCCTTATATAATCTTTGTTTTGGAAGAGACGTATTATCAAATCATCACAATATATATATATATATATATATATATATATATATATATATCCAAGGGAAACATTCCCAATCCATAACACTTCCTCAATTAAAGGTTTTCCAAGATACCAATTTTCCTTCCACTTTTCACATTTGAGAAATTCATATTATTATTTTTTTGTAGCGGGGAAGAACCAACTGTCACAATATATCTCATCAAAAAATATCCCTTAAACCAAGCTACCAAGATCTTAAGTGTCGACACCCCCCTAAAGGGTTCTTGCGCCCAGAAGGAGTGAGCACAAGGAACGACCCGAGGCCAATTGCAACCGAGTTAAATACACGGGCCGAGTGACTGTAGTCAACATCTACAATAATAATCACAGGTCGAGTGACCGAAGTCAACATCGACAATAACAAAGATCCCCCACACAACTCTTTTCACTTTACGTGATTACGACTTATTATTTTTGTGTGATCGTTTCAAGGAATCATTTTGAAATATAACCAACTCAAGTATAGCATGTAATTCACAAAACACATTTTGAGACATTTTCTAAAATCATAAAATATTTGAACACGAAAGGAGGACGTGCTCGCTAGGCCCGACATGTTTACTCACCTCAAGTAGCAACAGTAAATAGCACGGAATGACTTCTAGAAGTAGACGTAGCCCTCGACTATGAAGTAGTTGCCTACAAATTATAATTTCTAATCAATCAATTCCCAACTAGCATGTTAAACGGAATTACACGATGAATGTTCTAATTCTGAAGTGAAGTATTTATTTTAAATTTCAAGATAACTCAAATCTCTCATTCTATTTATTTAGAATAATTTCAAGCCAATTATAAGAAGCATGTATTTATTTTCTATAAATAAAGTGGATATGTATAATATTTAGATAAATGTGTGCTAAGTTATTTTATGTAGAAGATCTCGTATTAAGCATACAATTAGCCAAAAACTCTCAGATTATAAGTATTTGGAATTTACTAGATAGTAGTACTTCACGAAATAATTATTTAACTTTAATATAACAAAAGGCATATATATTCTAATGGAATATTAATTCGAGCTTTACTCAATACTTAAGAAATAATAAAATAATTAAAAACACATTTGTCTCTTACAAGATATTTTTTATTCATAAAATTTCCCGTAAAAAATGATTTGTAGCTATTTAATCGTGGCAAATCTCTAAAGTGTAAAAACAATGCTTTTTACTTATTTCACTAGTGTAGTTAAACCAACAATATTATTAATTACTAGCTAAAAATCTATTTTACTAAATATTTACACATATTTAGTTTATAAATTTGTGGATAAAGAGATTCGCTTGTATAATAATAGCATAGCCAAAACAAAATGCTATTTAACTAAGTTGTAAAAGATTGTGTGTCATATATATATATATATATATGTTATAATATAATAAATTACAAATACTAATTTTAAATGGTTTAAACAAATATTAAGTTATTTTATAAAAAATCAGATTGTGCGAACTACCATGAGATCCCCAAAGCTTTATGAATTGACATTTATTTAGTTTACGAAATGAAACATTTACCCTTAGCTTTATGTATCATACAAGAGCCACCCTGAAATTTTTAATTTAATACAAATTTACCCCCAGCCATATACCCAACAAATTTCAACTCATGAATCCCCTCCTACGTTAGTACCCATTCGATTTTGATGTTATAAAATTATAATTTAGGTTAAAACAAGTAGATTGAGACCAAAAATCACTGAAATTGGTTACCGGATGGTAGAGAAATCGGTCGCCGAAGCTTTGGGTCGGAGCTCGCCGGAATTAATGGTGTTCCGGCTGTTGGGTGGCCGGAACTTGGACCCCCTGGGCTTGGTCGGCCCTCTAGGTTTGTGGGGGAGGTCGCCGAAAGGAAAGAGGGAGCAGGGGAGGCCGACGGATGGCTTCCCGTCGGGTTGGGCCAACGGGTCTGGTGCGGCAGTGGCATTTGCCGCCGCTGCAACTGCTGCTACTTGCTGCTCTGTTTCAGCCGACCAGAGAGGGTAGCCAATGTGGTGGAAGGTCGAAGTAAGGGAGAGATAGGGTGGAATTGGAGGTGGAGAAGATGGGGATGTTGGTGGTGATGGCGGCAGTGGTGGTGGTGGCGACGTTGATGGTGATGATGATGGTGGTGTTGGGGTTTTGTTGCTGTTGGTTTTAGGAGAGAGAGAAAACAGAGGTGGGGGAGAGAAGAGAGTGAGACAGATGAAGGTGGGTGGTGGTAGTGGTGTCGGCCACGGTGGTGGTGCCAAAGGTGGAGGTGGTGTTGCGGTGGTTATTGTTGATGATGGGGGAGAAAAATGAGTTTGAGGGTGTTTGGTGAATTGGAGACAAATGTGAGTTTTATAGAAGAATTGGAGGTGAGGAATGGAGATGAGGGTGGTGTGGTTCGGGTGATCAACAGAGAAAGAGAAGGAGAGTTTTAGGTGATAGAACAGCGAATAGGTGTGTGGAAATCGAGGAAGCCGACACACAGGTTGATGACCTCTTAGAATACCTAGAGAGAGTTCGTAACTCGGATGCCGAAACCATTTAAAACTTGAAAGACTTTGAACTGGAAGTGCGTGCGTTGTTTTCTTGAGACGTTCCAGTAGTTAGCACACAATGCTTGACCACCGTCTTAGGTAGTCGTCAACCCTCCTTGTAGTTGCAACGGAACATCTGTACGAGTGATTTAATTTGGGTCCTACTATCCTATCTCACAACGTAGGTCCACTTAGTCAACCACGTTGATAGATATTACCCCTTTATTCACAGCCTCTACGCCTAGGAGCCTTTCATTCTGACTTCTATCACTAGTTATTTTGGCCTTTCCCTACGAGTCGTGAAAGAGGGAGTGAGAAAGAGGTTCGATTAGGAAGTGAGCTTTATTTCATATCTATTTTGAATTATCGCATTTTTTGTTTATAGAGGGGATGTGAGGGTGAGTTTGAGACAACATCACACTTCGGTGTGGTGGCGAATCGTGTCCTTACATCACGATCACACGGGGGCGAGCAGTAGTGCGAGGCATTATTATGCAAATGCTGGGATGGTTGTTGAGCTTATTTCGAAGGACGTGCCACGAGTTTAATTTCTATATTCGGTGTTATGGAAGATAATATGGGTAGTGATACGCATTCTCATCATTTTCGAGTATTTGAGAGAAATTGGACTTCATTTATTGTGGGGTGACATTTTTTCACACGTTTATTAGATTTTTCTGTTTCACCCATACTGGATTTATTTTATATTTTGACACTCAAACTTACATTGCTATTTATATTTATTACAATATGCCCTTCATTGTGAAAAAATAGAGATAGAAAAGGAAAAAAGAAAAAAATGGCAAAATTAAGTGAATGGAAAGGAATAGAAGGGTGCTTGATTTATATTTTGATTTTTATGTTATAAAGTCCGAGTATATGTTTTTGTCACACTTACACTTCTTTACGATTGTGGGCGCGAGAACAACATTACATAGGTGGTGAGGGAATCGAGGGCCGGAGTCGTGAGACTTGGGTTCATGATTTATTTCATCGTGGTGAGGAGTGTGAGTTTAGGTTTTGATGAGATTTTTCACGAAAAGTAGGATAGCGCTTCTAAAAACCCTATCCTACCTTCATTAAACCTTCATCAGATTAAAACCCCTATGATTAAAAGCTCGGATGGTGCACTAGGATTGGCTTGAACGTCTCTAACATTTGTCAGCACACGCAAAAGGTTAGGCATTTTTAGATAGAGACGCTAAACTCTCTGGGCTCCTTGGTGGAATTTTAAGATTGTTGAAGAGTAAGTCTATGTTGGTTTGCACATCTCTACCTAGGGCGTTTTGCGATATGAGATACTAGGAGCTTAATGACACGCCCGTTTGAAGTAACTGAGATTGCCCGATCTCGCCAAAAAGATAAAGGAAAAGAAGTTTGTGTGTGTAAAATACGTGTTGAGTGGGATCAAGTCATAGTTTGCATTTGCATCATCTTGTTGCATTGTCAAGTCGTGTATTTAGTCGGGTTTGGTATTGAGTAGGCTTATATTGGTTTGTATGCAACGGGGGATTGAAAAGTATGAAATTATCGCACTCAATATCATGGGATAGGTGAAGTGTGGGAAGAATTTTTGGTTGATTGAAATGTTGCTCGGGGCTCGCTAATTGTAAGTGTGGAGTGTTTGATAACTCTGTACACGAAGTTGTATTCTTATGTGATTCGCTACCATTTTGTGTGATTTCCAATGCATATATATATATATGATAATATGGACAATCTAATGAAAAGATAGCATGTCTGAGTTTTTGCAGATAATTTTTAAGTACGCGCATTCTTCGCGTTGATTTTGAGGTTTTATTGTCGCATTTGATCTTCATGTGTTTTTTGTGTTGTGCATTTATGTAACACCCTAAAGTTAAAGTTTTATAGGGGTGAAATTGTAAGTAATTGAAATCTTGAGTTAGTTGTGAAAATTTCTTTCTCAGTAGTGTTTGCTCACACCTGTTCAGCATGAGTATCTAGAAATGAGAATTCAAGTTGGGGAAAATATGCCAATATTGAGAAACTAGGGGTATATATGTAATTTCTTACAAATTAAATCTCTGGCTGAAAGTTGGCTAGCCAGAGAATACTGGAAGTTGATGGATAGTTATAGACTAGTTTCAAGTATTGGGGAAAGAATGTAAATTTCATAAAGTTTAATTTCTCTTATAATTATACTTTTACCCAAAACTTTGGGAAACTACACTTACACCCCCCTTGTGCATGATTTTCCACTTATAGCTCACTCATCTTGCCACTTCACATATTGAGGTGGAATTCCTCATCCTCCTTCCCCACAAGGTGAAGTACTACGTTTTCATCAGCCTCATGCTCATCTTCATCTTCTTCCTTTGAAACTCCATGAACAACCTCCAACACCACTGTGGAACCACCACCTCTCCTCCACCCTTCCAGAAGTTTCTACTACTAGGAGTGGCTCTCAGCTTGTGGACCAAAAGCCCTCAACAAATTCGAGGAGTTGCTGCGTATTGAGTGAGATCATCGGGTGAGAAACCATGAACCTTAACTTCATTTTTCTGTAAATTCTCTCATTCAACTAAAATTTGATAATTCTAAATTTTTGTAGTGTTTGGCGAAGTCAAAATGAGTCTAAGGAACCCAAGAACTGGTCCTAAATCGACGAGAACTCACTTCGCCGGATTCTGGGTTCTTGAGTTGCCAGAATCTGCTTTTGATCGTCAGAGGTATCCGTGATCTCGTGTTTCTTGATTAATTTCGATTCTAGATGCACCTGGAAGGTCCCCATCGATCAAATAACTAAACAACCAGGCAAGACCACGTTAGGGTCACTGGAAAAAGGCGAAGGAGGTCACCTGTATTGGGTATTGTTGCCGGAAAAACTTCATGAACACCGAAAAGTATAAACCCTCTATTTTGGATTCATTTTCGTTGGAAATCACTTCTAATTGGACCCGAAAAATCCATGAATTCATTCCAAGCAGCAAAACGTGACTATACACGAACTTGAGCGAGTCTGATTCATGAAATCCGTGTTTTTCCGAAACTTTAACTGACCATGTTCAAGGGCATGTAGCTTGCTCATAACTTACTGGGTTGAGGTAATTGTTGGCTCTGTTTCCTCCTGGTGTATCTCTACAAGTTTCATGTTCATTTCATTTTATGATTCAATCTCTAAAATGCCTGAAAATCACTTTGAAAGTGGCAGGTAATGTTGCTCACACTTGTTGTGTTCTTGCCTGCAAATTTGGGCTGACATCCATGCTTAGTAGTTTCTTCAAATCTTGATGACACTTTTCATGATTTGCTACAAGTTTCATATATATTTCATCCTCAAATTGTGTCTGTAACATCCCGAATTCTGCTCCAAAATTGGAGCAATATGTATGCAATCTATCAAAATTGGAAATTGGCTAAGTGTGGAAACGACTTGTTTATGCCCGACTTTGACATTTAATAACCCTTGGATTACTTTGAATTTCCAGGAGCTGGGGTATGTTCTGAAATCCTAAATCAACTATCTTCAAGGCACTATCTTCAGATTTTCCAAACTCTTTCTTAGTTGTTCATAAATTTCCTTTAAAAGTTTTTGTTTGTGCCAATTTCACCCAATCTTTGACTTTCATTTTGTCCGTTAAAATGATCACAATAGCATTCACATCCTTGATAAAAGTTTCTGACTTCGTTATTCTGAATCCACCTGTCAAGTTTAACCAAGTTCATCTCCCAGAAAACCTTGAGTGACTCATATGTGTAAGAGGGGCAAATTAGCAATTTCACATAAAAGTTGTGTTAGGTTGAAAAACTTGATATTAATGTCTTGAAGTTATCTACATGGCTTACATGGATATTTGGAGCTATAATGAGCTATTCTGGGATAATGTTAGCCAAGTCAACTGATCATGGGTCCTTCTACAATTTTGGTAAACTTCATGGGCTTATTTGCAAATAACTAAAACTGGGGGAATATATTGCCTTGAACTAACTAGTTAATCTGATTTACTAGAGACCAGTAAACTGAGCATATTAGGACGTTTTCAATCAGTCTGGGCTCCTCAAACTATCATGTTGGAATGACCAACTCAATCAAAACTCCGGTATTATGAGTAAGGGAAAACAATAGTTGTGTGACGTGAGAGTTCTTCACGAAAGATTCTCATAATGACATTTCTGATCTAAGGGTCAATTTTGACCACGTTTGACTATTTGAAAACCCTAGTTCAGTTGAGCTGTCTATGATCGCTAAAATAGTAATTTCATAGTTTCTTCAATCAAACACTTCAATCTTGATGCATAACATGACCTCATGTCTCTATGACAGTTCTATAACTTTTGGAATCCAATTGTGTCCATCTGGATTTGAATCTGACTAATTAGGCTAAAACAAGGGGTAACGTGCAAATTAATTAAACTTCAAGGACTGGAGAGGAAATAACCAAAACTTGAGATTCAATCTTAAGTAGGCAACTCTGTGACTTAGGAGACTTGTGAGACTTGCCGGTGGGGCATAATTGAGGGGGTTCAGGAACAGTCATGGATTGTACTGAAAAGACTGAGACTTCAGGGGCTAAATAGTCATTCTGGTCTAGACAACTAGGATGCATTGCATTGCATTGTACATCACTAATGAGGACATGTACTAATAAGTAAAAGTATATCTGTATGTGTAGAGGTTGTCGGGATAGAAAATCATCAACAGTGATCGGGATACCAGGTAAGCATTTGAACGCTTAACTTTTTATTTAAGAACGCTGCTATGAGGTATTTGAATAGGAATTATGAAAATCATGCAATAATTAATGATGGTTCTTCCATACACACACACACACACAGACACACACACACACATAGAGAGAGAATATAGACCCTTGTATGGTCGTTACAGTTTCTGGACTTCTAGCTGCTGTAGTAGCATACACACACGCGACCCGGTCTAGGGGCTTTCAGTCGCTACATTTCTAGCTCCCGACTGTAGAAAACTAGTACTACTCTCTGAATGACGATCGAGTCGGGGGTGTGCACACTTAAGGTATAGTTTGTCTTGGTGGATTAATGGATACTTGAGTAATGAACTGAATTTGATTTTGAAGTAATTGTGTGTTAACTGCTATCTGAATAACTGATAAAAGCTTCTATGTGAATTTTGATATGGTTCAGGTTAAAGAAATATGCATACAAGTGCAAGTTTGGCGATATCAAATTTGTATATATCTATTTTTGTTATAAATTTTTGTATTCGTTATATTCAGATGTTGTGACGTCTCTGCCTTCTATATTCGGAAGGTAAGTTCACAGGAAGCAGGGGAGTAGACATACACTTAGAGGTTGTCACATCAGAGTATGCTAACTATTATAATAAGTATCTTTTAGGTTTCAGTTTCTTTAATTCTGTATTGTAACAGAACCGTAAGGGCTGGACTCCTTGCAGAACATTTAGTGCTTAGGCGAGGACATCTATTGAGAGTCTACGGGGATGCAAGTGCAATTCTCAAGTACTATGGGATCGCCTTGTTACAATTTCAAGAACTGGAGGCTCAGGAATGTGGATTGGAGCGATAATGAACTTTGGAAGGATGCTATGGCTCGAGGACATGGTTAGAAGGTGGCTGAAGAAGAGAGCAAAGAATCGAAGAAAAAAGAGCAGGATTACCCAGTCTGGTCGTACGACCAGGAAGCCTTAGAAGATTTTTAGAAAGTGGTCGGGTGAATGCTATGTGCTGGTCGTACGAGCAGTCAGGCTGATCATACTATCACAAGCCCCTGGTCGTACGACCACACTTTCACCAGTGTACATTTTTTTGGGGTTTAACACAATTTTATAATAGTTTCATACGATGATTACTTCTAAACCGTATTAGTATTACCTAGGCGCTTTTTGGAGGAGTTATTCTACGTTGGAACTCGGCTTTGGAGCTCAAGAGCACATGGAAGCTTGGAAAACCTTTGTTTTATTTTTTCACTTCTAGTTTTTCTTTGTTTGGTTCATGAGCTTGATAGTATTTTGAAATTATGATCATGATCATGCGTAGCTAAACCATTGTTATCATGACACGTTTGTGGTATCTAGGGTTTGAACCTTGTTTTCTATGCTATGAGCTCGTAATTCATGTTTTATGCTTAAAGCGACGTGTGTTTTATTGATTATGATTACTTTACGTGCTTCAATCTTTCTATTGTATGACGTCGCATTAGATAGATTTTAATTTAACAAGTGTTAGGTAACTCGACATTGTTAGTCGGAAAATTGAAGTAGTCACCTAGTTTTATCAACTGCTTGGTCACTTGGATAAATCAAAGCTTATTAACTCGGCTGTTATTGAACCTAAGCATATGATATTCACTTGGTAACTCAGTAGGATGGCAATTGCTCGCTAATAGAAACCACATCCGTGTTTTATGAATCTTAGCATGTACCAGTAATACCCTTACTAATCCCAGTACGATGTCATGATCTTTCTCCATATCATATTCTCAACCAATTTAAGCGTGTGAATTGCTCGCGCAGTTATTAATTTAGATGTTTTCAATTATTAGTGTATTAAAAACAACCTCAAACTTTGGATCCGACATAAAGTTATTTGTCTTAATTAGTTTAACGTAGTCTCTTGGGATTCGAGAATCCTACTTTCATATTATTATTGCACCAACAACCGTAAACTTGCGGTTGGAACATGTCAGACGGACCTTATTCCAACCTCCAAACGACTCAGTCCCGTGGTTCCCGTGCGAGCTCGTGCCTGCGAAAGGGAGTCTGTCTCATGGTCTCAGTAAAGTAACTTGGCATGTATTTATGTGCATGGAGCGCTGTTGAGTGACCATGTATATGCTGCTAATGGGTCCACGTGGTTGCGGACTAGCGTTATACTTTAAACTATCTACAGTAGTGTTGGTTGAGATGGGGTTGGTGAGTCATCTTCTTTTCATTATCGTCTTCCATATTCATCTTCTTAATAAAGACTAAAGAGTAGAGAGAGAAAGTAGAGTTAGACAGTGTGAGAAGATGGTAGGATTAGATATGTATACTATTTGAGGGGGAGTGTTCGGCATCATTTGAAACTGCTGGCCTACTGGGGTTGTTTCACGAAAACCCCTAACTACAAGGGGGTAATATGTAGTCAACCCTTTATTCTAGGGTTAAAGACATTTTTGCACCCTCATGTTTTGGATTATATACAAAAACAACCCTATTCTTTGGGGATATACAAAAACCACCCTGTCGAGACAAAAACCACCCCTGTCAGTGGATGGTGTTAGACGAAACGCACCCTTCTGTTACAACCAATTAGTATTGGGTACATAATGTCTTTTTATGACAAATTTTCCCCTATTTATATTTTTTATTTATGTTCTTGATGTTCTTGGTGTTCTTGACCACCTATCTTGATCTTCTTGACCACCACCACCAAATCTCCGCCACTACCACTGAATCCCCACCACCACCACCACCACACCGCCACCACAACAATAACAAAACAAACAAACATCAACATCAAACAACAAGTTTTATCAAGAGCCTCAGATCTTTAATTGAAAAAATGTACAAAAAATTGCACCTACCATGGCTGCAAAATTACAATTTGTTCATGTTCTTGTGTTCGTGGTGTTCTTGAACACCACCACCACCACAAAAACAAACACCACCACCAACACCACCACCACCACCACCACCACCACCACCAACAACAACAACAACATGCAATCAACAACAACAATCTGACCACCACCACCAGTGCGAAGAACCCCCCCTGTTCGAGAAAACCCAATCGAACCCAGCAACGAACCCAACACCATTGCACCTTCACAGCCATGACCACCTTCAGACCTGCAACAAGCCATGTACGCAAGAGAAACGAAAAAGAAAGAAGAAGAAAGAGAGGCAGAGAAGAAATACCCCAATGAACCCTAACCAAGAAACATCCACCAACAGTTTCAACACCAGTTTCAGCAATCACAAATTCAAACCCACTTGTTTTTTTTCCACATTTTTTTTTCATAAAAATGTTTTATTTTTCAAACGCAAAAGCAGACCTCCAACTACAATTGCAAATGATCCAAAAACAAAAACAAAAACAAAAAACACAACAATTAGAACTAATCGATCATCAATTACAACTACATGTCTCAGATCAGCGAAACCGAACTTCTTTGGAGGTCGATCGATCAGAAAATCAACTTGCATCGGT
Source organism: Linanthus parryae (assembly GCA_023055425.1). Taxonomy (NCBI): domain Eukaryota; kingdom Viridiplantae; phylum Streptophyta; class Magnoliopsida; order Ericales; family Polemoniaceae; genus Linanthus; species Linanthus parryae. The sequence continues at coordinate 87,995,557 of JALGPY010000006.1, read as the reverse complement.
ACCTGAGAGACATCGTGTTGGGGGGAGGCGATCTAGATTTAGTCACTGGAGCTGCTTCTGTCGCCGTGCTTGTCGTCTCCGCCGTGCTTCTTCTTCTGCTCCTTCTTGTCCTTCTTCGTCTTCTTATTCTCTCTGTCGCCGTGTTTCTCGGCCTTCTTCTTATGTCCGTCACCGATTCAATCGGTTTTGTCCGCCGTAATTTGCATATCCAAGCAGGCACAATTCCGGTCGCGGCTCATCGATCTCGGAATCGTCAAAGTATTAGGGAAATTGCTCTCCTATCCGTATTTGGGTGTTTCGGCAAACAAATCGGCAATGAAATTTCTGGAAATGGCGACGTCGTGCAAGGAGGGGGTTGGGAGGAGTAATGGGACGACGCTTGTGTTTTCGCCATTGTTGTTGTTGATGCAGAGCAACTGCTCGCCGGCGGTGAAGAGAGAGACGAGGAAGAAGAGAGAGAGAGGTGGGGAAGGGGAAGGAGGCAGCTAGGTTAGATATTAATGAAGATGAAGGAAAAAAGTATTTATGGTGTGGCATTTTTTTTCCAAAATGAGGGTAAATATGTCTTTTTACCCCTCCGTTAGTGTGCCGTTAGCTACTAACTCTGACATGGGTGGTTTTCGTATATCCCAAGAATAGAGTTATTTTTGTATATAATCCAAAACACAAGGGCACAAAATGTCTCTAACCCTTTATTCCTTTATTTTATTTACTTATTTGTTAACTATAAATATAAAACCGGACCCCCGCAACGTCGGTCTACTACACAATATCATCATCTCTAGAGGCCAAATCGATCTCAGATCCAATCTCTCTCTCTCTCTCTCTGCAGATCGGAGTGCCTGAAAATGTCAACTTTCAGCGGCGATGAGACGGCACCCTTCTTCGGCTTCCTGGGAGCCGCAGCGGCCTTAGTTTTCTCCTGTAAGTGTAACCCATTGCAATTCAGTCTTCCCCAGATTTAGATCTGCAATTTTCTGATGTGGGTTCGCGTTTGTTGTAGGTATGGGCGCAGCATATGGGACGGCGAAGAGTGGAGTCGGAGTGGCGTCGATGGGCGTGATGAGGCCGGAGCTGGTGATGAAGTCGATCGTGCCGGTGGTTATGGCTGGTGTGTTGGGTATCTACGGGTTGATTATCGCTGTCATCATCAGTACTGGGATTAACCCGAAAGCTAAGTCTTATTACCTCTTCGATGGCTACGCTCATCTTTCGTCTGGTCTTGCTTGTGGCCTCGCTGGTCTTTCCGCTGGTATGGCCATTGGTATTGTTGGTGATGCTGGTGTCAGGTAATTCTCCCTATAATGTTTAATTTTGAATATTTGAAGTTGCAGATGTTTAATCTACATAATAAGCTGTTGTTGGGAATAAGCTATCCCCAAAATGTTACATGTGGAATAGCTTATCCTGGCCATATCCTACGAACTGAATACTTCTTCATAATAAGACAATCTTATTCAATCAAATTTAGGAATAATCATTTTTTTGTGTGGTGGGCACGGGTTGTAAACGGTTGTCAAAAAAAAAAGGTTGTAAACTAGTTTTCTATAATATTGCATTTGATCTCGACTCAATGCATGCTTTTTTTATGGACATATGGATTGATTGCAGTTTGTGTGTTGCAATATGTATGTTTCTTGATTCACCTACAAGGTGGATGGCTTGGCTTATTGTATAAGTGAATCAATTGTATTATGTGCTGTATGAATCAATGGATTAGGCTATAACTCCGAAATTGGACTCTTTTGTGTGTTAATTTTTTCTAATAGAAATAGTCCTTGACGAAATATTATGGATTAAGAATACTACTAGAGCATTGATATTATGCTGGTGGAGTTTATAATGCTGTAATGGCGTGTCATGCTATTTTTGTTGGGTTCTTTTAATAGCTTGCTGGCATGATGTCATTTCTTTTGTGGCTTCCAAATGTATTACTATGTTTTTCCGTATGCTTTAGTTTGGATTTTATCGATTAATGAGAATCCTCTCAGTCCCATAAGATGTGCTCTATTTTCTATATTGTCTCATTAACCCTCTATTCTTTGTAAGGTTGTACCATACAATTAAGGAAATGTGGTTGCCTTTCGAGTGTTTTTGCAAGAAAGACAGAACTTAATCCCAATAAAGATATGCAACAGACGGGCAATGATCATTCCAGCAACCTAAACTAAATACACAAAAGTAAAAAACTGCAGTTTTAGCAAACAATGAGGAGTATATACATTAAAACTATACCAAATTTAACAATAGAGCATTAATGAAGAGCACATGATGCCTCTCGACATTTTTCCAAAAGAGGGCCCACTTTTTGCATACATCGTAGATCCCTGCAATAAGTTTTAGGCGATCAAGCTTCCAGTTTCGATCTTGATGGGATAATATGTAAGACCTAGTGCTAGAAGAATCCCCCTTTCAATAGCAGTGAGATCTCTACTATTACCTTGCTGCTCATAATCTGAAGACCACTCCTCTGATAGTATTTCCCTTGGACCAAGCACCATTGATTTTCAACTGTGGCAATGGCACTAACATTTGCAGGGTGTGACCCTGTCTATGTAATTGGATGATACTGGTTGTTCTCCTCCTGTTTGCAGGAACTGCCCCTCCTATTTCTTCCTTGACAATACGCTAAATAGCATCCAGCTAGTCGTGGGTTTACCCAATCACTAGGCTTGCTTTGGTTTCTGGAAAATGGCCCGTTCCCTTCCTTCCATACGAGCCAGAGGGGGGTAGTAGGTCTCAATCAATTGCTTCGGATCGTCATATCTCATTATATGGTAACCTCGATTCAAGCTGAGAGTTTCGCTACCTGTGTTAACTGTGTGAACACATGGCCAGTTCCCAAGGATTCATACCTGTTGTGCTTATGTATTTGAAAGAAGATGGGGGATGGACTCTGGGCTCTAAAGGAAGGACAAACCCCTTGATCAACATCATTTTGGCAGCTAAAATTTCTTGGACCGGTAACACTCTGGGCATGCGTATTCTTAAGAAAGAAGCTTAATATTCTCTGGACATACTCCAACCAGCTAAATTTGGTATGTCCAGTTGTCAATGTTCACTCAATAAAACTAACCTGGAAAGTGGATTTCGTTACGATGCTCCAAAAAAAGACTTTTGTGTAGTATTTTTTCTCTTATGCTGGTGTTCCATGATTAGCAATATTAGCTGGGATTGGACTAAATGTAATCCAGGTATTAGTTAATATTGTGTGTGGTTGTTCCGGATTAATTTTAATACCAATACTAAATAGTGAAAAGATGGTGTTTAATACCCTAAATTAGCCCCCTCTTACATGAGAGGATTAGTTGAATTGGACTAGTTGTACCTTAATACTAAGTTAATGCCGCGCAAAACCAAACACTGTATTAATTATATTAAAGTTAATCCAATGCAATCCTATCTGACTAATTCAATCCAGTTCAGTCCAGTCCAGTCCAATCCGGCTAGTCCGGAAAACTAAATGTGCCATTATAGAAATTGTCATCTCCAATAGGTTATGCAAACTAATTTGAAGGAGATATAATAAAGAAGTTTATGAAATTTGGACTCCAATAGCATAGTCGTTTGTTATGCAAACTGAAAATTAGGTGTCCTCTTCGCGGAACATAGCGAGAAATTTTCCCTCGCCAACTTGAGAACGCGTACTTCCTTTTTTTAGGCTAAACTTTAGTTTGATTTTGTAATGATCGACAACCCTACAAATTAGCCTATTGGTAACGAAAATATCATTTAATTGCTTCAAAACTGCAACATTTATACAATTAAATATACAACTACATTATTTGATAATCATTTAGAAATCACTATTGGGCGGCACAACAAAATTTACAGTTAAATAAAATGCAAAAGTTTGATTTGAGCAAAAATATGTCTCAATTTTACATAACAGTATTGGAGATGCTCTTAGAATACTAGTAGGGCTTTGATATTATGACAATGGAGTATATAAAATGATGTAATGCGTGTAATGCATATGGGCTCTTTTGATAACTTGTTGGCATGATGATGTTTCTTTTGTGGCTTCCCAATGTAGTTTGTTACATCCCGCTGTTTATAGACCAGGTCTTATGAATTTATGAGAATCCTGTCAGTGCCAAAAGATGTCACCTATTTCCTTGTCTCCCAAATCCTTTCTTCATCGTACAATGTGATTAGCGAATTCTGGACACCTTCTGAGTTTTTTTGCAAGAAAGAGAGAACTCGACTCCAATAGAGACATTAAAGAGATGTGCAATCCTACAAGCAACATAAACTAAACGCACACAAATTACATTTCTAGTAGACAAATGAGTATACACGTCTTCCTTCCAACTTTATCAACAGAGCATTAGTCAAGTGCACAGGATGCTTCTCGACATCTTTCCGAAGTAGAGGCACACTTTTTGCTGCCATTAAGATTCCTGCTATAAATTTTTGGTAATTAAGCTTTCAGTATGGATCGTGATGTGATAAAAGCTTTGACTCTTACAGACTAAGATTTAGAGCTTGAAGAGTGCTCTTCCAATAGCACCGAGCTTGATACTTCCACCCTTTTCTGCAATAAGTTTTCAGTTGCTGCTCAGAATCTGAAATCACTCCTCCAGTAGTATTTCTTTCGGACCAAGCACCATCGACTTTAACTGTGGCAATTACACTTGGGATTTGCAGGTGATGACCCTGTCAAAGTAATTGGAAATTACTGCTTCTCCTCCCATTGGCAGGAACTGTCCTTCATCTTATTTCTTCCTTGAAAACACCTAAGTAATCTGTAGCTTGTCGTTGCTTTGCCCAATCACTCGTCATGGTTCGGTTTCTGAAAAAATGGGTCTGTTCCCTTCTGTCCATGTGTTAAGATAAGTGGCAGGTCCCTCAGAGAATTGCTTCCGATCGTCATATCTCATAATATGGTATTCAAAGTCTTTTTGATAATTGTGGTATCTGGTCCAACTTGCAGGTACCTCAATTAGTCCACGGGACCCTGAAGTTGACAGCCCGTTAAACCCTCCATTAGGCCCAAGAGGTATTGGCATTCATGGTTTTGAACTAGAGACATCACAGGAAGCAAACCCTTGGATCCCAAACCTCCACCACTAGCCCAACCCCTTTGGGGTTAAACCACATACATGATACATACATACATACATACATATATACATATATATATATTATATATATATATATATATATATATATATATATATATATATATATACAAACACACATATTGTATTCAAGATTGTAGCTGTGAGAGTTGGGCCACCAATGTTATCTGGAGAACACACTGCGAGTTCCTAGGGGTCATACCTCTTGTGCTTAATGTAAATCTAAAGAAGATGGGGAACGGAATATGGGCTGCACAGATAGGAGATACCCCTTGGTCAACATCAACCTCACCAGCTAATTGGAATTGGACCGGTAACACTCTGCACAGGGACTTCCACAAGAAAAGAAGCTTAATATTCTATGGTTATCCGAACCTCCAAACTTTACCCCAGCTAACTCTGTAGCGTCAAATTGTCAATGTTTGCTCAATAAAACTAGCTGGGTGGTAATTCTTACTTTCAGCACAAAACATATCATACCCCAACTTCGTTCTACTCACAACTTTTTGAATTGTTATTATCAAATTATGTAGAAAACAAGTAGAGCTCCCTAGACATACTCCCTAACAAAATAATGGAACTGGATGTTAAAGAGGCTGTCTACTACAGCAAAGCTACGGTCATCTTGGGTGTGGTCTTATGTCAAGCTAATGAGAAATTTGATGAAGAATAATCTAAGAAAAGGAATTATTGCTATGTATTCATTATTATTAGCACGAATTAGAGATAGTTGCTTTGGAAGAAGTTGCGGCAGCGTGCCATGCTGGTGTCTTGAGTGGTTCTAGTGTCCATGCTTCTTTTGAATCTAATCTCATGCTTAGCACAGCTGCTCTTGGTTTGTTTTCTTTTTTAATCAGTGTTCTACTTCTTTGGTACTTGGCAGTATTATCTTTTTCTGATTTCATTGTCTTATATTTGCAGAGCCAATGCTCAGCAGCCGAAACTTTTTGTTGGAATGATCCTAATTCTCATCTTTGCTGAAGCGCTTGCTCTCTACGGTCTCATTGTCGGCATTATCCTGTCATCTCGAGCTGGTCAATCAAGAGCTGAGTGAAGAAGACATAAGGTGTTTGTTTCTATTGGTAAAATATTTTACGTTCTCCCCTCTGAGAAATTGGTAATTCAAGTGAGGAAGAAGTCCGGTTGGCTTCAAAGTTTCGTGTCCGGGATGGTTCATTTACTACTGTGGGATTTGTAGAATGTAGATTAGTACTGGGCTCTCTCCTAAATAATGGTTTCTGGAATCTTTTTCGGGATGCTCTGTTTGGAAATTGTCCTGAATAACATTCAGTGCTACTTCTCAGAACTATTTTATTTCTCAAATATTACACTTGTTTGTAGTGCGTCGGAATTGTGAAATCTTCTCGTATCCTTCATTATTTGCTTGTGGAATGTTTTTAATTTGGGTCACTCACTGCGTGTGGATGATTGTTGTTGATTTGGGTCACTCACCTGCGGATACGCATTAGAAACCCTCGCTGCAATGATTTATGTAGATCCATGATCGAATTGAGCAACTTTGATTTTTACTTATCCAGATTTCTATGGCTGGCTTGAAATTTCATTTAACCACAGCTTGCTTGTATGCTAAATTAGGGGAAGCTGCTGGATAATGATTAGTCTCTCTCCGGTCATGGTAGGTCAAAAGTTGAATATATCTGGGGTCCTTTTTATCATACTCATTCCTCTTGATCACTACCACTCTGTTTCTTCTCTTTCTCCCCCTTTTGACTTTTACCACTATTCACTGGATCGCTTTGACCCGGTGATTTGGATAGCAAAACGAAATAATTTTTTGACAATTCTTTCATGGTGTTGTAGAATAAGTGTTAATCTACAATGCCATGAAAAATTTATCAAAAAATTATATCGTTCTGCCATCCAAATTGTCGGGTCAAAGTGATTCCACTACGAGTGAAAAAGTCAATAGGGGGAGAAAGAGAAGAAACGGAGTGGTAGTATGTAACTGTGACGAGATAGGTGCATTATCGTGGAACATGTAGAATGCTCCGCTAAAAACTGCGTGGCAAAACCTTTTCCCCTCAATTTTCAGTATGACCTTAAAAAAAACAAACTACCGGAGTAAGAACCTCCGTTAGTTGTTGCCCCACCTGTCGTACTCTCTCTCTCTAGAGTCCATCTCTTCTCTCTTTGCCCATGATATATGTTCATTCAATTTTTGCGTGGAAAAACATTCAATTGAAACAACCTGCCATCAGAAACTAAAAACCAAAACCAAAACAAATTCGCCATAGGACACGAAGAGTCCTTAAGCTTCACTGGCCAATAGTGTGTCATCGATATTGAGTGAACGTGATCATCAACTCTCTATTAGCGAAAGTGGTACACATCGACTTTCATTTGTCATTGTAAACATATAGTAAACGATCCCCGATGAAATACTACTGTCCAGAGGACTAGTTAAGAGCACACATGGACTTAGTTAGTTTGCACATGTTTTACCTAATTTTTCACAAGAGAAAAAGAAGACACAATAGTAAAAAAGAAGAGAAGAAAATCAATATGAAGTACACAAACTCTCAATATTTTACCATTCCAGTGGTTAGTTGTAAACACAAATTTAAACACCAGCAATTATTTTCCCTCTGTTTTTTAGTGCATAGAAAGCACCATATCATAGAGGTCAGCCTCATGTACATGGAAAAAAAAGGTTGCCTCATGTACATGGAATCCAATTCAATCGTCAGCCTTGACGTAGATAAATGGCCGCTACAGGTACGAACTTGTTGGGCACGAATCTTCCACCGGTTCTGCGGTCAACAAAACACGTGATAGTCCCCGCCCGTGCTAGTATCTGGCCCTTCAGTACTACCACCTCAACTTATCTAGAAATCTAGAGGAAAAATTGCACCGGAGGTACCCATATTTTGCCAAAACTGGCAAGCGGGTACCCAAATTTTCAAATCGTGCACCACGGGTACCCAAATTTTCAAAATCGTGCACCGGAGGTACCCAAGGCTAACTGCCGTTAACTTTCCGTTAACTTTCCATCCAAATTGGATGGAAAAGTATAAAAAGACTATTATACCCATTATTTTCACCTCTATTTTTTTTAAATACAATGCTACTAACGAATCTAAAAAAAATTAAAAATAATAAAAATATAATTTAATAATTTGATATATGTAAGATAATGCAATATATTTCATCAAAATTACATATCTTTACATCATTTTAATATGTGAAATATGTATCTTAAAGTCTTTAACTTTTTTTAACAAAAATATCAAAATTTCATAATCTCAAAACGGAAAATTAACGGGAAAGTACATGTGAAATTATCAAATATACTTATATGTTATTGTTTTTATTAAAATGTATATATATGTGAAATTATGAATTTTTATATTGTTTTTATTAACATATATCCGTCAATCTTAAATTCTTTCAACTTTTTTTGAAAATTCAAAAAAAAAATAAAAAAAAAAAAACTCAAAATCTCATAATTTCACATGATTTTGTTTAATAAAACAATAACATACAAGTATCTTTGATAATTTCACATGTACCCTTCCGTTAATTTTCCATTTTGAGATTATGAAATTTTGATATTTTTGTTTAAAAAAAAGTTAAAGACTTTAAGATTGATAGATATATGTTAAAAAAATATATATTTCATATCTTCAAATGATGTTGTAATATATAATTTGATGAAATACATTGCATTATCTTACATATATCTAATTGTTAAATTAATTTTTTTATTTTTTATTTTTTTTAGATTTGTTAGTAACACTTGTATTTTAAAAAAAGTTGGAGGTGAAAATAAAGGGTAGAATAGTCTTTTTATACTTTTCCGTCCAATTTGGATGGAAAGATAACGGAAAGTTAACGGCAGTTAGCGTTGGGTACCTCCGGTGCACGATTTTGAAAATTTGGGTACCCGTAGTGCACGATTTTGAAATTTGGGTACCCACTTGCCGGTTTTTATAAAATATGGGTACCTCCGGTGCAATTTTGCCAAATCTAGAAGATTGGACTTTTTCTTTTCTTTAATCACTTTGTCTTAGTAGTACATCTTTTGCACCATTTAGACTTTCTCCATTATTTATTTGGTTACTTTGACCCGATAATTTGTATAACAAAACTTTTTAACTATTAGATAATTTTTTCGAAGTGTTGTAGAGTAACTCTTATTTTACAAGACAATAAAATAATTATTGAAAAATTGTATCATTTTGCGATCCAAATTGTCGGGTCAAAATGACCCAGTTACGGATAAAAAAGTCCAAATGGTGTATTTGAGGTGGGACGGAGTGATACTTCATAATATAAGATTGTAGTAATTTTATGGTGTTTCAGAGTAAGTCATCAGAAGCTGGAGTTTGAGCGATATCAGAAATGACAGTGCCAAAGCAATCAAAAATTTATATTGGACAGCGGCACCAGAGGGCATTAAAATAACATATTCAGTACTACTATTTGTGGTCTATTGGGTTCGAAGTCAGGACCCCATGTAAGGGCTTTTAAACGCTACCACTTGAGCTAGCACCAATTTGCACTAGATTGAGAGTTACCAGTCTGTCCCGGCTCTTTGTTCCCAATTTGACTTTTGTCACTATTCACTGGTCACTTTGACCCGGTGATTTGAATAGCAAACTGATGTAATTTTTTGATAATTTTTTCATGGTGTTGTAGCGTAAAAGTTGCTCTATAATATGGTGAAAAAATTATTAAAAATTCGTATTAATTTGCTATCCAAATTACCCGGTCAAAGTGACCCAGATACGAGTAATGATCAATGAGAACAAAGAGCTGGGACGGACTGGTAGTAATGATCATACAATGCGATAGAATGTTACATCACCAAGGGATTGGTTGTATCATTAATATCGAAATTTATCACTTGCCTTAGTTTTTAAGCAAGTCTGGTCGTTTAAAGTTTGGATCACGAGTTATCAGCATTGTAGGTAGTAGGGGTGAGCAAAACCCGGCCCAACCCGCCTCCCCGAACCGCCCCACACCAAACCGGTCCGATTTTAGCATTGATCAATGCTAATTGATTGATTATGGGTATAGATTCGTCAACCCGAACAAAGTTCGATCGATCATGGGTTTGAAAGTGGAATACCCGTTTAAAACCGAACCGGTCCGACTAACATTTTATATGTAAATATTGTAACTTTTATTTAGATATATGGTTTAGAAATTAAGTTTTACAAGTTAAGACCATTTTAATACTTGACTTTTCTCACGTTATTTCTCTTTCATAGAAAATAACTTCATGTTTCCAACTTCAAAATTTAGACAAACAATATTACAAAGATAATTAACCAAATAAATTTATTTTTTCAAGTAAAATTTAAAGATTTTTCAATCCGATTAACCGGTCCGAACCGGACCGAGTCGATGCGTTACGATTGGTTTGGGTATCACAAATCATTGGGTAGGTTTGGGTTGAACATTCTCCAACCCGTACATATTGGGTCGGGTAGGAATACTCGGCAAAACCGGTCCAACCCGGTCCGTGCTCACCCCTAGTAGGTAGTATAGTTTCAAAAATAGACCATTGCCAGATACCTCTATTGCCAGGGGTATAAGGAAAATGGAATAAACCGATCAAACCGGCCGAAGTAAACCGAATGTCGTGATTTTTGACGATCTTTATGGTTATTCAGTTTATCAACGATTCATGTTTTTCACACATCAGTTTAATCGGTTCGGTTTCAGTTTGTTAACAAATTACACGGCACTGAACCGAACTGTTGCGTACATACTATATTTTTATTATAACTATATTTTATTAAGTATCCATAAAATTGTATCCTAAGTACATATTTTAGTCATCTGAAATGATCGAATATACATTAACTTTTAATATCTCTCACATTTCACATCATGTCTCTCTAAAACTATGATTTTGTAAGTTTGTTATATTTTGATATCCGTGCAAAAATAATTAGGTGAACCGACTGAACCGAACCAAACATAAAATTTTATGTCTTGTTTGGTTCGACTTATCATTGTAAATAGTTTGATTTGGTCATAAAATTAGTAAACCTATATATACCGTTTTGTTTATAGTTTCTACACAAATCACACTAACCGAACCGCTTACGCTTCTGTCTATTAAGAAAATTTTAGTTGCTCCAAGATATTACTATTGAGATGGGTGGTGGCGTGGTGCTCATAGAGCATGAGAACACATCTTTTTTTTTTTTTTTGAAATAGCATGAGAACACATCTTAATAACCAGACACAACATATTCTAATATTATTTTTCCCTTTTTCTGGGGTAACGAAACTAGAACCGGTGCTTGCTTCGCAGTACCTTCGAAGCTCGAACCACGTCGAAGATCCTAGCTGAAGAAAGCCTATAAATGCGTCCCACCGCCAAATCCTCGTAAATTCTCCTAACACTCCTTATCATTTCTGATTTTATTTTTCCCATTCTACAAATCTAAAAAAATTAAATTATTTGTTTCTCCGAAACCAATCGGAGTAGTGTATGAGCCTTCGCCTGGCCGTTCGTCGGAATTACTCGAATTCCAAAGCAATATTATCAACCATGGCGGAGGAATTGACCTCACCCGCTGCTGCTGCGGCGGCGACGGCGGCGACCGATAAAACAAACAAAAAGTCGTCGACGAGATCGCTGTGGCCGTCCGTTCTGCGATGGATACCGACCTCCACCGATCACATCATCGCCGCGGAGAAGCGCCTTCTTTCTCTCGTCAAGTATGATTTCGCCCACCCCCTCCCTCTCAATTTACGAATTTGCCATTTTCGTGTGAATTAGGTTATGCTAATTTCGAAAATTGACCTGACTTAGAACCCTAAAATTGCTAATACCTGTATTGGGTCCTTTGGGTTTCTTTTTATATGAATCAAAACGTTGTCGTTTGAATTGGGTGGAGACCACGTTGTGGAGCATGAAAGTTTGTAGCTACTTTTGGTCTTTCAGCATCTCTGGTAAAATTCTAGGCGTAATCTAGTTAAATTGGCCTTCTTAAATTTAGCAATTTGCAATCTTATCTTTTCCTCCAACACTCGGATTTGGGAAAAATATTTATCAAATATAACTTAACTAGTGCATAACCCGTGCCCGATGGCACGATCCAAAGAAGAAGATTTATCTTCAAAATATTTTAGATTTTTTTTTTTAAATTTTTTTATAGTGTTTGGTCTCTAGAATATGGCGGGGATAAGCTATTCCACTTGTCACATTTTGGGGGATAGCTTATTCCGCATAGCAGCTTATTATGTAGATTGAACCTTCATATGTTAACATGAAAACATGGGAAGAATTTAGGAGAAATATAACATGAATATTCGAAAATGAATAATCTTCATCGCACTGGATAAAGATAAAACAACAACTATATAGTGTATTGGAGATTAGCTTCTTTTAAAATCACCTTTTATTGTTCTATAAATTGTAATCACTCTGTAGAGAGTATATTGGGGATGCTATTAAATTTGTTCTCATTGCATTATTTCTTATTATTAAGTTACTCTCCTGTTGAGATTCTTGACAAATCTGAAATCTTTCTGAGTTGGGTTTTATCTGTGATTCCAGAACACCGTATAAGCAAGAACGAGTGAATATAGGTTCCGGGCCACCAGGATCTAAAATCAAGTGGTTCCGTTCAACTAGTGACGAACCGAGGTTCATAAACACCGTTACATTCGAAAGCAAAGAGGATTCTCCCACCTTGGTAATGATTCATGGATACGGTGCTTCACAAGGTTTCTTCTTTCGCAATTTCGATGCTCTTGCCAAACATTTCAGAGTCATTGCCATTGATCAGCTTGGGTAAGTGCGCTCTTCTGTGACTGTAGCGTCTAGTGACTATCTGATGCTCTCAATTCATAAGTGACCTTTTTATACTGTACTTCATAGCTAAAGCTTATGGGCTTGCTGATAATTGGTTTTGCTGTTTCACAAGCATTTCTCTTGTTGGTTTTATCAGTCAATTGTGTAATGGATGCCATTAATCTCATTTTGAGTTCGAATTCAGCCTCGTGATACATTTTTGTTTTGTTTCCACGCTGTGCTTTAAGGACATGTGTGCACATATACAAGATGAATAGGGCAGGACGGAGTGATGTGAACTTTGCTAGTAGCAGAGTATGGCATACCAAATTACCAATCGTATCTATCATACACATAGTGTAAGCTTTAAGAGTTGTATTTCTCACCCCCAATACAACCCAAAAATATAAATCAAGTTAGAACTTAAAAGTGCATCCCTTTGGCATGGATAACAGTACTAGCTGTCTTTTGGCTATGCAAGTAAGCAATTCTCAGCAACACTATTGCTTCTTTTGCCGGTAGTAAGGTTCCTATGTGGTAGGCAGGTGTATGTTAGGATTTGTTCTTGAATTTCAAAATCACTGGAGGGTCACGTCTTTCTTTTGTTCTACGACTCTGGCTGATTAAAAAAAATTGGCAAGGAATTCTTTCTGATTGGTCTGTTTTCTGTAAGCTATCTCTGAAGTACATTTATTTTGCAAGAACTGCGAAAGATTATAAAATCACTCCGCTTTGTTTGGGTAGGGGATATGGGATGTAGGATTTGATTTGGTATTCTATGGTGTTCATATCCCATAGTTAGGTATAGGATATGAAAAGGGATATCATATCCCCTTAAAACCCCTCACCCCTTTTTTTTAACTGAAATCTTATACCACCTAGGGGTGAGGTAATAGGATGACTAAACTGTATGCAAACAATTAAAATCTGACAACTCAAATAAAGATGGATTATATTGTATACTTAATGTAATACGGAGTATAATATTACATATCCGGCCTCACATCCTTACATCACCCAAACCCTGAAAACTTTATAAGTGTTAATCCATTATCAAATCCCATCTCATATCCCCTCAAACCTCATATAGAGCTTTTTCATGTCCCTTACCCAAACGAGGCCTATAAGTGCAGAGTAGCAGTTAGTGAAGGGTTTATGCAAAGTTGATTTTTTTTGTTATGCTTAGCATGTCTCGGATTTTCAGGCGATTCAGTTCCTAAATATTTATAACTGTACCGAACAAATTTCAGAAGTTCCTTACTAGGAGAGCTCTATCGTACTGTACCTTTGGAATTTGATTTTTTTTTTTATATATATATATATATATATATATTTAATGTATTTTTTTTTGGTAAGTTGCAATGTGAACTTCGTGTGAAGGCTTAGCGAAAGGAACACAGAGGAAATCCTTTCACGTACTCGTTTACTTATCATCTAAACCATAAACTTATATGTGCTGGCCAAGTAATTCCTGGAAAAGAAAACATGGAGATTTCACAAGGAACATGCAAATTGTTGCCCAAGAGTGGAAGCGAGTAAAGATTTTGGTATTGTGTGCTTCATAAAGATCGTAACTAGGCATGGACATGATCTGGGAGTTCTGCGTCTAAATCCAGCATTTAAATATTGTTGAATTCTTTAGCCACAAGAGTAATAGGCGACTTCTAGTAACAATCTCTTCTTGTATCTAGCATGTCTCTTTTTGTACCCAAGGGAACTACATATTTTAAGACTTCCAGTCAATTTTACTTAAAACTTTTTCCATTACATGGGCTTCTACATGTAAGTTATGCTGATTTAAATAAAGCAATGTACTTAGCATATCTAATTTGTTTGTGCAGTTGGGGTGGATCAAGTAGGCCTGACTTCACTTGTAAAAGCACTGAAGGTACACTGTTGTTTTCCGTTTCCACAATGTATTGCTTTAATATGGAAATATTTAAGATGAAACTAGAATGCTGCGAATTATTCTTTACATTACAATCATGCTGCAAATTACTTCACTTATCAAGTAGTTGAATGTAGTTTTCGAATTAATAGATCAAAGTAGAGCTAAGGTAGTTTTCTAGTTCTTATGGAGTGCTCTCGATATTATAAAAACCTACAGTCCTTGTAAGATTCTCTAAATCTTGTGCTGATATGCTTCTGCGAGATGTCCTCTATGTACATGTGCATATGCATTTTCATTTGGTTTAATGCTTGCAACTTCTGAAGTGTCCGTATATCTTCTCTTTAGCTGGTTATTTAGTGTGTAAGTATACAGTCATTTATGACTCACAAAGCGTACTGCATATGCAATTATTATTATTATTATTATTATTATTATTATTATTATTATTATTATTATTATTATTATTATTATTATTATTATTATTATTATTATTATTATTATTATTATTATTATTATTATTATTATTATTATTTGCAACATATTTGCTTGTTGCTGTTCCTATTTGCGTGGCCAGTATGTAATATTTTATTCTTGAACGTAGTTAGCGAGCTGTGTACTTAGGTTAACTATCTTTGTCTGTAAGTGTACTGTTCTCGGTCAACTGAGTTTATGGACATCTTTCCGAAAGATATTGTTCGGTGTTGTTCTATTGAATGGTAAGGAACAACCATAATCATTGCATTTACCAATTTTTATGCAACTCATAATGCAGAAACTGAAGCATGGTTTATTGATTCCTTCGAGGAATGGCGAAAGGCCCAAAACCTTAGCAACTTCATTTTACTTGGACATTCTTTTGGTGGTTTTGTTGCTGCCAGATATGCTCTGAAGGTGAATATAATGTCCTTGTTCTTTTGAGATAAGCACGACTTGTTAACAATGACTGACTGGACCTATACTTCCATTGTAGCATCCCGAGCATGTCAAACACTTAATATTGGTGGGAAGTGCTGGATTCTCATCAGAGACGGATGAGAGGTCAGAGCCAGTGGCTCGTTTCAAAACAACATGGAAAGGGGCTTTGTTGAAGCATTTATGGGAGTCCAATTTTACACCTCAGAAGGTCATTAGGTAATTATATTGTCACTGCTTCTGGTTGCAGTGGATGTTTTTTTCCATATTTATAAATATGCCAAATTAAGCTTAACTTATTCCATAACTTGTAGAACTCCGTGTTTGAATAATGCGTGTCCGTGAAATGACCACAGAAAAGATTGTGAAAAAGCTTCTCTTTCTTAATTGGTTTTGTGTTGTTCACTCTTTAGGAAGTTCTGTCATCTGAATCAGTGACCTCTTAAATATATCTGGAGTCCACAAAGATTCCCGTCTGTATTGTTCGAGGAGTCCAACGCGGAGATGTCTGGCTGTATGCGGTGTAGTTTGTTTCTGATGAGCAGTGAAACTTAGGTTAAGAGAATTATTTAATTGAATAGTTAATAATCAGGTACACAAGTATATATGAGACATCCAGGGGTAGAGTAGTCAATGTGTCTAATATCTGATAATTATGTCGCTCCTATATGCTCCCCGCAAGATGGAAGCCCGAGAGGGAACTCCAATCTTGGAACGCAACGCCGCAAGTGTGGTTTGTGAGAGAGCCTTCTTGAGACAACCTCAGTATTTACAATATAATTCCAATCAACCGGAGTGTGTGAACTTTGTACACTTAAGAATCCATGGAGTTCCACGTCAAAACCAATTGGCAATGAGCCTACACGTGTGGCGTTCTTTGGCCGATGTGGGACTTCTCAACCCCTCACGTGTGGCGTTCTTTGGCCTACACGTGAATCTATTTGTCTACAGGTGGCAGGGATCATGTGGGTTGTTTGACCATTCACATGTGTGAGTCGTGGCTCTGATACCATGATGAGCAGTGGAACTTAGGTTAAGAGAATGATTTGATTGGTAACTTAGTAATCAGGTACACAAGTAAATATAAGACACCCGGGGGTAAAATAGTTAATGTGTCTAAGATCTGATAATTTTGTTCTAGCCCATATAGTTTCTACTTTGCAGATGTCAGAAATCAAGGTCATGATTTGATTTTGCGCCTTGAGTGTACCAGCAGTGTACATTAAGCAATTGATCTTAAGTTGCCAGTTTTCTACCAATCCTTTGGCCACTAGATCGCCTCTTCGAACAATAGATCTTGAACCGAAAATCATAGCCATTTATCGGTCTCTTATGCAATTTCACGATGTGCTATCCATACAATGGGGCTTGTTTTCCATTTTTGATTTTCATGTAGTTACACCTTATTTCTGTATGCAACTTTCTCTCTCTTCATTTTTCTGATGGCGTTTCCTGGTTCTTATATTCCTGAATTAATGGGCTACATTGAATTTGTAATTTAACATTGATTTCTGTGTACTATTTTAGCAAGAACCTAACAGTATTTAGTATTTATAAAAGAAATCAGTTTCCAGTGGTTGAAGTAAAAAGTCATGTACTCTGGGGGTTCGATGCATTTATTTGTTCCTGTAAGACGCGTCTTTAGGCCGAAGTAAATGCTTATGTGTTCAGGGGATTTGACAAACTCATTTGATTCTGCATAAGATCAGGTCCGAGTAATCTATTAGGTCTGTGTAATCTCATATCTGTATATCAATTTTGATTTTGATATGGGCTCATGGTTGCTGAAGACATTACATGGTGTGGGAGACTCGTTTCCCTGGAAACTGGCTCCATGTATCGGTTACAATGTACAAACTCTTTGAAGATCTCAAGGAGACCTTTGAAATGTCAAGGAAGCATCTGGAGACATGGGAAGGATGAGAGAACTAGGTAGAAACTAATGGAACACAGTGAGAGTCTCGATGGGAAAATTCTGGAGACTGATTGCAAAAGTTTCCCTTAAGTTAGTCAAGTTCTCAAAATGTTCTACAAAGGTTTCAATATAAGATCTCTAAGGGTGATCAGATAGTTTATGTTAGTGCTCAACTGGATTTCTCCCAGGTCTCCCATAGTTGTCCCTGGGTATCTATAGGTCTTAACTAAATATCCCTTCAGTGTTAAGGTTTTCCTGCCAGATTTTTCCTAAGTTCCCCACACGAGTTCTGGAAGTTTCTTAAACTTGCATATCCCTTGTATTTTCTAGTTATTTTTCCGCATCTGTTTCACCTTTTTACTATTTTGTCTTATGCTACAGAGAGTTGCGGAGTGTATAATAATAAATTAGAACGGTGTGGTTTTCGAGATTCTGAAATGTCTTTTGGACCGTAAGATTGTTTGATTTAACCATTAAATCTATTCTATTATGGAAAGTTTTTGAAAAATTGTTGGAGGAAAAAGTAAGGCAAGTTTTGGAAATTAAATAATTTCACCTTGCATATGTTTCCTCAAGGTTGTATACCACTAAAGAATTGAATATAAAATATCTTTGTGAATTGTGATTATTAGATTAAAAGCAACCATTCATTGATCTCATACAAGACTTTAAACTTGAGAATATACTTTTATGTTACAAAACTCATTAAAATATGTAAAACCCAGTCATATTTTTTGCTATACATGTTTGCTTCATTATACTTATTACTCACTACTGGAAACACGAGAAACTAACTTTTTGTTTTCATTTCTGTTCGACGTTAAATTTGTGTATTGCATTCAAAGACATGTTACATCTGAGAGTTCATTTTGAGTTTCTTATTTTGTTTGGGTAGTGCCCTCGGGCACGGGTAATTTTCTAGTATTACTAGTAACTCCTGAGGAAGTTTTTTTTTGTCGGTTCTCTCAGTTACTGTATTGTTGTTTGAAGTTACGCCACCAGTTGTAAATGGTATGGTTCAGAAAATCAGGACTTCATACAAGTACATGGATCCGTAGAACTCATCTATCATTAGTTTCAGTTTTCCATTTTGTTACATACTTGAGTCCGATTTACCTCAAAATCGCTTGTGATTAAGTGTAAACCTATATTTTGGAGTGGGTGCTTCTGTTATGACTGATGTATAACATGGTCGAGTCCAAAATATGCTTGCTTACTTTTCTGGATATTGTTATTTCCTGAAATGTGCTTTTTGGAGTAGGTTGCTTAGTTTATACTAATCAAATCACTAAAAGGTCAGTTGTATGTGATAAAAGTAGTAAAAAAATTCATAAAAGACTTGCTTTTCTCCCCTAAAAATTAACCTATTTTTGTACAAGAAAGTTAAATTTAGGTTAAGAAGGGACTGCATAGCAGTGTTCTTCCATGCCTGAACTTTATAGTTAAGCTATTTTCATGCCTTTAATGTTACCAGTAAGTTCATCCCTATTGGTTAATTAAGTTTATAGGTTCATTGGGATAATCTGAAGACTGTGTATATGCTTCACCTATATTTTGGGCGATTGTAACTAGATACATCTTTCCTCATTCTAATATTTCATCATTATCTTGGGAGTATTTGGTTGAAAGATTGACAATGTATGTGGTGGATTCACCCCTTCATCTTCATAACATTCGTGAGAGGGTACGAAGGGCAATTTTGGCTTTCCTTGGAAAAATTATTAGAAATTAAGAGTCCTAGTGGGGTTTTATTTCTCTGAAGGTGTACAGGCATAGACGTGAGTATGCTACATCTTATGTTTTAGTAGCAAAGTAAATTGCGTTGTTGGTGGCGTTAGCTGACTTATAGTATGTTCTGCCTTTACATTTTATACTCTAGATATTCCCTCCACTACCACATCTGTGAAGAAATGGAACATTTGTTTTGTGTCTTATGTGATCTCTCTTGCAGAGGTATTGGCCCCTATGGCCCAGTTCTGGTTCGCAAGTATACAAGTGCCAGATTTGGTTCATATTCAGCTGGGCAAGCATTGACTGAGGAGGAGTCCAGTTTACTTACAGGTATTTAAAGTTTTTAATTTCTAAATACGGATTTGGCTCAGGTACTGACTAAATGAAACTGATTGCTTTTATTTTCATTGAAGAGTACGTGTACCATACCCTGGCGGCCAAAGCAAGTGGAGAGCTGTGTTTAAAATATATATTTGCCTTTGGCGCATTTACTCGGGTGCCTCTTTTAGAATGGTACAGAATCTTTCTCAAATGTTTTTATTAGATTTGTTGCTGATCATATCCGCATCTAGAGATTTTTATTTGCCCTAATTAATACGGAGAAAGGAGGAAGAACTGGGGTAATACTATGACTCTGTGAAGAGGACTAATGAATATTCTCATGAGTCTGAAATTCTTGTTTACGCGTTTGCAGTTTTTCATGCTTTTTTGGTCGTTGGTTTCCAAGCATGATCTGAGTTATTCATGCATTGTTTCCTTTTGCTCTAGAAAGTTGAAACCAAATCATTTATGTTAATAAAAGGGTCGCCTCTTTTATTTTAGTGGTTTGGGACAATCATTAGGCTGTAAAAGTGATCCCTGCTGTCATGAAATTGGAAATGAATAAGAGTTGCTCTCGAATGTTGTGCTATGAGAAATGCTTCATATCAGATTTTCTCTTTTGCCGTTTTATGCGGGACTTTCTCCAATTGGTTATAGTACTGTCTTATTCATAACCATTTCTAATGTGTCATCCTAAGGGGATAACTGAAAGATTGATTCCCGCCGATAGCATCATAGCTATTATTTACCAAGGTTTGGCGCAGTTGGTACATGGTTGGCTAAAGGCTTTGGATAAAGACTTTGTTGGGAGAGGCTGAACCGACTTCTGCGATCTGTACGCTTAGGGTCGATTAATAATCTGTGGTTGGCTAACTGGTGGATACTGCATAAGTGCATGTTAGAGACCAAAAAGATATTTGTTAGGATAATAATTAACCCATTACGATTTTGTATAAGGAGGATAACTAAAATTGGAAGGAAGCGGTAGTACATAGCAGCGCTTTTGTGATTTCGGTAGTTTGAAGTAGACATCACCATTGAACTTGCACTTTGCTGTTTGATAACCAGGAAACTGAAATCAGCAAATATTGACATGTACAGTCTGATTGTTTATTGTGGTTGCAGTGCATCAGAGTGGAAAGTGCCCACAACCTTCATATATGGTTACCAAGATTGGATGTCTTATGAAGGTGCCCAAGCAGCTCGTAAGCGTATGAATGTCCCTTGTGAGATTATTAGGGTCCCTCAGGTCTCTCTCTCTCTCTCTCTCTCTCTCTCTCTCTCTCTATCTATATATATATATATATATATATATATATATATATATATATATATATATATATATATATATATATATATATATATATCCGTATGCAGACCGGTTTGGCCCTGTTTGGAGTGCAAAGTTTTATAGTTTAGAAAACCAAACTTGTGTTGTGTTTGGATATGAATGTTTTGGGTTTTGAGGTTTTGACTTTTATGTTAGTAGAAAAATGGGTTTGGTTGACTTTGGGTTGAGGTTTACCAAACCTCTCTATCCAAACAAGGCTTTTGATTTACGAAGCGGAGTTCTTTCTTTTATGATTTCAGGGTGGCCACTTTGTATTCATAGATACGCCGGAGAGCTTCCATGCATCTGTGTTGTATGCCTGCCGCAGGCTTCTCTCCCCGACCCAGGAGAATGACACCCTCCCTGAAGGTCTCATATCTGCCTAATCGCAAAAAGATGCAGCACGTCGTCATGTATATTTTATAGCTTTATATGTTGGTGATAGAAATAACGTCTTTCGTTATGACCCTGGCTTCGTAGTACGAGTTATTTATTTGTCGCGTAGAGTTAATCTTCTTCGGCAAATGTATTTCTATTGTATATTATTGTATAACTTACCCTCCCTTCTCTTTCCTTAGAGTGCTTTGTGTATAAATGTAAAACAGTAGTGACCTTGGAGGGCGCATGAAATGCTTTTTTTTTGCTTATGGGTTCCCTTTCAGTTTTGCTACTTTTACTATGATCTTCACTCTTCCGGCATGCACGGAGTCTTGATGTGGCAGTTGATAATTTTTGAGGGATAGGGCATGCACGATAATACTACCACCAATCTCAAGTGTTTCAAACCTAACTGGTACGGGGGATTTCGTTTGATTGGAGATGGTTTACGTAGAGAGGTATGATAGATGGAGCGATTTAGATTATGTCATTTTTCGCATAGCGTGGGTGAGATAAATTACGCGATCTGTTGCAGTAGGATAACAGCGGTAGCTGGAGAAGTGTTAATACAGGGGTCTAAATGTACTTGCATAGTTTTTGAGGGGAATTATTGTTGAGATTAATCTTGTGAACCATTTTGAATTCGTCACTCTTTTAAAGTGTGGGCAAATCTAAGAGTTTGTGGTGGTTAAATTTTAGAAAGAGAAACATTTTGGTGAATAAGCGCATTAGTATTAAGGGTTATTGTTTGATTTTAGTGGGTGCTAAGATGAATTTACTAGGCAAACATGTATGGTAAAATTGTAATTCCGAAAATTAGAGCAAAGGCTATAACTTCCACAATAGAGTGCTTGTCTCCGCCCGTGCATGAGACTAGTCGTCCGTGCATGAGACTAGTCGGAGATAACTGCACTTGTTTATCACATGCCAGTAATTAGGAAACTCAGCTTAAAAGTAGAAGCAAAGAGACGATGAGTTTCATTTTACGGCGTTCCAACCATTTTTTTCACCAGCAACGAAAGAAATCACACTAATAAGAGAAAACGATTACAAAGAGAAAAGGAGCATATCCTTGAAAGAGAAAGAAACCTGCAAAATAAGTCTAAACCTCAAAAAGCAACTAGGATTCTAGAAGTTCAAGTTTTTTTTTTTCAAACCAGAGTTCATTAAAACCAAAACAAATCACCAACAAAGAAACAACCCCTAAACAAACTCCCTACTAATACTGCTACATAACTCATCTGGGGTCTACCTAGCCATTTCCCAGAAACTAACTTCTTCTTAGCTAGCTTAACTAAACTATCAACAATATGATTGGCAGATCTATGAATCCAACAAATGGATAACCTCTGTTAATCTTTAATAACTCTAATATCTTGGCAAAATTTATCAATTTCCCAGAAAAGAGTTTGTTTGAAGAAACTTGATGCACCACCTCTTGATTATCACATTTCACTGTGCAGTCTTCAATGTCCATTGTTTTGAGGTCATAGCAAGCTTTTCTCATAGCTAAAGCTTCTGCAACTCTGGCTGATTCTGCTCCTAGCTTGTACCAGGCTCCTCCCACAAAATGACCTATGTGATTTCTGATAATCCAACCACCATAGGCTTGTTTGGTAGTTTTATCCCATGTGGCATCATAATTCACTTTGAGGGCACCTGCAGGAGGGGGTTTCCATATCACATTTTGAGGAGTGCTCTTCTTCCTCTTCTCCTTCTTTTCCTCTTTAGCATTGGCCATCTTGTATTCACTCCTAGCTCTCATAAACTTCTCCACAACTTTTTTAGGGGTTGGGGGACTTTCTTCAAAGACAGACTCATTTCTCTGGAGCCATATAGTCCACAAGACTGTGATTACCTCCTCATCGAACCCATTCTCCAACTTACCTTCTGTCTCTTCTTCCCAGATCAGCACCAACCATTTTTTGATGCACTCAATTTCAAAATTTGTTCTGGATTGATGATTCCAGTGCAAAACCAGAAACTTTGAAGCCAACTACATTGGAAAGAAGCAATGTTCCAAAGTCTCCTCCCCTAAACCACAGATTTGACAGAGATTATTTTCATTACATTTTCTGGAAAACATATTTTTCTTGGTAGCCAAAGCATATCTGCAAACTTTCCACCAAAATGTCTTACTTTGGGTGAAATATTAGCTTTCCATAAAAAAATTCAGTACCTTTGGGGCCAAGAGAAAGAAGTACTGGCTTTATCTTTACTTCTTTTAAGCATTCCCCCTTCACCCCTTTTTCTGTTGAGCTCAAGGTAGTAACCACTTTTCACATTGTACTCCTCATTTTTTGACCATTT
Organism: Linanthus parryae; assembly: GCA_023055425.1. NCBI lineage: Eukaryota > Viridiplantae > Streptophyta > Magnoliopsida > Ericales > Polemoniaceae > Linanthus > Linanthus parryae. The sequence continues at coordinate 87,971,908 of JALGPY010000006.1, read as the reverse complement.
CCACACAACTTCATCTTGTCTATCACAAATTGGGAGGTTGATGTTGAGGATTTTGAGGGCCATATATGCAGGGAAAGAATTTAAAATCACATGTTTTTTTCAGCTGTTATCATTCTTATTTATCAGGTCTTCCACTTTGAAATTTCTTCCATCATTCAGGGTAGTCTTCAAGTTTTTGCAATTGAGCTCTGGGATCCAAGCATCACTGAAACAGTTGGTACCTTGGCCATTCCCTATATTCCATTCAGATCCTTGCAACAAAATCTTCCTACCTTCTATGATACTTCTCCACACCCATGATGGGTTTTTACCTATATGTGCTTTTAAGAAATTGCAATTGGGGAAATACAGGCTTTTGAAAAATTTGAATTCTAAAGACTCCTTATTTCTTAGCAATCTCCAGCCTACCTTGGCCAACAAGGCCTTGTTAAAAGCCTCAAAATATTTAAACCCTATTCCTCCCTCAGGCTTGCCTTTAGCAACTTCTTCCCAAGCTACCCAGTGAATTTTCTTTTTGTTGACTTTGCCACTACACCTGAATTGCTTGACCAATTTACTCATACTTTTACATAAACCCTTTGGAAATATGAAGCTCATCATGGTGTAACAAGGGATAGCTTGTACTACGGCCTTTATGAAGACTTCTTTGCCAGCTGGGGATAAAAATTATTTTTTCCACCCACTCATTTTCTGTTGCACTCTTTCTTCCAATAACTTAAGATAACATTTTCTAGATCTACCCCACAACAGGGGTACCCCTAGATAAAAAGCCTATTCTTTCATTTTAGACACACCCATGAGAGTTGTAATCTCACTATACAATCTTTCTCAGTGTTAGGTGTAAAAAACATCCCTGATTTGCTAAGATTGACTTGAAGGCCAGAGGCATCTTCAAATTTTTTAATAATGTCCATGAAGCATTTGCATTCCTCTTTGTCAGCTTTTAGAAATATGATGGAGTCACTAGCAAATTGCAAGTGTGTGATTCTAGGAGTGTAATACCCCGTATTTTAGTTGGGGCTTATTTAGTAATTTCGAGAAATATTTGAGAATTTTAAGAAATTTATATTTCAAAATTATTCTTGACTTCTTCTTACCCTTCAAGTATAAGGGTGTCATTAGGCATCTATGATTATATAGAATTTCGTTTTGATTAGTTTTAGAACCTTGGATAATCCTATACAAACTTTATTTTATATATTTGAGAGATACTTGTAGTTTTCTAAAAGTGAATTTTGACATTTATATACAAAGCGGTTTATTTGAAATTATTTGGGAATTTTCTAATTTATGAAAATTAACTTTTTTTGTATTACCTATTAATTGGAAATTATATTTTCACCATCTTTACTCTTGGATTTTATACTTCAACACCATCCATTAATTCATGTAATTGATACTTTCAACCAAGTACTCTCACCAATATTTTGGTCAATACCAATAAAATAATGTCTCTTCATGACTACTCATATACACACACACACACACATCCCTCAATAATTCACTACTACCTACCATCTTGTATGTGAATCTTCTTGTGGAATTCTTCACCACCAACCCCCACCATCAACCTCATTTCAATCACCCTCATTTCATTTCACTTTCTCTCTTCAAGAACACTCAAAAGCTCCATTCTCTCTCCAAAAAAACTCCATTCCCGGATTGGAGTGTTGACCTCACAAAAACACCTCCAAAACATCATTTTTCACCTTCAAATTCATGAAAAACTCAAGTCCAATGTCATACTATGCATGGGGGGAGCTATTTTCTTCATCTTCATCATGATTTTAAGCTCCTCAAGGTCTTGTAAGCATCTCTTTTCTATTTTCATTTGTGTGATGTTAGTTTCATCATCACATTCCTCTTACATCAAAATTCCCTCCATTGAAGGGGTTTTCAAGCTCTCATGGACTTCAAGCTTCTCCAAGCACCATCATTTTCCCAAATGTCTCTCTTAAGGCTCATTTGTAAGCTTTCATTCCTCTTTAAATTTGTGCATTTTGATGTTACTTTCATCATAATGATAGAAAACTTCTTGATCTTTGCTTGCATGTGTGTCTAGAACATGAATTGGAGACTTTAAACTTGTTTTTTTTTTCAAATCCTTCACATGATTCCCCAAATTTCTTGTTTGATCTCTTTTTGTATGTCTAACTTGTTGTATTTGAGTATAAAAACATATTTCTCAAGTTGCATGTATGATGGAAGTGGATTGATCATGTTTTGAGTGTTCTTGGTGAAAATTGAATGTCTTTACAATCTGACCAGTTTGTGAAAAACGTATATTATCTCTAAATTTTGTCTCTGTAGAATTTTTAACTCTTTCATATTCTGAAACTAGACTCATATAGGATCATTTTGAAAGAAAATTCAACTCCATATCCTTTTTGGTTAGGGAGATATGCTCATTCTAAGTTGCATGTTTTCTGAAACTCTGTTTTTGGAGAAGTTTTACCATTTTTGTTAAAAATCTCATTTCCAGAAACTTATGGCACCCAATATTTCTTGTGATGAAACTAGACACATAAGGAATTCATTCTGGAGAATATAGGCATTTTTCCTATTCTCCAAGTAGTAGTAATTGATCTTCAAAGTTGAAACTTTCTTCCAAACATGTCTCTGCATAGCAGTGTTTGTTATTTTTGTAACTTGAGTTTTATAATAGCTATGCATGATTTTCTTGATGTTTATGAAAGTAGACACATATAGGTTCATCATAAATTAATTTCAAAATTTTAGGAGATAATTTGATATGGTAAATATGGCTCCAAAGTCAGAGCTACAATTCTGTCCAGAATTGTAGTTTCACTTTTTTTTTTTAGAAAACTTGAATTTTTGAAATTCTAGGTGTTTTGTTGGACTTGTTTTGATAATTAAACATCATTATATGTGCATTAGCGAAATTTTGGACTATGTGACATGTAGGTTTTTATTTTTACTATGCATGTGTAAATTGGTTATAACGAGTACGTCATACGTGTGATTGTAGATGACGCGAATTCTTTACGCGCTTAAACGCAAGTATACGGTCAAGTAGTAAGTGGAGTATTTTACGACTCCGAGTATCGAACCCAAAGGAATTTACGATTACTAGCTAACTAGAAATTAACTTTACGATATCTAAGTAACCGGTAAAAAGGGTTTGGATTTTATAAAGTTGTCGCCCACAAACAAGCGACTAAAATTAAATGACAACTAACTAAATATTTTTAGAGAATTTTCACTTTTAACGAAGATAAATTGTGACGTAATACGATTAATAAAGAAGAACTAGGTAATTGATGATCCCTAGGGTTGTTAACGATTTCCGGGTTATGCATGAAACACTCTACTCACGTTCTAGTTATATCGGGTAATGCTCATCACGATCTTCTCTCGATCTCACGTGAATTTGTGTAAACAATAGATTTTGGGTCCTCTCGGTCCACCTCCGTCTATTAATACAATCTAATTGATTTGCTAGACTTGTTCACCGGGTCCTATCGGTCCACCGAATTCACTAAGTTCTAACAAAAATCAATTGAAACTACCCTCACACGATTAATCAAGTTTCTATCTCCTGTCGGTCTCAAGAAACTACAAGATTACCTACAATATTATTTAACATGTATCAAAGAGTTCACTTTCGTGCAACAATCTCAACGACTAGTATCCTAAGGGTGATCAAGCCAAGAATACTAAGAATGAAGTACAAGAATATGTAAGATAACTAGAGCCTTCATAGAATTTAAGCAAACGCATGTATCATGTCCAAAATCCGGAAAATCATCCAACAAACCCTAGTTTTCCATCAATCACCTAGCTTGAGAAGTTTAGCTAGACATAATATGGTTCAACATGATCAAAATAATGAAGTTCATGAAGAATAGAAGAAGAAAAGATGATCAAACGCTTGAATCTTCAATGTTGTTGATCTCCCAAGCTCCAAGCTTTGTTCTCCCTTCTTCCCTAGCTCCAAAATCTTCAAAGATGCGTGAATAATCCTCTCTTAGGTCGTTCTCCCCGTTCTCTACCAGCTGGGCACGTTTTTTAATGAAAATATGCCGAAATTGCACTTCAGCCCCTCTACTTTGTAATTCCCGTGCAGAATTCTTTGCTGATTTTGCGCGGGCTGTTTCTCCCTCATACGGACTCGTCTTCGAGCCTACCATATACCGTTGGAAAGCTACGGATGTCTACTTTCCAATGCCGCAAGCCTTGCTTCAAAATTCCTTGTAGATTTTCCTGGGAATCGAAAAGAGTGCAAGCTGGTCCTGTGTGACTTTTCCAACTTTTCTTCGTTTTAGCGTCTTCTTTTCTCCTCTTCATTCCCGAGCATATCCTTGAGCTAGCTTGTGTTCCGAAGTTCGTTTCCGCCCCAAAATCATCGCTCCAAGCTCCCGGTTCCTGAAATACACAACACGAAAACATACCGGAAGATCACAAGCGATAAACAATGAATAAATCATACGAAAAACGCCCGGATTATGAAATAAAGCTCAATAACTCAAGTATGCTCAATACAACCCGGATTTGGTCAATTTCTCACATAAATACATCAAAACGCTCGCAAAAAGGTCATGGATCATAAACAATATAACTCCTAATGTGGAGTTATCAGTAGACATCGACCCCGTAGGAGAGAGCGGTTGTCGTCGGAGTGCTAGGCTTAGTTTCTTGATTTTGATTGTTCTTCATCTCAGTGGTAAGTACATATGTACGGCCTTTTCATATCAAAGTATGCGTATGTGCTTGACGTTTCAAATGAATCTTTGTTATATGAAATAGTATGAGAATGCATGTTTTCCACTCAAAAGTTGTTAAACTATTTTTATTCATCTCCTTTGAGAACTCTCGGAAATTACCTGTGAAATGTTGACATTCTGAATCTGATTATGTGAAAGATAAGAAATAAAATATCTCTAATAGACTTAGGACGATGTACAGAGTACTGTTATTAATGGGAGGCGTCAAGCGATCCTCCATTTTCTTATGGCTAAGACCATTGAAGCAATGCTTCTTATTATTGGATAGAACGTTAATGTTCACAAATCCGCCCCCGATGAGCCAAAATGTACCAAGTTATTGAGGCCAAGGGTTTTATAGAGCTATAGAGTGCTACTTATACTTGTAAGGGTCACTACGGTATAGGAGTGTCGACACTTAAGGCCTTTTAGCTAATGTTGTGAGCGGGGTTGACGAATGGGCTCCCTTAACGCTCGGGTGAAATAGGGTTTGATAGACCCTAGAAGGAACCCTTAGTGGTTATTTCGTGATCCCTCTGTTTACATCGATCCTGCTAGTGGCTCTTGACACGCCTCAGCTAAATTAAACTGTTGATTGAAGTCGGAATTAAAAATTTGACTACTTATTAATGTTGTTTGTGGCTCTTGATATGCCCTAATCGATTGAAATGAATTGTAAGCTTTGGCTACTCATGAACTACTATCGTTATCAGTTCAAATGAACTTGTTTACTCTGGATATTTTACCAACTACTCGTGGTTTCTCAATGTTATTAAATTGAGAGGTTTTTGTTACTCTGTTACTTCAAGTTGATCCAAATTCTCCAATATGATAGTTTTACTGTTTAAATCTTCTGATTTTCAACTCATGCTTCTGTGCCACTCGTTGCTTTACATGTCGTAGTGTGTACTTACTCAGTTTTTACTGATCAATTTCTTCAAAACTGCGTCGGCTTTTGCCATTTTAAAACCGCAGGTCGTCAATCAAAGTGGGGGATGGGAACGCTGGAACGAGACGAAGAAGTATAGCTTAACTTAGATCACTTAGTAGATCACAAATGTTATGTTTTAAATTGTACTTCATTTCGAAGTTTTGTTATGTACATTAAGCGAAATGTAATCTTAATAGTATATTTCTACTTTTGGTTGTCGATTGTCTCTTTTACCCTGAACCGAGATCCCGGGTTGTTACAGATGGTATCAGAGCATCGGTTCTCCGGTTAATGAGACTTTTCGATTTCCTTACGTAGATAAAAAGAAAGATAACACGTTTTCAAAATTTTAAAATTGATTAGGATATCTCAATTTGGTAATAACAAAGTAAGCAAGCCGCGGGGGATTTTGGGGTACTTACGTATTCTTAAACACGATTTGTACCGTACTTGTTGATTAACTGTTACTTGCTAATTGGTATGTGTTCCATGCGGAATCTACTTGCTTATTTATATGTTTGCTATCCATTGAGCATATTTGCTTACTCTATAGAAATGATTTATCATTGTCGTGTGATCCGTATCCGCGTTCGCTTTATTGGTTATGTTATTTTGTCGACGAGAGAGTAACGACGCTTTGACTTAGAAGAACATGAGACCATTCGTTTCATACCTTTGAGTGAGACTTTTAAGATAATACCTTATTTTGTTTCATTTTGAGTTAATTCGACTTGGTCGTTTCCAAAATTAGAAAGTTTTGACCCAAAAAAAAAGTAATATTAAAAAAAAAAATAGTTTTGGAAAAAAAATGTTGGGTGTCGAGATATCAAATGCCAAGTGATGTGGACCACTTTGTTTAGCAGTCCGCTTGCGTGACTCTTAGTACGACGGTACTATGAGTTGTACCCGCTGTGTAGACTAAGTTGGAACATTTGAAACACATTCGAGTTGTGATGGATAGACACATTGTGTGACGACACATAGTGTTCTTTTCTCCCTCGTATGCGTGGAACACTTTAGGTGATTGCTGTATCTTATCCTATAAAGGTAAGACAATATTTTTAACGCGGATGAGCCAAGTAAAATGACATGTTAGTTGCGATCAAAGTATTTTGTGTCTATAAATTTCAAGATTTGTTTAAACGCTAGAAAATTTTCGAATCGCCTTGTAAACGTGATAACTAGTATGTTGGTCTAGACCTTTCAAAACTTAGTGCCGACCTTTTACTTGAGCTAATTGTGTTTGAATCCCTACTATTGATACGAGTGAGTATAGACCTTACCGACCGAGAGCTCGTTCCCGTTAATTTTAGTGTTGCATGTGCATTAGCCTTGCATAAAACTTGCATGTGCATTAACATTGCATACAACTCTCTTGTGCATTAGTTGCATTCTCGTGAAGCATGTTCGTAGTTTCACTCAAAAGTTTTCTTAAGCTTTGGGGACGAAGCTTCATTTTAAGGGGGATATAATGTAATACCCCGTATTTTAGTTGGGGGTTATTTAGTAATTTCGAGAAATATTTGAGAATTTTAAGAAATTTATATTTCAAAATTATTCTTGACTTCTTCTTACCCTTCAAGTATAAGGGTGTCATTGGGCATCTATGATTATATAGAATTTCGTTTTGATTAGTTTTAGAACCTTGGATACTATACAAACTTTATTTTATATATTTGAGAGATACTTGTAGTTTTCTAAAAGTGAATTTTGACATTTATATACAAAGTGGTTTATTTGAAATTATTTGGGAATTTTCTAATTTATGAAAATTAACTTTTTTTGTATTACCTATTAATTGGAAATTATATTTTCACCATCTTTACTCTTGGATTTTATACTTCAACACCATCCATTAATTCATGTAATTGATACTTTCAACCAAGTACTCTCACCAATATTTTGGTCAATACCAATAAAATAATGTCTCTTCATGACTACTCATATACACACACACACACACATCCCTCAATAATTCACTACTACCTACCATCTTGTATGTGAATCTTCTTGTGGAATTCTTCACCACCAACCCCCACCATCAACCTCATTTCAATCACCCTCATTTCATTTCACTTTCTCTCTTCAAGAACACTCAAAAGCTCCATTCTCTCTCCAAAAAAACTCCATTCCCGGATTGGAGTGTTGACCTCACAAAAACACCTCCAAAACATCATTTTTCACCTTCAAATTCATGAAAAACTCAAGTCCAATGTCATACTATGCATGGGGGGAGCTATTTTCTTCATCTTCATCATGATTTTAAGCTCCTCAAGGTCTTGTAAGCATCTCTTTTCTATTTTCATTTGTGTGATGTTAGTTTCATCATCACATTCCTCTTACATCAAAATTCCCTCCATTGAAGGGGTTTTCAAGCTCTCATGGACTTCAAGCTTCTCCAAGCACCATCATTTTCCCAAATGTCTCTCTTAAGGCTCATTTGTAAGCTTTCATTCCTCTTTAAATTTGTGCATTTTGATGTTACTTTCATCATAATGATAGAAAACTTCTTGATCTTTGCTTGCATGTGTGTCTAGAACATGAATTGGAGACTTTAAACTTGTTTTTTTTTTTTTTTTCAAATCCTTCACATGATTCCTCAAATTTCTTGTTTGATCTCTTTTTGTATGTCTAACTTGTTGTATTTGATTATAAAAACATATTTCTCAAGTTGCATGTATGATGGAAGTGGATTGATCATGTTTTGAGTGTTCTTGGTGAAAATTGCATGTCTTTACAATCTGACCAGTTTATGAAAAACGTATATTATCTCTAAATTTTGTCTCTGTAGAATTTTTAACTCTTTCATATTCTGAAACTAAACTCATAGAGGGTCATTTTGAAAAAAAATTCAACTCCATATCCTTTTTGGTTAGGGAGATATGCTCATTCTAAGTTGCATGTTTTCTGAAACTCTGTTTTTGGAGAAGTTTTACCATTTTTGTTAAAAATCTCATTTCCAGAAACTTATGGCACCCAATATTTCTTGTGATGAAACTAGACACATAAGGGATTCATTCTGGAGAATATAGGCATTTTTCCTATTCTCCAAGTAGTAGTAATTGGTCTTCAAAGTTGAAACTTTCTTCCAAACATGTCTCTGCATAGCAGTGTTTGTTATTTTTGTAACTTGAGTTTTATATTAGCTATGCATGATTTTCTTGATGTTTATGAAATTAGACACATATAGGTTCATCATAAATTAATTTCAAAATTTTAGGAGATAATTTGATATGGTAAATATGGCTCCAAAGTCAGAGCTACAATTCTGTCCAGAATTGTAGTTTCACTTTTTTTTAGAAAACTTGAATTTTTGAAATTCTAGGTGTTTTGTTGGACTTGTTTTGATAATTAAACATCATTATATGTGCATTAGCAAAATTTTGGACTATGTGACATGTAGGTTTTCATTTTTACTATGCATGTGTAAATTGGTTATAACGAGTACGTCATACGTGTGATTGTAGACATCGACCCCGTAGGAGAGAGCGGTTGTCGTCGGAGTGCTAGGCTTAGTTTCTTGATTTTGATTGTTCTTCATCTCAGTGGTAAGTACATATGTACGGCCTTTTCATATCAAAGTATGCGTATGTGCTTGACGTTTCAAATGAATCTTTGTTATATGAAATAGTATGAGAATGCATGTTTTCCACTCAAAAGTTGTTAAACTATTTTTATTCATCTCCTTTGAGAACTCTCGGAAATTACCTGTGAAATGTTGACATTCTGAATCTGATTATGTGAAAGATAAGAAATAAAATATCTCTAATAGACTTAGGACGATGTACAGAGTACTGTTATTAATGGGAGGCGTCAAGCGATCCTCCATTTTCTTATGGCTAAGACCATTGAAGCAATGCTTCTTATTATTGGATAGAACGTTAATGTTCACAAATCCGCCCCCGATGAGCCAAAATGTACCAAGTTATTGAGGCCAAGGGTTTTATAGAGCTATAGAGTGCTACTTATACTTGTAAGGGTCACTACGGTATATGGGTGTCGACACTTAAGGCCTTTTAGCTAATGTTGTGAGCGGGGTTGACGAATGGGCTCCCTTAACGCTCAGGTGAAATAGGGTTTGATAGACCCTAGAAGGAACCCTTAGTGGTTATTTCGTGATCCCTTTGTTTACATCGGTCCTGCTGGTGGCTCTTGACACGCCTCAGCTAAATTAAACTGTTGATTGAAGTCGAAATCGAAAATTTGATTACTTATTAATGTTGTTTGTGGCTCTTGATATGCCCTAATCGATTGAAATGAATTGTAAGCTTTGGCTACTCATGAACTACTATCGTTATCAGTTCAAATGAACTTGTTTACTCTGGATATTTTACCAACTACTCGTGGTTTCTCAATGTTATTAAATTGAGAGGTTTTTGTTACTCGGTTACTTCAAGTTGATCCAAATTCTCCAATATGATAGTTTTACTGTTTAAATCTTCTGATTTTCAACTCATGCTTCCGTGCCACTCGTTGCTTTACATGTCGTAGTGTGTACTTACTCAGTTTTTACTGATCAATTTCTTCAAAACTGCGTCGGCTTTTGCCATTTTAAAACCGCAGGTCGTCAATCAAAGTGGGGGATGGGAACGCTGGAACGAGACGAAGAAGTATATCTTAACTTAGATCACTTAGTAGATCACAAATGTTATGTTTTAAATTGTACTTATTTTCGAAGTTTTGTTATGTACATTAAGCGAAATGTAATCTTAATAGTATATTTCTACTTTTGGTTGTCGATTGTCTCTTTAACCCTGAACTGAGATCCCGGGTTGTTACAGATGGTATCAGAGCATCGGTTCTCCGGTTAATGAGACTTTTCGATTTCCTTAAGTAGATAAAAAAGAAAGATAACACGTTTTCAAAAATTTAAAATTGATTAGGATATCTCAATTTGGTAATAACAAAGTAAGCAAGCCGCAGGGGGATTTTGGGGTACTTACGTATTCTTAAACACGATTTGTACCGTACTTGTTGATTAACTGTTACTTGCTAATTGGTATGTGTTCCATGCGGAATCTACTTGCTTATTTATATGTTTGCTATCCATTGAGCATATTTGCTTACTCTATAGAAATGATTTATCATTGTCGTGTGATCCGTATCCGCGTTCGCTTTATTGGTTATGTTATTTTGTCGACGAGAGAGTAACGACGCTTTGACTTAGAAGAACATGAGACCATTCGTTTCATACCTTTGAGTGAGACTTTTAAGATAATACCTTATTTTGTTTCATTTTGAGTTAATTCGACTTGGTCGTTTTCAAAATTAGAAAGTTTTGACCCAAAAAAAAAGTAATATTAAAAAAAATAGTTTTGGAAAAAAAAATGTTGGGTGTCGAGATACCAAATGCCAAGTGATGTGGACCACTTTGTTTAGCAGTCCGCTGGCGTGACTCTTAGTACGACGGTACTATGAGTTGTACCCGCTGTGTAGACTAATTTGGAACATTTGAAACACATTCGAGTTGTGATGGATAGACACATTGTGTGACGACACATAGTGTTCTTTTCTCCCTCGTATGCGTGGAACACTTTAGGTGATTGGTGTATCTTATCCTATAAAGGTAAGACAATATTTTTAACGCGGATGAGCCAAGTAAAATGACATGTTAGTTGCGATCAAAGTATTTTGTGTCTATAAATTTCAAGATTTGTTTAAACGCTAGAAAATTTTCGAATCGCCTTGTAAACGTGATAACTAGTATGTTGGTCCAGACCTTTCAAAACTTAGTGCCGACCTTTTACTTGAGCTAATTGTGTTTGAATCCCTACTATTGATACGAGTGAGTATAGACCTTACCGACCGAGAGCTCGTTCCCGTTAATTTTAGTGTTGCATGTGCATTAGCCTTGCATAAAACTTGCATGTGCATTAACATTGCATACAACTCTCTTGTGCATTAGTTGCATTCTCGTGAAGCATGTTCGTAGTTTCACTCAAAAGTTTTCTTGAGCTTCGGGGACGAAGCTTCATTTTAAGGGGGATATAATGTAATACCCCGTATTTTAGTTGGGGGTTATTTAGTAATTTCGAGAAATATTTGAGAATTTTAAGAAATTTATATTTCAAAATTATTCTTGACTTCTTCTTACCCTTCAAGTATAAGGGTGTCATTGGGCATCTATGATTATATAGAATTTCGTTTTGATTAGTTTTAGAACCTTGGATAATACTATACAAACTTTATTTTATATATTTGAGAGATACTTGTAGTTTTCTAAAAGTGAATTTTGACATTTATATACAAAGTGGTTTATTTGAAATTATTTGGGAATTTTTTAATTTATGAAAATTAACTTTTTTTGTATTACCTATTAATTGGAAATTATATTTTCACCATCTTTACTCTTGGATTTTATACTTCAACACCATCCATTAATTCATGTAATTGATATTTTCAACCAAGTACTCTCACCAATATTTTGGTCAATACCAATAAAATAATGTCTCTTCATGACTACTCATATACACACACACACACACACACACACATCCCTCAATAATTCACTACTACCTACCATCTTGTATGTGAATCTTCTTGTGGAATTCTTCACCACAAACCCCCACCATCAACCTCATTTCAATCACCCTCATTTCATTTCACTTTCTCTCTTCAAGAACACTCAAAAGCTCCATTCTCTCTCCAAAAAAACTCCATTCCCGGATTGGAGTGTTGACCTCACAAAAACACCTCCAAAACATCATTTTTCACCTTCAAATTCATGAAAAACTCAAGTCCAAGGTCATACTATGCATGGGGGGAGCTATTTTCTTCATCTTCATCATGATTTTAAGCTCCTCAAGGTCTTGTAAGCATCTCTTTTCTATTTTCATTTGTGTGATGTTAGTTTCATCATCACATTCCTCTTACATCAAAATTCCCTCCATTGAAGGGGTTTTCAAGCTCTCATGGACTTCAAGCTTCTCCAAGCACCATCATTTTCCCAAATGTCTCTCTTAAGGCTCATTTATAAGCTTTCATTCCTCTTTAAATTTGTGCATTTTGATGTTACTTTCATCATAATGATAGAAAACTTCTTGATCTTTACTTGCATGTGTGTCTAGAACATGAATTGGAGACTTTAAACTTGTTTTTTTTTTCAAATCCTTCACGTGATTCCCCAAATTTCTTGTTTGATCTCTTTTTGTATATCTAACTTGTTGTATTTGAGTATAAAAACATATTTCTCAAGTTGCATGTATGATGGAAGTGGATTGATCATGTTTTGAGTGTTCTTGGTGAAAATTGCATGTCTTTACAATCTGACCAGTTTGTGAAAAACGTATATTATCTCTAAATTTTGTCTCTGTAGAATTTTTAACTCTTTCATATTCTGAAACTAGACTCATAGAGGGTCATTTTGAAAGAAAATTCAACTCCATATCCTTTTTGGTTAGGGAGATATGCTCATTCTAAGTTGCATGTTTTCTGAAACTCTGTTTTTGGAGAAGTTTTACCATTTTTGTTAAAAATCTCATTTCCAGAAACTTATGGCACCCAATCTTTCTTGTGATGAAACTAGACACATAAGGGATTCATTCTGGAGAATATAGGCAATTTTCCTATTCTCCAAGTAGTAGTAATTGGTCTTCAAAGTTGAAACTTTCTTCCAAACATGTCTCTGCATAGCAGTATTTGTTATTTTTGTAACTTGAGTTTTATAATAGCTATGCATTATTTTCTTGATGTTTATGAAAGTAGACACATATAAGGTCATCATAAATTAATTTCAAAATTTTAGGAGATAATTTGATATGGTAAATATGGATCCAAAGTCAGAGCTACAATTCTGTCCAGAATTGTAGTTTCACTTTTTTTTAGAAAACTTGAATTTTTGAAATTCTAGGTGTTTTGTTGGACTTGTTTTGATAATTAAACATCATTATATGTGCATTAGCAAAATTTTGGACTATGTGACATGTAGGTTTTCATTTTTACTATGCATGTGTAAATTGGTTATAACGAGTACGTCATACGTGTGATTGTAGACATCGACCCCGTAGGAGAGAGCGGTTGTCGTCGGAGTGCTAGGCTTAGTTTCTTGATTTTCATTGTTCTTCATCTCAGTGGTAAGTACATATGTACGGCCTTTTCATATCAAAGTATGCGTATCTGCTTGACGTTTCAAATGAATCTTTGTTATATGAAATAGTATGAGAATGCATGTTTTCCACTCAAAAGTTGTTAAACTATTTTTATTCATCTCCTTTGAGAACTCTCGGAAATTACCTGTGAAATGTTGACATTCTGAATCTGATTATGTGAAAGATAAGAAATAAAATATCTCTAATAGACTTAGGAAGATGTACAGAGTACTGTTATTAATGGGAGGCGTCAAGCGATCCTCCATTTTCTTATGGCTAAGACATTGAAGCAATGCTTCTTATTATTGGATAGAACGTTAATGTTCACAAATCCGCCGCCGATGAGCCAAAATGTACCAAGTTATTGAGGCCAAGGGTTTTATAGAGCTATAGAGTGCTACTTATACTTGTAAGGGTCACTACGGTATAGGGGTGTCGACACTTAAGGCCTTTTAGCTAATGTTGTGAGCGGGGTTGACGAATGGGCTCCCTTAACGCTCGGGTAAAATAGGGTTTGATAGACCCTAGAAGGAACCCTTAGTGGTTATTTCGTGATCCCTCTGTTTACATCGATCCTGCTAGTGGCTCTTGACACGCCTCAGCTAAATTAAACTGTTGATTGAAGTCGAAATTAAAAATTTGACTACTTATTAATGTTGTTTGTGGCTCTTGATATGCCCTAATCGATTGAAATGAATTGTAAGCTTTGGCTACTCATGAACTACTATCGTTATCAGTTCAAATGAACTTGTTTACTCTGGATATTTTACCAACTACTCGTGGTTTCTCAATGTTATTAAATTGAGAGGTTTTTGTTACTCGGTTACTTCAAGTTGATCCAAATTCTCCAATATGATAGTTTTACTGTTTAAATCTTCTGATTTTCAACTCATGCTTCCGTGCCACTCGTTGCTTTACATGTCGTAGTGTGTACTTACACAGTTTTTACTGATCAATTTCTTCAAAACTGCGTCGGCTTTTGCCATTTTAAAACCGCAGGTCGTCAATCAAAGTGGGGGATGGGAACGCTGGAACGAGACGAAGAAGTATATCTTAACTTAGATCACTTAGTAGATCACAAATGTTATGTTTTAAATTGTACTTATTTTCGAAGTTTTGTTATGTACATTAAGCGAAATGTAATCTTAATAGTATATTTCTACTTTTGGTTGTCGATTGTCTCTTTAACCCTGAACTGAGATCCCGGGTTGTTACAGATGGTATCAGAGCATCGGTTCTCCGGTTAATGAGACTTTTCGATTTCCTTAAGTAGATAAAAAAGAAAGATAACACGTTTTCAAAATTTTAAAATTGATTAGGATATCTCAATTTGGTAATAACAAAGTAAGCAAGCCGCAGGGGGATTTTGGGGTACTTACGTATTCTTAAACACGATTTGTACCGTACTTGTTGATTAACTGTTACTTGCTAATTGGTATGTGTTCCATGCGAAATCTACTTGCATATTTATATGTTTGCTATCCATTGAGCATATTTGCTTACTCTATAGAAATGATTTATCATTGTCGTGTGATCCGTATCCGCGTTCGCTTTATTGATTATGTTATTTTGTCGACGAGAGAGTAACGACGCTTTGACTTAGAAGAACATGAGACCATTCGTTTCATACCTTTGAGTGCGACTTTTAAGATAATACCTTATTTTGTTTCATTTTGAGTTAATTCGACTTGGTCGTTTCCAAAATTAGAAAGTTTTGACCAAAAAAAAGTAATATTAAAAAAAAATAGTTTTGGAAAAAAAATGTTGGGTGTCGAGATACCAAATGCCAAGTGATGTGGACCACTTTGTTTAGCAGTCCGCTGGCGTGACTCTTAGTACGACGGTACTATGAGTTGTACCCGCTGTGTAGACTAAGTTGGAACATTTGAAACACATTCGAGTTGTGATGGATAGACACATTGTGTGACGACACATAGTGTTCTTTTCTCCCTCGTATGCGTGGAACACTTTAGGTGATTGGTGTATCTTATCCTATAAAGGTAAGACAATATTTTTAACGCGGATGAGCCAAGTAAAATGACATGTTAGTTGCGATCAAAGTATTTTGTGTCTATAAATTTCAAGATTTGTTTAAACGCTAGAAAATTTTCGAATCGCCTTGTAAACGTGATAACTAGTATGTTGGTCTAGACCTTTCAAAACTTAGTGCCGACCTTTTACTTGCGCTAATTGTGTTTGAATCCCTACTATTGATACGAGTGAGTATAGACCTTACCGACCGAGAGCTCGTTCCCGTTAATTTTAGTGTTGCATGTGCATTAGCCTTGCATAAAACTTGCATGTGCATTAACATTGCATACAACTCTCTTGTGCATTAGTTGCATTCTCGTGAAGCATGTTCGTAGTTTCACTCAAAGTTTTCTTGAGCTTCGGGGACGAAGCTTCATTTTAAGGGGGATATAATGTAATACCCCGTATTTTAGTTGGGGGTTATTTAGTAATTTCGAGAAATATTTGAGAATTTTAAGAAATTTATATTTCAAAATTATTCTTGACTTCTTCTTACCCTTCAAGTATAAGGGTGTCATTGGGCATCTATGATTATATAGAATTTCGTTTTGATTAGTTTTAGAACCTTGGATAATACTATACAAACTTTATTTTATATATTTGAGAGATACTTGTAGTTTTCTAAAAGTGAATTTTGACATTTATA
Organism: Linanthus parryae; assembly: GCA_023055425.1. NCBI lineage: Eukaryota > Viridiplantae > Streptophyta > Magnoliopsida > Ericales > Polemoniaceae > Linanthus > Linanthus parryae. Next base: position 87,955,489 of record JALGPY010000006.1, on the reverse strand, counting down.
TACAAAGTGGTTTATTTGAAATTATTTGGGAAGATTCTAATTTATGAAAATTAACTTTTTTTGTATTACCTATTAATTGGAAATTATATTTTCACCATCTTTACTCTTGGATTTTATACTTCAACACCATCCATTAATTCATGTAATTGATACTTTCAACCAAGTACTCTCACCAATATTTTGGTCAATACCAATAAAATAATGTCTCTTCATGACTACTCATACACACACACACACACACATCCCTCAATAATTCACTACTACCTACCATCTTGTATGTGAATCTTCTTGTGGAATTCTTCACCACCAACCCCCACCATCAACCTCATTTCAATCACCCTCATTTCATTTCACTTTCTCTCTTCAAGAACACTCAAAAGCTCCATTCTCTCTCCAAAAAAACTCCATTCCCGGATCGGAGTGTTGACCTCACAAAAACACCTCCAAAACATCATTTTTCACCTTCAAATTCATGAAAAACTCAAGTCCAAGGTCATACTATGCATGGGGGGAGCTATTTTCTTCATCTTCATCATGATTTTAAGCTCCTCAAGGTCTTGTAAGCATCTCTTTTCTATTTTCATTTGTGTGATGTTAGTTTCATCATCACATTCCTCTTACATCAAAATTCCCTCCATTGAAGGGGTTTTCAAGCTCTCATGAACTTCAAGCTTCTCCAAGCACCATCATTTTCCCAAATGTCTCTCTTAAGGCTCATTTGTAATCTTTCATTCCTCTTTAAATTTGTGCATTTTGATGTTACTTTCATCATAATGATAGAAAACTTCTTGATCTTTGCTTGCATGTGTGTCTAGAACATGAATTGGAGACTTTAAACTTGTTTTTTTTTTTCAAATCCTTCACATGATTCCCCAAATTTCTTGTTTGATCTCTTTTTGTATGTCTAACTTTTTGTATTTGAGTATAAAAACATGTTTCTCAAGTTGCATGTATGATGGAAGTGGATTGATCATGTTTTGAGTGTTCTTGGTGAAAATTGCATGTCTTTACAATCTGACCAGTTTGTGAAAAACGTATATTATCTCTAAATTTTGTCTCTGTAGAATTTTTAACTCTTTCATATTCTGAAACTAGACTCATAGAGGGTCATTGTGAAAGAAAATTCAACTCCATATCTTTTTTGGTTAGGTAGATATGCTCATTCTAAGTTGCATGTTTTCTGAAACTCTGTTTTTGGAGAAGTTTTACCATTTTTGTTAAAAATCTCATTTCCAGAAACTTATGGCACCCAATCTTTCTTGTGATGAAACTAGACACATAAGGGATTCATTCTGGAGAATATAGGCATTTTTCCTATTCTCCAAGTAGTAGTAATTGGTCTTCAAAGTTGAAACTTTCTTCCAAACATGTCTCTGCATAGCAGTGTTTGTTATTTTTGTAACTTGAGTTTTATAATAGCTATGCATGATTTTCTTGATGTTTATGAAAGTAGACACATATAGGTTCATTCTAAATTAATTTCAAAATTTTAGGAGATAATTTGATATGGTAAATATGGCTCCAGAGTCAGAGCTACAATTCTGTCCAGAATTGTAGTTTCACTTTTTTTTAGAAAACTTGAATTTTCGAAATTCTAGGTGTTTTGTTGGACTTGTTTTGATAATTAAACATCATTATATGTGCATTAGCAAAATTTTGGACTATGTGACATGTAGGTTTTCATTTTTACTATGCATGTGTAAATTGGTTATAACGAGTACGTCATACGTGTGATTGTAGACATCGACCCCGTAGGAGAGAGCGGTTGTCGTCGGAGTGCTAGGCTTAGTTTCTTGATTTTGATTGTTCTTCATCTCAGTGGTAAGTACATATGTACGGCCTTTTCATATCAAAGTATGCGTATGTGCTTGACGTTTCAAATGAATCTTTGTTATATGAATATGAGAATGCATGTTTTCCACTCAAAAGTTGTTAAACTATTTTTATTCATCTCCTTTGAGAACTCTCGGAAATTACCTGTGAAATGTTGACATTCTAAATCTGATTATGTGAAAGATAAGAAATAAAATATCTCTAATAGACTTAGGAAGATGTACAGAGTACTGTTATTAATGGGAGGCGTCAAGCGATCCTCCATTTTCTTATGGCTAAGACCATTGAAGCAATGCTTCTTATTATTGGATAGAACGTTAATGTTCACAAATCCGCCCCCGATGAGCCAAAATGTACCAAGTTATTGAGGCCAAGGGTTTTATAGAGCTATAGAGTGCTACTTATACTTGTAAGGGTCACTACGGTATAGGGGTGTCGACACTTAAGGCATTTTAGCTAATGTTGTGAGCGGGGTTGACGAATGGGCTCCCTTAATGCTCGGGTGAAATAGGGTTTGATAGACCCTAGAAGGAACCCTTAGTGGTTATTTCGTGATCCCTCTGTTTACATCGATCCTGCTAGTGGCTCTTGACACGCCTCAGCTAAATTAAACTGTTGATTGAAGTCGAAATTAAAAATTTGACTACTTATTAATGTTGTTTGTGGCTCTTGATATGCCCTAATCGATTGAAATGAATTGTAAGCTTTGGCTACTCATGAACTACTATCGTTATCAGTTCAAATGAACTTGTTTACTCTGGATATTTTACCAACTACTCGTGGTTTCTCAATGTTATTAAATTGAGAGGTTTTTGTTACTCGGTTACTTCAAGTTGATCCAAATTCTCCAATATGATAGTTTTACTGTTTAAATCTTCTGATTTTCAACTCATGCTTCCGTGCCACTCGTTGCTTTACATGTCGTAGTGTGTACTTACTCAGTTTTTACTGATCAATTTCTTCAAAACTGCGTCGGCTTTTGCCATTTTAAAACCGCAGGTCGTCAATCAAAGTGGGGGATGGGAACGCTGGAACGAGACGAAGAAGTATAGCTTAACTTAGATCACTTAGTAGATCACAAATGTTATGTTTTAAATTGTACTTCATTTCGAAGTTTTGTTATGTACATTAAGCGAAATGTAATCTTAATAGTATATTTCTACTTTTGGTTGTCGATTGTCTCTTTAACCCTGAACTGAGATCCCGGGTTGTTACAAGGAGCTTGGTCACTAATTTTAATCCCTCTATCCTCCCTTGCACCACTGCTTCTTCTCTAATTTTGGAAAGAACTTCTGCAGCTATAACAAACAGATATGGGGAGAGTGTGTCTCCATGTGTAGTCCCCCTTTGAGGCTGAAAGATGTTTTGTGCTTCACCATTCATCAGTATCTTGTATCTCACTATTTTAATGCACTTCCCAACCAGCTGGATCCATTTTTCTAAAGAACCCCATCTTTCATGTATCCAACCAAGGAACTCCCAATTTAGCTTGTCATAAGCTTTTGAGATGTCAAGTTGCAGGGCTACAAATCCTTCTTTTCTAGTATTCTTCCTCTTTATGAAATTGCACACTTCATGGGCCACAATAATATTCTCCTGAATTACCCTTCCTGGAAATAAGGAAGATTGAGCTTTGGAGATAAGGTTGTTGAGTAGCACCTTTAGTCTGTTATTTCGTATATGAAGTTTCAGAGGGCTATGAGTCTCAACTGGTTAGGGTTCTCATGCCTTTTCACTTAAGGATTAATGCAATGTGTGTAATATTCCAGCTTTTCAGAATGAAACCTTTTTCAAAGAAGTGAGAGAGAGAAAGGTGTACCTTCTCTTTGATTTCTTTCCATAAATGTCGGTAAAAAGTGCCATTGAACCCATCTGGGCCTGGTGCTTTATTGGCACCTAACTGATGAACCACCTCTTTGATTTTTTCCATTGAAGAGATTCTTTCTAGTTCCTGATTCTGCTCTTCTGTTATGAAACTTGGAAAAAACTCATTACTAATAGCCACTTGGGTGTCCTTTCTCTGGTTTCTACTTCTTCTCTGTGCTATAGTTGCATGAAAGTACCTTGAATTCTTATCCCCCACCTGAAGATATTGTATCCTAGATCTTTGGTGCCAGTAATGTTCTTCCCTTTTCCAAGTTTCCCCAATCTCTTGGCACAAGTGATTGAATTTAACTCTATATGCTTCATCAAAATTCCCCACTTTGAGTTTATGAATCTCATCTTTAATCTGTTAAATCTTATTTTTATTGTTTCCCACTTTCTGTCTGCTCAACTTGACGAGTTGTCTTCTACAAGAGTCCATGATTTTAGAAAGAATATGCATAGGGGATCCTCTCGACTCCCTCCTATACCCCTGCACCACCTGCTCTTTGCACTCTGGGATTTGTAGCCATTGATTTTCAAATCTGATCAGCTTCTTTCTAATTTTTGTTTTTGGCTTCAATTGAACTATAAGAGGGCAGTGATCTGATCCCAGAAATTTGTCATGAATAATAATGGATTTTTCATGTTTGAGCTTCCACCTCATATTGCATAGTGCCCTATCTAATATTTCTTTGATGTTTCCTTTTGATCTACCATTTGACCAAGTGTAACAGCTTCCATGATAAGATAAGTCAATCAAACCTCCATTATTCAACCAAGTAGAAAATTTCCTTGCTCTCCAGTGCTTTTGATTTCCTCCATCCTTATCTTGTGAGCTAGCTACATCATTGAAATCCCCAATCAAGATCCAAGGGTCCACAATTGAGTTTTCTATAAGCAAATCCAACATCTCATTTCTCTTGCTAGCTTTTGGATGGCCATACACAAATGTCCACCACTCCTCTTGATTGTCATCATCCACCACTTTACAATGGATTAATAAGTTAGTCGCGAACCCAATTTGAAGGTTTATCTAATTTGACCACGACAAAGCTAACCACCTTCTTTGCCTTTTGGAGGAACATAAAAAGCATTATCCCGTTGCATTCTTCTTCTGATTCTTTTAATCTTTTTTTTCTTTATTTTTTGTTTCAATTAGAAACATTATTCTGGGGTGATGAGCTTGACAAAGCTCTAGGATGTCCTGTACTGTCATGAGTCTCCCCATCCCCTGAGAGTTCCAGCTAATAACTACCATATTCTCTTGTGGCTGTTGAAGGTCAACCACCACCACCTGTTTACCATCCTTCACATTTTGCAGAAAAAGGCTTCTTGCTTCAAACTCTTCCATCAAAGAATCATATTTCAGTTTCCTTCCTTCTTGTTTTTCCTTTTCCATAAAATTTTCTCTCAAAAGAGCTTTCTTGTTCACTTCTTCCTCAGTTACCTCATCATAGTTTCTCATAAAATCTTTGTATTTACTCCATAGTGAAAATGAAGTAACAATGGAGGTACCCACATAACAAACCCAATCAACAAAAAATGGCCCAACGGACATCAAGAGCCTCTTAAGAAAACAATACTTAGCTAAAAGCCCAAACAAAGCACCTAAGCCCAAAAACCCAAACAAACAACCAACTATGCCCAAAAACATAACCTACAAGGCCCAAAACCCTAAAAAAACCCAACAAAAACCTAATCTTGGACGGCGGCGAACGAAGACTACTGACGGCGGCAGCTGGACAACTCTCGGCAGCAGGGACGGCAGTGGCGGCGGAACAACCCATCGCAACACTTGTAACCCAGGGGGGAGGGGAGAGGTGGTCCTATGCTACATCGATCAAAGGAGAGGTTGTTCTTCTACCGACATCGGCATGTCGGGAGGGGGAGGGGGAGGGGAGGGGGGAGAAGAATGAACATCCCTAGAGGGTTGTTGCAACCATGGGCCACCAGACGACCTGGGCATGAGAAAGGAAGGGAGGGGGAGCTGAGGGAGATGACGGCGGCTGGAGACATTGGTGAACGGCGGCACGGTGGCGATCTGGCTTGGTGAGTCACGGCGAGGAGGAGCGCGGTCAACGACAAGGAGGCGTTGCGGCGCTGAAAGGTTTGCTAAGAACTGAGGTGGCGAGGTAGTTGGAATGTCTAGCGGAGACCCCTTGGAGGGGAGAGCGAGGCGAAGAGGAGGAGCTCGACTTCACCTACCGAAATTCCGGCCAGCGGCGCACCAGATCTGAAGAAATCCGACAGGAGCAAGGCTCCCAATGAAAGAACGCCGGCAGTGAGAGGAGTCTAGATGCGGAGGTGGCTTGGAAGGGGTCAGAGCCGATGCACGGGAGTGGATCTGTTGTTTCCCGGCGGCAGCTCCTCCATTTCAGGGCCACCGCCGGAGGGGAGGCTGTGGGGAGGCTAGGGTTTGCAGAGAGTTTGTAGAGAGAGAATATTATTGTGTTACACCTGCCTATGGGTTTCAAACACCTCCACTGTCCAACCATTTTGAAAGCATGAGTTTTGCTAGCATAAAGAAACAGAATGTAGTAGGATCCACTTTGAAAGCATGAATTTTGCTAGCAGGAAGAAACAAGATGTAGAATTTGGGGCTGTTTGGATTGGACGGTTTGGTTAACCATATTCAAAACCCAACTATTTATGGAGTTGGAAATATCCAAAATGCAATTTTTTTAGAGAATTACCCTACTTTTTAATTCATCACATGTGGAGTAGGGTTAACCAAAATCTCAAAACTCTCTAATGCAAACAGGCTCTCTGTTTCGAGCACACAACACGAAGGCAACTGACACTATAGGTCAAGGTATGAAATTACCGCGAGAAAAGGTAGACGCTTCTTGCAAGGAAAAAAAGGTAAAAAGAATGAGTCTTATGATAACGAGATCACCACACTGTGGAGTGTGGGTGTGGGCGTACTATGAAAAATGATGAATTCATCCCCTCATATTTTATGCAAAGCCACTTTCACCTCTTCCAATGTGGGAATGGACACGTTCACCCTTCCATGTTTTAAATTTTTTATGACATGTGACGTCTTTAGTCAGGGGGTGAGTGCATCACTTATATATAATTTTTAGTACAAAATAATCCTTTAGAATATGTTTTGGATATCGAAGAATGAAATGGAAAAAAAGTGGACGATTTTCCATCGACATCCATATTCTTCGATTGTTTGGTGACAAAATGTAATTAGAAAAAAATATTATATTTTATTAAATTCAGATTATATCGGTTGTTATAATAACCCCAACAATAATATAAAAAACTATTTTGCAAATGTGAAACAGAAGATGCATCAAGTTTCTTTATAAGAGTCCTTCACTAGTTTACCCTCAACCCAAGATTCTTCTCAACATCCAGCACCATCGCACAACAAGAAAACACCCACACGACCACCATGCGCATTCAACACGACAATCGAATCCCAAGCACCGCCACCATTATAGCATCATCACCAATTTCGCATTGCACAACCCTTCAACAGTTGACATTGTTTTCCTCCTCGACGGCTATGATTTGATGGTATTATATCAAATTTGTTTCTATGAGTCCTTCACTGGTTTACCATTAACCCACAATTCTTCTCAACTTCCACAACCATTTCACAACACGCCAGTATCCACACGACACCATGATTGAATCTCAAACTCCGCCACCAACTCTCCATCACCATTTCACCTCCCACAACATGGCAACCCTTCAATGGTCGTCGTTGTTATCCGTGTCCTTGACGGTGATTTGATGGTTGGAGAGAGAGATGTTAGGAAATTTTATTTCTTTGTAGGCCAATATGAAAATATTTATAGTAATATTATTGGGTTATCAAATAAACGGGCCACTAAAGTGTTTTAAAAAAAAATGGGCCAGTATGAACATAAAGTGGTGTGGGATTCGTAATGTGTAGTAGCCATTACTAATGATTAGGATTATGGGAGTCTCATCAATTTAGTATATTAAGACTTCAGGGATGTGATCCCCAACACATTTCAGACAAAAAAAAAAGATCCCCAACACATTCGAATACAGTACTCTCACTCTTCCCATTGAGAGAAATAATTGAAGTTGATCGAATAGTGGTTGGAAGAACGAGGCCCCACTCAAGATCGTCATGACGTCGAAGACGAATACACTAGCTATGGACCGAGGTTAGTCTCATTTAAATTTCTTATGTTCTTGGCTATTCTAGATGATAGTTTATGTCTCGTAAATTATGATTCTGCCTTTAGATAATCTACATGAAGTTTAATTTTGATCTAACAAGACATAATTAAAAAAGAAATGAGAAGAAATCATTGATTTCCTGCAGGCTGCAACTGCCTCGAGCAGAAGAGGCTTCTAATGGTAATGATGGCAGTGTCTGACTTGTCTACGGTGGTTAATGTTTGATTGGGATTTTGTTGCCTCGAATAGAAGGCGCAATTAGTTTTCTCAACATTTTTTTCCTGATTTGTGCGATTCTTATTTTTATTTTTGTTTCTTATTGGTTTCCTTTCCTATCTATTTCTATTTAATTTTCTTCAATATGGAAACACAAAAGTCTTCCATGAAGTTATTGTGTCCACATAAACAATCATGGGCTTTGGTTTGAATACAACCATAAGAAGATGGCAGACTTTAAAGGAGGAGAAGAGAGAGGATGATCGACTAGACCCATAATCACAATGATGGATCTTTCGATCATCCTTGAGGACTTTAGTCTGCTTGCAATTAAGTCCTTATCATATGGTTTATAGTAATAGTCATCAACTATAAAATACCAAACATAATCTATATTTACACCCCACACTTGAGACACAAAAACACTTGTGAATCACATGATCACACTTATGTTGGACTGCATCGGGGACCTCTGGAGAAAATAAACAAATTAGCTCCCAATAATATATTTAAACTCATATTTAACCCGAGTTAAATTCAAAACTAATTATTGATTATATTTTACTCCACCATAAAACTATAATTGCACTCCAACGTTTATTCTCATCATTATGTATGAGCTCCAGTTATTGATATTAGATAAATATCCACGTTAAGATTACATATACCCATTAATGCCGATCTACTCTTACTGACAATTTCGATCTCAGCAACATCTTATGTATTCCCTGATCTAAATCGCTCAACCTTTATCCGTTATGTCTGGTTACAATAACCAGCTGGCCAAACTTGACATAATGAAACTTAGTGAGCTCCCATGAGTGTAGATCATTGTCATACGAGACGTGGATTCCATGATTCGATTGTCCTAACAATCATTACCCAATATATCAGGATTGTTGACTCGCATATGAATCTCACTCGATATATCAAAATAATGATTAATAAATATTTGTGTCCACATAAACAATCATAGATTAAGAGTTTCCAATATTACAAATAACAATGGAACATTATATTATCTCACTTCAGTAAGTCCGAGATAGTCTTATTTCATATGGCGGTCATGTTCAACATAAGCAAAGTATGCTAGTGTAACAAGTTGAAACTGTACCGTTTCCTTGACCGAGATGTGCCCATATAATGTTACATTACAGTCGTTCTGATGGTTTGTCCAAAATCATCTAGACTGTGAACCTTTACTTATATTCCACAAATAACTGACAATCAATCTCGCACATGCCCGAACTCGTCCGCATGTCCGATTATCTTAGCTATAGAACATTGGACTTTATAATGCATATTTATATGACAAATAATAAATAGAATTTGCATACTCATGTGTTTGTTAAATTAAGATGCAAACATTAATCTATTAAGAATTATCAATTCAACCATAAAAATGGCTTTCTAAATACAATTCCCAACAGGGATCAGTCAGGGGCCACTTATGCACCAGGGTTTCACCAGATGCCACCGCCACCAGTTTCACAGGCTCCTCCAGCGGCTGTAGTGCTGAATTCAAATATCAAGGATCTCAAGAATATGATGATGCATATGGAAAAAAATGTGAACCCGATCACTACTCAGGTGACCGCATTGGCTGATGACTTACAATTAACCGAAACCTCACTTCGGACCTTGGAAGTGCAGGTTTGGTATATTACTACCCCATTTCAGTGAGAGCGCCAGATTCACTCCCATAAGACGCGGAGAATGTTCGTCAGATGAACGTAATCACGACCCTCAGTGGGATTGCGCTCATAAATCCTCTATACCTGAGCCATGCCAGAGCTGAACCCTCAAATGAAAAGGAACATGAAGTCTTCGATTCTAAGAAGACGTCTATCATGGTATCCCAATCAAAGGAAATGACTGCACATGATGAGGATAAGTCTAATGAGGTATTACCATCATCTCGTTCTTCTAAATAATTGCCTTTTCCCTTGAGAACTAGGATGAAGAAGGATGATGGAGTACATGCAATTTCTCATAAATTTCCCAAACTGCACATGAACATTCCGTTGACAGAGACACTTCAGCAGATTCTTAAGTATGTCGTTAACAAGGATGCGATGCGCCATTTATCAAGGATGCTATCCTTGTAATAAAATCTATGGATGATTTTCAGAAAGTTTAGTTAAATGAGAAGGTGATTTCATGTGTCTTGCAGAGCTACCTAAGAAGAAGAAAATCCAGGTAATTTTGTGATTAAAGCCACACTTGGCAGGGCCTATACAGGCAAAGCACTTTGTGTTTTGGAGCAAGTGTCAATTTGATGCCGTTGTCAGTATTTAAAAAGCCAGCCATGGAAGAGCCGCATAAAACCTGGATCAATCAGCAATTCGCGGATAAATTCATCCAAGAAGGCCATTGGGTGGTGGAAGATGTGCTCGTCAAGGTTGGTAGTTTGACCATGCCAGCCGATTTTGTGATATGCAAGCGGGTGACGTTCCAATCATATTGGGTAGGTCTTTTCCGTCTACCCGTCTGACGTTAATTGACGTGGAGAATGGGGATTTGTCAAGAGGATCAACGATACTATGGAGACTTTCCGAGTCTTCAAACCGACTCCCAATACTCGTATGAGAAGAAGCTACGAGTGCCATTTTCCATGCAAGTTGTGCGTGAAATTTCAAAGATTACACATGTTAATCCGCCAGATCATAAGGGTAAGTCATCAAGCGTGCAAGTGCACGACGTAGTTTTGAGCATCCAGCGCCAACAGCTGGATGCGACATGACGTGCACAACTACCTTTCTGAGCTTCAAGAGGTAACTGGGTCAGGCCGTCTAACCGTAAATTTCAAGCGCTCCTTGGGAGGCTACTCAACATAGGAGTATGATTAATAACTTAGATTAGCTGCTTTACTTTTTAAGTTCTCCATACAATTTTTGGAGATATGAGAGGGAAAAAATGGTGAATCATCTAGTGTTTGCAGGTAATGTTTTCGCGATAATCTACCCAGTGTGCCATGGCAGATATGAATTTGTAGACAGTGCATTCTATGAATATCGATCATCATCCATGTGGCAGTCAGTGATGAAGCTTCATGGTACTCCACTATCACTGCATAGTAATCTCTATGTTCGCATTTATCCATATGGGGGGTTGTGAGACAGGGTCACCCTCGCGTGTAATCTGGACGGGAGTGAAGGGGTATAAGTCGCTTGGAAGCTAGATTAAGGCTCATCGCACGTGAGTGGAAGTTACACTCACATGCGATCCTTTTCAGTTATCCGAGAGACATGCGAATCACATGCCTATATATGCGGTCGACAGTACACGTGCGAGGCAGTTATATAACCGTCGCATGTAGTTATATAACTCCTTGTAAATGTTGTCTTAAGACCCCTATATAGGAGTGATGTCTTATGTTCTAAGCTCGGTTCTTTTGGCTATCATCACACACTGTCTCTCTCTCAGACCATTGACAAGGCTTACTCTTACCCTTGCACACTTATTCTCCTACTCTGTGTATTGTGCTTTGTGTTCTTGTCTATTGCAGGTACACGTCTAGATATCTTTGCCAGTATCCCTAATCCACAAACCCGCATGGGGAATCCTGAGGAGTTGGGTATTTTTCGTGCGCATTGTTCGACGACATGGAGCTATCAACCCCGACATGTGAAGGCCCATTCGACCTTGGGGGAGCACATTGTCACACAATGTATCTTGGGGATTGCTCGAGTGAGCTCAATCAGCAACAGTCGATTGTGAGTATTTATGTCTCTTGGTCTTTGATTTTTGGTTAGACACATTATAGGAGATATTGTCATCACAACGACCCTTTAAGTTGCATGTCTTAGGGGGATTGTGCATTGTGCTGAATGTTGCTTGATTACGTGATTACACATCTTGTCACGTGCACATAGCTATATTTGATATCTAAATCTGTGAGCTACCATCTTGTGTCTGTGGGACAGAGAGTGTGAGGTTGAGACCCATATATCCCAGTCGATTCATCACCCCTCAAATTAGAATTTCCGAGTCCTGTTGATTAATCTCTAAATTCATTGAGGACAACGAAGCATTCTACTGTGGGGGGATTTTTGACATAGATTAGCCAAGTCGTGTCTTCATCGCCAGTGACATTGAGATTAGAATATGTGTATTGTGAGTCACCGTCGTATTTTTAGTTTGAGTCGTGTGTTATTATATTATCGTATTGTGGTTAGTTGTGTTTGTTTGCACGTTTATTTAATCGAGATGGCCAATGCATGTAGAGTCTAGGAAAAATGAAAAATAAATAAATAATATAAAGTCAGAAAAAATCATAAAAATTGAAAACTTTGAGAAAATTGACAATCTGTAAACTAGAAACCGAAGAGAGATCAATGAATGAGTTTTCCAGAGTAGGAAGCGTCATAGTAAGGATACCTTCTACTTCCTCTGTTCTCTGTGAATCTTCACCCTTTTCATTTTATCACTATTCATTGAATCACTTTAAGTTGGTGAATTGATTAGTAAAATGAATCAAGATTTGATAATCTTTACACGATGTTGTAGAGTAAATTTTAATCTACAACACCATCAAAAAATTATTAAAAAATTGCATTGTTTGGCTATCCAAATCATCGGGTCAAAGTGACCCAATTACGAAATAAAAAGTCAAAAGGTGAAGATTCAAAGAGAACGGAGGTAGTAGTATTTTGGGCACTGGGAAGGGATGTACCGGAAATCTATGAAAAATTGTGGAAAGCTTGACACATTATGGCATACTTTTTAACTCCTTTAATGTGCTAGGAGGATTGAGTCTTCTAGTAGTTGAATATTCTATTTCCGAGTGGAAACTTGTGGTCTCTTGAAATTTGGGGTGGGGCTGCGTAATCGGTTATCTTCCATGTGGTACATTGCTTCGGTCACGTGAAGCTAGGGATAGTGCACCACCATCCCCTGCGGTGGTTACAAGAGCTGACCGAAAAATCCCCCACTTATTTGCTCTAAGTGCACGGTTGAAAAATGAAAGAGAATGGAAAACAAAATAAATGAAATCTTCTCTTGGATCAATACAATGAACAACCTAACGCGCTTATGTTCCCATGCGAAATTTGGATTCATTTCAATGTAGAGCTTAGAAGGAAAATTAAATTCAATCAGTATTTAATAGGAGTTATAATTCCTGCCAGTGGGACAATTTGCATTCAAAGGAAATAACAACTTAGAGATTTAAATTTAATATGACTAGGCGAAGAAAGACCAGTATAATGACTTCATACGACTAGACTCTCCGAATTAAAGGGCGTACCCGTGTCTTGGTTTGATATAGTGGATGTTTGGGGATGCCTTAGTGATCTTGTGAATAGGATCACTTTATATCATCTCTTGCTGTGTGTGGTGGAATTTCAAAGGGAACTTGTGAGGACTTGATGATTTTGGTTGAGGATAGTGAGATCGCCCAATATCGTAAAAAGAAAAAAAATATGTTTCTTTCAATATACTTGCATTGTTAATAATCGAGTTGCATTGTGTATAGTCATGTAGTTGCATAAACATGTGTATCGATTCGTGTTTGTTTCTAGATTCGGCTAGTTTAGTTTTGTATGCAACGATGAATTGAATGAAGTATGCAAGTTGCCTCGGTGTGGAAGCTTGGTGAAGGATTTGAGAGTGCGTTTCGAATATGGATTTTGCTCGGGACGACAAAAAGGTAGTGTAGGGTATTTGATATTCAATCGTTTTGCTTGTTTTGTGGGTGATTTGGATGATATATTATCTTTGATCTTGAAGAAGTTGAGTATGTGAGATTTTATGTTTAATTGATAGTCTGGGCGTATTTTGCGTGTATTTAAGCTTATTTTATCACATTTGATCTTCCCCGTATGTTCAATGTTGTGCGTTTCAGGAACTGGAGGATTGGAGATGAAGTGGAGAGCGAGAAAACTGCAGAATTTGAAAAAAAAAAAACTCGGGAGTAAGAAAAAGCAAGAAGAGAAATTGATGAGAATGGAAAAGGTGAGCTAAATGTAGTTTCAGAAGTTTCATAAACTACACCCAGCAACCCCTTGAAGTGACAAGAAAATGCCGTAGATTTTTTTTTTGAAGAAGCAAGCAAAGACAACTCACTGCGTTTCATAATCACAGAGTGAGATCGCACGATCGAGAAATCAAGATTGCACGACCTCAACTCCTGATCAGACGATAAGATGAAACCCAAAACCACCTGTAACACCCCCATCCTAGAGTGTTGGAGAATTTCACTGAGATCCTCAGACTCTCTGGAGATGTTCTCCACTAAGCATGGAAATGCTCAACAAGGATCCTAACGCTAACGGTTCTGTTACAAGACATAATTAAACACAAAATATCGGGTTATCAAACAAAAATATCTAAAGGATACTCCTTTATTTGATTATGTTTTAACTCCTAACAAGCATGTTTCGTAAGCTTTTAGAAGTTTAATCAAATACAATTAAAGCTGGAAGTAATTTAAAAGTTTTCAGAGACACGTGGCTACCTGGAGCCGATACCTCCAAGGTCATATCAGCCCCTCTAGACAGTATGGAAGATATCACAGTTGGCAACTTAATGGAGGAGGGAACAACTAGATGGGATGAGGACCGGATGATTCAGGTTCCAAACTCCTATGATGTTGATTTCATCACTACACTACCAATTGCAGAGGATGGGGAAGCAAACGATTTCTACTAGTATTATTCGGATGAGGGAGGTACAATGTCTCGTCATGTTAAAACAACTCAGTCTATCATACAATTTTCCTTCTTCTTCAGGTCAAGGCAACTCGCTTGGATCACGAAATTATGAAAGCTCAAACTGCCTAAAAAATGATTATATCGACGTGGAGAATCTCACATCAATCTTTACCTGTGGCTGCTAGTCTTAGATGAAGGGGAGTAAAATTCATAATAGAATGTCCGAGATGCTCTGAGAGTGCAGAGACTGAAGATCATGTTTTTACTCAGTGCCCAATTTCTAAACAAACATGGGAAGTTGCGCTAGGAGCCCAGTTTTTGGCTTCCAAACGTGAAGATATGAGAACATGGATAATTAAAATTTAAGCACCCGGTCAGAGTAGGTTCTAGAAATTTTTGTCGCAACAATATGAGCTATTTGGCGGGCGAGGACCGATCACAGGTTTAACAATAGAAGTTGGGAAGGACCGGCCATCGCTGGCGAAATGTCTCAGTTTATTACTTGGTTTCCGGAAGCACAACTTAAGGGTCACCACCATGAATCTGTTTTCGCAACTCCGACGTCGGCTATTCATTGATGCCATTCCCCATCCGGTGCTCAAAAGCTAAACTATGACTCTGCATGGGCGGCGTTTGGACGGATTTCTGGTCTCGACTGCATAATTAGGGATGGTGAAGGTCTCTTTATTGCAAGTAGGCATCGGCGGATACGCCGACTTCGTACCCCGCTCCTCGCGGAGCTAGCGGCGATCGAGGAACGTATGCGCTTGGCATCCAAAATGAAGCTACATAATGTTTTGGTTGTGTCAGACTCCTCCACAACAATCTCACTCATTAAGGAAGGTCGAGATGGTAAACTTGATGGTCGAGAAGTTCGAGGGGAGATGGACCTGCTGCTAGAGAACTGCAATATATTATCAAGGAGCTTCACATCAGTTTCTTTCGATCACATTAGAACTCCAAATTGTTAAGCGCACAATTTTGCACAAAGAAATGTTCAAGAAGAAGACTGTTCATATTATTAAGTTGTACCCGGGTCTATCATCTACGATGTAAACATTGGTTTTCTTGCCTTTTTACAAATATATATTTACTAAAAAAAACAACAACAACATGGGGCCAATTCAAACCCGGTTGACGACAAAAATACAATTTCTCAAAAAAAAACATGGGCCAATTCGGACTCACCCAGTCGGTACTCCTATTTCAGTGTGATATATCTCTCCCCGACCGCTCTCTACGATTTAGGGTTTTAGACCTCCAATTCGTTTTACACAACTTCGTTACTCGCTGCAACCTCCCTCATCCAACAACAAAATGGGGAAGAAGTTCATAGACAAGAAGAAATCCGCAACCTTCCAGATCCTCGCTCGCGACTACTCCGATCCGAACTACTCCGATGGCCCCTCCGGCGACCGAGTCTTCGTCAGGGTCGACACCAACCCTTACCAGGTCGGCGACGTATTCGAAGACGAAACCGATACCGCTCCGGCCGATGGAGAGGTCGACGACCCTTACTCGGTCTTCGCCGACGCGGAGGACGATTACGACGATGAAGACGACGGCGGAGATCCAGGGAAGCCGTCGCAGAACGCGGCGGCGGCGGCGCTGCCGGATCATGTGAGGAGGGAGATATTGGAGCTAGGGTTTCCGGACGACGGCTACAACTATTTGTTCCATTTGAGAGAGATTAAGAAAGCTGGTGGGGGTGCGGCTTATTACCACAACAGCAAGGCCGATTTCGAGCTGTTACCCAATGATGTCAAGGTTTGTGTCTGTCAATTCTTCATGGAAAAATCGAATTCGTTTTGAAAAGTGAGATTTTGAGCTGTATGATAATTCCCTAAGTTTCAATTGCTGAGATTGTCTTATTACGAAGTATTTAGTTATTGGGATGTAGTGGGAGATAAGCTGTTCAACATGTCACATTTTGGGGCATAGCTTATTCCCCATAGCACCTTAACATTTTGGGAGATGACAACTGCTTTCTGACAGCAGAAGAAGTTCTAATATGTTTGGTAAAAATAAAATTTATGCTTTTCCGAACAATAGCCCTTTTCAGAAAGCAAGGGGAGAAATGCTTTTCGAGAAAGTGCTTTTGATTAATTTCTGTAGAACCAATTTTAACCTTACAATTCTTTAAAATATCAATAGTTATCTTTACGGAAATGTTACGTGTCATATATTTTTGTCATTTTACCCTCTCAAAGCAACTTCACAGTTGATTTTACCAAACACAAAATTACTATATCAATATTTCACTACAGCTTTTACGTAATATTTACCAAAGAATATTTTATCAAGAATTCACAGCAGCTTTTCCACTACGTTTTCACACAGCAGCTTTTTAGCACCGCCACAGCATTCCCAAACTAGCCCTTATTCCCATAACATCTTATTATATAGATGAGGATAAGTTATTAATAACACTTGTCACATTTTGGGGATAGCTTATTCCCTATAGCAACTTATTATGTATATGTTTTTTGGTCTTTTTAGGCTTATGATGCTACACGAGTAGAGGTTGCTAAAGTGGATGAAGATTCGGTTGATAAGGTTATGTATAATGTTGCTGCAAGGACTGTGGGGGTTAAGATTCAGAAAGCAGTTGATCCTGAAGTAGCTAAGTTGCTCGATGACAGTGATTTGTCTCGTTTTGATTCTGATGAGGAGGATTTGGATGAGGATTTTGTGATCATGGCTAATCTCCCCGACGGGGTGGACGAAGTCGAGTTTCATAAGAAGTTGGATTTGGCTGAAAGTTCTGGGTGCAAGAAGGAAGAGACTGCTCTGACCATTGATTCTCATTCTCGAACAGGTGAAGCTCAAAATCATCAACCAATCGTCTGCAGAACTGATGAAAAGACAAGGAATCGTCCTCTTCGCCCTTTAGATGAACTATTTGACGAGGTGATGCATTTCTCTTGCTCTATACCTGTATGTATGTTATGTTTCCATGACTGAAATTTCCTTCGAGATTGTCTCCGGTAATGATTTTCCTAAAGAATATGGTGGAATAAATTACAGACTCCAACCTTTAGTACTTGCCAGAAAGAAATTCTCATGCCTTCTGAATTCTAATAATGACAACAACTACCAAGCACAGAAGATCTTTTACATATTAGGTCCATGATGCATGTCCCATTTGTTGTTTGTTTCCAGTATTAATTTATGCCCGTGGTCATATTAGCTCCATCAAAATGCACATCATACGAGTGGCCAAGTATAAGGGACATGATTTTATCTTCTAAAGAAGGCACAATAGATCTGATGCTATCAAATTAATTGAATTTGATGCCTGGTTTTCACCAAGGGAATTGTTAACAATCTCTCGCAATAAAATGAAACAATTGGCTTGATGATGTTTCTCCTGCAAGTTTTATCCAAACTGGAGAGACCTCTGAAGTTTTTAGTTTTTTCCCTTAATGCTTGTACCAACTTCCGAACTCTCCTAAACAGAAGTAACATAATGTCAAGAGTCGCAAGATCTAAGGAGCTACAAAGAAATGAACTGTGTTAGGTGGCTCCTGATATACATGGTTACCTTTTCATCCCACTGTTTGCCTACAAAACATGGAAACTGTAACTGGGTCTTGTATACATTTCTTACTACTCCCAGGGCACTGCTAAAATCATGTTAGATATGTCACCATCATTTTTTTTTCGAGAGAGAGAGAGAATCAGGCCATAGCAGATATGTCCGGATGACAAATTGTTTGGACATACTTATCAAAGAGAACTGGTTTCATCCCTGTTTCTGAAGTTTCACAAAAGAGCATTTGTCAACTCTAGTTTTAGAGTTTGAAGCAGTGAATTTTTATTTTGATCATGTCAAATATTGGTACAGTTAGATAGAGTCATAGAGGACATATATTAAGAGTTTTGATATCATAAGAAATGCACCCGAGAAAGGGACCGTTCCTGGAAAAGCATCCCTTGTAAACAATCATGGCTGATCTCTTCTTGAGTTAGCTTAGTTTTCCCCGCTCGTTTTCGTTTCGGTCATTTGCTCATTTGAGTACCAGGCTCGGCATCCATTTATACGCTAACTCTGTATTATCATTACACATCTGATATGTTACTGTTTCCCTAACCCTTGTTGAAAAGTGGTTTGTTTATGGATGGAACTTAGTATCATGACACGTCCTAGTCATCCTTAGCGCACGTATTACATTTCAATTTTATGAATCCAAATTACCTCAATTTTTTAGAGTAGGTTCGAGTCAAATAGCAATGATAAGAAGCACCTCTCTATACACTATCTGGGAAACACAAGGCCTCAATCGTATGGATATATGGTAAAATACACGATTAACAGCCCTTGAAATTAAAGTTGTTTAAGAGATACCCAATTTAAAGTAGTGAACAGAATATTATACTCGATGAGATAGAACTTTGTGGGAAGCCGTATTCAATGAAAGTCGTATGTATGGCTTGGAGGGTGATATTTATACCTTTCGAGATCCACCCTACAGTATGATGTGAATAATCTAAAATAATTGATTATTATACTGGATGAGATAGAAATTTGTGGGAAGCCGTATTCAATGAAAGTTGTATGTATGGTTTGGAGGGTGATATTCATACCTTTCGAGATCCACCCTACAGTATGATGTGAATAATCTAAAATAATTGAGTTTAGCCGCTCTTGTTGAGCTGTCACATTGAGATTCTGCAAAAGAAACTACTGTAACATTGGTCCATTTTGTTGCAATGAATTGTTAAATTGTGTAGGTGTTCGTTTCTCTTTTTTGTATTCTTAGAGCAGATATTGCAAGGGTAGCAGATGGGTTTTCAAGGAAATATGAAATGTAACATAATTCTTGCATCATGGAATGGTATTTCCTGAACATTAACAAAGTAGGAGAAGGACAAAGACGCAAGAATCATCCGTACACAATCTGTGTTTGTTTGGTTTTCCTATGCTCCAGCGTGGAAATCCGAACTGCGAACTAGTGTTAGTTATTGAATTAATTGCATTTTACCCCCGGTGGTTACGGGGTTGTGCCAGAGACCCCCTTGGTTTTCCAAATGTAACAAAAATGCTCCCTGTGTGCCGGATCATATTTCCGTTAAAAACGGTATGAAAGATGAATATACCCTCACATATATACTCTCTCATCCCATCCTCATCCCACCATTTTTTTCTCACTGTCTCCCTCTAGCTCTCTACAGCACCAGAGAAAAAAGGTAGGGGAGGACACCTCGTCGTTGTCGCCACTGCTGTGCCGTCTCTGTAGCCGTCGCTTCTCTCTCTCTCTCTCTCTTCTTTTTCTCCTTGTTCTTCTTCTCCAGCTCAGATCTACTTCTAGATCTTCTTCCTTCTTCCCTCCCTCTTCTTCCTCCTCCTCCTCCTCCTCCTCTCTCTCTCTCTCTCTCTCTCTCCCCCTCCCCCCCCCCCCCCCCCCCCTGCTTGAACCAGATATGGGTTGGAGAGCCTGTGGGTGCTGGAGCAGTGGCCGAGCACGGCGGTGCGTGTGGGCGGAAGCACCCGAGGCCTGTGGCGCAGCGGCAGAACCTCTTATCTTCCTCCTTTCAGATCCATTGCGCCCTCTCTCTCTCTCTCTCGTTCTCGTTCTCTCTGCTTCTCTTTCTTTCTTTTGAACTCAGATCTGGGTTGGACTATATTGGCGGTACATGTATGAACAAACGTTTATGTATCTTTAACATCATGAGATTTTCCAGAACAATCTTTGACTGTGCATACCCAAGCTGGTGCTCTTTGGACAAAGTGATTTTTTGAATTGGTTGTTTCAACAAAATAGCAGATTCTGATGTTTTGATTGTTACTGTTCCTATTTATTTATTAGTAAATTCAGCAATCAAATTCGAGCAAGACCTAATCTATCTGTGTGGGGTTTATCAAACAGACAACTTGATCTTCTTCTTGCTTCTTTTTCCCTCTCTTTATTTTTTTGGGTAAAAGACATTTTCCACCCTCCATTTATGGTGAAAATACATTTCGCCCCCTGATTTATGGGGAAAATACTTTTTGCACCCCTGTCAGTGTTAAACACTAACACCACACTAACAGAAGGGTGAAAAGACAAAAATATCCCTAAAAATTAAAAAATTACCACACTATAAATTTGTTTCCTCTTCATTTTCCCAACCCTACATCAGTGTACAACCCTATCTCTTCTTATCTTTCTTCCTTCTCTCCTCTCAGATCGATCTCACCCCTCTGCTCTTCTCTCTCGACCAAAAATCTCTCACACTCTTCTCTTCCTCTTTCTCTGCGGACGCAGTTCCTCCACCTACACCCCTCTCTCTCTCGACCACTCTCTGCGCCTCTCACCTACACCCCTCTCTCCCCTCATCTACCCAGAAATCAGTCGATCCAGGAGGCGATTTCACCATATGCAACGGCACCGGCGGCGAGCCGATCTACGGTGAGAAGATTGCCGACGAGAACTTCGCGAAGAAGCACAAAGGGTGGTGTTTGCGGAGATTTGCCGACGAGATCAGCTCTGACGGCGACGAGTCGATCTAATGTGAGAAGATTGCCGCAGATCGAAATTGGTCTGCTCTCTTCCCTGTTCTGGAGATGGAGGACGAAGGAGATGGGCAGAGAGTGGGGGAGAGAGGACGAGGGGTGGTGGTCGGAGATGTGGGTGAGTAGAAGACGAGGTGGTGGTGGTCGGAGATGTAAAAATAGGGCGGTGGGTTCCCTTGGCTTCGGCAGAGAGAGAGGCAGGGGTTTGTATTTGACCGGAATTAATTCGGGAAAGGGGTGGTTTCTGGGTTCGGGTGGTTTTTTGGAGCAGTGACTGGTGATGATGTGGGTCTGGTTTATCTGCTACAGGGGTTTTGTATTTGACCGGAATTAATTCGTGAAATAAAACAGGGCACTGTGTTATTCCCATTGCTACAGGGGTTCGGTTATGGTCTGGTGAGTTGAGGAAGAGGTGGAGGAGTTTTTGGGTTGTGTTCTTAATTTGGGGAAGAACACAGTAGTTGTTGGTGGTGGTGGTGTAGCAATGGGTATGTTGTGGTTGTTGTTGTTGTTGTTGTTGTTGTTTGGTGTTGGTGGGATTCCGTGGTGGCGGTGTTGGTGGGGATTCGGTGGTGGTGTTGGTTGTGTTTGTGGAGATTTGATGGTAGTAGAGCTGTAGAGGTGGTGCTCAAGAACAGCAAAAACATCAAGAACATGATGAACACTATAATAAACAAAAAAAGGTGGTATTTGTCCACATTCAATAAGGGTAAAATGGTCACAAAAAGTCAGTTTGCACCCCTCCACTAACGGATTGTAACAGAAGGGTGGTATCTGTCCACCCTCTATCCGTTAACAAGGGTGCAAAAGGTATTTTCCCCATAAATCAGGGGGCAAAATGTATTTTCTCCATAAATGGAGGGTGGAAAATGTCTTTTACCCTATTTTTTTTTGTCTGTTGGGACTGAGGGTATAGTATACATCTCAAGTATTAATTTTGACAGATTCTGTTAGTTTTTTTTTTTTTTTTTTTGAGAGTGATTCTGTTAGTTTTAAATGAACCGCATAAAGACGAAACAACAGGGAGACATTTTGTAACATTTGAGACTACACGGGGTTGTTTCGCACAAGGGGGTAAAATGCAATTTACCCTTAGTTATTTTAGTTTCCATTTCTTAATAAAACAGGTAAAGTTAGAATGTTAGAATCTGAAGTTAGAATAATATAACATACGTGCATCAAGGTGGACAAATCTCAGCAATTGTCAATCAACTTAGTATGGTAGTGTTTCATTGAAATTATCGTATTTTTTCTTGTCTGGATCTATCTTTAATGTTCTAATGATCTGGTTGCTAATGTGCTTATTCAATGGTCTTTTTTCTCTTGACTCTTCATATTACTTACATGGGAAGTGTTATTACAGCTTCATCAACATGAATATGATTCAGATGATGGCACTGTTGAATCGGATGGTCCTGAGGATTGCATTGCAGAAAAGCTGAAGTATTCCCTTAAGG
Organism: Linanthus parryae; assembly: GCA_023055425.1. NCBI lineage: Eukaryota > Viridiplantae > Streptophyta > Magnoliopsida > Ericales > Polemoniaceae > Linanthus > Linanthus parryae. Next base: position 87,932,798 of record JALGPY010000006.1, on the reverse strand, counting down.
ATTGTAGAGCTGAAATAATGGTACCCGAGGATAGATATATTGGTCCTGCGGAAATATTGCAAAACAAAGATAACCCAGAAAATGTTGAGTTAGTGGAATCTGCTGCCGCCGTTCTTGACCGGTGTAGGGAATATGGTGAGAAGTATGAGAACTGTGATGGTGATGAAGATTTAGTTATTATGGAGGAAAGTAGTGACGAGGCTGAAGCGTGGGACTGTGAGACAATTGTCTCAACATACTCAAATCTGGAGAACCACCCTGTGAAGATCGGAGCTCCAGAAGCAAGGAGAAAGAAGAAATTGGCGGAAACTGTTGCTGGAGCCCGGGCTTCTCCTGGCAATGTAATAGTCCTCCAAGGTAAAGAGCAGATTCCTGTGGGCTACGGGCCTCGCAGTAAAAGACCTGCAGAGGAGAAGGCAAAAGATGTGTCTGGTTCGGTAAAATCTCACCAGCCAAGGAAGAAACATGGTAAGGAGTCCAAGGAGGAGAAGAAAGAGCGGAAGGTACCATCTTTTTCCTTATTGATTAAATATCGAAACAAAATTTTGTTGCTGAAAATAGTGATAATTTCAGACTTCAATATGCTTTGGCTATCTCACTTTGCTCTAATGATTTCATGCTTCTTCTTTGGTCGGAATTGGTTACAACAGGACTCGGTGAAAGAAGAAAGGCGTGAAGCACGCCTGGTGAAAAAGGAAATGAAGGGACTGTATCGATGTGAAGCCCAGCGTGCGCAAAGAGTTGCTGCCTTTACTGGCCCATCTTCCATTCATCTTATGTGATAATAATTTGCGATTTTGACATTTCCGGTATGGATGCTGCCTTTACTGGCCCATCTTCCATTCATCTTATGTGATAATAATTCGCGATTTTGACATTTCCGGTATGGATTCAACTAGCTTGTATTTCCTTCGCATCTGGTTTATAAGAGAAATAGATGAAGAAAAATATAAGTACTGTTTATTTTAACTACTTGACTGTAGCTCGAACACTCCATTGAAGGGGTTACGAATTATTATTGCAGTTGAATTAGTATTAGGGCGTGAATGTATTATATTGAAGTCATGTTACATGGATCTAGAGATTGTTGTTGGACATGGTAATATTCCGGATAACAACTTCTTATTACAATGTTGAGGGTGTTTGTATATCTTTCCAAATTTGTCTTTTACTTCTCATGTCCTTTTGGACATGTCCAGTGGACTTCACATCTCCTGAAACTTTTCCGAACAGAAAGATATAAATGATTTTTTCAGAGGTTCCTAGTAATTCAGCAAGTCACGGAAATGGAGTTACCCCAAACTATCATTGTGCTGGAATTCATATGGGCAACTTTCCCTTGACATTAGAGAATTCCATAATTTGTCTCGAATAGGTCGAAAATTGCTCAATCTCAGACTCATGCAACTCATCAATTTGCGGTAAATATCACCCAAATATATGAGGCGACAAGGTACTGCCAAATGTGATCGACCCTTGAGCTGAAAGGCAGGACTAGCATTAAAGTACTGGAGCGACCGACTAGGTAGTGGCCTTCGAGAATCAAGGAAACCTGCGGTGTTGACATAACTAGAATTAAATATATGCCAAGATGATCAAAGCACAGTTGCCTTCATTTGTATTCGAGGTACTAACCTGTAACTCGTTATTGTGCTGGATCATAGACATAACTGGAATGCGGTGTAGGAAGAACGTATTATTGACAACGTATACGGAAATGATGAAGCCCAATGGATACATGTGGCGGAATTGGGATTGGGTTCAAGGTTCAAAACTTTTCTGCGTCTTTTAGTTGTGATCATGGTTGTCAGAATCGCGATTCAACTCGTAGTATCGTACGATACTACGACCCAAAGGAGTGGCGTTCCGGATCGTTTAGAAACTCGTTTTCCTATAGGGTCGGGTGGGATAGCGTCCAAACTCGTAGAATCGGTAGGATTGTGCGACCCGCCGATTGATGTTGACGAAGCTGACTCCGAAGACCAGGCGAGCGTCGCTGGCCTCCAGCAAGCAGCTTCGATGGCGTTGAAGAGGCCAGAGAAAGACGATGGAGAGACAACATTTCGATGGCGTTGCAGGGTGGGAGGGAGGGAGGGAGGGGTAAAAGACACGTTCACTCCCTCTAGTTTCATTGAAGGACACTTTGGTGATGCTCCTGGACTGATTGTTCACTAGCTATGTGCAATTATTTGCACCTTTTATTATTTTTCGAACTATTATTATTTTATGCAATTAAAAATCACAGTTTTGGTAGGATCTTACAATCTGATCCTCGGTCATGTGGAGCACTCCACGATCCTACGTAGGTCCTGAAAACCTTGGTTGTGATGCTCTCAGTTGGGTTTCTGTGCTGAAAATAACTGGTCACGTTGTGGACAGTTGCATTTTACCATAGGGGCGAAATATCTAAGTGATATGGAATGTTTCGGTCAATGGCTCGCAAGATTTATTGAATTTTGCTTACAAGGAGAGAGTTGCCTGTTTAGAAGGTACATGGAGCCTAGTTGCTGCAACTGCAACTGCAACTTCTGTATGATGCACCTTTATGATGCACCTTCTCTTAAAAGTCTTGCTTGACAACTTGCTATCTGAAGGATGTTTTGTTTTGTTTTGTTTTGTTTGTTTTTTCTGTTGTTTTGATGGATGGTAATAAATCCTATACATATATTTATTTTTTTGTGGGAAATCTTATACATACTACTGAGGGAGGGGGGGAACTATGGTCTAATCGCCCGGCCTCTGGGCTAATTCCCATTTGTACATTTCACAGTTATTGATTTCCTGTATTTCTGATAGAATGTTATACTGTGCCCTGCTTTTTTGTAGATGTTTTCACCAACTTAGTTTCTATAGAATGCTTTGACAAGTTAAAATGTTCCCCAAACTGTCTGAGTAGGTACTTCAGTAACTGTGAAATGTACTTGCAATAACTGACAAGTTCGTGTTTACCACACTTCTTTAATAAGTTCCAACTTGTCTCATTTTCCCTATTCTTTTTGCCAATTCCTGTAACAGATGAAGGGGTTTTTGGAGCACAGATACACCCACCAATTGGAGCTGCTGCATGGGGGTCTTCCAGAACTTTCATAATCCTGGGCGCCGTAGATTATTGTCAAGTGGGGCTTGGAAATTTAGAAGACAAGTTTGAACATACCCTAAACCCGAACTTTTCTAAAAGTTTTAATACTTATGCCTGGCGACATTACATGACATTTGCTTTTCAGTTTGTTGTTTATTTGAGGCTAGAAGATCAAGGATGTTTATCGGGATGACTGCAATTAGATGATATACTTGTCTCTTGTTTGGATTGTTTGTCTAAGCAGTAATGTTTGGGATCGTAACTAGTGCAATGAACTTTTTAACAATTGAAGCCATGATATTATACATCTAATGGCAATGGCATACGCTGGTTGCCATAAGGTCCCCAAACTTTTTTTTTTTTTTTTTTTTTTTTTTTTTTAAAAAAATTTGGCCAAGCAGGTAGTAGTGCTTGGTTAAGCTTGTCTCATACTAGTAGTATACTATAAGAGCTGAATTTGAGATTAGATTTAGGCTTTGTTAAATGAGCCGACCCGAACATGATGAAGGGGATCTGTTTGTCTTGTATGGTAGTCATACAAAAAAAAGCTCTCAAGCAGTTAAATTTGTCATGCTTAAAAGATGGAATTTTTTTTCACTGTTCGCGAGTTTGAGCATGGAGCAATTTTTTAGTGCTCAAAAAAAGAAACACGTGGTGCTCTACAACCAATTGAAGCGCAACATTTAAACAAACTGTCTGTGGTTGGCAGACACTCATCGGCTTGTTCTTGAGCTTGAGCCAGGGTACTGTTCAGCCTGGGGTGGTGGGTTAACATCCCAATTGGTGTTGTTCTAATGCTCAAGAGCAAAGAGCCAGTCATGAGATGAACCTCGTGCACAATCCAGTCCCTGGTGGTAGAGTAGGGTATTATTGTTATGATGTATTGTTGTATATAGATGTCTAGGATAGCTAACAGCAGGAATGTGCTCTCAAGAACCTCGTGCACAATCCAGTCCCTGGTGGTAGAGTAGTGTATTATTGTTATGCTGTGTTGTTGTATATAGATGTCTAAGATAGCTAACAGCAGGAATGTGCTCTCAAGTAGTTGTTTGCAATACAAAACATGGCTTTATGCATGTTTTAATGTGGAGTGATCCATTTGATAATGGAAAACCGAGAAAGAAAGCCACGGATTACCTCAGGTGACGAATAACAGTGATTTTTTTCTTGTTCTTTTGGTGAAAAACTGTGATTTATATCCAATAACCAGGGACGGAACTGTGTGATAAACAGCAGGGGCCATGGCCCCCCCTATTGTTCAAGAAACTACACTCACCACCCATAAATCTTGTATATTTACATTGCTATATGCACTTGGCCCCCCCTCAAGTTTCTAAAAATTCTTTAGTGAACTCAACTTTTTGCTAAGCTAAAAATTTATCACTCGACATTCAAAGATAAAATTATAGATTTCTCGGAATGTTAATCAAAACTCATATATGGCAATCATATTTTCATACTATACTATGAAATTGTGCACAAATCTCATGATGAAATGTATATAAGCTAATGGTTATTTGTTATACATTTTGTAATATGAACTTAAATATTTACTCTTATACTTAACATGGCCCCCCTTGGGAAAATTTTCTGGGTCCGTCCCTGCCAATAACAATATGGAAATTCGAATCAGAATTATCATCAATAATAGTTTTCAACCATGGTGGTGAGGGATTGGAGCAGCGTGCCCTCCACCAAAGTACGGTATTGGATTCCAGGTGCCGTAATCTTCCATTCCGATCGCTAGGTCTCCAGTTTCCTGACGTTGTCCTTGTTGCTCTTTGAGAATAGCTGCCGAATATCCAGATGGAGGTTCAGTGTTGCTGTGTCTGTCTGAGCGTGCAGGTGATGCTGTCTGCGGCGATGGTGATGAGGGTGTCCATGGAGGTTCCGACGGAGCTACCATCGCCATTGTTGTCGCAATCAGTATCACGCATGTCGTGTGAGCTACTGGCCTCGAAGGCAAGAATGGCATGTTTTAGTCACTCTCGCTCAGCTGCTATTGGATTAGTGAAAACACGGTATATGATAATAGTGTTCTAACTGCCGAGAAATCGGGTTTTTTAAACATTATTTCGAAGAAGACAGAGGTTAGATAAACTAAGACTTCGGTTCACACTTGCTGGATGACGGTTCATGGATGTTGCATGTCTAGCCAGAAAAAACGGCCTATTGGTAGCGGGTCTCGAGGTTAATTTAAAGCTTATATGGAACCGAATTAGAGCATTTTGCATTTTGTGTTTGGTAGATTCTGGGATTCCAAACCTAATACACAAGTATACAGGACCCCAACCTCAAATCTGGGAAGACCCCGATTACGAGCCCGTTTGGTAATGCTTTGGCTTTTTAGAATGTTTCTTTTCGAAAATAAAATGAAGTATTGTTATGTTTGGTAAATTTATTTCTTCTGCTTTCTGGAAAGCATTATATTTCCCCACAGCAGCTTTTGAAAAGCAAGAAAATGGTTGCTTTTTAGGACTTAGTTTTCGGTAAATGTATATTTGACATTCGTATCCGCTAATAAATATCAATAATTGTTTATTGTAATAACACTATTACTTATATCATGTATGATATTGTAGTTTTGACATTAACGTCAATTCTAAAACACGAATTACCAAACACACAATGTCCAAACTGCTTTCCCGCAGCAACTTAGATACGAAATTTACTAAACACTTTTGTGATAGATTTTAACAACAGTTTTCCCAAAGTACCTCCTACATAGCAGCTTTTTAAACGCCACAACATTACCAAACTAGTCTACATATGTTTGTTAATAGAGATAATGGAGGGATCGTAGGAGGAAATAAAGATTCGTTCAGTGATAATGATCCATGATAATAATGAGAAATTTTAGTTATTTTAGAAGAAGATATAGTAATGATAATGTGTTAAGAGAGAGGGAATATCAAATATGTTTTATTTTTAGGTTGATTCTAGTATCAGAGTTATTTTAGGGACTATCTAGCACAACAATATCATTTGATTGATATGATGTTTAACAATTTTCTTAATCGACGTGCGAACAGTAAATGGAAGAAACAAGAGAAACAGAGGAAGTATCTAGTTCAATTTTGCCGGAGTGCGGAGGAGATGGTGGTTGCTATGTTGTGTTCACATTTTTATGGTTTAGGCCCTTTTTTTACCCTTACCTAAAGGGACTGATTTGTGAACTAACGATATATTCCATTGGGAGATGGGCGGAACAAACTTCACAACTTCAGCATGATAAAATATTTACCACTTCGACTTTTTTCTTCTTCTCGTAATCGCATCACTTTGACCCGATGATTTGAATAGTAAAATGATGCGATATTTGGTAACTTTTTTATGGTGTTGTAAAATAAACTTCAGTTTACAGCACCATGAAAAAATTACAAAATTCTTGCATTGTTTTAATAATCAAATCACCAGACCAAAGTGACCCGGTAAATAGTGATAAAAGTCAAACTAGAGAGAAAGAGGGGAATATAGGTGGTAGCAGTTCGTCAAAACTAAATGTACGGAACATGCAATTAACCCCTTATATTAGAGCATCTCCAACAATAAAATTATAAATTAACTAAATTTTAACTAGTATGAACCTCAAGTTAACATGAATTCTTATTGTTTGCTCCAATGGTGTTATGCATTTTACATAAGTTTGTGGGTATTGCATTATAAATAAAATATTTATTAAATTAAAGTAGGAGAGATAGACACAAAAATTTAACTACCTACATTTTTTTTTGCGGAACTAGAAGAACTTCATTAATATAGAACGATAATACAAAGCAAAGAACGCCACTTAGAAGACTTTGTCAAACATTACAGCCCCTAAACGCCGAGACTAACATTAGAAACCATAGACCAAACAACTAACATTAGAACCATAGACCCAACAAAAACAGGGGTAGGATAGACATGAGCCCAGACCCCAAAAGCAAGCATCAAACAAAGTTCGAAAACATCATTCAAATAGATTACAAAGAGACCAATAGACCAGAAGAAGATATCAACCAGCAAGAAACATCTCCAGAAAATTTCCTAAGCATCGATAAAAGGAATCACAGCTGACATTAGTTCATCATCTGGGAGTGGGGGGAGATCAACACCAGCACCTTCTTGAAAGACTTTTGCACCAGCAACATTTCCAGCAGAAGCAACCTGATCACCAGAGGAGTCATGAGCAGAAGAAGAGACAAAAGCTGAGCTTTCCTCCTTGAAAGCATGAGCTTTTGCTTGGGCCACAAATGCTGGAGGCAGCACAGCTAGAGGAAAAGCATCAGAGACTTCCACTAAAGCTTGAGGCGCCACTGGAGTGAACTGTGGATCAATATGAACTTGCCCAGCTTTCCAAGTGAAGTTTCCTTTATTTGATCTACAGAGGGGTTATGTTGATCAAACAATCTTTTATTTCTAGTAATCCAAAGAATCCAAACAATTGCTGGGATCCAATGCCAGTTTTGAATAGAGTAACGAGCTTTCTTTTTCTTTAACCAACATAGGATCCACTGCTGAATATTAACAGTATTAGTATAAGGTTTGTAGCTGGAAGAGATGTGAGCTCTCTCCCAAAGCTGTTGAGCCACAATACAATGAAAGAAAATGTGTTGAGGGGTTTCAGCAAGATTATTATTACATCGAGAACATGAGGGGTTAATAGACTGAATTCTAAAATGGATATTATCTAAACAAGGTAAAGAGTTAGAGCAAATACGCCAAAGAAGATGTATTAGGTTAGCAGGGAGGCCGGATTTCCAGAGCTTTTTCCAATGAAATTCATAGGAGATGGAACGAAATTGGATACGATTGGCAGAAAGATTAGGCGAGGAATTGTTGAAGTTTTGAAGGAGATAGGCTGTTTTAACAGAGTAGACTCCATTGGAGGTAGACTTCCAATAAGGGGTGTCTTGATTTTCATTAAGTCCCAGTGGTATACTCTGGATTCTGTAACTACCTACATTCTAGCTAGCTACTTTTATTGAGTGAGATACATAATATGTAAAATATTGAGTCCTTTAACTAGCTCATTTGAGCACATTATTTCTTCTAGTTATGTAAATTATAACTAAACTAATTCTTTTATATAACCATTAGAGATGCTCTTAGAGAATCTCCAATGGTGTTAGGTATTTGTTATGCAAATTATAACTAAAATCGATCTTTTTGCATGTTATGAAATGATAATTTTGTGTTTGTTCTCCAGCGGTAGTTAGGCAAAAGTTGAAAACCCATATAGTTTTTCTCTAATTTTTCTTACAAAATACGTTTGAAACAATTTTAGATGAGTGAGGAATTTTAGGGAATAGTTATCTTCATTTAAAAAAGATGAGATAATGGTTGAGAAATTATAGGGATAGTGGCTTGAAAATTACAAACACCTAAAAAGTAGAAACAAAACAAAGATGCCTAGTGAAAAATCTTCGCCAAGTTTGGCAATAAGGATGCAGATTTTGTATTTTGCATAAGTGGATGCCTAATCCATTGGAGTTGTAATTTTACTCAACTTCTTTATTTTTTTACTAACAAATCAAGTTTACCTAATGCATTGGAGATGCTCTTTACACCCAAATAAAATAATTATAATTACACATCCGTTAAAGAAATCCATTACCATCAGATACGAGGGATAGCTCGTGCAATATTCACAGAAGAGCTGGAACATTAACTTTAGTGTAAAAACATTTCAAACAATGTACTTCTGCAGCCAGATCACAAATATGAAACAAAGTTTCTGGTTTTGGCTAGTTTTCCAGATTAAACAACAATATTAGTGATCAACAACGCCACTTTTATTACGACAAATACAATGAATAACATTGTCTATGCAACACCACTTGGTCATGCTGACTAAAGACGTCGACTTCCTACCCCTGCATACACATGAATAGGCAGTTAGTTACACAATCTACGACAAAGATGGTATCTATACAAATTGAGCAACATACAGCAGTACTCAATAAAACAATACTTAACAAGCTTAAATCCCTGTTATGGGATGTGGATGTCCAAGAGATCCTCAGAATTCCCATCCCAACTCAGGACACAGAAGACTCTTGGCTTTGGCAACACGAAGAATCAGGTATTTTCTCAGTAAAATCTAGCTACCAACTTGCAAGAACAATTTCATCAACGACCCAAAACACCACCTCAGGGTCATCTGTTTCGTCCCAACAGTGGTTAAAGAAATTGTGGAAACTGAAAGTACCAAGGAAACTTCTTTTCTTAATATGGCGAGTTCATAACAACATTCTCCCAACCGCCACAAATCTGCGCAGAAGGGGAATGATAGAGGCAAGCCTCCAATGCCCGATTTGTGGACGGCTAGGAGAAACAAACGAGCACATCTTCACAACATGCCCTACAACAGTCAAGTTCTGGGACAATTTCAATCTTCCGGGTATGAAGGGACACAAAATTGAACAAAAAATTGAGCTCCTTTTTCAATCTGGTTCTTGTATAGAACAGATTAAACTCGCCTACGGACTGTGGACCTTGTGGACACATCGAAACAAAGCCAGATTCGAAGGTCTTACCTCACCACCGGAGCTCCTCTCCGACCAGGCCCTCTCCTTGATAGCGGAGATAGAGAACACCGCCATGCCGAACGGGAACCTCTCAGATCCAACGGAGAGATGGAAACCCCCTCCTCCAGGGTGGTTCACCCTCAATTTTGACGGAGCTTGGTCCTATCGAGAGAGGAAAGCAGGCGCCGGAGTAATAATTAGGGATCATCATGGAGATTCGTTGGCTGCATGTGCTATTCCGATCAAGTGGGGCACCGGAGCGAAGGAGATTGAAGCTCAGGCGATGGTACATGGTCTCGACATAGCAGCAGATCTAAAGATCCGGAAGCTTCGAGTTGAAGGCGACGCCCAAACCCTAATCTCCCAAGCAGAAGTGGGAGATCTGGGAACAAATGAGAGAACATCTATTGCAGAAGCCCTCCAGAAGATTCAACAGAGAAGAGAGAGCTTCGAGGAAGTCAAATGGTGCTTTGTTCCGAGAAATGTCAATAGATGTGCAGACCAAATATCGAAACATGCTATTAATGTGGACCAGATAGAGAGGTGGGATAGTGAAAAGCCACAGTGGCTAACAGCTGTTCTACAGCTAGATTCATTGAACTGTAATTTGCCAAATTTACCAGTTTAATGAAAGTTTTTTCCGATTCTCAAAAAAAAAAATAAAAATAAAACAATACTTAAGAGGAAAAGCATAACTAACAATTTATACTAATATTAGCAGATAGTACAAGCTTCTTGGAGGAATTTATCAGTACCAGCTAAATAACTCATCAAAATTACTCAAAATTTCAATCAATCATAGCTTCGGGCAGTGTTACCACAATTCACTCGTACCCTCGCTAATTGCGAATTGGATCGCGCGTTCCGAAACGTGAACACCTTAATTTGGCGATCCCAATTTTATTCACTATTTTCACATAAAGTATCTATGTAGAAGGGAACACTAAATTTAGAAATTTAGGTAACATCTATTTTTAGAGTATTGACTTTTAAACATTGTATATATTGAGCAATTTTATACTTCATGATTTGTTGAAAATGGTAAAACTCCTATAAAGGTATCCAAAGAAGCCTACCCTTAGCGTACCGAATGTCATAGGGTATGGCGTTCCGCGATCCCGTTCCATGAACCGGAACGATCCGCGTTCCAGGTAACTTAGCTTCGGGTGACCTAGAGGCATAAGATCTCAAATCAAACATGTCAAGGAATAAGCAAACTGGGTTTACAGTAACCAGTAAGCGGACCAAGGCTGAATTGGATCTCCAATCTGATACAGTTTCAACTACTTGGGTTACAAATACTATCAAGTGCTAACACATAATTGAAGAATAATTTCTCTTTCAGTACGATAGAAATGTTCACTGTTTCAGCATTTGCTTATTTAATCTCATATAAAGTCAAATGAGGAGCTTAAGACCAATTAAACACTTGAACTAAAAAATACCCCACAAAATAAAATACAGAACTTCCAAAAGTAACGGGAAGATAAGAACTCCATATTGTTTCCATAGTGTATCACTGTATAAAGGCAAACCGAGCATAGAACAAAGAATCCATTTACGTTCAATCTAAGAGGTTGGCAAAGGTGAGTCACTGAGTTATATAATTGCATCCAAGCAAAGACTAAAACGAAACAATTCCAATATTCAAGAGTTTCTAGGCCCATAAATCATCGCTATTATTAGCACGTGATCATAATGTGTGTTTTGTAGAGATACATAATGGACTCCCAAGTATTAACCCCAAACTAAAAAACAGACTATATCAGTTTTTGCTAGAATACAAACTTTGATTCAGTAATACAAAAAATAACCCAAACAAGATTACTCATACCTGACAATGAGAGGTCTATATCAGGAAATGGAGGAGTTACTGATCTAAAGAAAAACATGCAACATGGTGATAGAAAAATGAAGATGGAGAAAGAACCACTAATCGAACGTCATAGCTACAGGCGATTATCATGACCCGCACAGCTAGTTGTAGTGCAGGTGTAGGTCTGATGGAGTTGTCTAAGTAATACATGATCCAACGGCTCCAAATGAAAAGATCCAACGCTCAGAAAGACATTAACAATTTCTTGGAAACATAGCTGTTCTAATCTGGAAAGGACATCTGCTTCAAGCTACTGCAACCCTCCTCGATGGCTAGAAGAACCTCGTTGTACCAAAGCACGAGGAAATTTTCAAATACTCCCATTTCTCGAAACCCTTAACCTTACAGATTAGTAGAGATCCATCCGCATCCACTTCTTGGAGCCCTATAAGGACTAGATTACTAAGACCCTTTCCATAACGACCAACTGCCTTGATTATCTTGTTTCCGATGCTTATGCTCCGCATCTTGAGCTTAGCCAAAACAGAAGGGGCTGAAAACAACAGGTCCTCTAGCCCTTGATCCCCAACAGGGGGCAGGCTACGATAGAAACTGACTTGAATTGTCGGCACTGACGACCTAGGTCACATGGACATTGGTGTGGGTGTTATGTAGGATGCGTATCCAAGAATAGGATTTGCCCTCTTGCGGGAAGTTATGATTCGAGGACTCGGCTAACAAGTGCCCAAATTCCGGGATCGTGTGCGGGATAGTGTGTCATTGCAATTATTTTAGAAAGTGAATACCTAAATCTGTATGATTATTTTGACCGCAAAATAAACAAAATAAATATTCCTATTGTTTTATCAAGCCAGGACTCTAGTATTGTTCCTGTTGTAAGCTATTTAATTTTGATTACCCCTACAAGAGAAATATTTAAGTTGAACATACTGGAAAGTTACCACATCGTCAAACTCGCCAATCCGAAACGTTAGTTACAATGTTTTTAATGCATGGACTTATTAACCATCAGAATGTGGAAGAATTGTGGGAGCTCTGGTCCACCCACCCTGGTGAAAGGGATAAACTAGTAATGTCTGGCAATGATACAAGGTAGTGTTAATCATGTATTCCTTCTTAGCTATGCCGCAAACTAAAATTTAAAGAGTTTCCCTAGAGGATAATATCAATTGATTAATGGGTGAAAATAACAACAAATTCCTGGGGCTCGCTCGAGCTCAAAGATGAAATGGGAACGTGGTGAATTCCTGTAGAGGGGTATTACATCATTCCTTTCAAAAAATTTAAAAAGAGCTCATAGAAAGGTGCTATTAGTGAAAGGAATGTTCATTGCTTTACTACATAAATTAGCAAAAGCTCTGCTTAGATCTATGAGGTAGGCTTCCGGCCTATTGAAGCATTGCCAATTTATTTTCTATTGAAATCTCTTAGATACTTACTGCAGTATTTAAGGTATTAAAGTGTTGCCTTCCAGAAAGTGGTATTAATCACCGACTGTGGCCACTACTCAACAGTGTTCCTTCACCGCCCATGATGAAATGCAGTGCTCGGGGCTAGCATGACATGTCTGCTCCGATATTTCTCCCGTATTGGATATACATTAGTTTTATGTGCTGTTTAAGAAATCAAGAATATTTCACATTGGAAATGTACACTACCGAGTTCAGGCCGCTATAAGTCACAAGAGATCTACAATAGAGGATAACACTACCCAGTATAACACTACACATCTGGCCTTGTAAATTTGGAAATGTACACTCCCGTATTGGAAATGTACACTCCCGTATTGGATATACATTAGATTTAATGTAACACTACACATCTGGCCTTGTAAACAATAACATTAAATCTAAAACCATTACACCCAGACTCACTCAAGGACTTGCGTTCTTCATGGCATAATATTTTCTTATCTATGAAAAACAACTAAACCATTGAAATTCCTAGAATTGATTTTACCACTTTACAGTTTCAAAGGGGCTGGTATGTCTAAAATGTCAATTCTAAAGAGATCTACACATGTATGTGCTGAAATTTGTACCACGCCACAATCCCAAAGAGAAACCAAACATCCAGGATTCCTGGAAACGGTTTTACCACATCACAATTCCAAAGAGAGAGAAGATACTGGTTCATGATATCCCACAATTTTTTTTTTAGCCTAGCAAACAACAATCTACATAATAAGCTGCTATGGGCCTATGGGGAATAAGCTATCCCCCAAAATGTGACAAGTGGAATAGCTTATCCCCATATATATAATAAGATGTTATGGGGAATAAGGCGTCCTCAAAATGTGAGATATGGAATAGCTTATCCTGATAACCAAATACTTCGAAAATCTCAGCCATTGAAACTTGAAGAATTATAATACTTTTGTTGTGGTCGTGCCCTCGGGCACGGGATATGCACTATTAATCAATATAAAACCAGAAACTACACATGATTATTAATCTCACACCAAATTACAACATTCTGAATCTCACCTAGACATGATTATTCCACACTACAATTTCTAACAGAGGCTGAAGAGTGATATCAATTCAAATCTCAATCAAAAGCTAAATCAGCAGAGTTACTACTTTTTAATCGAAACACAGATAACAAAACTAGTCAAAATAGCCATAAAGGATCAAAGAGTACCTGTGAATTGATTAAGCCAGCAACAGTTGATCACCGCTAAAACCCTTCTGTTGAGGACCGAAATTGATCAGTTGGGCTGTTGAAAACAATACGATGCAACGTGGGTAATTCATAATCGCATGGAACTCCAAAAACTGGTTGAATTGCAGACTATGAAGATCAAACTAAGCAATAAGCCCCCTGAGAACACAGAGAGAAAGAAGGGCAGTTTTTGTTGCAGAGTAGCTATTTGCAGGTAATTGCAAATTTGGTGACTTGTGAAGACTGATTTCTTTGGCTTGTTTGGTTTTCCGCTTAGTAGATATATAGGATAGTGTTAAGTGAAACAACTATCAACAAATAAGTATATCAAGTTAGTTGAACAAAATTACGAGAAGCATAAGGATATACTAGGCTAGAAGACTTATGACTTCACCTGTATCAGCCCTCCTGGGATAACACAACCGAGTATTTTAAATTTTTCACCAACGTGCCGCGTTTACTAAATCTAAATATGTAAATTAGAAGTGTCCTAAAAATCTATCAGCTTATATAAATTTGCCTACAACTGGTTGTCAAGCACTTTAAGATTATTGGGTTAACAAGCAAAAAGAAAACACATCAGGCTTCAATAACTTCCCATTATTTCGTCCATGTAGAATAGAGAAATTCTAGATAATTATGACCACACAATGCTAAAGAGAAATTATAGAAGAAAATATTGTTTCATAGAGAGAAGTATACTCGTGACATAAAAGAGATTACCTTGGAGAATCATAGAGCTCCCCATCCGCCGCCACCAGGTGTGAGAATCTGAAGTATTTCACCAGCCTGAACCTTAATTGTATTCTTACCACCCAGGTATACTCTGCGCTTATCCTCTGTGATAAGGTAATTAGCGCCTCGAGCCCCATCTTTTCCTCCCTTTAACCCTCTTGGTGCATGCACACGTCTCTCGGAGAGTATACTCACAACAACTGGCCGCCTGAACTCTATTACTCTTACAATCCCATCGCCCCCTCTATGCAGTCCCTCACCACCACTATTCTCCCTTAGTCCAAATTCATGGAGAAGAACCGGGTACCTTTGCTCAAAAATCTCTGGATCAGTCATGCGAGTGTTAGTCATGTGACACTGGACCCCACTGGTTCCTTCCCAGGTGGGGCCAGCTCCACTTCCTCCTCCGATTGTCTCGTAGTAGCCAAAAGTGTCATCTCCAAATGTTAAATTGTTCATGCAACCCTGAGAACAAGCACATGCCTCAAATGCAGTAAGTACAACATCAGTTACCCTCTGGGAAGTGAGAACATTGCCTCCCACCACTGCAGCCTTATCATTCGGAGAGAGAAAGGATCCAACAGGGATGTAAATTTTAACGGGAGCCAAACAACCTTGGTTCAGAGGAATGTCAACATTCACTAAACAGCGAAGGCAGTAAATGACTGCTGCAGCTGTTACTGCTTCTGGTGCATTCCAATTTCCATAAACCTCCGGGCTAGTCCCAGAAAAATCAAAAAATGCTTCGCCTTTTTCTGGATCAATAGACAATTTTAGATGAATGACAGAACCATCATCCATGTAATCTTCTTCTTCAATGATTAGAGAATTTACTTCTCCAGGCTCCCTAGAAATTCTGGAAGCAACTGATCTGAGCATTTCTCTCACTGCTTCTTCTGCATTAACCTGCACATGAGTCATGTAAGCTTGAACAGTGTCCAAACCATATTGCTCAATAAGCTCCTTAATAAGGGAGATTCCTCTTTGGTTTGCAGCCACTTGTGCTTGAAGATCTGACAAATTATCTTGGATCCTACGGGTACCTGGAATGTTATGAGTCGGTTCATCAGCAGAGGGGAATTTGAGAAGACTTATTATTCCTTCTTCTTGAAAAACACCCTTTTCCACAAGCTTGAATGCTTTTATAGCAGCTCCTTCTTCCCATATGGCCTTAGAAAAAGGTGGCATACTTCCAGGAGTAATTCCCCCAATCTCGGCATGGTGCCCTCTGCTTGCAACAAAAAAAACCAATATTCCATTGTCAAAAACAGGTGTAATGACCGTTATATCAGGCAGGTGGCTACCGCCAGCACAAGGATGATTTGTAACTAAGACATCCCCTTCGTGCAAATTGTCTCCCCAATACTTGAGCTGCCATTGAACAGTACTTGACATAGCCCCCAAGTGAACAGGAACATGAGGGGCATTGGCAACAAGCCCTCCGTCAGGGCCAAATAAGGCACATGAGAAATCTAGCCTTTCCTTTATGTTAGTCGATATTGAAGTTCTCTGCAGAGTGCGCCCCATTTGTTCAGCTATACCCATGAATCTGTGATTGAAGATTGAGAGTTGCACAACATCTGCAACCTTTTCTGCTATTTTCAATGTACTTGATGTTGACTCAATTTCAATTTTGATGTTTCCATATTTAGTGATTATAGCCCTGCAATTCGGTTCAACTATGACAGTACTATTGCCGTTCATGATGATTGCTGGACCAGAAATGACATGCCCATATCCCAGATCTTCAAGCTTGAAAAGGGGTGTATCATACCATCCATTCTCAAAATAAACTTTGTAGTGCCCTTGGGTTTTGGGGTTACCAGAGATAAGATCTAAAGCCCTTGGCTTCAAAATATTGGTAACACCAATGCCACGAACCCTCACATCACAAATGAGGATATTCCTATTCTGGAGTTTAAATCCATACTCTTGTTCAAACAGCTTAACAAAATCAACAGCATAGTCACCACATGAGCCATCTTCATTTATTTGTTTCTTTACCATAATGGCAGTGTCCGTCCCCTCGTATCTCAAATTTAAATATGCATCTATCGTGATGTTTTGTTCAACAAACCCTTGCTCTTGCAGCTTGCGATTCACCTGATTTGACAAAATATTCTCTCTACGAGAAGCCTCTTGTAGGGATTCAGTGTTATATACAGCAGAATATGGCTCTTGTGCCTCTTCAATAACGTCTGCCACCCCCATTCCATATGCACTTAAGATTCCACAGAACCTGTGAATCAATACTTCTTTCATACCCAACGACCTGGCAATAGCACAAGCATGCTGTGGCCCAGCACCTCCAAAGCAAGCGAGAGCATGGTTCTTTGTCTCATGGCCCTTCATCTCAGTTAACTGCCGTATTGGGCGGCACATCGTTTCGTTAGCTACATTGACAAACCCTTGTGCGATCTCTTCCACTGACATGTCTTTCGCTGATTGGTCTTGACTTCTTCGGTAGGAATTAATTTGCTTTGCAAGTTTCTCGAATTCTTCTCTGGTTGCATGAATATCCAAAGGCTGGTCTTCATTTGGACCAAAGATTGATGGGAAATAATCAGGAATTACCAACCCCAAAATAAGGTTTGCATCGGTAACAGCTAATTCTCCTCCTTTCCTATAACATACAGGACCAGGGTGTGCACCCACAGATTCTGGTCCCACCCGGAAAGCTCCAAATTGAAACTTCAGCTTTGATCCACCACCAGCAGCAACAGTATTTATGTCAAGCTGAGGAGCTTGTATTATAGCTCCAGCGATCTGGGTTTCTAGGACTTGTTCGTAAGATCCTGCATACCTGCTTACATCAGTGGAAGTACCACCCATGTCGAACCCAATGAGTGGTTTTTCCGTTTCAAGCCCAAAGAGAGTCTGTGAGTAGCCCACAACTCCACCAGCAGGACCAGACAATACTGCTTTATGACCAGAAAATCTACTTTCCGGAGCAAGTCCTCCATCTGATTGCATAAACAGAACATTAACCTTGCCTAGTCCCTCGTCAAACTTGGAGATGAACCCAGATAAATACTCTTTGATAACGGGAGTAAGATAGGCATCTACACTAGCTGTAAGACCACGAGGAACTGCCCGAACCATGGGACTCAAAGCAGACGATATAGAAACATGTTTAAAACCCAAACTCTCAGCCAATTTCTTCACGGATATTTCATGCTGCGGATAAGTGTATGAATGCATTAAAACCACGGCTAAACAGTTTATACCTTTCTCCAATAGACCTTTCAGTAACGGCTTTAGGGTATCCTCATTGAGTGGCTTTATCACCCTGACAAATTCTCCTGAGATCCCCTTAATTAGTGAAGCATTAGATTCTGTTTTGCCTTCTTCATTTTCCTCCTGAACAAGCTCAACTCTCTCGTCAACCTCTATAACCTCCTCGTACAGATTAGAAGGTTTAGCAACTGTGAGGTCGAATATATTAGGCCGCGCCTGGTTGCCAATCTGCAGTAAATCCCGAAAGCCTCGAGTCACGCAGAGAGCGATTCTCTCTCCCTTCCTCTCTAACAATGCGTTAGTCGCGACAGTGGTACCCATCCTTATCCACTCTATCTTTCCCGTGGGGATCTTGGAAGCCCTGGGGATTTTCTCCCCCGTAAATTCCTCCAAAATTCTCCTGATTCCTTCGATTGGTGCATCATCGTAGTTGGACGGGTCAACAGACAACAATTTCATTACTTTGCCTTCTGACTGACCGGGAATTTCAGCGTAAACATCGGTAAATGTCCCTCCTCTATCTATACAAAACCTAAGCTTATCCCCGCTGACCGTCCCCATCCAGTAATAATAAAATGTTCGAAAAAGTGATTCAAAATATTCAAATCCTGGAATCAAAACAGAAAAACAAAATCTAAATCATAAGAACATCACGTAACGCACAGCAAATATACAGGAAACAATAATTTCACTTCATTATTTTTTGAGAGGTTGCTTCAGTGGGACAGTTATACAGAGAACTTATCAGCACAAAGATTGCAAACAACAGTATTGTTCATCAAGGTAATTATATTACCGATAACAGGAAAAATATGACTATACATTTCGCAAAGTATACAAATCGGAACGAAACAAAGTGAAGCTTAGAACAAGGTGAGTTTGATATAGGTTACCTTAACGTTTTCCGATCACCGAACTAGAGTCCGATCAAAACCTCCCACTGGTTTAGAGGACGACGACTGAACTAGGGGTGAGAAGGGGTGGTGACTGTTGTTCGTCACACTTGGATTGTTGAGATCTACTCGACCCCGTCATCTCTGACTGTGCACCTTTTTTTTACCAAGAAATACATGTTTACCCTGTAGGTTTCCTTAGCTTTCATTTAGCCACTCAAATGCCAATTGCGATGGGTTCCCGAGTCCGGATCGTTCTGTACTACCTCCGTTTCTTCTCTATCACACCGGTTTGACTTTTTGACTCGTTTCTGAGCCACTTTGACCGGGTGATTTGGATAGCAAAACGATTCGATTTTTTGGTAATCTTTCACTGTGTTATAGAGCAACTTTTATTCTACACGCCATGAAAAAATTATCAAAAAATTCCATCGTTTTGCTACCCAAATCACCGAGTCAAAGTGACTCAGTGAATAGTGACAAAAATCAAACCGGTGTGATAGAGAAGAAACGGAGGTAGTATGATTTATTTATGTGTATCATTTTGTGTATCCTAAATTTGATTGATTCATTTTATAAATATTTTTTTTAAAGAATAACATTCTTGAATTTACTAAATAACGTAATTGTAAAAGATTATGACATAGAACAATCAGATTTAAGATACAAAGAAAGGTTCACTTCGTTAAAAAAGAAAAGAAAAAATACGTGGTCTGTTGTTGTTGTTGTTGTTGTTGCCATAAACATAGAATTTCATTCTCAAATAAAAGTATGTGCACTAGGGGTGCACAAGAATCCGTCAATCCGCACCGATCCGTCCGATCCGTGACGGATTGGGTCCGGTCCGATCCGTGATGGATCGGACTAGGATCAAAAAATATATGTCCGATCCGATCCGTCAATCTATTCGATCCGTTTATACTTATTATTATGTTAATTTTACTAATTCTATCAATACGATTTATTCTAATGCTAAGTTTAACTTATAATGTCATTACTTATCAATGTTGTGTTGAATAATTTTGATTTTTCATGATATAAAGAGGAAGATATTTTGTAAGTTACTAAAAACTATACTGAATGATAATTATATTAGTGTACTTTTTTGATTGAACATATTCGAAAATATTTTGAAATACGCGATCCGCGGATTAATCCGGTCCGATCCGCAAAACCTTGGATCCGATCCGTTTCAATCCGTAAACCGGCGGATCGGATTAACTCAACCTCATTCCGGTCCGATCCGATCCGTGTGCACCCCTAATGCGCATACGGTCATAATTGACAATCTACAAAAACAGTATGACTTAAACATAATCAACAACAGAAAGTAGGGGCCAAAATAAACAACAAATTCGGTCAAGTTATAGAAGACGTCAAGAAACTATATAACGCATGTCAGATTGTAACCAAGACCAGATGCATAGGAAAGGTCAAATTAAACGGATGGATGCTCGGTCTCAGGAGGAGTGGCACCGGTGAAGGAATGCGAGGCAATGAAGATAACACGAGACTTATCATCCTTGAGAACAATGCTCGATCTGCTGCTAAGGGAGTTTCCTTTCCACGCTCCATTCACTGTGACACTACAACAATAAAAGAGCTGTGTCCATTGACTTATCTCTGACAATGTGAAAGAAAAGGCTAGGGATCAAGATTTCTCATGGTTCTGCAGAGAAGTCATGGATGATTGAAAAGTGTCAAACATCTGTAAAGGACTAAAACTTTTTCATAACCCCATCTGCCAGCCTTAAAGATAACACTGTTTCGTGCTTTTCGAATAGCCACATGAACAGAAGATACAAATTTGAGAATGGCATCACACCTTGCAATCTCCCGTAATCCACCCAGATTTCCAATTACAAAATGTCACGCCTCAAAGAATGGGAGTTCTTTTGCACATATATGTAGCAAACCAATTTAACATAGGAAGTATTGGGGTAATCAAGAAAAAGATATCTCACGGTTTCACCCTACTGAGAGCACATTGGGGATTTTCTGAGCTGATCATCATTCCTAAATGGAAGTGAATAAACACGTGAAGTATTATGCAAGCATTTTCATAGTAAAATATTGATTTTCTCCGATATAGGGAGACCCTAAAACTCTCTCCAAACATCATCTTTATTATCTATCGTAGCTGTGTAGAGATACCATGTTGAAAAGAGTACCGGTCGCCCTTCTATCTAACAAAAGCGATATCTTGATTTTTTTCGTCAGATTTCCACACTTCGTGAACAGCCAAACAACATTAACATCGCTGTTTTTGTCAAAAAAATTGGATGTTGATGGTATTTTGGTAATTTAGTCCATCAAGAGTACGTAAATTTGTAAATTTCTATTAGTTGATGATCTTTTCGTAAATTCCATAACATTATTTCTATTTTATAATTTTCAAACTTCAATTCGTTATTCATCTTCTATTTTTTTAATCGGTTTTTCCGTCCTTATTAATTTCATAGTTTTTCTTTGAAGAAGTCTAGGCGAACAAAATTCGTACAAAAATTGAACATAACATGACGTGTATGGAAACATGTCATTAGTAAAAAATCAGAGTAAAGTTATGAAGAAAATATAAAGAATCAATTTGAGTGATATTTACACATCTACTGATGTTGCATGTGCCACGTCATTTTTTGTTCGAACTTATATTCGATTTTTTGTCTCCCTAGCACGGCTCTTTTTCTTTTAATCTGTAAGTTCAGCTAGTTTCAAAGGCTTGAAACAGCTTCATGGCCTTTAAACTGTTTTCAAAGGTTTCAAACATACTGTGTAGTCTACAACATGAACTTAAGGGGAGCTTATCTTCCTAATATGATTCCCACCTCCCTATGCTTGATTATATGTATTTTGATGATGAAAGAAAAATTATTTTGTTGCACTAAATTGTTATTAATCCATCTGTTTGAACATGTTTTTGCAGGGAACACTTATTACCTATTTTGCAGGGATACTTGCATAAACTATGTTCTTGCAGAAAAGAAAACTGGATTGATAGATTGATTAATATGCTTATGCAAACACGTCAGGACCTTCCTAATATACTCAGCTACGAGATCAAGTCAATATCCTTGAATATATTGAGCAACTAGCCGTTGGGAAGAGCTGTTAGACAAGTCAAGATCTGCAGCTAACTTTTAGGAAAGTTTGTTATGAGAAGATCTTGAAGATCTGTTATTCAAACAAGATGCATAAGGGGGAATGACTGAAGGAGAAAAGCTGCATAAGATCTTGAAGATCTGCTATTCAGACAAGTCAAGATCTTGAAGATATGCTTTTCAATAGACACGCGAATACATAGACTCGGAACATTCTCAGGATTTACAAGCAACACAGAAAGAGATTCATTTCACTCAATTCATTCCACAGAAGATCACTGCACATTCAACTGCTTCATCAGTTCTCAGTGTTCTTATTTCTGATCCATATTTGTATATCATTCGGATAATACTTGATACATTTTGTTCTCGTGAATTGTTCAAAGGGAACAATATAGAATTCTTGTTGAATCAGTTAGCTAGAGCAGATACTAGATAGGTTAGTGAGAACCACAAGCTGTAACAGAGTATGGGAGCTCTCTGTGCTTGAGATCTAGGTCTTAGCTTTTGATTAATAAGAATTGAGTTGAAAATCCTGCAGGGATCAAATCCCTGAGGTAGAGACGTAGGTCCAAGTGGACTGAACTCTATCAATCTATGTGTCTCTTGCATTTATTTTGTTGCTCTATACTTTGTCTGTTTGCAGCACAAAACAGGTTTTCAATTCAAGGGTTTGAAAGGCTTTTCAAGTCCTTGAAAACTCTCAGCTTTTTCTTAACTGTTTTGATTCCAAGGACTTGAAACTCAGTTCAAGGCCTTGATATACTCACAACTTTCAACAAACTCCTTTGAAACCACTCTTTTAGAAAAAGTACAAAAGTTGTCATACTCTATTCAACATCCCCCCTTCTAGAGTATTGATCATATTTTATTACCTACATTACTGTCTTTCAATTTGTATCAGAGCTTGTATTACTGCATAGATTTAACAATCCAGTGATTATGAGTATTGTAGGTGAGGGTGGTTTCTATCAGGGAAGAGCGCTAACAGACCTCCTCTATTCTGTGGTGACAACTTTGTGCACTGGAAAGCTCTGATGAATATGTTCATCATTGATCAAGACATGGAATTGTGGACTATCATTTAGAATGGTCCTCACACATTCTGCACAGAGAAAGATGGGACTAGAACTCCCAAGATAGAAGATTCACTTTCTGCTTCTGATTTAGAACAATATTCTAAAACTTACAGAGCAATGAATCTCTTATATTGTGCTTTTAGTGCAGATGAATTCAAAAAATTGCATTTATTTTGTTGCTCTATAGTCTATTTGCAGCACAAAATAGGTTTTCAGTTCAAGGGTTTGAAAGGCTTTTCAAGGCCTTGAAAACTCTCAGCTTTTTCTTTGTTAACTGTTTTGTTTCCAAGAACTTGAAACTCGGTTCAAGGCCTTGAAATACTCACAGCTTTCTACAAACTCATTTGAAACCACTCTTTTAGCAAAAATTGCAAAAGTTGCCATACTCTACCCCCCTCTAGAGTATTGATCCTGTTTTACTACCTACATTATTGTCTTTCATAATCTTTCTTCCATTCCTTTTTTTACTCCAATTATCATTTAATTCTAGTTATCTCTTTTCCTTTCTATTTTGTTTGAAATTCAAACCAATATGGAATCGAATCCAAATCAATCTATATAAAATCAAATTAATTTCAAAACTTCATAAACCTAATGGGTTCGGCTTTAATACGACTCTCATTCGTGCGGTGTTGTGTCCTGTTGGCAATCAACGGTCTTCAAGAAGCCACATGTCTTGCCTCACCCTCAGTTTTGCTACCACACCTCTTGGACGATGCAATGAAGTCCCCACCGACACCCGCACGCATTGAAAATTATTTTCTCATCTTTTCCCAACAAAAGAAGATCTGACCCACCAAGCTCTCTCTCTCTCTCTCCCCTTCCTCATCTTCTTCATACCATAAACTAGTTGTATAAGAATCATGGTGGAATCATATATCGTTATAGCAAAAAAATGAATTCGATTAACCAATTCGCGAAGTTATTCTCTTTGTGGGGTTTTCAAACAGTTCGAGATTTTCTACTGTGAATTCTTATCTAAAATTTTGAACCTAATCAATTCTCGAAGTTATTCTCTTTCTGGGGTTTCAAACAGTTCGAGATTTTGTACAGTGATTTTACATCTGCTATAGCTTTAGGGACATCATTTTGTTGCAGAAAAATACAAACCGAGTTGATTCCGAAAATTGTAGCAAAACAACTTTTTCGGTCATCTAAATTGTAGAAAGTTAACATGACTGGGTTGAAGAAAAAATATGGTTTGAAAAGTCAGTAATATTGAAAAGCTGATATTAATGTCAAGAACGACATCAAATGTTTCCGAAAATGGAGAAACGAGATCAAGAAACCCGATATATGTACAGAAGAACATACAACCATGAACTCATATAGAGAGATGAAGGAAAAAAGAGAGAGGTAGTTGAGGGACCCACCGTTCCTTTTTGATTGCAGAAAGAGAAACTAATCTTCAAGGCGCGTGGACTCTACTGTATTGAGTGTGACACCACACAACAATGACAACGACACACGAATTTTTCAAGACCGTTGATTTCCAACCGGACACACACCGCAGGGATGAGAACTGTAGCAAAGCCGAACCCTAAACCTAATGTAGTACCCCTAATATTTCCCAAGGGCGTTTTGGTTTTTTATAAAGAAGATAGATATATGTGACCAATAGTCAATTCAATATTTTATTTTATAAATTTCCCCTTCTAATATTATTAATTTTTTGTGATGAAATTTAATTTTTTATAAACTCAAAATCCACCAACCAATTATAACGTACCATCTAAACAATCCTCTAGTTGTGCTTCGCTGCAAGTATCGTCCAAATTGGCCGAGTCAGCCACACCGTTTCAACCTCCTTTTCTTGCCCAGTTTGCTACACAGTGGGGAAAAATATTTGTATTCCTCTGACAAAAATTCAAACTAATTCATGAATTGGTAGAAAAGAAATTCGTCAGCTGGCACCATGTTTCTTAATTTCCAATCTTCTTTATTTGTATCTTTCATTGCTGCAACCATTTTAAGGAAATTTGATTCTATTTGAGCCACCTGAATAATTTTCTTTTTTCACTATAGAAATTGCCAGCTTTATGACTGAAAGTTCTGTCTCCTCAATTGAGTCATCAATTAACTAATCAATCTCAATGTGAAGGGTAGCGCCATAATGATTTCTTATAGACACTGCTACAGCAGTTCTGCTTCTATTTTGTCCCACACTTACATCACATTTTAGTTTGAGCACTCCCTTTTACTAGGATTTCCAATTGGTCCGAAATTTTTTCTTTTTCTTCTCTTTGTGTGTTCCTTTCTCATCTTGTTGTGCCTCTCAATGTGGAAGATGACCTCTTGACAGAACTTCTGGGTCTTTCTTAGTCCCAATTTGAAATACGCTCTCAATTCTTGAAAGAGTTTTTAAGCATCCACACTTTTTCAACAAACATGTAGCTGGTAGCAGGATTTGGAACTTAGTCGTGCTGGAAATATTCTGATTTTGTGGTATAAACTATACCACTGCATAAAACATCGTATTAAATGAAATGAGTCTTGATCCCAACACATTTAAACCACACAACTCTAGCAAGATGATAATGAATCAATAGGTAGACAACAAATTTAACTCTTTGGCCACACGTAGTACACCTATTATCATAACCATTACCTTTAATTTTTTGTTTGGTGGGAAAAATATTAATTCTACTTCTCTAAAGATATATTTTGAATCTTTTGTGCACCTTTGATTTTGAGACTTTTTGCAAACTACCCCAATCAGGTTCTGTCTTGGAATGTGTCTCATTAACCACTTATAAGCCATTTTAGCAGTGACTTCACATTTATCATCCATGTGCCAGCACCATTTATTTGTTGTTCCCTCCACAGGGATGTGTAGCTTCAGACTCTCTTCCTTATCATGCACTTCAAACCACTCTTCTAACAAATTGAGATTCCAACTTCTTGTATTTTCAGAGAAGAGCTCACTAACTCTTTTTGGGGGCATATGTGATATCATCTGGGGGTAATGAGGTAGAATTTTCTAAATCAAGCACCAAAGGGTCCTGCAAAATATCATTTTGGTCTCATTTGCACTTAATTTTCCAAGCTCCCTCCACTATTAAATCTCTACACTTGAGAAACCCCCTTCCAAAAATAGGAGTTTGAGGGTCTTGGATCAACTTTTTGGAATTCCAGCATACTGCAATATTTATCAAAGCGTTGTTTAACCCACACACTATCTTTAGAGGTCCATAATTTCCAAGCTCGTTTGTCTACAATCATTGTTCATAACTTCCAAGCATGTTTTTCTCTAAGCGCTTGTAAAAAATGATGATATAGACTACATACACCAGCAGTTTCTTACCCACATATGTGACCGTTACTAAAACTAGTGAAATACCCACAATTTTCAACAACCGCATGTATAGCCTTCATTTTTTGTAGTGCATGGTCATGCTTTATTTTTCACCAAGCTTGAACCCTAACCCTCCCACCTTCTTGGGTCAGCACATTCTATCCCATGCAAGTCAACGATTTTTTTTTTATTTAATCTCTATTTCCGCACTAGAAGTTGAACATATAACATCAAATTTGCGGCAGTAATTGTGGGGCAGTAAAAACCAGACATTAATAAGATTGAACAACACTTACTGAAGCCTGAATCAGATTCATTAAACCAACATGAGAGATAGATTTATTCTTCCCCCCATTAATCTTCTTTGACATTCTCTCCTAAGTACTATTGCAAGTAGTCATTTTTTACTTCTATTGAAACATAGGCAACCCAAGGTAGACACGTTTTTTATCTACTTTACTCAAATCCAGCACTTATGTGACCTTTCTCTTGACATTTTCTCTAAGATTCTTGCTAGAAAAAATAACTATTTTTTCTTTGTTTATCCTCTGCCCGATACTTCTTCATATAATTGTAGACATAACCCCACATACTTAGCCACTTCTGCAATAGCCCTTGTCATGATTTACAAATCATCTGCATACATACAATGATGGATTGGTGTACAATTTCTTGAAAGCTTCACACGAGAAATCCAATATTAACTTTTTCAAAGTTGAGTATTCTCGATAGAAGTTCAGAGCCAATATTAAAAAATAGAGGGAAATTGGGTCCCCTGTCTAAGTCCTCTTTGGGCTGAGAAAAAATCCAGTGTGTCACCATTGATGATAACAGAGTACTTAACTATCATAAGACACTCCATAATCCATTGATAGACTCTACCGGAGAAGTTTATGCACTTTAGAATAGCTTATATGTAATTCTACTCCATATTATAATCGGCCTTCTCCATGTCAACTTTGGTAGCTTTCTGGCCACCTTTTTTCTTATTTTTGTTCATGGTATGTAGCACTTCATGTAAAATAATTATATTGTCTTGGATACGTATGTTACGGACAAAAGAAGCTTGCATAGGGAATATAATTCTCTCTAAAACAAGCTTGATTCTATTTGAGATGGTTTTAGCAATTATCTTGCATACCACATTGCACTGGCTAGTAGGTCTATAATGGTTAAGCTTTATGAGCCTCTCAATTTTCGTATAAGAGCGATAAAAGAGCAATTAACAGTAGGAGGAACTTCCCAAATTTTGAAGAAATCCACAACCACACCACAGATGTCTTGAATACAATATGCCATAAATGTTTTTAGAAAAGAACAATCATACCATTTTGCCCGGGAGCTTTATCGCTAATCATTTGAAATTTCACTTCCTTGATTTCATTTTCATAAGGTAACTTGCACATATTTGGCCATTCTTCCACCTTAATTTCTGGGGGGGGGGGGATCTCAGAGAGCTAGCCTGGTATTTTAGCATTGCTTGTGGTGAAGAGCTTCTAGAAATAGTCAACAAAGACATGATCTCCTTGCAAGATTGCTTATACATGATTTAAGTGGATATGTGGCATTCATCGCCCTCTTTTATAGATGAATTTTGAATATTTACATAATTGGATCTCTACCTCTTTTTAGCTGAATTAAGGATTGTCACACAATGTGATTATGAAAATGACCCACTTTATCACGTACTATCCGCTATCGTATGAATATATATCATGAACTTACTTGGTATGCCACATTTGTTTACATTTTTGGATATTTGTCTTCCTAATTTTTTACTGATGTGTTTTCAACTATGACGTCTTCGCTTGCTATTTTAAAATCACCGTAGGAAGCTACTAAGAATAATGGGAGCGAACGATCCATTTTGTAGTAGTTGGAAAAATATCATCTTGTATTGAATACTTGTTTTGTCAACATTCATCTTGTATTGAATATCATCTTTGGCCAGTTGTAGGACATGTATTAGTTGACCCATCTTTTTTGTTGACCCGCATTATCAATGTCTGAATGATGATTATTGTTATTTTTGTCTCACCAAATCTCCTTTCAATATGACAAAACATTTCATAACATCCAGAAGCACTTCAAACTGCGGAGGACACTAGCTAACCCGATCGCCCGGATGCAGGGCGGGATGTCACAATAACAATCATTATTACAACTATAGACTACAAGACATCACTTTTGATCTTGATGCTAGTTATGAGCATGCATGATATGTCGTAATATAAATTTAAATGATGTTATTTTATAAAACACCAACAAATAAGACTAGTGAGATAAGTAACTCAAACATTAATTATTTTAAAATGGAATTATTATAAATAAGGCAAAGAAGTGACAATTATTTATCGAAAATGCAGAAATGTAAAAATAATTATTAAGAGAGGCAAGTTTGGATAATTATTTACCAACAAGGCAACAACTTATAATTTAGTACTAGACATGAAAATGATACCCTTTTCGTTGAAATTTGAAACAATATGATCTTACACTGCTATTTCTTGGTCAACCTTCAATCTGCTTCCCTTGTTCCCAGAATCGAGAAACCCTAAGCAAGTCGGCTCCAGTGACTTTTTGATTTCTACTCAAGAATAATCTTGACTAGTTCAAGACTTGTTAGAAACTCTCTCTCTATCTCTCTCTCTCTCTCTCCCTCTCTCTCTCTCTCTCTCTCTCTCTCTCTCTCTCTTTCTCTCTCTCTCTCTCTCTCTCTCTTCATATGACCATTGTCTTATGAAATTTTAATTCATCTACACCTATGACTCCAAAAGTGAAACTTAAATCTGAAACAAAAGCTTGCCGTTTTTTTTGTAAGATACAAGTAGTCTATGTGAATTTCCACGAGGAATTTCAATTGTGTATTTTGGATTACTAAAGTTTTCTCGAGTATTTTTGGTTCAGCGACGGCGTAATAGAAAGGATGAATGTTGCGACTTGAAACATCAATGTTCGAGTTGCTATGAGAACATAAAGAGATAGGAAACAAATTGTGAATCAAAATTTTGTGAGAACTCAAATTTGAAACATGATGAAAGATAATATCTTTCTCCTCCACAGTAAGGTGAGCAGTGGCAAGTCCTTCGAGAACATACCGATTGATACTCTTGTATCATTGGCCTGGGTTAATTTGAATTCTTTTAGTCGCTGCAATAAATTTGTGTTTTAATGACAAAAATGTAATTCTAGTCAAAATACTAAATGATGGGTACACATGTCAATTTGAGTACCAAGTTACAAGTTTTTCCGTTCTTGATAAATATTCATCCAAAAATTAATATTTTAATAATTATTATTTCTTTTATGCCTTCGTATTAAATAGTTTCTAGTTTTCTGCCTTACTTATAATAATCCCTTTTGATATTGGGAAGAAAAAAAGATTCAACAAGTACTTCAATATTTCAAAGTCGCAGAATCTTCTTTTCCCACGTTTTATACCAAGCTCGTCAAAAGAGTCTAAAATAAGATGGTGTAAAGAAACATTTGACACACGATTCTTTAGGCTTGTATGCCCCAATGAAGCAGATGAATTTGGAAAAAAATCTTCTCCAATAATTACTGCTTTGTTCTCCACGTGAGTCAAATAGTGTGGTCCGCTTGAGCCTTGTCAACACGCTAAAGTGTGGTGTAATCAAGAAAATGATCGTAAAATTCTCCAAAAGCAACAACTATATTGAAAGAAAATGAGAGAGCGAAAGTTGGCAAGATTGAGTGAAAATTTTGAGTAGTCAAGATTTTATTTCATATTTGTGAAGAAAAGACACAAATAATAATCACAACCATTCAGATTCATTCAATTTCAATTTGAATAGTCACAACTATTCTGGTGTGGCAAAAATACCAGTCAGAAAAGGGATGAACTAAACAGTCACAAAATGTCAAGGTCTAAACTCAACTAAAATTAATTTTAAACTCTTATTTGAATAGTCACAACTATTCGGATTCGTGAACCTATCAATTTTTCAAGGACAGTTTAAGAAACAAAGTAAACTATTGGTAACCACTACACTTTTAGAGAGTAGTATAGATTATATATAATAAAGACCAAGAAAAAAATATGTTTATTATTGCTAGATATCCAGAATCAGTTTTAATGTACACATACAAAAATATATAGCTGCGATCTCCAGGAAAAGAGCTTCGGAAGTTCCAGAAACCTTAAGGAGAACGCGCAGTGGCGATCGGCGACGACAATCTGGTCATAAAGCTCGCTCACACTGTGATGGCCTTCCCGACGACTGTCAAGACACCGTTCCTATCCGTGTAGGAGGAGGAGATTGTCATATTCTACTTGGAAAAGTTCTTGGAGGCGGTACAGGACCTTTGTCCTTGTTTGACAGATGGTTTTATTCTACCGTCAAGAGTTAATATTTGGGGCATGAAATCACTTATCAAGAAAATCTGGTTTGAAGAGACAGGATTAGCATTCATGAAACTACCGCAAATAGTATAAGTTCCCCTCGAAAGCATCCATGAAAAATTTGTTGGAATGAGGTCTTTGGATCTTCAATGGTCACATCTTGTCACTCAAAACTTGGATTTCGGGTGCAAGAACTGTCCTTATTGTGTTCTGTACACTTGAAATTTGGGTGAAGATTAAAAACCTACCCCTTTTTCTTTGCAACACCGAGGATTCCAAGAAGACCATATATGCAATGGGTGAGGTGCTCATGGTGGATGAACGAACCTTCGCGTGCTCGGGAGGTGACTACATGCGAGCTAGGGTGAGAGTGGATATCACCAAAATTTTACAGATGGGCGGTCACATCCAAGTTCTCAACAACGAACTCTAGCTCGATTATGTTTACGAGCGCATACCAAGTGTGTGTGGTTGGTGTGGTAGGATCACTCACTTTATCGAGCGATGCGATATGAAATGGGAAGCAGAAAAGACAACGTAAGACGAAGGTTATAGTTATAGCCTAGTGTATTAACCACCTCCAAGGAGGAAACAAAATGTGGTGAGATCGGAAACAGCCGTCTGGGGAAGGATCAGCCGAATGCGACCGACATGAGGGTTCCTCGGGATAGGAAAACGAAACAATGGGCAGAATCCCGAAGTCAGACGCAAGTGGAAGAGAGCAAGCTAAACAACCAGTAGTTCCATCGCCACCCAGACCCTCTTCTCGCATGAAAACTGACATGTCCCAGGACCCTCCGAGTGATGAACTGATGGTGAGACCAAGGCTTTATACAAATCCCCTCGCAACTTTGCGCCAAGAGAAGACAGTAGCCAAGCCCATCGACAAAGTTAAGTCAATTCCGTCAGTTTCTTCATAGATAGTCTTACGTCGATGAAATCTGCTACCAGAATGAGTTCAAAAAGTTCTAAAGCCAAAAGTAAGACAAGAGAAATTATCCTCAGTCCTAATCCGAAGGAGAAAATTGCATATCGTCAGTTGAGTTTGGAAATATTTAATCTTAACAAGGGGGGTTTCGGTGATGCTATATATGAGGAAGAAAAAAAATGAAGGGAAATTGCCCAAAAGAACCCACTCATGACAATGTGACGACTGTTGAGCAGTCTCACTAATTATTATGAATTCTATCAGCTGGAACATACGAGGGCTTGGGAAACTTTGTAATGTTCTAGAGCATCACAACCTTGTAAGAGGAAAGTCTCCCAAGTTTTTCTTCTTAATGGAGACTAGGCTTATACCTGCAAAAATTGAGCGGGTAAAACTCGCTTAGGCTTTAACGTCGGCCTTTGCGTTTCATGTGAAGGGTGTAGTGGCGGTTTGGCTCTTCTTTGGAACGCGAGGTCGGACGTTTCTCTTATCAAATGTTCAAAATTATTTATTAATTTCTTAGTGACTGATCCTACGTTACAGGTCCAGTGGCAGTTCACAAGATTCTAGGGGGATCCGAATAGTAATGAAATAAGAAACTCTTGGAAATTGTTGAGAAGGTTGCGATGTAGGGTTTTGATTCATGGATGCGCAACGGAAACAATAATTAACCATGAAAAACCCTCCAAGGATCACAAGTCAAGAGACATAACGATGGTAAAGGAAGAAATCAATAACACACCTTAGGGTTCTACTTTGATGACTTCAAACGCGAATTGTGTCACGTTCTCTATGGTTGATCCACGCCTAGAGTTGATTTCTAAATCTCCCTCTCCTTGGTGCTAGCCCGGAAAGAGGAAGAGGAAGAAGAATCACGCAAAACGAGACGAACCAAAGGAGGTTTCGGCCTCCTCCTTTGGGGCCGACGGGGACGGGCGGCGGGCTAGGGGGGCGGCGGCTCCTCTAGCTTGTTGCTCTCTCTCATTTTGTTCTCTCCCACTCTTGTTATGATCAATTATGAGCATAAGTTGTGGGAAGGAAGGAAGGAAGGTCCTTTATATAGTCCAACAACTCCTTGCCAACTACCTAAAGGACTTATTCTTGTCCTACTAGAATTCAATTTAGTCCCTTCCTTGCAAATTAGTCCCTACTAAGTTTGCAAGGTTTTGCAAAGTGATCCTTCTAATTAATTAATCCAATTAATTAATCCCAAATCTAGTTCAACTCTATCTAGCGTGTGACCCCATAGGTTCTATCTAGTTGGTAGCAACTATTTGCTAATATGGAGCGGTTTCTAGCAAAACATCCATTCTAGCCAACTAATGGAATAGTCATCTTGACAACCTTTGTACAAGTAATTGTCTCATCCCTTTGTCTCTATATCCGGATTGGACACGAGACATACAAGTCACACTCGTATATCCAATCCATAGTTTCTCGATCCATGGGAATAGCCTTATTCGTGCAAATAACATCAATATCCCATATTGATTTATTTGAGTCTGGCCAGACATTCTATAAGCACTATCCCTCGAGTGGCCTAGGATATTTGCTCCCGTTATGTGGGAGGGACAAATTCTATCTACGTCCACTACGATCTCTAAGCTTGCTTCTTATTGTATCCAATACACGCCTTTATAACTACCCAGTTATGGTGTAGCGTTTAACGCTACCAAAATCACAATAATCCACAACTAGAATATCTAGTGACTTCAAGTCTAAGGGTGACAATACCGTTGCACCGCGAGAAGCGCTTGTGACTCAACATAACATGTATGTAGCCTTCTCGGAGATGGGTCAATCCAGTGCGACATTACCCCTAATGCACACCTATGTGTTGGATCATGATATCTCCATATCAATCCAACCCCATACTAGTCTATAGATGATTGTCCTATTAATCATTATACTAGACTATGGATATTTAAGATAAACAACACAATTGTAAATCTAAGGACTTCATTATATTAAATATCCAATAAATAATAAATGAATTTCTAGCCACAAATAAATTCATACTAAACTAGATTGCCTCTAGAGCATCTATTCCAACAGTCTCCCACTTGCACTAGAGCCAATCTGGCGCATCTCGTATGCCCATACTCCTAGTGTGCCCTTCATGCTTCCACTGCGTGAGCGGCTTTGTAAGTGGGTCTGACAGATTCGCATCTGTAGGAATCTTGCATATCCGAACGTCTCCTCTATCGATAACATCTCGAATCAGATGAAACTTCCTGAGCACGTGCTTGGATTTCTGGTGCGATCTAGGTTCCTTTGATTGCGCGATCGCCCCAGTGTTGTCACAGAACAACTCCACTGGATCCGCAATGCTAGGGACCACACCAAGTTCAGAAACAAACTTTCTGATCCAAACAGCCTCTTTTGCTGCGCCATTTGCAGCAATGTACTCAGCCTCTGTTGTAGAATCAGCTACCGTCTCTTGCTTGGAACTCTTCCAGCTCACCGCTGCTCCATTCAGGCAAAACACATATCCCGACTGTGATCTAAAGTCATCTCTGTCGGTTTGGAAGCTTGCATCAGTGTAACCCCTTACACGCAACTCTTCCTCACCGCCAAACGTCAAGAAAGCATCCTTAGTTCTTCTCAAGTACTTTAGGATGTTCTTGACAGCAATCCAGTGACTCTCACCCGGATTGGATTGGTATCTGCTTGTCATACTCAAGGCATATGACACATCTGGTCTAGTACATAACATGGCGTACATGATAGATCCTATGGCCGAGGAATAGGGAATCCTACTCATGCGTTCCTTCTCAATCCCATTGGAAGGACAACCACTCTTTGAAAGAGTGATTCCATGTGACATGGGCAAGAATCCCTTCTTGGAATCTTGCATGTTGAACCGTTTCAACACCTTGTCAATATATGTACTTTGACTTAGGCCTAGCAGCCTCTTAGATCTATCTCTATAGATCTTTATACCGAGTATATAGGCTGCTTCCCCTAAGTCCTTCATTGAGAAACACTTCCCTAGCCAATCTTTAACAGATTGTAGCATGGGAACGTCGTTTCCAATGAGTAGTATGTCATCCACATACAAGACCAGAAAAGCTACAGAGCTCCCACTAACCTTCTTGTAGACACAAGACTTATCTTCGTTCCTGATGAAGCCAAACTCTTTGACTACTTCATCAAAACGTCGATTCCAACTCCCAGAAGCTTGCTTCAATCCATAAATGGATCGTTGCAGCTTACAGACTTTGTTAGCTTGCTTTGGATCCTCAAAACCCTCCGGCCGTATCATATACACGTCCTCGAGGAGATTCCCATAAAGGAATGTTGTTTTGACATCCATCTGCCAAAGCTCATAGTCATGGTATGCTGCAATCGCAAGTAGGATTCAGATGGATTTGGTCATAACGACTGGTGAAAAGGTTTCATCATAGTCAATACCATGAATCTGTCTGAATCCTTTAGCTAACAATCGGCCCTTATAGGTAATCACATTACCATCCATGTCGATCTTCTTCTTGAAGACCCACTTGCACCCTATGGGCCGCGCCCCTTCGGGTGGTTCCACCAAAGTCCATACTTTGTTGGTATACATGGATTCCATCTCGGATCTCATGGCTTCTAGCCACTTCTGAGAGTCTGGGCCCTTCATAGCCTCTTCATAGGTAGTAGGCTCATCATCTATGAGCATCGCGTCACCAGAATCGGTTACGAGAAGTCCATACCTCTCGGGTTCCTGGCGCATTCTACTAGCTCTATGAAGCTCTTGTGTTACCTGAACAGGCTGCTCCACAACTTCTTGTGGTTCCTGTTCATGTTCCATAATCGGTTCAGTGATTTGTGGTTCTTGAACCTCTTCAAGTTCTACAGTCCTCCCACTTGCTTCTTTAGAGACAAACTCTCTTTCTAGAAACACGCCGGTCCGAGCAACAAACACTTTGTTCTCGGCTGGATTGTAGAAGTAGTAACCCTTAGTTTCCTTAGGGTACCCCACAAACTTGCACTTATCCGATTTTGGCCCTAGCTTGTCTGATTGTAAACGTTTTACATAGACATCGCAGCCCCAAATGTAACACTCCACGTATCCGGCTCGGTAGAGACCGGGAGAGTGCTACTCGAATAGCGGAAATCGAGAACATTACATACCATAAAAGTTAAACGACAAGTTATTACATTATCGTATTTAGGCTACAATACATGCTACAACATTAATATACTGATTTGAAACTAGTGTTCTCATCGTAAAGTGATGACGTGTGACAATCTACGTGTGTCTCGAATCCCGCTACTCCAAAATCCCATCTCCTAGACCTGCGGGGGAATGAAACAAAGACCGCAGTTTTTCGAAAGTCAGCAAGAAATACGGAGTGAGTTACACCTTAGCATGTAAAAATAGGAAGGTTACGAAAGGATGTAGGGTCACGTGTTAAATAAACTAGAGTAACGGAGTATAAGTAAAACGTTATCAGAGTGCACAACAGTAAAAACAACAATGTTAAATAATGAAACAAAACCAAAATAGAATCCAATAATCCATCCGTTATGCACAGTAGCCATATATAATAATGCCGACAAAGGCCTGCCAACTAATAATGCCAACAAAGACGTCGATTTATCAATTAACAAGTATCGATTGGTTTTACCACAACAAATCCGTTTACCACGATGTCTCAATAACATTTATGATACGTCAAAAGTTTCCCAATTAATTCTTTCAGATATGGATGACTGTTCGTAACACGACTAACAAATAACTGTAATCATATTATTATTGATCTCACAGTACCAAATTATTGATTATTCGTTTCACAGTACCCGGGTAGACCAGTGACCACAATCAGACATTATAGACCTTAAGTGTTGCAACACCCCCCTAAGAGCGTCAATCAAAGGAGTGGTATCTAGAAGCAGTACTCCAGCCTACGGCGAAGGAGTCGGGGTGCACGTAGTGCCATATCTTTAGGGACCAAAGCCCAGGGAATCATCACCCATAATAAGTAATATAACTGGTTCCGGTACATGCTAATCATTTTATTCCGGGGATCGAACCCGAATATCTCTTTAGGGACTAAGCCCAGGGAATCATCACCCAATATAAGTAACTCCGGGGATCGAACCCGATTATCTCTTTAGGGACTAAGCCCAGGGAATCATCACCCAATATAAGTAACTCCGGCGATCGAACCCGATTATCTCTTTAGGGACTAAGCCCAGGGAATCATCACCCAATATAAGTAACTCCAGGGATCGAACCCGATTATCTCTTTAGGGACTAAGCCCAGGGAATCATCACCCAATATAAGTAACATCACTGGTTCGTAAAGATTATGTTACTACTGATTTCTGATCAAGTGTGACAAGTATTCCAAGCTCAAATAATATTTTGAAGATTGTAAAGCAATTAAAACACATCTATCGAGTAGGGAATGAAACACGACAACCATTTTCAATTAAACGAGTAGTGGACACGATATAAGCTGGCACGCAAGGCTAGGCTTGTAAGATTCACAAGTATATTTTGAGACAGAATCAAGGCCAAGCATATAACTCACCTGATCCAATAGCAATTATCGCAATAAAGCTCATATGAACGGTTGTAGTCCTCGTTTGTGAACCCGTCGCCTACAATTTCCAATTTTCTAATTACAACAACAATACTTCTAAATAAATGATAGCGCTAGGTCTATACGCGGCTAGGTCGATACTAAGTCCAACTCTCACGGTTCCCCAAAACTCGTCTCAAGTTAAATTTTCACAAATGTACAAGGAAGTATTTTGAAGAATGAGTTAAATATTCGAAACAATCTCTTAGAAATCCTTCTTAATTCAAGCAAATATTTGAAAACTATTTGATATTATAACTATAATTTCTATCAAATCGTAAGACTAATTATAATTAACAAGAGATGTTTTAAATAGAAAATTCTTTCTGGATACCATGATATTTAATTAAACAACGACGTTTCTTGATAAAGAGATTTGTGATCAAATACTTAGAAAACACTATTTATAAACTCGAAGTGACGTCTTATTTACATGGATGGCGTCATTAGTTTACTTTCAAGAAAATAGTGAATTACCCAAGGTGTAATCTTACTAGTAAAGTAATTATCTTACTTGTCAAGAAATCAAATTGTTATACTAGTTTCCAATGTATAAAAATTTAACATATTATTTATGTTATCAAGATATTTCTATTATTTATCTGGAATAGTAATATTATACAATATAGAACAAAAATGTAGTTATATAATGAAGTTTAGGTAAAAGACAGGGGGCTCCCAAGAAAAGTCACCACTTTAAATAACCAGTTTCAGTTCTAATACTTTATACCCTCATAGTTTCTGAAAACACACTTTAACCCCCAAACATTAACACACACAAATTCACCGATCAAAGCACGAATTCAAGGCCTACCGACAAGATTTCGATTACTAAAAAAAACTCGTAGGGGGATTTAGAGCATACCAACGCCAAATTTTGCGAGAAACGGTAAAGAAACGAGACGGGTCGAAGCGCCGAAAAAGTCGCCGGAGTTGGAACTCGACCGGAACTTCTCCGGTTGTTCTTGGCCTCGGTTAAGGCCTCCTCTAGCCTAGTCGGACCTCCAGGATAAGATTGGAGTTGGTTTGGAGGGGTGGGTCGCCTCGGCTTGACCGGGCTCGAAGCTCTCATCGAGCTCGCCGGAAAAAATGGAGGTGGCAGCGGCGGGTTGCTTCTGCCCGCTGCTGTGGCTGCGTCTTTTCTGCTTCTTCTTCTGCTAGAGTGGTCTAAGCAGAGAGGGGACCGATAGAGAGAGGGAAACAGAGGGGTGGAGGTGGTGTTTGGCGGTGGGTGTGTCCGTTGGCGGGTCTCCGGCGGTGGCAGCGGCCATTGTTGCCGCTGCTGCTGCTTCTTCTCTTCGGGAAAAACAGAGAGAAGAGGGAGAGAGAGGGAAAAAGAGATCTGGGGAAAGAGAGAGATGGTCGGCAATGGTGGTGGCGGTTTCTCCGCTGGTGGGTTTTCTCAGCGGCGGCAGCGGCCATGTTGCCGCTGCTGCTGCTGCTGCTGCTTCTGTTTCTGAAGAGAGGACAGAGAGAGGGCAGAGAGGCAGTGGGGGCTGGAGGTGGAGGATTTGGTGGTGATGGCGTTGTTGGTGATGGTGGTGGTTGCCGTTGTTGGTGGTGGTTGGTGATGGTGGTGCCGGAGGTGATTATGGTGGTGGGTCTTCTCTCTGCAAAACAGAGGAGGGAGTGAGAGAGAGAGGAGGAGAGATAGAGAAGTGAGGGAGATGGAGGAGATGGTGGTGGATGGTGTTGGTGTCGGGTGTGGTGCTGAAGGGGGTGAAGAAGAGAAGAAATAAATAGAAGGGGGAGAGAGAGAGAGAGAGAGAGAGAGAGAGAGAGGGTGACGGGGAGAGAAAGGGAGAAGAGAGTTGGGGAGTTGTGAGGGTGTTGTGGAGTGGGAAGCAAAGTCAAGTGATGTGGGAAGATAAAAAAATTGTTTTATTATTATTAAATTATTATTATTATAAAGTGTTTATAGTATAAAATATAGTATAAAATACGTATAAGTAGAGTATAAATACGACATAACAATACGCATAGTATAAATACATTAATACAAGTATTTACATACTACAAGTTATGTAAAAGACAAATAATTCCCCCAACAACAACTATTTAATGTTATCTAAAATTACAACTACCTCCACGCTAGCAACATAGTTTTTGAAAAATAACTGATTAAACTTTACGAAAAATTACGACAATAATATCTAGTAAAATACAGGGTGTTACACCAAATCCTCATGAACGACAGTGTGGAACGCCTCCCACTCCACATCTCATATGGTGTCTTCATGACTGATTTAGATGGAACACGGTTAATGGTGAAAGCTGCACTTAATAGAGCGTGGCCCCAAAACGATAATGGAAGATCGGTTTGACACATCATAGATCGAACCATATCCAATAGGGTTCGATTCCTCCTCTCAGACACGCCATTCCATTGTGGCGTTCCGGGTGGAGTGAGTTGGGACACGATCCCACACTCTCTAAGATAGTCGTCAAACTCTTGGCTCAAGTATTCTCCTCCACGATCCGATCGTAGAGCCTTGATACTTTTGCCAAGTTGCTTCTCTACTTCATTCTTAAATTCTTTGAACACTTCAAAGGATTCGGATTTTGCCCTCATGAGGTACACAAATCCATATCTACTGTAATCATTAGTAAATGTAATGAAAGAGACGTAACCACCCCTGGCAGGTGGCAAATGTCCCACACACATCAGTATGTATGAGCGCCAATTGCTCACTAGTCCTCTCACCTTTCTTATTGAAAGGGAACTTTGTCATTTATCCCAATCAACAAGCCTCACATGTATCATATGATTCAAAATCAAATGAGTCTAGTAATCCATCCTTATGGAGTCTAGATACACGTTTCTCGTTTATGTGGCCTAAACGACATTGCCATAAATAAGCAGGATTTAAATCATTTATTTTAATCTGCTTGGTATTAATGTTGTAGGCAGGATTGCTTAGATCAAGGACATACAATCCATTAAATAATTGCGCACTAAAATGGTGAATATTATTCAAATAAAAGGAACAACAATTGTTCTTTATTGAAATAATAAAACCATCCTTGTCCAAAAAAGAAATAGAAATAATGTTTCTGCTCATAGCAGGCACAAAATAGCAATTATTTAATTCTAAAACTAATCCTGAAGGCAGAGATAGCTCGCACACGCCTATGGCCAACGCAGCAACTTTTGCTCCATTCCCAACGCGCAGATCTACCTCCCCTTTAGCCAATCTTTTACTTCTCTTTAGATCCTGCACATTTCGACAAATGTGAGATCCACATCCAGTATCTAATACCTATGATGTAGAGACAGTTAAATTGACATCTACAACAAAAATACCCGGTGGTGGTGGAATCACTATTCCAAGCCTCTTGTCCTCCATATATTTTGGGCAGTTCCTCCTCCAGTGTCCAGGCTGACTGCAGTAGTGACACTCACCTTTAGTTACACCTTTGGCAATGCCACCAACAGGCTTAAGGGCAGGTTCCTTGGACTTGGAAACTATCTTGCCTTTGCCCTTGGAGGATGAGGAAAACCTTTTGCCCTTTCCTTTCTGTACCATCATAATGGCCTTGCCCTTACCCTTGTTGATGCTCTGTTCAGCTGTCCTCAACATATTGAGTAAATCTGGCAGTGGTTTCACGATCCCGTTCATGTTATAGTTCATGATGAACTGTCCATAACTCTCGGGCAACGATTGCAACACGAGATCGGTTGCCAACTCTTGGCCGACCGGGAACCCTAGTCGGGCGAGATTCTCCAAGTACCCGATCATACGGAGTACATGGGGTCCCACCGGGTTCCCTTCTGCCAGATGACACTTGAACAGTGCCTTAGAGACCTCATACCTCTCTACCCTTGCCTGCTCCTGGAAGAGCTGCTTCAGATGCTCGATCATATCGACAACATTCATGTTTTCGTGTTGCTTCTGAAGCTCAGAAGTCATGGTGCATAGCATAAGGCAGGCCGCATCATTAGCGTCATCAACACGCTTTTGATACGCCTTTAGGGCAGCAGGTGTTTGGTTCTCTGGAACTTCTGGAACATGCTCCTCTATTGCGTACAGTTTCTTCTCTTGCTTGAGAACAATTCTCAAGTTTCTGTACCAATCAAGAAAGTTGGTTCCAGAGAGCTTGTCCTTCTCAAGGGCAGATCGTAGGGAATGTTGTGAACTCGATGAGTTGTTTGCCATTTGGAATTCTACAAAAGGAAAATACGCAAGTTTTAGTATTTGTGAATTTTTGACTATATTCAATAATGGATAGTTTATCAAATATAGCTCCCACTATTTTTCTACGGATTAATAGCCCTCAAGATATTAATGCGGAAAATATCCTTATATTTTCTAGTGGGCCAAGATCCATGTTTCATCTCCTTATGAGCTTGCTTTGGCAAGTCACCCATAATTTGACTTCTTTAGGTAGGAGCAATTCCAATTGCATCCTTTATGCAACTCTTGGTTTAATCGGGCAAATAACTCCTTATTTATCCATCCTTATGGATAATCCCAATTGATTTCCTCTAGGTATCTTAATAATATTAATAGCCTAGTTGTGTTCAACCTCTTATTTAAACAATTGCACATTACTAGCTTGTGCCATCGCATTCCATCATTATGAACCAAGTCGCCATGCTTTGGCACGCACGAACTTGATAAATAATGATGATCATGAGTGTTTAAATAACGAGAAGGCAAGAACACAATATTTGAATTTTGAGGGATTTTAAATTCAATTTTAATTGTTTTGTTGATCAAAATAAACTAATCTATCTATTTGAGTTTGAGCACAACTCCAAATAATAGATCCGGGTTGTCTAATTATCTTATTATCCTAATTGCATGCATCATCCATACACCAACCACACAATAATAAGACAATAAAGTAAAACAACCACAAAACAAAAATTAAACGTGATGTGGATATGGCCTTTTCTAGACTAAGATAATTCCAAGCCAATGGAATTATCTATGAACCCTAAAAGCAAACACATCTCCATGCGTCTTGATCTTTTGGTCCATCCTTCATAGTCATGTGGAATGCTCCATGCTCCATCTTTTGTGGCTCCTTTTGGCTTTGGGCTTTTTTTCTTCAATCTTCGCTAACAATCTACTTCATCTAGCACTAGCTAACTTCTATACTAAATAAAATAAATCTCACAAGTTGAGAAAAAAATGGCACGCAGGCCATAAAATCCTAATTATCAGCTAGCAGGCCGTAAACCAAACCACAAAAATAAACATCCACATCAAACCACATCCTAAGGCCATATCCAATCACCATGCGATTTGCACATAAACAGTTAAAATCCAATTTTAACGCGCTTGGTCAATTTTAATTGATTTTAGGATTTCTAGGGTTAAAACGATCCATGGGCCCAACAATCAAATTGCCCGGGCCCAAAAAGGTGAACCGCAAGGCCCTAGGGCTGGCCCGGCCCCTAACCCACGCGGCTAGGCCGCGGGCTAGGGCCGCCCGGCCCCTAGGGCGGCCAAGGCTTGAGCGGCAAGCAAGAGGGGCGGTCCCCTAGGGGGCCGAACCTCCTATAGGGAGTTGTTTCCAAAACAACTCCCTTGCTTGGTGCCCAAGTTTGGTTGTTTCCTTGTTTTGGAAGAACTCCTTCTTCACCAAGGATGCCCAAACCCTAGATCTTAGATCCTAAAATTTTTCAAACTCACTAATTCATGCATTCAACGCAAAAATTAGATCTTGTTATGATAGATTATTGACAAATTGCATCCCATGCTTGATTTGTCTTGTTTTACGCGATAAACAATCAATTTAAGGTGTAAAACAACTAAAACGTAACACATAAACCACGTTTATGCTCTACGACATGTGGCTCTGATACCACTGTAGGGTTTTGATTCATGGATGCGCAACGGAAACAATAATTAACCATGC
The DNA here is from genome assembly GCA_023055425.1 of Linanthus parryae. Lineage (NCBI taxonomy): Eukaryota > Viridiplantae > Streptophyta > Magnoliopsida > Ericales > Polemoniaceae > Linanthus > Linanthus parryae. The sequence goes on along the minus strand of JALGPY010000006.1, from coordinate 87,889,634 downwards.
AAAACCCTCCAAGGGTCACAAGTCAAGAGACATAACGATGGTAAAGGAATAAATCAATAACACACCTTAGGGTTCTCCTTTGATGACTTCAAACGCGAATTGTGTCACGTTCTCTATGGTTGATCCACGCCTAGAGTTGATTTCTAAATCTCCCTCTCCTTGGTGCTAGCCCGGAAAGAGGAAGAGGAATAAGAATCACGCAAAACGAGACGAACCAAAGGAGGTTTCGGCCTCCTCCTTTGGGGCCGACGGGGACGGGCGGCGGGCTAGGGGGCGGCGGCTCCTCTAGCTTGTTGCTCTCTCTCCTTTTGTTCTCTCCCACTCTTGTTATGATCAATTATGAGCATAAGTTGTGGGAAGGAAGGAAGGAAGGTCCTTTATATAGTCCAACAACTCCTTGCCAACTACCTAAAGGACTTATTCTAGTCCTACTAGAATTCAATTTAGTCCCTTCCTTGCAAATTAGTCCCTACTAAGTTTGCAAGGTTTTGCAAAGTGATCCTTCTAATTAATTAATCCAATTGATTAATCTCAAATCTAGTTCAACTCTATCTAGCGTGTGACCCCATAGGTTCTATCTAGTTGGTAGCAACTATTTGCTAATATGGAGCGGTTTCTAGCAAAACATCCATTCTAGCCAACTAATGGAATAGTCATCTTGACAACCTTTGTACAAGTAATTGTCTCATCCCTTTGTCTCTATATCCGGATTGGACACGAAACATACAAGTCACACTCGTATATCCAATCCATAGTTTCTCGATCCATGGGAATAGCCTTATTCGTGCAAATAACATCAATATCCCATATTGATTTATTTGAGTCTGGCCAGACATTCTATAAGCACTATCCCTCGAGTGGCCTAGGATATTTGCTCCCGTTATGTGGGAGGGACAAATTCTATCTACGTCCACTACGATCTCTAAGCTTGCTTCTTATTGTATCCAATACACGCCTTTATAATTACCCAGTTACGGTGTAGCGTTTAACGCTACCAAAATCACAATAATCCACAACTAGAATATCTAGTGACTTCAAGTCTAAGGGTGACAATACCGTTGCACCGCGAGAAGCGCTTGTGACTCAACATAACATGTATGTAGCCTTCTCGGAGATGGGTCAATCCAGTGCGACATTACCCCTAATGCACACCTATGTGTTGGATCATGATATCTCCATATCAATCCAACCCCATACTAGTCTATAGATGATTGTCCTATTAATCATTATACTGGACTAGGGATATTTAAGATAAACAACACAATTGTAAATCTAAGGACTTCATTATATTAAATATCCAATAAATAATAAATTAATTTCTTGCCACAAATAAATTCATACTAAACTAGATTGCCTCTAGGGCATCTATTCCAACATGCGAACCCCAATAATACCCCATGGTGCGTGATGGACGACTTTAACGCCTTCTTCTCAAAGGATGAAAAACAGGGGGGACGTCCGGTAGATAAACAACTTATGGAAGACTTCAGGTATTCCCTCCTACCAATTAATTGTTTGATCTTGGTTATAGTGGCCAAAAGTTTACATGGACTAGAAATCCACGGAGCGGAAGGCTTATCCGCGACTTGACAGAGTGGTAGCTAATCGTGCTTGGCTTGACCTTAACGGGGGAAAGCGTTACTCATCTTACGGCTGCGGTTTCCAGTCACATCCCTATGGAGCTATGTTGGATTCCTGTGACTAAAAAGACCCCTCGCTTTCATTTTGAGGCTATGCAGCTTAGTCATGATAACTACAAGTCGTTCATAGCAAAGAACTGGACCGAACTTCATGATTTTGACTTACAACGGAAGCTGGAGAAGACGGGGATGTGGTTAAAGCAATGGGATCGATCAATGTTTGGCAACGTGAAGTGGAATATTGCTTTTATCCACAAAAGAATCCAAGAACTCCAAGGTAGTGATGATATTGACGCAGTTTATGATGATATCAGCAAGTATAAATATGAGATAAACTCTCTTCTTTCCAAAAAACGGCTAAGTGGCTCCAGTGTTCTAGAAGACAGTCGATGAAGGCGGCGATCGCAACACTAATTTCTTCCATAAAAAATCTTCACTGCGCAAGGATCGTAACCACCTCTGCAGGTTATAAAATTGGGTGGTGTTTGGCGCACGTCTAGCGACGACATTGTGGGTATTTTTGAAACCCATGTCCATTCTATTTTCTCACCCCATAACCCCTCGGATGTGTCTATTGAGAATATGTTACATTTCGTCCAGCCAATCATCACAGTGGCTCAAAGAATGGCTCTTTACAACCCTTCAGCCGCACTGATATTGAGCAGGCGCTCTGTCAGATCAGTCCAAACAAGTCTCCGGGACCAGATGGTTTCCCGTCCTTGTTTTTTCAGGAGAACTGGGCTTTAATTGGAGATGAGGTTTCTGCTACGTGTCTCTGAAACGTTCTAACCGCAGGTGTACGAATTTCGTGTGTAGTATTAAGTGAAAGTAGGGTTTATCGTATCCCAAGAGACTTGTTGTAAATTAGATAATATTTCTTAACCTTATGTGGGCTGGCAATTGGGTTTGTTTTGCTATTTCTACTAAATTGAAGGACAAACTAATTCAATTAGCCAGTTGAATGATCACCCAATTTAAGTTAAGTACATAAATCAAGCATGAACAAGGAAGATAGCATCTAATTAAGCTCAAACCCGTGAATCAAGTGTCGTAATTCGACAAACACGGCTCAAACCCTAGCTACCTCAAGATATCCTGATAAAAGAGGTTCAGGTACTACAAGACGTGATCAACAATACATAGTTTTACATTCATCATGCACAAAAGCAAGAAGATAATAGAGAAAAGCGACCAAACGAATGATCTCCAAGCTCCAAACGTAATTCTTAGCTCCAAAACATAGCTTCTTAGTGTCTAACCTCATAAGATACGAACTAAGTTACTTAAATACATTTCCTAAACAATACGCAAATTACACAAATTTCCCATACCTAAACCACCGCCTATGTAAGTGTCTTTGTGCGAAGGATCGACTCTTCTTGCGAAGTCTCTTCATGCGAACAGTCTTCTTCTTCGTACGGACACTCTTCGTAGATATATCCTGCAAGGTGGTCTGCAAAGACTGTCAACTTCTAGCAAAAAATCTTCTAATTATTTGTCTTCGTGCGAAGGGTTAACGTCTTCGTGCGAAGAGTGTTCGCACTTGTATCCTGCAAGCTCTTTTGCGAAGACTCTCTTAGCATTCCTCCTTTTTGGCTAAGTTTCCCTCTTCGTGCGAAGACCCACACTCTTCGTGCAAGACCACCAGAAATTGAATTTAGCTTATTCTTCTATTGGTTCCTCATTTCCGAAGTTCGTTTCAACCTCCCGATTGATCTCCAAGCTATATTTTCCTATCATAGACAACACGAAACAACAACCGGCGATCGTATACCGATAAATGAATAAAAATATACAAAAAACACCCAGATTTGACAGAGATCACATATGAACTCGGTATTTTCAATTAACCAACAATTTTACTCAAAATGACGCAAAATCCTCTATGTTAGCATTCAAAACGATAGAAAAGTAGGCACAAAGATAACTCCAAAATCGGAGTTATCAGTCTCCAGGTACTGAACAACCATGTTAGTTTGGCAGGTCTCAACTGTGTTGATCTCGAAAGTGAAACAAGTACGGACTCAGGTGACTTGAGGCGTACCAGTTTATGCTATGTGGTTTAGAAGCTGATTTCAAACTATATTGCCAACCGCTTAAAAGAGTTCATTGATGATTGCATCTCAGAGTTCCAAAGTGAGTTTGTACCAGGTCGTCTTATTACACATAACGTTCTGGTGGATTTTGAGATCCTTCATTCTATGCGGACACGGAAACAAGACGAAGCAAGGGTATATGGCAGTGAAACTAGACATGGTGAAAGCCTATGACAGAGTTGAGTGGTGTTTTCTTGAAGCAACGATGTCAAAGGATGGGTTCGGCAACTGATGGGTACGCTTAATTCACGAGTGTATCTCTACAACATCTTTACCTTTGGCGATTCACAGAGATACCAAAGGAAAGATCATTCTTGAATGAGGCTTGCGCCAAGGATGCCCGTTATCACCATCTCTATTACTCTTTGTATGTGAAACTCTGTCACGAGAATTGTCGATCACTGTCCATGAGGGTCACCTCTTGGGTGACTGGGCGTCGCGCGGGGTGGTGGGGGTTGGGTGGGGGTGACCAATTATATCTCATATGTTCTTTGTTGATAACGTCATGGTATTTCTTAAAGCTACAACTGAGGAGATTGGATTCCTCCATTCTCTGTTATAGATCTATGAAGCTGCATCAGGTCAAAAGGTGAATCTTGACAAATCTTTCATTGTTTTTTCATCAAATGTTCCGGTTCATGAAAAGAATGGATTTTGTAATCTCATGGGAGTCGTCTGCAAGTCACGAAAAGTACTTGGATCATCTTACCTCCACTGGGGAGAAGAGAATCACGAGCTTTGAAAATCTTTCAGAGAAGGTGGCTAGCAAGATGAAAGGGTGGAAACAAATGCTCTCCTATACAGGTAGAGAGGTCTTAATAAAATCAATTGTTCAATCCATGCCATTTTATACCATGAGCTACTTCAAAATTCCTTATACCCTTTACCACAAGCTTGAAAGGATGTCGTATCAATTTTTTTGGGGAAAGTAACCCAATAAGAGAGGGGGGAACTAGATTGCCAGGGAAGCTTTAAAGAAGCCTGAAAAAGGAGGCATTAGATTTAAAGACCATGAAGATTTCAACAACTCACTTTTAGCTAAACAATTATGGCGGATTCTCACCACTGACACTCTAGTTAGCATAGTCTTTGAACATAAGTATGCTCATAATTCTGATATTCTTCACTCTCCATTTCATTGCAATTGCTCTTATGCATGACGGTCTAGTTCTAGCGTAAGAAGTATTGTTCAGAGCGGGGCAAGTTGGAAATTTGGGGATGGACAAAGCATCCACGCAACCTCAGATCCTTGGTTAAAGCGCCAACCAAGTTTTGGCATGGTGAAAAAACCTGCAGGATCACATCATACGTGGGTCGCATATTTCATCACTCCGGACCAATCATGGGACACCGAAAAGCTGATCGAGAAGGGACTTGTGGCTGAATTGAATGACATTATCAAGATCCCGGTCCCATCGGTCTCAAGACCGGATTCTCGAGTATGTCATTATTATGAAAATGGGGATTATAGTGTTGCATCAGGGTATTTGCTTATTTGAAGACGAAAAGCTAATGAGGACCATGCTGCCTCCTCCTCCGAATACCCTTTGCCATGGCTAGAGCACCTGTAGGAAATCATAGTACAACCGAAGATCATTTATACAGTGTGGAGAGCAGCTCAAGATTCCCTAGCTACAATAATGAAGATCACAAAACTCAATAAAGTTGTTTTGACTTCTTGTCAGTTTTGTCACATTCATCCAAAAACGGCAACCCATTTATTCATGCACTGTCCTTATCTCTATCTATTTGGAAGGGGAACCTTTTTGAAATAACATGATAGGGGACATCACGTTTTGGATTCCAGCATTTCTTCTGTAACTTACAGCCGCTAATAGAGCCATTTTCTGCACCGTGCTATGGCGAATTTGGAGTCATCGAAATGTTGTGATCTTCTAGGGAGAAGTCCTTTCAGATCAAGAGGTTTTTGCTTCGATTCAAAGCTTCATCGCATCACCCGTAGCCCAGAACAGTGGGCACCGTCGGGGTTCAACTCCAGCTATCTCTCCTTCATCATGCTGGCGGCCACCTGATGGTGATTTCGTCAAACTCAACACCGGCGGTGCATGGACCCCTTCCGAGGACAGAGCAGCCGGTGGTGCTGTGTTGAGGGATTGTCATGGTGCGCTCCTGTCAGCACTCTCATCCCCTCTCCTAGCAGCTTGTGGCTCTCCAAGCTAAAACACTAGCCATTCGTGATGATGGCCTCCTCACACTTGATTGTGGTAAAAGAAGGATTATAGTAGAAGCTGACGCAGAAAAGGCTATAAACTCCATCAATGATGAAAGAAGGATATAGGCAGATAAGTCAAAAAACAGAGATGTACTGAACCAAATTAGAGCTCTCTCCCGATTATTTGATGAGATTGTGTTCACTTTTAGCAATCGTTCTTCGAGCGACGTAGCACATGAGTTTCAAATTTTAGTCTTTCGATACCAAACAAACATGTATGGCTTGGCAGTAATCCAGTTTAGGCCCAACAACTTCTACAAAGATGTATTGGGGATTAACAACCCGCATTTTTTCATTAATAGAAGTTGATCTTCCTTTTAAAAAAAATGTCAGTTTTAGAGAACAAAACATGTCATTCTAGGTTTAGAAAAAGATTGCTAGTAGCAATTAAAATGTTACGAATCAATAAATGTAATCTAATCTAGCTGATGATAGTAACAAAAGTGAAAGCACCTCACCCAAAAAAAAAAAGGAACAAACAAGAATGAATGCACCCCCACCAGTACCCTGGTTATGCCTTTGCTTTACAATGTTGCATAGTTTCCTTTTTTAGGGCCATGAAAGTAGCTTCCAGTTCAGCGTAATCTGGCAACTTCGGATGAACTTTGAGGGGTAACGATTTTGATCTCACGAAATCGTTATCGCTGCCACGATTACTAGTCCTGTCTGGTTCTGTTGTCGTTGCCCGTGAGTAAGGAGCTTGGGGTTGTATCCATTTAGTTATTGCTCCACTGGCTTCCTGAGGCGGCTCTTCGCCAATACGGATATAACAAGGACCGTTCAGGCTGCAACAATCACTAACCGCTGTTGTGCAATTACAAGCAGCGACCGAATCTTTACGTCCGTAATTTGTTTTTCTGCGACACTCTCTTGAAGTGTCGTAATAGATTTTGGACTCGATATCAGCTACTTTGCTCTCTTTAGAAGCCGATATTTTCCTTGGCCTCTTTCCTGGCCCCTTCCTCGCCTTCTCGTTGCCGTCAGCGGAGCTTTCACTGGAGCTAACCAGTGATCTGAACAAGAACACCCGCTGATCTTGGTCGTATTCGTCAATGCTTATTGGTGATCTTTTGTACTCCTCTATGTAATCTACGTTCACTGTTTCTTTAGCCAATTTGGCTGAGTTTTCTGATGAAGACTGAGGAGCAACCAGAACATCTCTTACCGGAGATTCTATGTATAGGGTGAGAGACTTGTCCTGCAAATAATTTAATAATAAACATTAAGGTTTTCGATATGTTCTCTTAGAACATCTCCAATGAGATATTTAAATGTTAGATATATTCATATATAAAATAGATAGTGAAAAGTTCATCTCCAATGGATTCTTTACTATGCTATTTATTTTAGCGAATAGTTATCCCCGTCTTTACATTTAAAGGGCCCGAAAATCGATAGTTAATTTTTTTGTGTTTATCTCTTCCTCTTTTTATATTTCAATTATTATTTTTTTACTTAATTTCTACATACAAAAATAACATTTTAACTAACTTTTACATAGCAGTATTGTAGATCTTATCAATTATTTTGTATAGTTAAACTAAAGAATGACATTCTTGATTAACATATACGTAACTAGACCTAGTAGCATTGGAGATGCTCATACTGGTTAATGCATTCCAAGAAATTGTGTTTTCTTGTCCAGAGTTCCTTTACCTGTTCTTGTTGTGCGTCCGGATGATATTCGAGTCTCAACGGGCCAGCAATTTCATCTAGCAATTTGTACTTCAGATCATCCGGGAGTGGTTTATTCGATAAACTCTCTTTCACCTGTGATTAAGCAAACGATACATTTTTACCTTCTGGTATTTAAGAATTGGTCAAAATTGTCGAAAAAAGTTATAAGACTTCAGCCAACCTGATTGTTTACAAGATTTCCTGGAAGCAATTTGAGAGCAATGGTCACGAAGCTTTGTCCATAGCGCTGTCCAAAGAGCTGCCGAATCAGCGGAAGCTCCGGTAAGTCTCCACATCTTGCAGATGCAAATATGAGTGTCGATACAGCTTCCTTGATATCATTTGGGCAGTCCCTATACAGTGACAACAGAGCCAAAATATCATTACGGCATGTTTGGTACCAGCTTAAAATTCTAAATAATCAGCTGAAAATCTAAAGTAGTTGAAAATTCTAAATATATTTGATATACGATTAAAATCTGTAAAATGTGAGAGAATATGCTTGGTATAAAACATTTTAAATATTGGAATTGCAAAACAGTGAAACAAGCGGAATTTAATGAAAATGACTGATCTCAATCTAAACATATTAAAATCCGGTCCCCAAACATGCGCTAAGGACAAACGGGACAAAATCATGGTTACGTAGGATCGTACGACAAGTTGCTTACGTAGAATTTTGCAAAAATGTTGTGACATACTTGTGTTTACGGATGTACGAAAAGTTGATGACGATAAATTCAGAAAAAATATCAAGAAGATCGTACGCTCCTGCAATGCTTTCATCCATGTAAAGCTGTTCCACCTGATAAATGGCGAAAACATATTCATATCGATTATGTCGTTAATGGACAATGTAGTAAACAACGTCAATTAGCGTTATTTAGGAACTCTGTCATCGGACATTGTAGTCTTGGCTTTTCAATAGCTGCGAAGAAATTAAACAAAGGATAGGGAAACAGACCATATACCTGATCGAAAGCACTCTCTTCATGGCCGTATCTGAGAAGCTGAACAACATTGTGGCGTAACTGCCTTACAATGGCACATTTCTTGTTTTTGAGCAGCTTCAGACGGCATTGCACTTGCTTAATCAGTTTCTTGCTGCAGAGTTAACGGAAAATTACACAAACCAAACACAGAATCCGAATGCGAAAGAAGAAGAAGTAATTCGACGATTTATTAATTACCACTTGGAAGCTTTTCTCCACCCGAATAAGATCTCAAACATGTCGAGTTGTAGCTGAAGCTGGCGGCGACGGTGGCGGGCCAGAGGATTTCAGAAGAAGATGAAAAGAAATGAGGTGGTGTTCAACTGTTTAGCTCATATTCGAGAGTTAAACGAGAATGGTTTGATGAAATTCAGATGAATGAGTCCTCCGATAGTGGTGGGTTCATTCGTTGTGGAGGAGAGGGAAGAAGGTTGCAGGAGTAGTGGGTTTGAAATTTCTAGGAGAGAGGAAGTGTGGTAACTGCTCCACTACTGGACACTACACTGATGATTCAGAGGTAGTTATAAGAATCACAGGATCCTCAAGTTCTTGAGAATCAAAAGGGAAAAAAATGAAATAAGAGAAATTATTTTCTCCGTTTGGGAGTTTGGAAAAAAAAAAAAAAAAAACAATTCACCACTTCTAGTTTGATTGAAGGACGCCTTCTAGTTCGGAAAGGGACACTTTCGCCCCTCCTATGTTCTGAATTTCAAGTAACTCACACCCCATATTGTTATGTTATTAGCCTGGAGTATGAATTTGTCACTACAGAATAATATTTGAGACAAATTTGCCCTCATATTATGTAAAATGTAAGTCCAAGGGTACACTAGACTCTTTGCATGATGTGAGAGACTTATTCAAAACTATTTTCAGTGACGCACTCCGCCTCGTACTAAAGCCGCCACAACTAGGGTGGAGTTACTTGCATTTCCGCACAATAGAGGGGCGAAAGTGTCTTTTTCCAAGCTGGAAGGGGTGAAAGTGTCCATAGAGGGAGTAAAAGTGTCTTTTATCCAAACAAAAATCGACAAAAGAATGTGGGAGTGTAAGAGCATTTCCAATGGATTAGACAAACTTGACTTGTTATGAAATATTAAAGAAGTTAGGTAAATACAACATGAATTAGGCATTTCCAATGAATTAGGCAAACATGTTTTATTAGGGAAAAACGAAGAAGTTTGATAAACATAGTAGCCAATGAGTTATGCAAAATTTAAAATAGGCATCCTCATCGCCAAACTTGCGATGATTATTCCTACGCCATCTAATTTTTTACATACTTGTTAAGTTCTAGTACAAGTCACATTTGTCATCCACTATTCCTACATTTTCTACATAGTAATAACTATTTTTTAAAAATTTCTCTCTTTCTAATCTATAATTTAGATGTGCAGTGTTTTTGCGCGAAAGAATTAAGACATGTTTTGCCTAACTTTTGCATGAATACGTCGGAGAAAAATACTCAAATTCTTATCATAAAAAATGCAAAAGAATAATGTTATTTATAATTTGCATAAAATTTGCCTACTAGCATTGGAGATGCTCTAAAGAGCGGAGTAGAGAACAAAAATAACATTTAGTATGCATATTGAAAGTGTGAGTAAGCAGATGTTAATGCAGCTAAGATACTCTAGAAGGGGGGGGGGGGGTTGAATAGAGTATGCCAACTTTTTGCAAAACTTGCTAGGAAGATGAAAAGTTGTGCAAACGGTGAAGTTCAAGGCCTTGAAAACTAGTTCAAGCCCTTGGAGAAGATACATATAGTATAAAGCAAGTATGCATTTTTCAAGGCCTTGAGAACAAGCTCAAACCCTTGAAAAAACAGATAGTTCTGTATGTTGCAAAAACTGTGAAAAGAAATGAACTGTAAATGCAGATGACAAGTGATTTATAGAGTTCAGTCCACGTGGACCTACGTCTCTACCTCAGGGATTAGATCCCTGCAGGATTTTCAAATCAATTCTTATTAATCAAAAGCTAAGCCCTAGAACTCAAGCCTAGAGGGTTCCTTTACTCTGTTACAGTTTGTGGTTTTCCCTAACCTGTCTAGTACCTGCTCTAGCTAACTGATTAACTAAGAATTCTCTATTGTTAACTTTGAACAATCCTTGAGAATAGATGTAGAGATAATACAAAAATGATCTACCGATACAGCTCAATACAGAAGTACACTTAGAGTAGAAAACTGCAGTGAAAATGCAGTGAACTTCTGTGGAATGGATTGAGAGTTTGGTGTTCTTCTTTGGTTCTTTGTCAATCCAAAAACTTGTCTCTTACTTTTGCTCGTTGAGTCTCTTATTTTGTTGCTTCAAAGTGAGCTCTATTTAACTGTTTGAAGCTCTGCAAATCTTCCCAGATTTTCAGCAACCACTTCTTATTTTGTAGGCAACAGCTTTGAGTCTCTTTAACAGCCTTCTCCAACGGATAGTTGATCACAATCTTCAGAGATATTGTTGTGATCATGTCCATAATCAATCTGAGAAGCTGTCGTAAGTCTCTAATTGATCACAAGATCAAAATATCCAACTATTTCCAAAATTGCACATATTCAGTTTAGGAAACAATCCTGCAAATATTGGAAACAAAATTTCCAGCAATATCAAGGTCAAACAGATGATATTCTACGATCAAACATGTTAGAATAATTTGTCTTTCATCGTATAATAACAGTGAATCAAAAGTATGGAAGATAGAAAGCGAATCAAACTCAGAGAGTTTGTAGAAAACTCCCCCTGAGAGTATGCACACAGGTTAAGCAGTTTCAAGGCTTTGAATCCAGATTCAAGGCCTTGAAAGCTATTTTCAAGCCTCTGAGACTGATTCAAGGCTTTGAAAGCTGATTCAATGCCTTGAAATAGCTGAGCTATTCCAAGCCTTGCACAACCTGAACTTACAATCTCCCCCTTGATGAAAGACAAAACCAAATTCTGTCTGATCCTTAAGTCTCTACAAAATAAATTGATTAGTTCGCAATTTATAACACAATAATAACAAAAGATCCAACTTATTCATAATACCAACTAAAACAGTTCAGCAAATAGTAAATATACCTAGAAAATAAAAACTAACTCGTAGAATTTTCTCCCCCTTTTTTACTTTCATCAAAAAGAAAGAAGATGTTGGATCAAGTGTCTGGAAACATTTTGAAACCTTAAAAAAAATAACTTTGAAGAAGAGAGAATGGTGAAGAAAGAGTAGGCAAGATTAAGGGATCGGATCTTCATCTTCATCCTGTTCTCCTTCCTCTTTCTCATTGTCTTCTTCATCAGTCTTGTCCTGCATTTCATGTTCCTCTTCATTCCCACCAGCAACAGTTTCTTCTTCAGTCTTGTCCTTTGCAGCAGCCTTTGGAGATTTCTTTTTCTTCTTCAAGGTAATCGGCAGTTCATCTGAGTCAGGGCTATTGGCTTCATATTCTTCCTGTGAGGCATGTTCTTCTACCTTCTTTCCCTTATCTGAAACTGGAGTAACTTCTTCCTGGTCTGAATGCTCACTAGGAAAATCCTTGTCAGAGTCTCCTTTCTTTGTACCTTCAACATCCTCAGGAACATCAAGCAAAGTCATGCTTCTAAAGATGCTTTCCACCATGTATTTGGCTTGCCCAATATCACTTTCCAGTCCAAAAACAGTTGCTTTGACATCCACCATGTCCAACTCCAAACCATCAAGTCTCTGATTGTCTCTTGGATGAGAAGTCTGACTTGAAGTGGGAGTCAAGGTCTTGGGCTTAAAAAACTTCTTTGCGCCTAGTTCTTCTTCAGTCAGGTCAGAGTGAAGTTTCCAAAATTTTTCTTTAGTTTTTACCACTCCAATGTTCTCAAAGGCTTTCTCATCAAGTACTCCAAATCCAGATGTGAATAATTCTTCTTCAGTAGTTGGAATCTAAAAGTGTTAAAAGAACAAAGTGAGCAAGTTTGCATAGGGCAGAGGATGAATCCTTTTACCGGTAAGGCTAAAGAGAATATGTTCAATCACTAGTTTTGGAAGATCAATCTCATAGCCATGCATAACCAGATACATGACGTGCAGCATTCTCTCAGTCACCAATTCTCTAGAGTGCTCTCTGGGAAAGATACACCTAACCAAGATGGTATGAAGAACTTTGGTTTCAACATTCAACACTGAATGTGTAAACTGTTTGGCTGAGGTTGAGATGTTTGGAAGAAAGAAATCATCTTTGGCTAGCTTTAGGGTCTCTGACTTTGATGGATGGTTGTTAGTGTCATATCTCTTTGGACACCCCAGCACATTGAAAAACTCAGAGTCATCCAATTCAATTACTATCCCAGCAACTTTAGATTTGATCACCAAATGTGCAGATATCTTAACTTGGGTCAAATTCGGATAGAAGAGTCTGGTGAGTCTAGGGTAGGCTAATTCTTTAGGATTCAGCATACACCACAAGGAACTCTTCTTCAACATAGATATGCACTTAAGTTTCATGTGTTCCACCACATGCTTATTGACCATACAACAGAAACCAATAGATCTTGAAGAAAAACCATCTAACCACTGACCTTTAGAGATGTTTGAGACAAACCAAGTCTCATCTGGTGATGAGTTCTTTGTTGAGGCTTGTGAATAGATCTGCAGTGCCTTCTCCAATTGACCTTCTGGTTGTGCTTCTGTCACCTTTTCTTTCCCCTTTTCTGGCTGTGTTGCTTTCTTCTTCAGCTTCTTTGAACTAGTAGGCTCTGTTTCTGGTTGCTTTTCCGTAACAGCTTTCTGCTTCTTTTGCTTTTCTGAAGAGGAGGTTTTAACCTTCTTGGCCTTCTTCTTTGGTGGAGGAAGATCTTGAACTACCTCTGCACTAGGAGTTCTGGAGCTATAGTCTCCACTGACTTCTTGAACTTCATCCACTGCTGCTTTTCTTTTCTTCTCTGAAACAGGTTTCGATCCTCCAGCCATCTTGATTCTGTCTGAGGCTCTCCTTGTGCTCATTAGGGTTTGGGAGAAGAATAGAGAGAGGTGGAGCGATACGGAATGAATGAGAAGGGAAGAAGATAAATACTGAAAGAGTTTGAGTTTCAAAAGGAAACTAGTATCTCTCTGATCTCAAAAGATTTGCAATGATCAAAGGGATTTCAAATATTTTATGTCGTTGGAAAATAAAATATACTAATACTATTTTTGGTTAAAATTTTTGAAAAGTGTAGGGGCTATATTAGGCAAATATCTACAGAGATATCACCCAACACAGAATGATCCAAGATTATTGACTATCAGTGTAGCAGACTTATTTTCAAGGCTTTGAAAAGGTTTTCAAGGTCTTGAAAAACTGTAACACTGCAACAAGTAAAGACCAAAGCTTTGAACTGATTTTCAAGGCTTTGAAACTCAGTTCAAACCTTTGAAAACACATAAACCTTACCTTTCTTACCTGATGCTCCCTAAACCAATGCATCTTTATTTAGCATTCTCAATTCCAATCTTAGAGCTGAGAACCTTTCATCTGCTAATGGTTTAGTGAATATATCTGCAATTTGCATGTTAGTAGCAACAAATTTAAGAACAATATCACCTTTCTCAGCATGATCTCTGATGAAATGGTGTCTGACATCAATGTGCTTGGTTCTTGAGTGTTGCACTGGATTCTTTGTAATTGAAATTGCACTAGTGTTATCACACTTAATAGGTATGCTCCTGAAATCAAATCCAAAGTTTCTTAGCTGTTAAGCAATCCATAACACTTGTAAACAACATGCTTCTGCAGCTATATATTCAGCTTCAGCCGTTGATAGAGCAAGTGAATTATGTTTCTTGGAATGCCAACTGATTAAGGATGATCCAATAAATTGGCAAGTTCCTGAAGTACTTTTCCTATCAACCTTGTAACCTGCAAAGTCAGCATCTGAAAAACCATGCAAAGAGAAATTATAATGTCTTGGATAACAAAGCCCTAAGTCTTTGGTACCATTGAGATATCTGAATATTCTCTTCACAATAGTCAAGTGTGATTTTTTTTGGATCATCTTGAAATCTAGCACACATACACACACTAAACATAATATATGGTCTGCTTGCTGTGAGATAGAGTAATGATCCAATCATGCCTCTATAATCTTTCACATTAACACTCTTACCAGATTCATCATTGTATAAGGATAGTGTAGAACTCATAGAATTCTTGGCTTCCTTACATTGATCCATGCTATATTTGTTTAGTAAGTCTCTTGTGTACTTGCTTTGATGCAGAATGATTCCCTTCTTCAATTGATGTACTTTAAGTCCTAGGAAGAAGTTCAACTCTCCCATCATGCTCATTTCAAATTCCTTGCTCATAAGACTTGAGAATTCTCTGCATAATTGATCATTAGTAGCTCCAAACAATAAATCATCAACATATATCTGAACTACAAGTAAATCTTTCTAATGAGTATTTATGAAAAGAGTCTTGTCTACTAAACCTCTTTTGAAATTATTTTCAAGCAAAAACTTTGACAGTATTTCATACCAAACTCTTGGAGCTTGTTTCAAACCATTAAGAGCTTTGTCAAGTTTGTAAACATGATCTGGAAACTTGTCATTTTCAAAACCAGGTGGTTGTGCAACATAAACTTCTTCTTGTAAATAGCCATTCAAGAAAGCACACTTCACATCCATTTGAAATAGTTTCATGTTTTTGTGAGATGCAAATGCAAGCAAAATTCTAATTGCTTCTAACCTGGAAAATGGAACAAAATTTTCCACATAATCAATACCTTCTTCTTGATTGTAACCTTGAGCAACTAACCTTGCTTTTTTTTATCACATTGCCACTTTCATCCAACTTATCCCTGAATACCCATATGGTAGCAATGACAAACTGGTTTGTAGGTGGAGGAACTATGTTCCAAACCTAATTCCTTTCAAACTCATTAAGTTCACTTTTGCATAGAAATGATCCAGTCTGCTTCTTGTAAAGCTTCCTTCACAGTTTTAGGTTCTACAAGAGAGATAAAAGGATTAAAAGCACATAAGTTCTTCAACTGTGATCTAGTTTGTGTACCAGTGGTTGGATCTGATATGATATTATCAATTGGATGAGATGAGAGATATTTGAATCTCTTTCCTGGAGACCATGGTTCAGGCTCTCCATAGATCTTCTCTAGTCTTGAAGTAGTGGTTTTGTCACTTGAATCCTTCTGATCATCCTTTTCAAGGCTTTGAGTTTTACTTTCAAGGCCTTGAGCACCATTTTCAAGGTCTTGAAAATGTCTTCTATTTTCTTCTGAGCCTTTCTTGAATCCTAGTGGATTCTCAGTCTCTTCCTCTGATTCATGCTTGTTCAAATTCAAGTCTGCAAAACTTTCACTCAAAGAACCATCATAGTTTTCATCAAAAATAACATGAATGCTCTCTTCAACCAGTTTGGTTCTTTTATTGTAAACTCTATAAGCTTTTCTATTCAGAGAGTAACCAAGAAATATACCTTCATCACGTCTTGCATCAAACTTACCAAGGTTGTCTTTTCCATTGTTGTGGATAAAACAAGTACATCCAAAGGGTCTGAAGTATGAAATGTTTGGTTTCCTCCCTTTGAATAGTTCATAGGGGGTCTTCTTCATAATAGGTCTGATCAAGCACTTGTTCAAAATATAGTTTGTTGTATTCACAGCTTCTGCCCAATAATGTTTTGGCAGCTTGTTCTCAAGAAGCATTGTTCTTGACATATCTTCAAGAGTCCTGTTCTTTCTTTCAACAACACCATTCTGTTGAGGAGTTCTTGGAGCAGAAAAGGTTTTAGTAATACCATTCTTATCACATAATAAATCAAATTCTAACTAATCAAAATCTTTACCATGATCACTTCTGATTGAAGCTACAAGTAGGTTTTTCAAGTTTTGAAGTTCTCTGCAAAGCTTTGAAAATTCAGAGAGTGCTTCAGATTTTTCTTTGAGAAACATAACCCAAGTATATCTAGAAAAATCATCTACAACAACTAGCCTATACCTTTTACCTTTTGGATTAGGAGTCCTCATAGGACCACATAGATCCATATGAAGCAATTCAATAGGTCTAGATGTACTTAAAAACTTCTTTGGCTTGAAGGAAATTCTGGTCTGTTTGCCTTGAGCACAGGCTTTGCACATTTCATCTTCTTTGAACTTGATGGATGGCGATCCTCTTTCCAAGTCTTTGGAAATCAACTTGTTCAAAGTATGCAAACTGATATGACCTTCCTGTTCCAAAGCTTTGAATCCTCTTTCAAGGCATTGAGACACTTTAAGCTTTGACCTGAAACTTTGTTAGTCTGAAAGGTATAAACATTGTTTGATCTAGAGGGTGTGAGAATGCAATCTCCTGATTTCTCATTTTGCACCATACACTTCTCTTTATCAAAGATAACTTTGTTGCCATTGTCAAAAAGCTGAGATATACTAAGCAAATTAAATTTCAAACCTTCAACTAGATACACATCAGAAATAGAGTTTTCAGAATTTGTACCAACTTTTCCAATACCAAGAATATTGCATTTGCCTTTGTCACCAAGTGTAATTGAACCTTCTAATTGCTCCTTCAATTCTGAGAATAGAGATCTCTTTCCACTCATATGTATTGAGCAACCACTGTCCATAAACCACTTATGTTCTTTGATATTGGTGACAACCTCAATGTTCGTCTCAGAACTTTCATCATGCTTGGCCATGAAGCATAGGTTGTCATGTTCTTCCTCAGATTCAGATTCACTAGAGCTATCTAAATCACTCCATGAAGCTATCATGGCTTTCTTTCTTCTGTCATGATCTTTCTTTTGAAAGCTCTTGCTTTTCTTGTGTGGACAATACCTTATCAAGTGTCATGCATCACCACATTCAAAGCAGTTCATAACTTTTGATTTATTCTGTGAAGAGGACCTACCTTTGTAGTCCTTGCTGCTGGATGATCTATGTCTTTCTCTGTTAAAATCTTTGTTTTCAAAGTTTTTCTTCATTTTGAGAATCCTTGTCAAGGCTTTAGAAATTAAGGCAATTGGATCTTCATCATCACCATCCTCAGTTTCAAGGCTTTGTGTTCTGTCATTCTCTTTGGCTTTGAGAGCTAAGTTCTTGACACCATCTGGGAGTTCTCCATCAACTTCATTCATATATATCTCATGTGTCAGGAGTTTCCCGTGTAGGTCATCAATTTGTAAAGTTGAGAGATTCTGAGCTTCTTCAATAGTTGTGGTCTTTGGTTCCCATTTTTCCTTTGGAAGACTTCTGAGAATCTACCTCACCTTTTCTTCATTGGAAAAATGTTTTCCCAGTGAATCAAGGTTGTTGACAATATCAGTGAACCTCTTGAACATGTCTCTGATGGACTCATCTGCATTCATCTTGAAAAGCTCATATTGCCTGAGATAAATGTTGATCTTGGTTTCCTTGACTTGACTGGTTCCCTCAAAGGTAACCACAAGCTTGTCCCGGATTTCTTTAGAAGTTGTGCATCTAGAGATCCTGTTGAATTCATGTGTACTCAAAGCACAATACAAAATGTTAATAGCTTTGCAATTCATAGAAAATTTCTCTAATTCAAAAAAGGAGAGTGAGTCTTCTGTTTTGGGAGTTCTAATCCCATCTTTTTCTGTGTAGAAAGTATGAGGTCCACTTTGGGTAATGGTCCAAAACTCTAGATCTTAATCAATAATGAACATTTTCATAAGAGCTTTCCAGTGAGCAAAATTTTTTCCACAAAATAAAGGAGGTCTGTTATCAGCTCTTCCCTGTGAGAAACCACCATCACATGCAGTACCATGATCACCAGATGGTTAAATCTTATACAGTGATACAAGCTCTGATACCAATTGAAAGTGTGAGTAAGCAGATGCTAATGCAGCTAAGATACTCTAGAAGGGGGGGGGGGTTGAATAGAGTATGCCAACTTTTTGCAAAATTTGCGAGGAAGATGAAAAGTTGTGCAAACAGTGAATTTCAAGGCCTTGAAAACTAGTTCAAGCCCTTGGAGAAGATGCAGACAGTATAAAGCAAGTATGCCTTTTTCATGGCCTTGAGAACAAGTTCAAACCCTTAAAAAAACAGATAGTTTTTTATGCTGCAAAAACTGTGAAAAGAAATGAACTGTAAATGCATAAGACAAGTGATTTATAGAGTTCAGTCCACGTGGACCTACGTCCTTAGCTCAGAGATTAGATCCTTGCAGGATTTTCAACTCAATTATTATTAATCAAAAGCTAAGCCTTAGAACTCAAGCCCAGAGAGTTCCCTTACTCTGTTACAGCTTGTGGTTTTCCCTAACCTATCTAGTACCTGCTCTAGCTAACTGATTAACTAAGAATTCTCTATTGTTCCCTTTGAACAATCCTTGAGAATAGATGTATAGATAATAAAGAAATGATCTACCAATACAGCTCAAAACAGAAGTACACTTAGAGCAGAAAACTGCAGTGAAAATGCAGTGAACTTCTGTGGAATGGATTGAGAGTTTGATGTTCTTCTTTGGTGCTTTGTCAACCCATAAACTATTCTCTTGCTTTTGCCCGTTGAGTCTCTTATTTTTTTTGCTTCAAAGTGAGCTCTATTTAAACTGTTTGAAGCTCTGCAAATCTTCCCAGATTTTCACCAACAACTTCCTATTTTGTAGGCTACAGTTTGACTCTCTTTAACAGCCTTCTCCAATGGATAGTTGATCACAATATTCAGAGATATTGTTGTGATCCTGTCCATAAGCAATCTGAGAACCTATCATAAGTCTCTGATTGATCACAAGATCAAAATATCCAACTATTTCCAAAACTGCACAGATTCAGTTTAGGAAACAATCCTGCAAATATTGAAAACAAAATTTCCTGCAATATCAAGGCCAAACAGATGATATTCAATGATCAAAACAAGTTAGAATAATTTTTATTTCATCATCTAATAAAAATGAATCAAAAGTATGGAAGATAGATATGGATCCAAACTCAGAGAGTTTGTAGAAAACTCCACCCTGAGAGTATGCACACAGGTTAAGCAGTTTCAAGGCTTTGAATCCAGTTTCAAGGCCTTGAACTATTTTCAAGCCTCTGAGAACTATTCAAGGATTTCAAAGCTGATTCAAGGCCTTGAAATAGCTAAGCTATTCCAAGCCTTGCACAGCCTGAACTTACACATATCATAACAGCGCCCATCAAATTGAATTTGTCGTGCTAAGAGAAAGTTTAGAGACCAAGTCACAAAAATGTCCAGGCGGATGAGACTTCGTATGAATGTTGTTGTTTGATCTGTCGAAGTTACATTCTTCAGATGAACTGTGCCAACACGAAGATGATGGCGAGTGAATGACATTCTATCTCAGTGTGCTTCGTCCTTGCATGTAACACATAATTGTGAAACCTAAATAGTACTACGGTTGTCACGGAAAATCTTAGTTGCAGAATACTGAGGCATTCCCATATCAGCTAGTAACCATGTAATCCAATCAAGCTCTTGTGAGGCATCAGCCAATGCACGATATACAGCTCCGGTGCTAGATCGAGCAACAACAATTTACTTCTTGCTGCACCAAGAGATAAGTGAGAGTCACCCAAGAAGAAACGGTATCCAGTGGTAGAACGCCAATCAATCGGATCACCAGGCCAATATGCATATGAGAACCCATGTAACACATGTGTATACAATGCGGAAAAATGGAGACCACGAAATAGATTACCTTTCACATAACGGAGATTCGAAGAACGACAGCATAATGCGTAGAGAGAGGATTAGTCAGGAACTGACTAACTTGATGAACTGCAAAAGCTATTTCGGGACGAGTGACTATGAGATAAACCGGACTAACAACAATTTGTCGATATCGAGTAGGATCAGATATCAGTTCACCCTCCCAGGGACAGGTACTAAGCTTCAGGTTGGGCTCCAGTGGAGTGAAGATGACCTTTTGATCGGCCGGTTCTGCAGGAACAATAATATCATAAGCATACTTATCCTGTGAGAGAAAGTATCCATCAACATCAGAAGTGATATCAAGACCCAAGAAATAACTAATAGGGCCCAAGTCTTTCATCTCAAAGTGTTGATTTAAGGACTCTTTCAGCTTAGAAATACCGAACGATCATCTGTAGTAATTATCTTATCATCTAAATAGATCAGCAGAATTGTAATACCATGATTCGTGTGACGAATGAAGAGAGCTGAATAATATTCACTAGAGAAGAAACCAAGCTTGAGCATTGTGGAATGAAACTTATCAGACCAAGCCCGAAGGGTTGTTTTAGACCACATAATGTGCAACGCATGCGACATACCTGTGAGCCAGAAACCCTGAGATCAGGTGGAGACTGCATATACACCACCTCTATAAGATCGTCGTTACGAAATGCATTCTTAACATCCATCCAGAACAAAGACCAACACCTCTGAGCGGCCACGGCTATCATAGTGTAAACAGTGGTGAGTTGAGCATAAGGTCGTCTCATAGTCAATGTCATACTCCTGTGTGAAACTTCTTGCTACCAATCAGGCCCTATATATTTTGAAAGAGCCATCCAACCGAGTCTTAACCCTATATACCCATCTGCACCCCATCAAGCTTTTATCGGGGGGTAACAGAACGAGATCCCAAGTCTTAGTCTTTTACAAAGCAGCTAACTCTTCTTCCATCACTTTTAACCAATGGGGTCATCCCTCGCCGTCTGATATGTATCTAGTTCCATATGTTTGGTGAATGTACTCATCATTAAAAAGTCATGAAATCGAGCAGATCTGGTTTTCTATTTGGTGGAGCGAAGGAGTTTAGTAGTAAGGTCTCCATGGTCAATATGATCAAGGACCGGAGGTTCAACCGGGGGACACATTCCTCCTCAAAATCATCGAAAATGTGCTCATATTGTTGAGCTGGAGGCTCTTGGTCAATGGTATGCTCAAAGAGGGTGGTAGTGGATCCACCATGATAGGAAGTCGTCATTGGAACTAATTTTGGTATTGCATGTATGCCATAAAAGTCCTCAGATGAATCATAAGTAAGTCGCATCGGTGAAGGAAGGATTATCCACCAAGGTGGGTGGATGAAATGATGAGATGCTTGAGAAAATCTTGTCGTCACAGAATACCGCCTGTCGAGATATGTGAAGGCGTTTGGAGAATAGGTCCCAGCAACGATACCCTTAGTGCTCAATGCCATAGCCAAGAAAGCAACATATGCGAGAATGAGGTTCCAACTTATTGTGTTCATGAGGGTACAGGAGAACAAGGCACACACATCCAAACACACGAAATGATGTGTAATCATGAGGAACACCATAAATCTTCTCATACGGTGTTATATTTCGTATAGTAGGAGTTGGAACACGGTTTATGGTGTAAACAGCAATGACAACAGCTTCCCCCATAAATGTTCAGGACAAGCGGAAGATATGAGAAAGGGACATACAAATTAAGGTATGTGGTGATGGTTACATTCGGCACGGCCATTTTGTTGAGAAGTACCAGAGCACGAGCGTTGCGGAAGGGTCCCTTGACTACTAATACTCGCAAGAAACTGAGTGTTTGTGTATTCTCCTGCACTATCGGTGCGAAAGACTTTGATGGGATGAGATAATTGAGTTGCACCATGGTAGCAAACTCATGATAAATCTGGGGTAGCTCAGAATGGTTCTTCATGAGATATATCCACGTATAGCGCGTAAAATCATCAATAAACATAACGAAGTATGTAAAATCGCACATAGTCTCATGCGTGGAAGGCCCCCAAACATCATAATGAACTAAATCAAAAGGAGATGAAGAGACTGACTGACTCCTAGTGAAGGTCAATGCTGGTTGTTTTGCTAACTGTCATGGAAGATAATCAAAATGTTCGCTTTCAACCGAACCATGGTTTCCATTGAACAAAGTTTGTGTAAGCCACCAAATGAAGCATGGACAAGCCTAGAATGCCAAAGACTAAGAGAAGGTGATACATGTGATCTTACAGAACTAGCAATTTGTGTCACTGAGGAAATCGAAAGCTTGAGACTAGAGAGCTCATATAGCCATCCATTTTTTGACCAATTTAGAGAATCTTCCCCTTCTCAGGATCTTGCACACGACAACCGCTAGAAGAAAATGTCACATGATGTCCAAGTTCACATATTTGACCAACATATACCAGATTCAAAGTGAGATCAGGAACCAAGTGAGTATCCGGGAGTGATAAGATAAATGGAGAAACATGTTCCTTGTGAGTAGCCCGCATACGTGTACAACTAGCTGTGCGGATAGTGAAAATCCCTTGAGCATATGTCTGCGAACTAACACTGTATAATCAATGGTCATATGGTTACAACACCCAGAGTCAAAGTACCAAGACTTTGCATTGGAGATGGAAGAAGAGAGAAGTAGGAGGTTCCTGCTTGAGTATCATATTCAAAAGACGATGTATAAGCACAACATGTTCATGCTGTGAAGTCTCAGTGCGGTGATCATATGCAAGTGAGCATCAATAGCGGGACTAGACTTTCTGTAAGATCAGGTTGTGTAAGGCTTGAAATAATTTAACTATTTCAAGGCCTTGAATCAGCTTTCAAAGCCTTGAATCAGTTATCATAGGCTTGAAAATAGTATAGCTATTTTCAAGGCCTTGAAACTGGATTCAAAGCCCTGAAACTTTTTAACCTACATGAACATTCTCAGGGGGAATTTTGTGTAAACTCTTCTAAGTTGATTTCATAGCTCTCGTTCATATGATTGATTTACTGTTATTTTATGATGAAAGACAAATTATTCTAACATGTTTGAACATAAAATATCATCTGTTTGACTATGATTTTGCAAGGAATTTTATTTCCTAGTTTGCAAGGATTATTTCCTAAATTGACTTGTGCAGGGAAGGAAATAATTGAGAAGATGATTCTGTGTTTAATCTGACTGGCATGACAGCTTCTCAAACTATTCAAATGCAAGATCAAAACATTATCTCTGGAGATTGTCATCACTTAACCGTTGGAGAAGATTGTCAAAGAGTCGAAGTATGTTGCCTACAAAATAGGAGATTTGTTGCTGAAAATATGGGAAGATTTGCAGAGCTGTTTGAATAGAGCTCAGTTCTGAAGCAACACACACAACAATCAACGCGCAAAAAGAGAGAGACAAGTATGGATTGACAAGCATCAAAGAATTTCACCAATCTCACAATTTATTTCACAGAAGTTCACTGCATACTCCACTGCAGCTTCTACACTCTAGTGTTATTCTGTATTGTGCTTTATTGGTAGATCATTTCTGTAATATTTCTATCTTTATTCTCAAGGATTATTCAAAGTGAACAATAGAGAATTCGTAGTTAATCAGTTAGCTAGAGCAGGTACTATATAGGTTAGGGAGAACCACAAGTTGTAACAGAGTAAGGCATCTCTCTGTGCTTGAGATCTAGGGCTTAGCTTTTGATTAATAAGAATTGTGTTGAAAATCCTGCAGGTAACAGATTCCTGAGGTAGAGATTAGGTCCAAGTGGACTGAACTCTATAAATCACTTGTCTCTTGCATCTATAGTTTCTTTACTTACTCAGTTTTTACAGCATTCAAACTTGTCTGTTTTTCAAGGGTTTGAAACTCTTTTCAAGGCCTTGAAAAAGACTTGACTGATCTATTCCAAATTGTATTTCCTTCCAAAGGCTTGAACTTGTTTTCAAGGCCTTGAACTTCACTAGCTTTCACAAGATCTTATTATCTTAGCAAGTTTTGCAAAAAGTTAGCATACTCTATTAAACCCCCCCCCCCCCCCCTTCTAGAGTATCTTAGCTGCATTACCATCTGCACACTCACACTTTCAATGGTATCAGAGTCTGGTTCACTGTACAGATTTAACCATTTGGTGACCATGAGTACTGCAGGTGATGGTGGTTTCTCACAGGGAAGAGCTGCTAACAGACCTCCTCTATTTTGTGGAGAAAATTTTGCTCACCGGAAAGCTTTGATGAAAATGTTCATCATTGATCAAGACATAGAGCTTTGGACCATTATTCAGAATGGACCTCACACTTTCGACACAGAGAAAGATTGGATTAGAACTCCCAAATCTGAAGACTCACTCTCATCTTCTGACTTAGAGCAATTCTCTAAGAATTACAAAGCTATTAACAACTTATATGTGCTTTGAGTACAGATGAATTCAACAGAATCTCAGGATGCACAACTGCCAAAGAAATATGGGATAAGCTTGTGGTAACTTGTGAAGGAACAAGTCAAGTCAAGCAAACCAAGATCAACATCTATCTCAGGCAATATGAGTTGTTTAATACGAATGCAGATGAATATATCAGAGACATGTTCAACAGGTTCACATACATTGTTACAAACCTTGGTTCACTAGCAATGAAGAAAATGTGAGGAAGATTCTAAGAAGTCTTCCAAAGGCAAAGTGGGAACCAAAGACCACAGCTATTGAAGAAGCTCAGAATCTCTCAACTCTACAACTTGATGACCTACAAGGTAAGCTTCTGACACATGAAATATCTATGAATGAAGTTGATGGTGAGCTCCCAGAAAGTGTCAAGAACTTAGCTCTCAAACACAAAGAGAATGAGAGAACTCACTTGAAACTGAGGATGGTGATGATGAAGATCCATTTGCTTTGATTTCCAAAGCCTTGACAAGGATTCTCAAAATGAAGAAAAACATTGGAAACAAAGACTTCAATAGAGAAAGACATAGACCATCCAGTAGCAAGGACTACAAAGGGAAGTCTTCTTCACAAAAAATCAAAAGTCATGAATTGTTTTGAATATGGTCATGCAGGACATTTGATAAGAGATTGTCCACACAAGAAAAGCAAGAGCTAAAGAAAGACCATGATAGAAGAAAGAAAGCTATGATAGCTTCATGGGGTGATTCAGATAGCTCAAGTGAATCAGAATCTGAAGAAGAACATTCCAACCTATGCTTCATGGCCAAGCATGTTGAAGGTTCTGAGAAGAACATTGAGGTAATGGTAAACTGTCTGATATCAAAACCAAAAGATGCTCTTTCAGATTATCTCAGAACAATGATTTTAAATGAAGAAGATTATCTGAAAGAGATCACTCTTTTGAAAGAAAGAGTTCATGAGCAAGCAAAAGAGAACTTACAACTTGTTTGTCTAAATCAGAATCTTGAAATCTCTCAAAAGAAAACTGACAGTAATTTCAAGGCCTTGAAAACCAGTTTCAAAGCCTTGAAAACACAAGTCAAGGAAGTAGTCACTGAGAACTCTTTGATGAGTAACAGCCTTTTTAATCTAAAACATCAAGTTGATGAATTAGATAAACAAAAGACTACTCTTACTGAGAAACTTCAAGAATCTGAATTGGTCAAAGTTAAGCTTGCTGGATCAGAACACAAGTTGAACTTGATTCTTGGAGGAAGTTCACATTCTGTTCACAAAGCTGGCATTTGATTCAATCCAAACTTTCCAAGAAAGAACAATACCAGATTTGTGAAAGATGGAAACAAAACTTCTCCTAAATGTCATTACTGCTGCAAAACTGGTCATGTTAAAATTACTTGTCCTTTCAGAAGAAGAGACCCTCACATAATGAGGAGCCATTTTCCATTTCAACTCAAAGGACAAGTTAAACAGATTTGGGTTCCTAAAGGATTTAGACCATCTAACATGGTTGATCCTGAATATGAATCCAAATTCCACTCTTGGTCTAACAGCTGGATAAGGCAGTGATTTGTGTTTGCAGGGTGTCATCAAAGAACAGAAGTGGTTTATGGACAGTGGTTGCTCAATACACATGAGTGGAAAGAGATCTCTATTCTCATAACTAAAGGAGCAATCTAAAGGTTCAATTACTCTTGGTGACAAAGACAAATGCAATATTCTTGGTATTGGTAAAGTTGGTAGAAATTCCGAAAACTCTATTTCTGATGTGTATCTAGTTGATGGTTTGAAATTTAACTTGCTTAGTGCTTCTTAGCTTTGTGATAATGGCAATAAGGTTATCTTTGATAAAGAGAGATGTGTTGTGCAAGATGAGAAATCAGGCAAATGCATTCTCACAGCCTCTAGATCAAACAATGTTTATACTTTTCAGACTAACAAAGTTGCAGGTGAAAGTTTGAAGTGCCTCAAGGCCTTGAGAGATGATTCAAAGCTTTGTCATAGGAAGCTTGGTCATATCAGTTTGCATACTTTGAACAAATTGATTTCTAAAGACTTGGTAAGAGGATTGCCATCCATTAAGTTCAAAGAAGATGAATTGTGCAAAGTTTGTGCTCAAGGCAAGCAGACCAGAAGTTCTTTCAAGCCAAAGAAGTTTGTGAGTACAACTAGACCCATTGAACTGCTTCATATGGATCTCTGTGGTCCTATGAGAACTCCTACTCCAAAAGGTAAAAGGTATATGCTAGTTGTTGTAGATGATTTTTCTGGATGTACTTGGGTTATGTTTCTCAAATAAAAATCTGAAGCCCTCTCTGAATTTTCAAAGCTTTGCAGAGAACTTCAAACTATGAAAAACCTACATGTAGCTTCAATTAGAAGTGATCATGGTAGAGAATTTGATCAATTAGAATTTGATGTGTTCTGTGAAAAGAATCTTCAGATATCTCAATGGAACCAAAGACTTAGGGCTTTGGTATCCAAGACATTCAAATTTTTCTTTGTATGGTTTTTCAGATGCTGACTTTGCAGGTTAAAAATTTAATAGGAAAAGCACTTCAGGAACTTGCCAATTTATTGAATCATTCTTGATCAGTTGGCATTCCAAGAAACAAAATTCAGTTGCTCTATCAACAGCTGAAGATGAATATATAGCTGCAGGAGCATGTTGTTCACAAGTACTATGGATTGCTCAACAGCTAAGAGACCTTGGATTTGATTTCAGAAGAATCCCTATCAAATGTGATAACACCAGTGCAATTTCAATTACAAAGAATCCAGTTCAACATTCAAGAACCAAGCACATTGATGTCAGACACCATTTCATCAGAGATCATGCTGAGAAAGGTGATATTATTCTTGAATTTTTTGCTACTAACATGCAAATTGCAGATATCTTCACTAAACCATTAGCAGATGAGAGATTCTCAGCTCTAAGATTGGAATTGGGAATGTTAAATAAAGATGCATTGGTTTAGGGGGAGCATCAGGTAAGAAAGGTAAGTTGTATGTGCTTTCAAAGGTTTGAACTGATTTTCAAAGCCTTGAAAATCATTTCAAAGCTTTGATCATTATCTGTTGCAGTGTTACAGCATTTCAAGACCTTGAAAACCTTTTCAAAGCCTTGAAAATGAGTCTGCTATACTAGCAGTCAATAAACTTGGATCATTCTGTATTGGGTGATATCTCGGTAGATATTTTCTCAATATAGCCCCTACCTTTTTCAAAAATTCGTTTTAGCCAAATATAGTATTAAATTATAACTTAAAACGGCCTAAAGATTTGAATATTCTATGATTATTACAGATCTTTTCAGATCAGAGATATTCTAGTTTCCTTTTGAAACTCAAACACTTTTGGTATTTATCTTCCTCTCTTTTCTTCTCTCCGTATCATTCCTACCTCTCTCTATTGTTCTCCCAAACCCTAATGAATACAAGAAGAGTGTTGAGTCAAGATCCCTGAATGTGTTTTGGTTGGTAATTGTTTTGAGTGATGAAAGACAAAAGACTAAGACATAAGCAGCAAAGCATCTCAGTTATCTCAAGGCCTTGAGATATTGACTGAACTTCAAAGCCTTGAGTTATTCTATTCTGCTATATGTTCTAACAATTCTGTGTTGCAGATTGGATTTCTGATTATACAGATCAGTGGTTTACTGCATATACTTATGGATTACACTATTTATGTATCTAACACAATTGCAGATGATCAGAACAGGAAGAATCAAAGTTATCTGGGTTTAACTTTGAAATTCTGTGAAGCAGGTTCAGAGCTCCAAGGCCTTGAGATGTGCTTTGAGCTGCTGACCGTTTTTTACAGAACTTAGTTGATTCTTTCTTGCAGGTTGTGATTCTTAATATTGTGATTATTTACTCACTTATAAGTGTCTTAAACTTGTTTTTCATGATTTATATGTTTTATAAGATATACAGGTTATTGTTCTAGTCTGTTAAACAGTTTTATAAGAAACTGTATAACCAAACAGTCATAGCACTGTTATCTTTCTGGATTTTCTTGTTGCTGTGTTTCAATGCTGTTGCAGGGTTTTTAAACGTGCAGGAGCAATCTCAACAAACTCCAACGGATATCCACTTGAAGCTGTTTGAATTTCATTTGAAAACAGAAGGAGGATTTGTAGGAACTGAGATCTTAAAATCTCTCAATCAGTTGCAGCTGTGGATAAAAGAGACTGGTTTGAATTTTGAAGGTGGGAGAGGCTTGCAGAATACTCAGAGAGGTGTGACAAAATCGTGGGAGATCATTCATTCAAACACACAATCATTCAAGCTTCATTCCTGATTCCTGAAGATCAAATCAATCCAGTTTTCCAGAAGAACACATCCATGCTTCAACAACTTATCTTCATACCGTGTTCTTCACTTGTACTTCTATCTGTGTATCTTTAGATTTTCTTAAACCTCACTTAACCTAGTTGTTAGTTGTTCAAGCGAACAACAAGAGGTTCTTGTTAGCTCAACTGTTAGTAGCTGGAACTAGATAGGTTTGGAACCACAAGCTGTATAGGTGTAAGGGAAATCACTTAGGCTTGAAGATCTAGGGCTGTTTCTGTGTGAGTAATAAGAAGTGTTTGCCCAATCCTGGTGGGATTAGATCCCTCAGGCAGAGATTAGGTCCATTGGGACTGAACTCTGTAGATTGCTTTGTGTTCTTTACTTTACAGTTTGATTATTATCTGCTGCACACAACTCAAATCAAACTAGGGTTCAAAATCTGTTTAGAATTGTTTACAGTTCAAGGCCTTGAAGCTTACTATATTGTCTTTGTAAGTTTCAGACACTTTACTAAAATCTCAAGGCCTTGAGATTTGAGTTTCACACAAAGTCTTTCTGTTAAACTTTAAGTTTTGCAAAAAGTTTCCATACTCTATTCAACCCCCCCCCCTTCTAGAGTTTTTAGGTCCTGTATTTAGTCTACATTACACACTTTCAATTGGTATCAGAGCTTGTGTCACTGTGCTTAGATCTAACAGTCTGGTGACTATGAGTAATGTAAGAGATGGTGGATTCTCACAAGGAAGGGCAGCCAACAGACCTCCATTGTTCTGTGGTGATAACTTCATGCACTGGAAGGCATTGATGAAGATGTTCATCATAGACCAAGACATGGAACTATGATCAATTGTTCATAATGGTCCTCATGAGTACTACACTACAATTGATGGAGTCAGATGTATCAAGTCTGAGGAAAATCTTTCAGTCACTGAACTGGAAAAGGTATCAAAAAATTACAAGGATATGAATATGTTATACTGTGCTTTAAATGCAGATGAGTTCAAGAGAGTGTCAAACTGCAAGAGTGCCAAAGAAGTATGGGATAAACTGGTGTGACATATGAAGGAACAAGTCAGGTTAAGCAGACAAAAATCAACATACTTCTGAGGCAATATGAGTTGTTCAAGATGAATTCAGATGAGACCATCAAGGAGATGTTCAAAAGATTCACTGATGTGGTGAACAATCTGGAGTCATTGGGAAAGAGATTCTCAAATGAAGAGAAGGTCAAAAAAATTCTGAGAAGCTTGCCAAAAGCTAAGTGGGAGCCAAAGACAACAGCCATTGAGGAATCTCAGGACTTGAGTCTTCTTCAGCTAGATGATCTACAAGGAAAAATGCTCACTCATAAAATGTCTATGAAGGATGTGGAAGGTGATTTGAGTGAAAACATAAGGAACCTAGCACTTAAGGCAAAAGACAGTGAAAAGTCTCAAAGCCTTGAGACTGAGGATGAGCCTGATGATGAAGAGGCTTTAGCATTGATCTCCAAGGCCTTGGCCAGGATTCTCAAAAAGAAAAGAAACTCTGGTAACAGGGATTACAACAGAGAGAGATCAAGACCCTCAGGGAGCAAGGATTACAAAGTTAAATCTTCATCACAGTCACATAAAGCTAAAGTAATGAATTGTTTTGATTGTGGTGATGTAGATCATTTAGTAACGGACTGTCCACAAAAGAAGAAGAACATGAACTTTGAGAAGAAAGATAGTGACAACAGAAGAAAGAAAGCCATGATGGCTTCTTGGAGTGATTCTGATTCATCAAGTGACTCAGAAACAGAAGAAGAGCAAGCAAACCTATGCTTCATGGCAAAGCATGATGAGGAAATTTCATCAGACATACACATTGAAGACATGATAAAAAATTTACTTGCTAGTCCTTCTGATGTACTTCCTGAAATTCTCAAAAGTATGTTTTTAAATGAGGAAAGTTATAGAAATGAGATTTCTGCTTTAAAGATTAAGATTCATGAGCAGGTAAAAGAAAACCTGGACCTAGTGTTTTCAAACAAAACTGTTGAAGTTTCTAAGACAAAGTTGGAAAAAGACTTCAAGGCCTTGGACAGCAGGTTCAAAATCTTGAAGGCATAGATAAAAGAGGTTGTTGACCAAAACACTCTTTTAACTGAAAGATATGCTGATCTAAAGACTCATTATGAGAATTTAGAACAACAGATCTGCTCTTTGACTGAGAAACTTCAAGAGTCCAAGAAGGTCCTATCTAGGTTTACAGAATCTGAATCTCATTCTTGGAGGAAGTCTGAAATCAATGCATAAAAGTGGGATTGGCCATAATCCAAATTTTCCAAAGAAACGCCAAACTAATTTTGTCAAATCTGGTAGCAGACATTCTCCAAAATGTCATTACTGTGGAAAAATTGGTCATGTCAGATTAACTTGTCGCTTCAGAAGATCAGAACCTCACATTATGAGGAATACTTATCCTTATCAGCTTAAGGGACATGTTAGGCAGATTTGGGTTCCAAAAGGAATTAGGCCACCAAATATGGCTGATTCTGAGTATGACTCAAAGTTCTGCACTTGGTCTAACAGCCTGTTAAGGCAATGATTTGTTTTTGCAGGATGTCACCAAGGCCTTGAAAGATCAGAAATGGATTTTAGACAGTGGATGTTCCAGATACATGAGTGGAAAGAAGTCTCTATTTACTGAACTTACAGAAAAATCTGGAGGAACAATCACACTTGGTGACAAAGCAAAATGCAATATCATTGGTATAGGTAGTATTGGTAATGGTTCTACAAATTCTATAACTGATGTTTATCTGGTAGATGGACTTAAGTATAATTTGCTTAGTATCTCTCAGTTATGTGATAAAGGTTATAAAGCTATATTTGACAAGGAGAAATGTGTGGTGCAAGATGAGAAATCTGGTGTTTGCATACTCACTGCTCCTAGATCATATATTCTATATGCTATGAATACTAACAGTGTTGCAGGTGACAAGCTAAAATGCCTCAAGGCCTTGAAGGAAGATTCAAATCTTTGGCACAGAAAGCTTGGGCATATTAGTATACATACTTTGAATAAACTCATCTCAAGAAACTTGGTCAGAGGTTTACCATCACAGAAATTTTCTGATGATGAAGTTTGCAAGGCATGTGTACAAGGTAAACAGACCAGAAGCTCAGTCAAGCCAAAGAACTTTGTAAGTACTTCTAGACCCTTAGAATTGCTTCATATGGACTTGTGTGGTCCTATGAGAGTTCAGACTCCAAAAGGTAAGAGGTCTATGCTTGTTATAATTGATGATTTCTAGATTTACTTGGGTGATGTTTATTAGAGACAAAACTGAAGCTTTATTTGAATTTTCTAGACTATGCAAAGAGCTTCAAACTTTGAAAATTTTACCTGTTGCATTCATTAGAAGAGATCATGGTAGGGAGTTTGATCAGCTTGACTTTGATTTTTGTGTGTGCAAAGCATGGCATTTCACACAACTTTTCTACACCTAGAACTCCACAACAAAATGGAGTAGTTGAAAGGAAAAATAGGACACTTGAGGATATGTCCAGAACCATGCTTCTTGAAAGTAATTTGCCAAATTTTTTATGGGCAGAAGCTGTTAACACTGCCAATTATGTGCTGAATAGATGCTTGATCAGACCTATTTTGAAAAAGACCCCCTATGAACTGTTTAAAGGGAGAAAGCCTACTAACCCTCTGGTTGTATCTGTTTTGTGCATAATAATGGTAGAGACAGTCTTGGTAAGTTTGATGCTAGAAGTGATGAAGATGTATTTCTTGGATATTCTCAAACTAGCAAAGCTTATAGAGTTTATAACAGAAAAACTAAATTTGTGGAAGAGAGCATTCATGTAATTTTTGATGAAAGTACTAAGGATTCTCTGAGTGAAAGTTTGCGATCTAGATTTGAACAAGCATGAATCAGATGATGATGCTATGAAAGAAGACAAAGACAAAACTAATGTGCAGAATCAATCAGCAGAATCTCAAGGCCTTGAACCTCCTGCTGAATCAAAATCTCAAAGCCTTGAGACAGAAGCTGAAACTTTCTATGATGCTCCCTCTACTGTTTCAAGGACTCAAAGCCTTGAAGGAGAATACTCCTGGGTACCAAGAAAGAAGTTTAAGTACCTTGCAGACCATCCAGCTGATAACATTATATCAGATCCATCAACTGGAACTCATACAAGAGTACAGTTAAAGAACTTGTGTGCTTTTAGTGCATTTGTATCTTTGATTGAGCCTAAGAATACCAAGGAAGCTCTAGAACATGCAGAATGGATCATTGCAATGCAGAGTGAGCTGAATGAGTTTGAAAGGAACAAGGTTTGGAATCTGGTCCCCAGACCTAAAGAGAAATCAGTTATTGGAACCAGATGGGTATTCAGAAACAAGCTTGATGAGAATGGCAAAGTGGTAAGAAATAAAGCCAGACTGGTAGCTCAAGGATATAATCAGGAAGAAGGTATAGATTATGAGGAGACTTTTGCTCCTGTTTCCAGGTTAGAAGCTATTAGAATACTTCTTGCATTTGCATCTCACAATCACATAAAGCTTTATCAAATGGATGTTAAATGTGCTTTTCTGAATGGATATTTACAAGAAGATGTTTTTGTAGCACAACCTCCTGGTTTTGAAGATGAAAATTTTCCTGATCATGTTTATAAACTGGATAAAACTCTTTATGGTTTAAAACAAGCTCCAAGGGCTTGGTATGACAGACTTTCAAAATTTCTACTTGAAAACAATTTTAAAAGAGGCTTAGTTGACAAAACTCTTCCATTAAACACCAACAAAGTGATCTGTTAGTAGTTCAGATTTATGTAGATGATATATCATTTGGTGGTACTAATGATGCTCTTTCAAAAGAGTTTTCTAGTCTGATGTGCAGGGAGTTTGAGATGATCTAATGGGTGAACTGAATTTCTTTCTTGGACTTCATATATTACAAATGAAGAAAGGAATTTTTGTGCATCAAGAAAAATATACCAAGGACTTATTGAATAAGTACAATATGTCACAGTCCAAGGTGTTTAGACCCCTATGAGTTCATCACTCTCTTTAGACAAAGATTCAACTGGTAAGAGTGTGAATCAGAAAGAATACAGAGGTAAGATTGGATCACTATTGTATTTAACTGCTAGCAGACCTGATATTATGTTCAGTGTCTGTATGTGTGCTAGATTTCAAGCAGATCCTAAGGAAATTCATTTAACTGCAGTTAAATTTTTTTTAGATATTTGAATGGAACCAGAGACTTAAGGCTTTGGTATCCAAGAAGATCTAATTTTATGTTGAGTGGCTATTCAGATGCAGATTTTGCAGGATATAAAGTAGACAGGAAAAGTACTTCTAGATGCTGTCAATTTCTTGGATCTTCATTGATCAGTTGGCATTCCAAAAAGCAAAATTATGTAGCATTATCAACTGCAGAAGCTGAATATATTGCAGCTGGTGCTTGCTGTTCACAAGTGTTATGGATTGCTCAGCAACTTAGAGATCTTGGCTATAACTTCAGAAATGTGCCTAGTCATTGTGACAATACAAGTGCTATTTCAATCTCTAAGAATCCAGTTCAGCACTCAAGGACAAAGCACATAGATGTGAGACATCATTTCCTTAGAGATCATGGAGAACAAGGTGATGTTGTTTTAAATTTTGTCTCTACTTCAATGCAGATTGCTGATATTTTCACTAAACCTTTGCCAGATGATAGGTTTTCATCTCTAAGGCTTGAATTGGGGATGTTAAACAAGGATGCATTGGTTTAGGGAGAGTATTAGTACTTATATGTGTTTATGTGCTAGAATCTCAAAGCCTTGAGATTATACTTTCTGAAGCCTTGAAAGTATAACTCAAAGCTTTGAAGTTTCTCAAACTGCAGAAAATCTCAAGGTCTAGAGATTGTTCTCCAGGTCTTGATAATATCTGTATTTTTTTTTAAAAAAAAAAATGATCATCAAATATTATATCTTATCTTTTTAGATAACTGTATAATGTTTGAATCATTCAGAGAATTTTCTAAAATATCCCAAAAAGATTTTTCAAGATCCTATTTTGCATGTTGATATAGCAGAGTCCTTTTATGACTCATCCTTTTCAACCTACTTAAGCTGAAAGTCAGGGCTTTTTCTTCTCATTCTCTTTCAATTTTATGCGACTCTACTCTCTCCCTCTCAATTCCTCTCAATCACATTCTCTTCTCAAAACCCTAAACCCTAAAATGGAGCGCAAATTAGCCAGAATTCAGCAACAAGGGAAGCCCTCTGGCAGATCCAAGAAGAGAGCAAATAAGAAGGAGAAGATAGTGATTTCTGATTCAGATTCAGAAAACACTCAAATTTTGCATGAGGATACCCCTCCTGCAAAGAAGTCCAGAACAGAGAAGGGAGATGAAGGCTCAAGTGTTGATCCACAACAAGAGACTCAGGGTGGTGATCAACCTAGGTCAGAGAAGAAGAAAGGGGGAGAAAAGAAAAAGGCTGGTGAAGATGAAAAAGGGAAATCAACTCAGGAAAGCCAGAAGAAACCAACTGAAGGAGGACAAGAAAAGACCAAACCCTCAGGGAAGAAAACTAGGGTTAAGCAAGTTGCTGCTGCAACTAAGAAAGGATATCAAGGTAATAATGTACTTCCTACAGAGTGGTTTGTTAGTTCTGAGGTTAGAACTGTTTGGATGCAAGGGTATGCTTCATCTAAGGTAGCTTTCTGTAGCATGATTTATGATGAATTATTGGATAAATTGGACATAGACTGTATGAGAAAGTTAAGAGAAACTGCTGTTTGGAAGGTGTTGAATCCTAGTTCAAAGGCTTACACTAGGTTAACTAGGTTATTTTATCTGAACTTGGTTTCTGAAGGTGATGATAGAATGGTATTAACTTCAAAAGTGGCTGGTGTGGATTTGAGGTTAGATCATAGGAATTTTGCCAAAGTCTTGGGCATTCCTAGGAAATACAATGTTGGAGATTATCCTGATAGGAAAGAGTGTCTGGATAAGGCAAAGGATATGTTCTTTATTGAAGGTGTTCCCTCTGGTCCAAACCAGTTGACACACTCTGTGCTCAACTGTGAAGCCAAAATCTTGTTTACAATTCTGATGAGAAGTGTAGTTCCTAGGGAGAACTCAGGGGAGTTGGTAACTGATAAGGTTCTGATTTTGATGTATCTGATATCTCAAGGGTTTGAGATAGATTTGCCAACAGTTGTTATGGAGCATATGATTTATTGTGCAACCAGGACTAGAAACCATCCTCTTCCATATGTCAACCTGTTACCTCTTTTCTTTGAATATTTTGATGTACCTGTGAAAGGAGAAGAAAAGATTACTGGAGGTTTTGGGTTGATAGATGAGACTGCACTTCAGAGGATTGGAGTAGTTCAGACTGGGAAAGGGCATTGGAAATTTTATTCTGATTTGTCAAAGAAAGAACTTGCTGAGAATGAGTTTGTGAAGCCTAAGGGGACTACATCTGGGAAAGGACAAGCCAATGAGGATTACTCACTGCTGGTTGAGAAGTTAGAAGATCAGCAGGTTGAGATTGAAGATCTCAGACAAAGGTTATTTGACCTGTCAACTGAATTCAACCAGTTCAAGGGCTTGATGAATGTTATGAATGGGAACCTGGATGTTGTCATCAAGGGCTTGAATCTGGAGAAGATACCTTCTGCTACTAGTTATGACACAAGTGTGGATTCAGAAGAAAAGCTTGGAGATTTTCTGAAGAAAAAGAAGAAGCCAATTCCAGTGGTGCTAACTTCTAAAGATTTGTATGAACAAACTGACGAAGAAGATGTTGGTGAAGACACAGGTGTTGATGCAGCTACAGAGGTAGATTCAGTACAAGCTAAGAAGAAAGTGGATGAGATAATTCAAGAAGTGGTTGCTGAAGTGGAAGCTGAAGGTAACCAGTCTGCTGAAGATGCTGCAAGTGAAGACGAAATTGGAGAAGGCTCAGAGAAAGGCCAGACATCAAAGAATAAGTGAAGATCAGAGATTGCCAAAAGCCTTGACCCTCTATCTCTTTCTCTTCTATTTTTTTTGTTCTCAAGGCCTTGACTTTTTAGCTAAATTTTTTGTTTTAAGTTTCTTTTTAAGACTTTGAGTAATGATCCAACATTTCCTCAACCTTATTTGATGAAAGTGAAAAAGGGAGAGAATTTATGTGGTTCTTTGTGTTTGCAGTGTTTGGAATAATAATAATAATGCCTAGTTTTTTTGTGGTTTAATAAGTTGTGTATTTGTATTTTTGTGGTAATTTGTAATTTTTATTCTTACTGGTTATCTGTTTGGCATTAGTATATATTGTATCTTGAATATGAGTGGCAGGAAGATCTATACAAGACTGTAGGTTTTGTCTTTCATCAAGGGGGAGATTGTTGAGTCAAGATCCCTGAATGTGTTATGGTTGGTAATTATTTTGAGTGATGAAAGACAAAAGACTAATACATAAGCAGCAAAGCATCTCAGTTATCTCAAGGCCTTGAGATATTGACTGAACTTCAAAGCCTTGAGTTATTCTATTCTGCTATATGTTCTAACAATTCTGTGTTGCAGATTGGTTTACTGCATATACTTATGGATTACACTATTTATGTATCTAACACAATTGCAGATGATCAGAACAGGAAGAATCAAATTTATCTGGGTTTAACTTTGAAATTCTGTGAAGCAGGTTCAGAGCTCCAAGGCCTTGAGATGTGCTTTGAGCTGCTGACAGTTTTTTACAGATTTAGTTGATTCTTTCTTGCAGGTTGTGATTCTTATTATTGTGATTATTTACTCACTTCTAAGTGTCTTAAACTTGTTTTTCATGATTTATATGTTTTAGAATATATACAGGTTATTGTTCTAGTCTGTTAAACAGTTTTATCAGAAACTGTATAACCAAACAGTCATAGCACTGTTATCTTTCTGGATTTTGTTGTTGCTGTGTTCCAATGCTGTTGCAGGGTTGTTAAACGTGCAGGAGCAATCTCAACAAACTCCAACGGATATCCACTTGAAGCTGTTTGAATTTCAGTTGAAAACAGAAGGAGGATTGTAGGAACTGAGATCCTAAAATCTATCAATCAGTTGCAGCTGTGGATAAAAGAGACTGGTTTGAATTTTAAAGGTGGGAGAGGCTTGCAGAATACTCAGAGAGGTGTGACAAAATCGTGGGAGATCATTCATTCAAACACACAATCATTCAAGCTTCATTCCTGATTCCTGAAGATCAAATCAATCCAGTTTTCCAGAAGAACACATCCAGGCTTCAACAGCTTATCTTCATACTGTGTTCTTCACTTGTACTTCTATCTGTGTATCTTTACATTTTCTTAAACCTCACTTAACCTAATGGTTAGTTGTTCAAGTGAACAACAAGAGGTTCTTGTTAGCTCAACAGTTAGTAGCTGGAACTAGATAAGTTTGGAACCACAAGCTGTATAGGTGTAAGGGAAATCACTTAGGCTTGAAGATCTAGGGCTGTTTCTGTGTGAGTAATAAGAAGTGTTTGCCCAATCCTGGTGGGATTAGATCCCTCAGGCAGAGATTAGCTCCATTGGGGCTGAACTCTGTAAATTGCTTTGTGTTCTTTACTTTACAGTTTGATTATTATCTGCTGCACACAACTCAAATCAAACTAGGGTTCAAAAGCTGTTTAGAATTGTTTACAGTTCAAGGCCTTGAAGCTTACTATTTTGCCTTTGTAAGTTTCAGACAGTTTACTAAAATCTCAAGGCCTTGAGATTTGAGTTTCACACAAAGTCTTTCTGTTAAACTTTAAGTTTTGCAAAAAGTTTCCATACTCTATTCAACCCCCCCCCCCCCCCCCTTTCAAGAGTATTTAGGTCATGTGTTTAGTCTACATTACACACTTTCAGAGAGCTTCAGACAGAATCAAGATGGCTGGAGAATCAAAACTTAGTTCAGAGAAGAAAAGAAAGGCAGATGTGGATGATGTTCAAGAGATTAATGGAGACTCTAGCTCTAGAACTCCTAGTGCATAGGCAGTTGCAGATCTTCCTCCACCCAAAAAGAAAGTCAAGAAGGTTGTAACTTCCTCCCCAGAAAAGAAGAAGAAGAAGAAAGAGAAAGCTGCTGCAGAGAAGCAACCTGAAACAGAGATCTCTAGCCCCAAGAAGTTGAAGAAAAAGAAGAAGGCAACTCAAGCTGAAAAAGGGAAAGGGAAGGTAACAGAAGAACAACCAGAAGATCATATGGAGAAGGCCCTGCAAATCTACTCAAAAAATTCAACCCCTGATGAAACTTGGTTTGTCTCAAACACCTCCAAAGGTCATGGTTAGATGGTTTTGCTTCCATATCTATTGCTTTCTATAGTATGATCAATATGCATATGGTGGAACACGTGAATCGTAAGTGCATCTCTATGTTAAAGAAGAGATCTCTATGGTTTATGCTGAATCCTAAAGAGTTAGCCTACCCAAGACTCACCAGACTCTTCTATCTGAACTTGAAACAAGATAAGAGATCATCACACTTGGTAATTTAATCTAGAGTTGCTGGAATAGAGATTGAATTGGACCACTCCGAGTTTATCAAAGGCTGTCCCAAGAGGTATGACACAAACAATCATCCACCAAAGACAGAAGTACTGAAACTAGCCAGAGAAGAGTTCTACCAACCAAAAACTCCCACCTCAGTCAGACAATTGACACACTCTGTGTTAAATGTTGAAGCCAAAGTCCTTCACACTATTTTGGTAAGGTGTATCTTTCCCAGAGAGCACTCTAAAGAGTTGGTGACTGAGAGAATGTTTCACATCATTTATTTGATCATGCATGGCTATGAGATTGATCTTCTAAAGTTAGTGATTGAACATATGCTCTTTAGCATTACCAATCAAAGGAAACATCCTATGCCTCATGCAAATCTGCTTTGCTTGTTCTTTAAACACTTTGAAATTCCAACTGGTGGAGAGGAATAAATCACTTCTGGCATGGGAATGCTTAATGAGAAAGCCTTTGAGAACATTGGAGTGGTGAAGACTAAAGAAAATATTTGAAAGTTGTACTCAGATTTGGCTGAAGAAGAACTCGGTGCAAAGAAGTTTCTTAAGCCCAAGACCTTGACTCCCACTTCAAGTCAGACTTCTCAGCATACAGACAATCAGAGACTTGATGGTTTGGAGTTGGATTTGGAAGAGATCAAAGAAACTGTTTATGGACTTGAAACTGATGTGGGGCAAGTTAAGTATATTGTGGAAAGCATGTTCAGGAGCATGACTTTGCTTGATGTTCCTGAGGATGAAGAAGGTACAAAGAAAGGTGATCTGCCTAGTGAACATTCCAACCAGGAAGAGGCTGCTCTAATCAAAGATAAGGGAAAGCAAGTGGTAGAACAAGCTGCTCAGAAAGGAGATGAATTCAACAGTCCTGACTCAGATGATATGCTGATTACTTTGAAAAAAAAAAAGACAATCTCCAAAGGCTATTACAAAGGACAAGACTAAAGAAGTGACTGTTGCTGGTGAGAATGAAGAGGAACAGGAAGAACAGGATAAGACGCATGTTGAAGACAGTGAGGAAGAAGAAGGAGATCAAGATGGAGATGAAGACCCAAACCCTTATTCTTTCCTACTATTTCTTCTCCATTCTCTATTTCTTTAAGTTTTGTTTAAGTTTTTTTTTTTAGTTTTTTTTCAAAAAAAATCAGACACTTGATCCAACATCCTCTCTATCTTTTTGATTAAAGTAAAAAAGGGGTGAAATTCTAGGGTTTTTAGGGTTTTTATTCTTAGGAATAATTTACTGAACTTTTTTCTATTGCTGAATTGAATAAGTTGGATATTTTTGGAATTACTGTGTTATTATGAATTGTGAGCTAATCAGTATTTTTTGCAGAGACTAAGGATCAAACAGAATTTGGTTTTGTCTTTCATCAAGGGGGAGATTATAAGAACACGTTGTGCAAACTATTTCAAGGCCTTGAATCTGCTTTCAAAGCCTTGAATCAGTTATCATAGGCTTGAATCTATTTTCAAGGCCTTGAAACTGGATTCAAAGCCTTGAAATTGTTTAACCTACATGAACATTCTCAGGGGGAGTTTTCTGTAAACTCTTCTAAGTTAATTTCATATCTCTCCTTCATATGATTGATTTACTGTTATTTGATGATGAAAGACAAATTATTCTAACATGTTTGAACATAAAATATCATCTGTTTGACTATGATTTTGCAGGGAATTTTATTCTTGTTTGCAGATATTATTTCCTAAACTGACTTGTGCAGGGAAGGAAATAATTGAAAAGATGATTCTGTGTTTAATCTGACTGGTATGACAGCTTCTCAAACTATTCAAATTCAAGATCACAACATTATCTCTGGAGATTGTGATCACTTAACCGTTGGAGAAGATTGTCAAAGAGTCAAAGTCTGTTGCCTCGAAATAGGAGATTTGTTGCTGAAAATATGGGAAGATTTGCAGAGCTGTTTGAAGTTTAAATAGAGCTCATTCCTGAAGCAACACACACAACAATCAACGGGCAAGTCTGGATTGACAAGCATCAAAGAAGTTCACCAATCTCACAATCCATTTCACAGAAGTTCACTGCATACTCCACAGCAGCTTCTACACTCTAGTGTTATTCTGTATTGTGCTTTATTGGTAGATCATTTCTGTAACATTTCTATCTTTATTCTCGAGGATTGTTCAAAGTGAACAATAGAGAATTCTTAGTTAATCAGTTAGCTAGAGCAGGTACTAGATAGGTTAGGGAGAACCACAAGCTGTAACAGAGTAATGCATCTCTCTGTGCTTGAGATCTAGTGCTTAGCTTTTGATTAATAAGAATTGTGTTGAAAATCCAGCAGGGATCAGATCCTTGAGGTAGAGATTAGGTCCAAGTGGGCTGAGCTCTATAAATCACTTGTCTCTTGCATTTACAGTTTCTTTACTTACTCAGTTTTTACAGCATTCAAACTTGTCTGTTTTTCAAGGGTTTGAAACTCTTTTCAAGGCCTTGAAAAAGACTTGACTGATCTATTCCAAACTGTATTTCATTCCAAATGCTTGAACTTGTTTTCAAGGTCTTGAACTTCACTAGTTTTCACAAGATCTTATTATCTTAGCAAGTTTTGCAAAAAGTTGGCACACTCTATTCAACCCCCCCCCCCCCCCCCCCCTCTAGAGTATCTTACTTGCATTACCATCTGCACACTCACACTTTCACTTTCCACCTTGGGATGCTCATGACAATCAGATAGGTAGTGACCAGAATTGTTGATCCCACAATATAGACAATGACGGATAGGACAATTACGAACATGATGTCCTTGCTTTGGTCGTAAGTGAAACAAGCGGTCATGTATAAAAATCAGCAGGGCCAGAAAAAATAGCACCTCCAATACCCTAGAACGTAGGTAAATAACCTCAATATGCCAAAGAAAGAATATGCAACTCGAATATGATAAGACAGACTTCGAAATCGGATTCAGGAGATCCAAAAATCTTGTGAACCATTGAGAAAACGTCCAAAACTCGAGCATATGCAAATAAACCGGGTTGATCAAGGATGTGACCGACCAAAAAATACCAAGAAACAATAGCAAGAAGTCTGAATCTGAAAAAACAGAGTCCACAAATGAATTATGGGAGTCGAAAAAATAGAATCTGGAATGCAACGAAGACTGGAACAACAATGGTTAAAAGACGAGCCAGTGGGAAGCCGTGGTTCGCTCGTAAGCCGAAAGCTAAGTGTCGAGCCGAAAGGAAGCCGACCAAGCCGGCGGAGCGCCGGACGTCTTTGGAAGCCGCATGTGAGCTACGGCTAAGGGCGGCCCGAAACGATTTCGGAAGCCGTGGTAGATACGCGTGCGG
The DNA here is from genome assembly GCA_023055425.1 of Linanthus parryae. Lineage (NCBI taxonomy): Eukaryota > Viridiplantae > Streptophyta > Magnoliopsida > Ericales > Polemoniaceae > Linanthus > Linanthus parryae. Next base: position 87,846,864 of record JALGPY010000006.1, on the reverse strand, counting down.
AGTTAGAGCCGCATGCAAGCCGGACACGCGGAGGCGGCGTACGGAGGGTGTGACGCATGTATTATTGCGGGCGGCAGAGTGGCGTGATTTGGAGGCGCGTGGGAGCGTGTGGCGCCTCCTTTTGATGAGAGTCCGTGAGTTGCGATGAGAGTCCGTGAGTTGCGACTCTTGGACGAGAAAAAAAACAAACTCTAGAACTGTATTGGCTCTGATACCATGATAGGATCTGTGAGGAAGAATACACTGTATTGGTCACCAGAAAAAGGTTGAATAAGAGTCTTATATATAGAATATACAACAATACGATAATGATAACTCCATAAACTATTGCATAGTAGTAAAATAAACATGCATACATATCATAACAACAAGGATGGACTTGTAAATCGGGAGTTATTTTTGCGATGGTAAAAGAACAACAACTTGCATATGCTAGTTCCGAAATCCTGCGCAAAAGGAGTAAAGCAATTGCAAAGACATGGGAAAGAAGTGATTTAGGAGCTCCTGAGAACTCATGAACCAGGTCAATCAAGATTAAACTTAATGTTGGAATATTCCAGGATTTTCCACAGCAGCACCAAACTGAAAGATGATGATGCTCCAGCGCTTCATCAGTTGTGTCCTCTGGTACGGCAACAATGTCATATGTTACGGAGAAGGTGAAAACTCAAGCCAAGTAGCAGCATATACAACATAATATGAGATTTCTCATAGCCTTATGGAGTAGATTGAGATGTTCAAGGTTCTGGTTGACATATGATTCTCATAATAATGTGATTCGGGTTGTTTTTAATGTTGGAATCCAGAAAATGAAAGCACACCACAGATTAATCTTTGCAGGAAACTTTTTTTTTAAACAACCATATGCAGGAAACTTGTACACGAATTTATTCTACTAGGAAAAAAAAGGAGCTCACTTCACACAGTTATGGGCCTACATATTTCACAGTGAACAGCTAAACTCGTGATTTACAAGAGAATTCAGAACTCACTGGCTAAGTAGTTCCGTAGCAGGCGTTCTTAGATTGCAGATTGAACTACAGACTCTTGCCCTTCACTGTTGTGGATTCATTCCCACTCTTTGACTCTATAAAATCTTCTTGCTTGAAAGTATACGGCACATTCCAACGTTGTAACATTGACTACACCACTGCATGGTCCAAATTGAAAGCGGTACTTGAAACTCAGGGCAATGATACAGTAAATAGAGAGTAAAATTTCTAAATATGTCTCGAATTGTTACCCAGCTAGTCTGTCGTCCAAAAATCTGTTTATTGATGGTTTAGAAGTGTTGCGAACTCTTTTTTTCTCTTAGTCCGTTAACATCTTTGTTCTATTGTTAATTGGTGAATGTATTAATTCTAACCTATTACACGTCTTTAAGAGATGAAAAGGTTTCGAGGACATTTTTGATAGGTAATCCGGCAATACCTTTTTGTTGAAAAGGATTGTTTAGCTCAACACATTACAGATTACACCGTAGTTATTAACATTTAAACACTTCATTTACATGTTATTCAATCATTGTCAATAATGGGTAAACCATCTTCTATAATATAATAGTGGATAAACCAAATATTGCTTTTAAGGGAATTGTTAATCGAATAAATTCACCAACTATCAACATTACTTAGCCCCAGCTCATCATTTATTTTAGTAATGCCACCAACAAGAGTCACCAATCAAATCATCACTCCTGTTCCTGGTCGTATTTGTTAATACGAATGTGCCAAGACATGGGCATGGTTACATTATATTTTTAAAGTCTTCCTCGTTCATTCTTTATTTCTTTGAGATTACAGTACATGATTAAATAAAGTTGGGAAAAAGTAAACATAAATTACATGAAAAGACAGATAGATTGTATCGGGAGGTAACAAATTAGATGCGTTAATGAAGCAAAAGCAAAAAAGAAGACACCGCACACAATGAACAACCAAACTCATGTTAACAAAGAACTCGGAACTCACTGGATAAGGAGAGTCGTGGGAGGCATTCTTAGAATGAAGATTGAACCGCTAAGATGCCCTTGTCCTTCATTGCTTTAACTCGCTTCCTTACTCCTGAAAGTCTGGAACCTGTAATTGTCTTGTCTGAAAGTGGGTGGCACCTTCTCTTCTGCTGTAACATTTGACTGCACAAAAGAAAAATCCGGAGCATCGACCAAAAGCTAACCGAGTACTAGAAATAACAAACTATAAATATGGCCGTGTTCAGTGGGAGTTTCTACATTCAAAGACAGAAACCCTTTGGTGTTTTTAGGGAGTCCTACAAAAAAGGGAGTTCATCTGTCAAACACACTAAACACCATGTACTATAAATAACAGAACTCATCAAATCACTGCAGATTCAATTGAAGGAGAGACTAAAAAATCTCATATTGAACAAAATATTTGAAAAAACTCAGACCAGTGACACAGTAAATAGAGTATCAATTTACTGATTTCCAGTTCTCATATAATCATCCTTGTTCAATGTTCTCTTTGTTTAAAAAAAATGGGTGAAACAAAGTCCAAATTTCACTTTCCAACTATTAGCCACTCGCCAGTAGGTTGTCCACTGAAAGGTTTATAAGGTTATCTTAATCCCTCTGGAGTCTGGACTCGTATGGGTAAGGTATAAGAAAGATGGGTATAAGGCATACACTCGAATATAAGATAGGATTTGATTGTATCGGGATAAGGGCAGGATATAAACTTTTGATTTTTCTAGGGCAGGATAATATGCTATATGTGAATTGGGAAGTGCCTGAACAAATGAGGGTATTGATGTCACTTTTAGATTTGTTAGGGGGTACTTATTATTTTCCGACCACCCACACTATCCCCAAACTGCTTATGCTAAGGTTTTAGGCAAAAATACGAAGGGGGGTTGAGGTGGGATAAATTTGTGAATGGTATACTTTTAAACCTATCATATTATGTCTTTAAGGAGATGAAAAGGTTGGTTAGTTAACACATATCATCATAGTAGTTACTAACATTTGCAGCACTTCCTGGACATATGATTCAATCATTGTTATTTGTTAATGATGGGGAAACCAAATTTCGCTTTACAAGGCCTTATCAATAAATAAATTAAACGGCCATCATTTGTTAGCACCAACTGATAATTTGTTTAGATATGCCTACCAATTTACAGTGAGACTACAGCCATCATCTCCATCATCAATCAAATCATCATTTCGGTTTTATAGTATTTCTTAATATGAATGTGCCAAGACATGGGTGTGATTACATAGAATACATAATATTGTAATGTTCTGATTTTCGAAAGGCCTATTTCATTAATAAAACAGGTTTCAATCACAAATTATGAAACTCTTTGGATATCTGAATCAGAGTTAGAAATTGTCTACACTAGTTCTCATAAAATGACACAGGTAATTGATCTTCAAATAACTGCAAACCTCACAGAAACATTATAACTCTAGTATCAGAGTAAAAGTCTGTTAGGTTACCGGCTTAAAAACAGAAGACTAAAAATGGCTAAGTCAGTTTTATTAAAGCAACAGCCTAAAAACACCTGGGAAAAACAGCAAACCAAACATGTTTTGAATGACACTGTTTCTCAACAAACCAATCTGTATAAAAACAGGATTGTCAAACATGCACTAAGCAATTATGCCCACATCGAAGCAGCTTAGAACTCCTGATAATGCTGCAAACCAGCTTATGTGATCGCTCAATCGAACATTATTAGACTTTTCAGATTTATCCTGTAAGATTAATCTATGCAAGAAACCTGTTTTAGTGGAGAATTCAACATAAACTGGAAGGCAATATCATTGGACGGTATAGACATTTGACATTCATATCTACTGAATATTGGAAAAAGAAGTTTAACAACAACTAAAAGAATCTCTAATGATGCTATTAGCAAACAAACAATCTGGGGGTAACAAATTAGACGAACTTATTATACACGGGCAAAAACCAGGTCGCTGCACACAATAATGGGCTACATATTTCACAACGAACAACTAAACGCACAAGTTACAAGAGAACTCAGAACTCACTGACTAAGTAGTGCTGCGTGAAGCATTCTTGGAATGCAGATTGAACCACAGACACTTTTCCTTCATAGCTTCGGACTCACTTCCATACTCTTTGAATATATACTCTTCTTGCTTGAATGAAGGAGGCACCTTCCCTTCACTGTAACATTGACTGCACAAGTTGAAATGAGATTTCATCTCTTTGAAGCGAGGCCCAATAATGGGGTATCTGCAGACCGAGCAGACATGACTGCCATGTCGGTTTCTGTCACCAGCTTCAAGCTTTAGTAAGCTAGACAGGATACCAAAACCCCAGTCTGGATCATCATACATTGAGACGAAATCATTAAAAGATACCGTGGAATCGCCTGTTTCTCCACGAATTTCTAAGATTTCGCTCATACCGGCGGCAGGAATGTATATGGCTCTTAACAATTTAATGTACCGCTGAGCATCGACTTGCTTGATTTGAGTGGAGCCTTCATTTACAGGTTGCCATAACAAGGCATCATAAGCGACCTGTTTCCTCTTTTCAGGAGAACCACTGCAAATAGGTGCCAGAATGGCAAAAAGCATACCCAAATCAACCCTACCAGATTCGGACTCATCTAGGACCGAGAGGATTTTCTGGTTTATGGCTTTGATAGCTCCGACAAAAGTTTCTGGCTTCAAGAAATGAAGCAACTTACGCAAAATACCTTCAAGTGACGCCTTGCGCATAGACTTCTGAGGAACGCCGTTACCAGAATAAGACACCGGTACATCATTTTCGGTCATCTCCTTCTTTAGAAGTTCAACATCACAACGATTCAACCTCGTGATCCTCTGGAAAGCTCTGATATCAAGAGCATTGGCTAGCTCCTGTCTCTGCGATGTCTTCTCACCAACTGTTTTGAATTTAGAGAGTTCGATAACAATGCTGACTGCTTCTCCATTGGCACCTCCATTTCCTTTCAACCTCTTCTTCTGAAGCTGTTTCAAATGTGCTATAGCGTCGTGCAACTCAACCCTGTTTGTCATTTTCAATGCTTCCTTCAAAGCTTTCTTAGCGTCCTCATTTTCCCCAGCCCCCAACAGAGACACCGCCTTGTTTAGCTGTGCACGCCAATGGTTAGGCCACACTGCCAAAACCCTAGTATACATCTCGGAAGCTCTCTGATACCTCCCCATATCCATGTAAAGCCCACCCAAATTATACAAAGCATCGATATGACCAGGTTTCAAGTCAATAGCCTTTTGAAACTCCTTAACCGCATTATCATCATCGCCTATCGCGTGCAAAGCCGAAGCCAAGTCGCAGTGTGCATCAGCATAGTCATTTTTCAAGTAAATAGCTTCTTCCAAAGCTTTCACTGCCGCTTTATATTCTCCTACCCCAAACAATGCACTACCCAAGAGTTTCAAAGCCCTAAAATGAGTCGAACAAAGAATCGCAGCCTCTCTATAATGCTCACAAGCACTAAGAACCATACCTTCGCCTTCGAGCGCAATCCCCAAGTTGACATGAATTTGGGGAAGCAAATAGGACCATTGGCTCCCACCCGCCTCCGCCGCGTCCAACGCCAAGAGAAACTCTTCTTTCGCCTCCTTATGCCGCGCGACAACGTAAAGACAATTCCCAGCTCTGAAATGTGCCCTAACATCAGTAGGTTGAAGCTCACAAGCTCTCTTGAAACTCACCAAAGACTCCTTATAAAGCTGGTGCTCATAGAGGACTCTACCAATAGCCATATGACCATCAAAAGCTTCTTCTCTTGACCTCGCACCGTCACCTCTAGACCTTAAAACACCCAATTCTTTGACAAATAGAGAATAGTCATGTCCTGACTCATCCCACACAATCCTCTTATCTGAAACATCTGATGGACCTAATTCTCTTGACCAACCAGGATCTGAATACAAATCAGAGAAATCCCCTTTTAGCTTCCCATCTTTCGCTTGCTTCACCTTCAACCTCTTTATCAGAATCTCCAAATCGTCAACAATCTTCCATGTTTCCTCGAATACTATGCCGTGGTTAGGCGACGCTGCCCAAGCGGCGGTTCGTTGTTTCTTGTGCGGCTCCGTCACGCGCTCGTCGGCGATTGAGGAAGACGAGGCTTCGTCAAGCGGGTTCTCGCTTTTGAGCTCGAGATTTAGGGACTCGAAATCGCGGTCGACGTCTCCGGCGCCGTCGTCGTAGGTCCGTAAGAGGCCTTCGTAGGTGAGACCCTTCTCGCCGTCGATGAAGTCGCCGTAGGTCTTGAAGACCTCATCGAGGATGGCGCTGATTTGCTCGTCGCTGAATTTGACACGAGGGTTTACGGCGACGACGAGGGAAGCCATTTCGTCCCGGTTGAGGCCGCCGTCGGCGTTGGCGTCGAATTGGTGGAAGATTGTCTTCACCTTCTCCGATCTGCTTCCTCTTGTCGTCATTTCTGAGATGGGTTTACCCCAAAACGGAGAATATTCGAAACGCGCAATGGGGATTTGAGGAATCGATTGAGGGGTTTGGGGAGGGATGATGGGTTTTGGATCGAGGGGTGGTGAAGGGGAAGAAGATGGAGAAGAAAACAAGAAGAGGGACTGGACTGGTATCTTATCAATTGTTGTTGTTCTTGCTGTCTTCGGCCGATTCTCTTCTCTTTCTCTCTCCTCTTTTTCTTTCTTTCTGGCTGTAAAGATGAATGGGGGGTGGTCCTGGTGGGGCTGGTCCTGAGGGGTTCAACTTCAAAGTTCAAACCAGGCTGGTCTGGTCTCCTCCCCTATGTAAAAAAGGCAAGGTCCACAGTAACATAAAAATTGACTCAAAAAAATTGGCTCATTTTCCTTCTCATTTTTCATTTTTTCTTTTTTTTAATAAGTTATACCATTTTTAATAAGTTATACCTCATTTTAATAAGTTAAAAAGTATCTTATTTTAGACCGAGTAGAAGAATACCACTCCGTTTCTTCTCTTCCTTCCCCTTTCTGTTTTGGTACGTTTCCTTTCTTTCTTTCAATTTTCTCTTTTGGCATGTTAATGACAATTACACATTTATCCTCACAAAAATTACCTCACTAACCTTACCCAAACCCACCACTATCTCACACTTTTCAATTTCTACCAAACATTTTGTTTTGTTTAGAGATAGAGAGTGGATGGGGATGGATGAATACATGCAGAGAGTGAGAGAGAGTTTCTTTTCTCACCAAACTCGAGCCCCCATGGCTTCACCTCCCGTCGAATGAATCAGAAGACGAGGAAGAAGTGGTGGGAAGAAGAAAAGGAAGCATCTCCCGTCGCCGCCTCCCTCCCGTCGGTGTCGCCATCGTCGTCGTCTCTCTCGTCATCATCCAAAGAAGCACATTGGTGCATCTCCATCTCCCTATGTCTCTATCTATAAATCGTCTTCGATCTATTCGCCTCCTTCCCTTTGATCTGTAAAACGTCTCTCTCTCTCTCTCTGTAAATCGCCGATGCTCCTGGTGGTTAGATTTGTAATTTTTTTTTAGACATTGTTCTGTTTGAATCTGTAATTTTAAGGTGGTTGTTCTCCTGGTGGATTGGTGGCTGTGGTTGTGTTGGGTGTTTGTTGTTATCCAGCAAAGAGAGAGAGAAGAGAAGAGAGATAGAAGAGATAGTGGAGGACATGGAGAGAATTGTTGTGGAATGCAGGGGTAAGATGGTAAAAATACATTTTTTTAACGTTTGTGCCCTCTCCAAGGGGTAGGAAGAGAGGGAACGGACTGGTAACAAAGACCGTCAGCAATTGTTCATAGCAACCTTATGGGTCATCCGGAAGACTGGAACTACAGGACCAGAAAGTTTTTGATGATAAATTTATTTAGCCAACACAGATTTTCAATTGGATCCATAACATGGTAGATGATTTCAGATAGAGCTCTACAACTTCTCAACAACCTCAAATTGAAAGTCTACTTGTTACTTGGAAGCCTCCTGTCTTGGATCGATCAAAATCAATGTCGATTATGCGTTTTTAGAGCAGCTTCAGTGTGCACGTGGTGGGTTAATTGTGAGAGATCATGCCGGAGCTTTTTTGTTAGCCATGACCATCCCCATCTCAAATTGGCCCAATTCCAACTACGGAGAGGCCTTGGCTCTATTTGAAACGGCATGGTTAGAGATCTCAATCTTCCTTATTATTATGTTCTTTTTTAAATAGACTATGTCAATGGTTGTAGGTGAATTATTGAAGTTAAGGATTGGAGTAACGAATGGAAGTTCAGTATCGACCAACTGCGAATCCATGTCTCTTTTATAAAGAGAGTAGGGAACGGAGCAGCCCATGTAATGGTTACGAAGGGTCTTGGCAGTAAAGATGTGCTTGTCTACTCGGTTTCTCAGCCGACCCATCTTGCATCTTTATACATATGTATCTAATCTTAGCAGATTAGACTCTTCGTATTAGTTATTGTTTGGGCCTGTTTTTTAGATCTGACTTTGGGATTGTTTTTAGTGTACTTGGTGGGTAAGGTTTTATGTCCTTGTACTTTTTGTATTGGAAGCTCGTTATTAATAAAATACAGGGTTTATACCGCCATACCTACAAGGTAGGTTCCGTAAAAAAAGACTGGGCAAAACCATTGGCCCAAGTTAGGTACATGACTGATGGATACTTAATAGCCCACTATAAACAACATGCATTTAAGCCCAACCTAGCCATTTTGTGGGCAAGGGTATTTTGGGCATGAACGAGAAATCAACAAACCCCTTTATGAGAAACTCTCGCAGCATGAAGAGAGAGAAACAGTGAAGGACTGACTGTCCATTCCGATGTCCACTGCCCAGAAACCAAACGTCTTCAACATTCAAAGCATCCATCTCTGCAACGAAAGAACGCGCCTTTATGGGATTGAGAGTGGATATAGAGTCGGTAAACGACAACCAATCACACGAGTCCGACTGTGTTAACTTATCTATACCCGCCAATCACGAGACAACGAAAGTCTACTTCGCGAAGCCAATTAAATCAATCATTTCCCCAAACAATAGAAGAGATAATTGACATGATAGTAAGATCTAATCTATTATAGTCAATGATTGCATAAATATCACTTATCGATGCATCGATAAAACTTTAAAGTCAACCAAACAATAAGATAGTTATATGAAAAGTAAAGATGCATGAAACACAACTTTTTATCTTGAGGAACCTTCACTGTGTACTCGGCTGAGAAGAACACTCAGAATAAAGAAAGCCAACCTGCTAGCACCAACTAGTGCTACACAACTTTATCGTCAGGAGCCGTTAGATACAAGATATATAACGAGCTATCACACAGATTAGCTAGCTACTTACCACAATACCATTAACTGCATAACCTCTGCAATCTCTTGTTTAGTACCCCCACACGGTGGCAATCCAAGTACTCCCTTGAATCCAGTTGGGAACTAACACACTAACTCGGTCCGTTGAACTAGCGACCTGAAATACACATGAGCCACATGCTCCAGATTTCCACTACAAGTCGGTTTCCACCGTAGTTCATCTAGTGAACCACTCTATCACCTTAGTTCTTGTGTGAACAACTCTATCACAAGTAGATACTGAAAAACGATAACATGAAGGAATATGAGACTCTAGACAAGACTAATAGAATCCTAGACCTGCATGAAACGAGTACAAAATCATAGACAATGCTAAGAAGATACGACATTAGCCTCATATCTGAAGCACATGATCAATAAATAGCTCATTAAAAATGCAACTTCATATAACTGGAAAGCTGACACTCTAGGACGAATATATGTGGGAGATCCTAGAATTCAAAATGTGTGAGACTTATATCAATGAGAGACCGTGTAAAACACAAATCTGACGTAAAATAAAAAATCTAAGAGTAATATCAAAATATTTAGATTTAAACAAAACATCCATGGCTGATTATAGACAGTGGTAGATCAACAAGCAGAAATTCTAGATCTGAAAGAGAGAGATGATCTAGAACTCAAATGAACAATCAAGAACATATCTAACCTGGAGACTCTGGAATATAAAGTAGGCTTTCAATACCTAAATGAAGTTGAATAACAACAGGAATACGTGTAACTAACGCTGAATCAGAACACTGAAGAAATTAACAACTCCTAGCCGATGCAGAACCACATGGCTGAAGCGTTCTTCTCTAGGTCGTGGGACACCTACAATGATGCCTCTCTCCCTTGAAGTGGCCGAAACCCTGAGGGAGGCTGAAGAAATTTCTCTTTCAATCTATCTCACGCAGAAAAGGAAAGTTGACTGACTTTCAGCTCTGATTTTTTCATGAAACATTATTTCCTAGAAAAGAGAGTTTGAGAGAACACCCAATATAATTCTAGACTTTAGAAATCAAATCAAAGTCAAACTCTCAGTTAAAGATTATCAAATCAATTTAAAAAAGAGTGTTAATTAATATAATATTCTAATAATAAAAATAACAGATTAATACTTAAGACCAAAATCTAAATAAATAAGTTTATTTAGAAAGAAAACTCGCATTAAATTTCAAAACAAATTAATGTAGAAAAAGATATTAAGCTGCCAAAATCTCTTATTTAATGAAAAATAGTCTTCAATTAATAAAATATTTCAATCAATATAAATCAAATATAATATTATATAGTAATACACAAATATTCAATCAAAATAAGTTTACTATATTAAATATTGATTTATATTGAAAATTTCCAAATTACTTCAATTAGATAACTAAGTAAACTAGTAAAGAATTAATATGAACATACTTCTTAAGAGATATGAGATCTTTATCACCAAAAATGTTCATATTAGAAAGAAGTAATTCATTCCTGATTAAACTCTCTCTCTCTCTTGAAAGATAAGGAATAAGATTCTAGAAAATCTAGAAAGAATAATGTCTGACTGACTGAACTTCTAAATCAGCTAGACAGAAAATCCAATGAATTAGTTAGCCCAAACCCTAACCGCCATAATAGCTCGCGACCTCCTAGACACGTGTGCATTGCAGTGGCCTCCTGGACATGTGTTCCGTTTGACACAAAGGGTTAGCAGTATATGTACATTCTTTGTTTGAAATCAATATACGTTTTATAATCTCTTGAGTATCAACAAAAGCTGATTCAAAATGTTCTTTGTTACAAGGTTTCCATGTGTGCCAAATTGTCTGACTGAAGATATGAATTTGCTCCTTGGTCGATGATTTCATAAAATTTGTTGTACGTATTTGTAGAGGCAGGGACAATTCTGGGAATTTTATTGCCAGTTTGTAGGAACTCTACTTTGGGATATAAAATTTGTCAAAACACCAACTTTTCTTGACTCTTAAGTATCACTTCGTATGTACTAAACAAATAAGTGAAGTTATCATACTAAATTAATGTTACTTTACGTTTTCTATAGTTAAGGGTGCAACTTGGGGGGGGGGGGGGGGGGGGCGAACCCGATCTACCCCGCCCCTGTCCTGACTAAAATAAAGCTTGGGCATATTTTTTTAATAATCTGAACGGGCTTTGACATAAATTATCAACCTAATTTGTAATTAAGGTCGGGTTTGCGAATTAATATGGCAAAATTGCACCGGAGGTACCCACTTTTGCAAAAACCAGCAAGTGCGTACCCAAATTTTCAAATCGTGCACCACGGGTACTTAAATTTTCAAAATCGTGCACAGGAGGTACCCAACACTAACCGCCGTTAACTTTCCGTTAACATTCCATCTAAATTGGACGTAAAAGTATAAAAAGACTATTGTACCCATAATTTTCACCTCCAACTTTTCTTAAAATACAACTGCTGCTAACAAATCTAAAAAAAAATAAAACCAATAAAATTTTAATTTAATAATTTGATATATGTAAGATAAAGTAATAAATTTCATCAAAATTACATATTTTTACATCATTTCAAGATATGAAATAAGTTTTTATTAACATATATCCGTCAATATGAAAGTCTCTAACTTTTTTTAAACAAAAATATCAAAATTTCATAATGTCAAAATGGAAAATTAACGGAGGGGTACATGTGAAATTATCAAAGATACTTGTATATTATTCTTTTATTAAAAAATCGTGTGAAATTATGAATTTTTTTAATTTTTTAACAATTTTTAAATAAAAGTTAAAAGATTTTAAGATTGACTGATACATGTTAAGAAAAACAATCTCAAAATTTCATAATTTCATATACACATTTGTTAATAAAACAATAACATATAAGGTTTCTTTGATAATTTCAGATGTGCCCTCCCGTTAATTTTCCATTTTTGAGATTATGAAATTTTGATATTATTGTTAAAAAAGTTAAAGACTTTAAGATTGACGGATATATGTTAATAAGAACAATTTTGTATCTTGAAATTATGTAAAAATATGTAATTTTGATTAAATATATTGCATTATCTTACATATATCAAATTATTAATCTAAAATTTTATCATTTTAATTTTTTTAGATTCGTTAGTAGTAGTTGTATTTTAAAAAAAAGTTGGAGGTGGAAATAATGGGTATAATAGTCTTTTTATACTTTTTCGTCCAATTTGGATGGAAAGTTAATGGTAGTTAGCGTTGGGTACCTCCGGTGCACGATTTTGAAAATTTGGATACCCGTGGTGCACAATTTGAAAATTTGGGTACCCACATGTCGATTTTGGCAAAATATGGGTACCTCCAGTGCAATTTTGCCAATTAATATTATACGATGGGTTAGTCCAAATTATCTTATTTGTATAACCGCTCCATATAAATATTATATTTAGAGAGAATTATATAGCATATTTAATAAACCTACTACTTTTCTTTAAATTATTAGCGATGACTTTAGTAATATTTTTCTTGAATTATTGATTTGCTTATTCCACCCAATATTTATTATTCTATACTATCTAAAAAATCATTTGATACTCAAAAATGGATAAATTTTTACTTCTATCTAGCGGTATATAGTCATTACTTTTTAGCCTTTAAAATGACAAACTGTGAAATGCTTTTATAGCATCCCCGTTATAATTATGTTATTAATTTAACTATAGGAAGGTAATTTCAATTAGGGACGTAAATGAACCAAGCCGTTCGCGAACAACTCGTTTTCGGCTCGCCTAAAACTCATTCGTATTCTGTTCGAAAAAATAAACAAACAAACTCAAACATAAGATTTTGTTCAATTAATAAACAAACAAACACAAGATTTGGCTCGCTTTTTATTTATTTTTTTGTTTTCTTGTGTTTTATGATAGTTTTAGGGTATATTTAAAAGAGATCATTGCGAAGAAAATATCGTAAAATGTCAATTTCTTTAACCATTGGCTCGATTGCAGGCTCGTGTTCGAGTTGAGTTCGAATAAATTTTAATCAAACCAACTCAAACAACCAAAAACCGTTCGGCTCAAGTTCGGGTTCGTTCTTACTTTTAAACAAACCAAACTCAACCAATCGATAATCGGTTCGGCTCGGTTCGTTTACAACCCTAATTTCAATTGAGTGAAAAGTAATCATTAATTAAGTTCAATGGGCTAACCCAAATTTATATGTATGAACTTGGTATTGGACAGATTGACGATGCTCTTATCTCGGGCTGGGTTTGGCTTGTGTAGCCTCGACAGAACTCGTGCTTGCGCTAGGACAAGGATATCAACACGTCCAGCCCACCGAGTTGCAATCCTAGTCACAACACAGTATATAACATGTGTTTATTAGAGAATATTATACACATAGATGGAGGTTCTCCCCCAAATTACTTCAAAGTCCATTTTATGGGATTGAATGAGTTGTACGTAAGAAATTAGAAAAGTTCATGTATAAAGAGTAAACTTTTTTAATACTGGAACTAAGAAGGCGAGTCATTGAGAAAACAGATGAATATATTCTCGAGTGAAGATTCCATGTGTACTTCCAAAAGAGGAGTCTCAGCAGACCACTCTAGTAGTCCTAAACCTGAGAAGTACAACTAGCCATTTTTGGGAGATTCGGAGTGAATGTACTGCTTATACTGCTAGTATCTTTGAAAGGGAAGCGATATTGGTTTAATGCCCCCAACTAGCCACTCGAGTGAATGTACTGCTGATCAAGAGGACGATTGGACCTCGCCGCCGTCGGACCACCAAAGCCGGCGACTTGTTCCGCCAACAATGCGTTTTAGGTCAATTGGTCGACCAGATCTGGTAGGTCAGGAAATTTATGAGAAGAAGGTTGACGATGAAACGCCGTCGTCGACGTGCTCACCAATTCCCAGTGTTTCTTCTCCATTCCTTCTTTCTCCTTTGACCTTCTCCTTTTATCTTTTGTGGTGGTCGAAAGATCTATCGGATCTGAACCTCTTTATTGAGAGAAGCCAGAAAGATTGAGGAAGAAGTAAGAAGAGAGAGAGAGAGAGAGAGAGAGCGCAAAATGGTAACAGAGAGAAACACAGGGAAAATCGGGTCTAGAGAGATGAAAAAAGAGGAAAATGAAGATGAAAGTATATAAACAAGGGCACATCGGTCTATTCATGTACACTTAACAGAAAATCACCCCCTTCCGCACATAAACCAAACCACAGAGAGTATTTTCGCAACATTTGGAACCCTAGGGGGTTCTTTCGCACAAACCCCTAATCACAGGGGGTAAAATGCAATTAACCCTACAATATATTACTATGGTTGACGTAGTTAGTGGGTGAAGGGTTGGAGTGAAATTAAAAGTCTCCCAACAAGATAGTTGGGTTGAAATAGAAAAGGCCAAAAATTGAGGGGTGAAAAAATAATTTCCAATTAAAATATAACACATAAAAGTTAATTTTCATAAATTTGAAAAAATTCTAAATAATTTAAAATAAAACACTTTGTATATAAATGTCAAAATCCACTTTTAGAAAACTACAACTATCTCCCAAATATACAAATTAAGTTTCATATAGATCCAAGTTTCTAAAACTACAAATAACCTCAGAACAAAATTCAATATCATCATACTTATTCAATGACACCCTTATACTATAAAACTAAGAAGAATTCAAAAATAAGTCTGGAATATAAATTTCTAGAAATTCTCAAATGTTTATCCGAAATGACCAAGTAACCGTAACTTAAATACGGGGTATTACATCCACCCTCTTGACGCGATTCTTTACGCGTATGCGCAAGCGCACGGTCAAGTAATATAGGGGTAGTATTTCAACCCCGAGTTATCGATCTCACGAGGACAGACTTTAGATTATCTAATTAGTTATTTAATTTAGAGTATGGTGCAAGAGGAAAGATTTGATTGATTTTAGAAATTTAAATAACAACTAAGCTAATATTTTTTATATTTTTTATTTAATTAACAAGATATTGAGAAACTAGGCAATCTCTAGATCACCTAGGTTGTAGACGAATTCCGGTTCAGCTATGTAACACGTAAATTCTATTCTAGTTCAGCCGGGTAATTGCACTGACAATCACTTATCGGTCTCATGTCATTTTACGTCTCGATTGACTACAATCTCCTCTCGGTCTCTACCGGTCCGTTCTAGCAGGTCATCTACTGGTACGATAACGGGTCCTGTCAGTCCACCGTTTCAAGGAACAGCTGAGTAATCCTACCGAATCTACCCACACTAAGGCCAATCCTAACACTTCTCCGTTTAGGTCTCGGTGATACGGGATTGTGTTCATACACTCGTCACAACTAGGTTAAGTCACCGTCGTGCACTTTCTAGTTAATTAACAAGTCCGGGTTGCGAATCCATTCTTGCTAAGGATTAAGCATAGTGTAAGAACATGTAACAAGAATAAGTATTAACTTTAAGCAATACAATGATTCAAGAACAAACCCTAGATTCAATGATTATCAAATCCTACACTAGCCGTGTCAATAGACTAGAATCATCAGTTTAATCATGAGACTAACACTTATTCATGGAATCAAATACAAACGCATGAACCAAAGACTTGAATCCGGAAAATCATTCGTCTACATAACCCTAGGCTCTCATAGAGATGCCTAGCAATGAAGTTTAGCTAATAGTAATCAACCAAACAAAGCTTACAAGTTTCTCCATACAAGATTGAGAGAGAAGAAGAAGAAAATCAAAAACCTAGCTCTCCAATGGTGGCTTTTGTGTTCCCTTCGTCCCCGTCTTCCTCCTTGTCCTCTTCCCTTTTTTTCCAGCTCCAAATATGCGTGTCTATCTTCTAATGATCGTCCCAATACATTAGAATAGGGCTGGACTCTTTTAACTTTCAAGAAATTACCAAAAGAACCCAAAAAATTGCATCTGGCCGCTCTGTTCGCACGAACACCCGTGCGAACAGTGTTCGTGTGAACATGATTTTTGTTCTTATTTTCCAGCAGTCCCTTTTTCACCCTTTTTGCCATCTTTGACGGACCATATCTTTCTCGTCCGATCTCCGTTTTAGCTCCGTGACCTATCGTTGGAAAGCTCTTTGAGTCTACTTTCATTTGCCACCGGTATCACTCCAAAATGTATTATAGAACTCAAGATACAATCAAAATAGAGGAGATTGGTCACTTTTGCTCCTCCGACTTTGCTTCTCTTGCTTCCTCTTGAGTTTGCTTTGCTTCCGAAGTTCGTTTCATGCCTCCTACCCATCGTTTAGCATCCGTTCCTGTCAAGACAACATGAACAAGCATACCAAGCGATTATATTTGCCAAATAACATCGAAACGCTCGGATTAACAATAAAGTGCTAAAAACTCAACTTTCTACGTTTTCTCAACATTCATAGTGTAAAACTCATATTTCAACCCCGGAATCATGCAAAACGATATAAATTATGCAAGAAATATAACTTTAATTGAGAGTTATCACATCTCTCAATCATCCACTGCCTACGACCTTCCTCAATCATACACCTTCGTCATCAACAACCCAGATGTCATTGTCGGCCATGGAAGCCGGTGACACACCTGCCTACCGCTGCCACAAACACACCATCAACAAAGATACCCAATCGACAAATATGTTATCAAAACCCACAAAATTCGACAATAAAATCTTCGCCATCACCACTAATCCAAAAACACCCTAAATCGACCCTAAGTTCAACCCATTGCCTGATTGAAATAGAACCATAGTCCGATTGGGGATCAGAGAGATGGATGTGGATGTTCAAGTTTAGTGCCGAGAGAGAGAGAGAGAGAGAGAGAGAGAGAGAGAGAGAGAGAGAGAGAGAGAGAGAGAGAGAGAGAGATAGAGACATGGAGCTGATATTGCTCCATGAATCTGAGATAGGTGGGGATGTTCGCCGAGTTTCTCTCTCCAAAAGCAAATAGAGGACCGAAAACACCTTCGTTCGTTTTTTTTTTGTTTTGTTTTTTTTTTGTGTTTTTTTTTTGAGAAATTGAAGTATGGCTAATCCAAATTGAGAGAAAAGTTATAGATTTTGGTGCTCAATTTCATGTAATCAACACCGTTAAAAACGATATTGTGGAAGGCTTGTGGGTGTGATTTTATGATTGTTGTGTCAGCGCTATTACGGTATGATAAAGGGGACACATATGAAATTAGGGCTTTGGTTGGTTGGATAGACAAATTCGTGTTGGTGGGGGATATGTTGAAGCTCATTGGTGGTGGTGGTGGGGGTAACATAAGTGGTGATGTATATGGTGTCATGGTTTACAGAGACGACGAAGAAGCAACATAATATAAAGAATGCGAATGAGTCATTGTGAAGGATGAGTTTTTAGCCTTGATTTGTGTTGGGTTGTGACTTGAAGTCAAAGGAGGCAATACATGGACATGGAATGTTTCCATGTTGGGCGGTGATGCTTTGGCCTGGTGCCAACGTAATCCTTTAGCATATGGGTATAAATATAGATATACTCTATTTGGTACTCTATACACACATCATGTTTGTTTGTTTGGTGCTTCGAGAGCTTTTGTGTGTGTGTTGGGTGGGTGACCATGACGTGCATAGTAATCGGGTTCTCTTCTCAATAAAATATCGGGTTCAGGTCGTGAAGGTGACTAGCGGGTTCGTTGCGAATTTATTAGTGAACCTCATTAAATATTTGTTTATCGTTCTTGTTTCGTTCCATCGTTCTTGCTCGAATACCCAAAATTATTACAATTTGAGGTTAGTTTTATTGTGAAAGATTGTTGGTGTCATGTTATTGGTGTTCATAATAGATTTAGATGGAGTAGTCTAAGGGTGTGACAAATTTTTGACACAAACATGAGTATATTAGTCAAAAAAATGTTCAAACATTGACTTTTGTGGATGAAACATAACAAAAGGGTGGTATCTATCATAGCTTTTTTCCATTATGTGGGTACAAAGATGAGTTAATCCAATGTCAGGGGCGTCGCGTGTATTTTTGCCTAAACATGAGGGCACTAAACATCTTTTACCCAACCTTTTATGCTACTATTTCAGTTTCTTCTCTAAGACACCATATGAGTATCATCTGAATTACGTTGATCATGTGATTTAGATGACAATGAGATTTTTTTGATAATCTTTTCACAGTGTTATAAGTATAGAGTTTACTCTATTATATCTTGAAAATATTATTCAAAGTTTACGTTTGTTTTGCTACTCAAATCACCGGCTACCAATAAATGAATAGTGATGAAGTCAAACTGGTAACTTAAACAGAGCTACCAGGAGACAGTAGTACCAAATACAGTTGCGCCGTGACACTGGTTTTTTCCAGTTCGTTTGGCGGTGGCGGTTTTTCAAAGGGGGCAGATGAGAGAGAGAGAGGAGGGAAGAGAGACTCTGCCTTTGCGGTCCTCTCTCTCTCCCTCCCTCCCTCCTTTCTGTATTCAAAAATAGCTTCCCAAAATTTAGTTCCTCAAATACTCCGGCTCTTCCGTCTTTCAAGCCCATCCACTCCCCTCTTATGCCCATTTCCATCTCTCCACACTACTCAACCGTGAATTTCAATCTCCCTCTCCCTATCAATTTTTTTCTCTGTGCTCTTTTGATTTCGCTTTCTAACCCCCAGGGCACCAATTTTTGTGTTTCCTTCTAGCGCTTCAACCGTCGTAATCGGTAAGTTCGAACTATTGATTAAAATAGTTTCCATTTTGCTCCTGAAATCTGAAAAATTACAAAGGGTTTTGAAAACCACATTTTTAGTCTCGTTTGCGCGATTTGAAGTTTAATTGCATGTACTGGGATATGGGTTTCTCTATATCATCCTTTTTGATCATATTCATTTTTTTTTTTTATTAGATATGTAAATGTGTTTGCACCTACAATAATCTCAAGTAAGGCTTCAATGTTCTGGATTTAGAAAATGTAATGCCTCTTTCATTTCAGAGGAACTTATTAGGAAGGAAATACATAATCACTCAGAGAGATTGATGACAATATCAAGGCTTCCTCGAATCGGGTAACCAATTCAGAGACAAGAAAAGCTATCGATGATCATAGTTATCATATATCTATTGGTATGACCTCTTTTTGTGATGGTTTTCTTTTGCAGATAATACCGCAATTCCTACTACATTGTTCCTGGTTTAGTTTCGGGTATTGGTTAGAGTACCTTCACAATTTCAACTCTTGAAACCCTCTCATGTTTGGACATGAGAGGGAAAGCATGATGGGTTCCATGAGCGGGGACGAACTAGCAAATTGGGATGCCCAAAGTTCAAGTGGGCATGAAGAGAAGATTTATGTCTCGGTAAGGGTGAGGCCACTGAACGAGAAAGAGATTTCGAGGAACGATGTTTCGGATTGGGAATGTATCAACAACAACACAATCGTGTATAAGAATAGCATTGCTGACCGGTCTATGTTTCCAGCTGCGTATACATTTGGTAAGCTAAATCATCAGCTTTGCTTTGGCATTCATTTGTTACCCCTAGGCTTGTTCCACATGTAAACTGATAATTTTGTGTGAAAGAGTGATGAACACTATTTTATTTGCTCAGACATGTCAAATAGAGTAAGCCCTATGTAAAATTTGATTCGTAAGGATGACTTTATCATTTCAAAAGAATTGAAGACAGATGTAGAGAGCGATTCCATGAACACCGGGTTTCACACTGCTCATAATAAAACCTTCACTTTCTCACTCATCACTTTAATTTGACTGTTGTTACCATTAACTCCTTAATGTGGTCTTTGATTTGTTTGACATCTAGAACAGATAGAGTATTTTCATGGGACCACTCCACAAAGCAGGTTTACGAGGAAGGAGCCAGAGAAGTTACTCTTTCGGTTCTAAGTGGCATCAATTGTGAGTATTCTTTTGTATCAGCTTTATTTTTCGCTAAATTTGTATTTAACGAAGTGAACTTTTTGCTGATTAAATTTTCTGCAGCCACTGTTTTTGCATATGGACAGACAAACAGTGGAAAGACATACACTATGTCTGGTCTTACCGACCTTACAATAGCTGACATCTATGACTACATAGACAAGGTATTATTACAAGAAGCTATGCTACGCACTTTAGACCAATGAAATGGACTGTTCTTATAGTGACTGATGGGCCAAGGGGCCTCTCTGTTGTTCTATCGTCTAGCATAACGACAGAGAATTTGTGTTGAAATTCTCTGCTATGGAAATTTACAATGAAGCTGTCAGAGACCTCCTAAGCACAGATAGTACCCCGCTGAGGCTCCTTGATGATCCTGAGGTATTCATCTTTCTTCCTGTGAATATTGCTCCAGATATACCAAGTCTTAGTACTCTTTTTTCTCACTTTTCTCTCTTTTCCAGAGAGGAACTGTTGTCGAGAAACTGACGGAGGAGGTTTTGAGCGATATCAATCACCTGAAGGAGCTTCTTGCTGTTTGTGAAGGTAAGCTTTGTCATGAATCTGTTTATGTTTATTCTATTGGGTGATGTAAGATTACTTTATTGAGTCATTACACACCAATTCAGCTCAACGAAAAATTGGGGAGACTTCTCTGAATGAGTTGAGTTCAAGATCTCATCAAATTCTCCGACTGGTAATGCTTTCTTATGTTGTTAACTCTATTTGTTTGTACCAAGTACATATTTCAAACTATTAACATTCATTATCTTAACTTCCCCTTGACAATTGATATGCAGACCATAGAAAGTTCTGCTCGTGAATTTAAAGGTGCTACTAACTCAAGTACTCTAACAGCTTCTGTGGTAAGTGACGTTAATTTTTTTTTAGGAAATTCTGCCTGTAGAGTGGTTCGAAGTATTCCTTCTTTTAAAAAATATGGTACTGACTTACTAGTTTTGTTGTGTTAAACAGAACTTTGTTGATCTTGCGGGGAGTGAACGCGCTTCTCAGACTCTATCAGCTGGTGCAAGGCTGAAAGAGGGTTGCCACATCAACCGCAGTTTACTAACTCTTGGAACTGTTATTCGCAAATTGAGGTTAGTTTTGCTTGCACGCCTCATTTAATGTGGCTTTTATTTCTTTATGTAGATCATCTGTGATAAACTGACCTTATCTCTAGAAAATTCTTATCTACGGTAGTTACATTCTTAGAAAAAATCTGTGTATCATCAACACTGACGGGTCATTTGTAGAATGTGCTAGCTCCCAATTTTCCATGCTACAGAAGATCTGGTTATCTTAGTACAATCAGAGGTCATACTTTGAGGGAATTTCTATAAACAGGTCAATGACACAATCTTTATTTCATCGAATTCTCTATTCTAAATTTTCGAAGTAACTTGTTGTGGATACTTTTCATGTCATATTCCTGCTATTGCGGGCACAAAACTTGCCCATAACTGCAACTCTTTTATCTCTTTAAACATCTGGACAGTTTCGAAACACTCAATTCCTGGAAAAGTTTGGGAAATTGATAGTTTTTTCCTTTGTGGAAGGCCATCTTTGATGGACGGTCTCATTCGTTTCGTGATGACTTCATCAGTATTGGACTTGGTGTCTTTCCTAATATAATCCAAATCAATGATTTTTTCCCCGTTGTGTGTGTGTGTGTGTGTGTGTGTGTGTGTGTGTGTGTGTGTGTGTGTGTGTGTGTGTGTTTTACTGGCCACCCCCTACAATTTTTTTTGGCTTCTCTGACAAGTGTTGCTACTTAAGGTTTTCTGAATCTAAATCTGTTGCTTTTAACCTTCGATTTTTGTGAGTCAATACTTCTATATTTGACTTTTAAGCATCAATATATTACCGTGGATATATGCAGCAAAGGACGAAGTGGCCATGTTCCATACAGAGACTCCAAGCTGACTCGCATATTGCAGAACTCGTTAGGGGGTAATGCAAGAACTGCCATCATTTGTACTATGAGCCCTGCTCGAAGTCTTGTTGAGCAATCAAGAAACACCCTCTTTTTCGCTAGTTGTGCCAAGGAGGTTAGTACCAATGCACAGGTCAACCTTGTGATGTCAGATAAGGCGTTAGTGAAGCAGTTACAGCGAGAGTTAGTAAGAATGGAAAATGAAGTGAAGAGTTTAGCATCAAAATCTTCTGTTCCCACCTCTTCTGCAGCACTGAAAGAAAAGGAACTCCTCATTGAAAAGGTAATGAAACCGCACATGTAGCTTCTGCTTCGTCTATGAAAAAGTGGTTGATGCTAATAAAAAACATGTATGAACTATCAAATAAACAGATTGGGCAACACCAGCTCTTTTGAATGACTTGAAAATAGCCATGGCCAAAGTCAGTTTGATTTTTAGTTTTGTAATAGCCCATGGAGTATATTCTTTTTCGGAAATTTGTAATTGCATGTGATGATGTGATGAATGATCATGCACACTATAGTCAGATATTTTTTGCTTTCTCGTACAGCCTCTGGTAATCAATAGATATTTGAAGGCCTTCACTAGTGTTTGGTTGTGCATTTGTTCAGTTTGTAACTAATTAAATATTTTGATAAATAGCTTAACATCTGGAGTAAACTTCACAAGAAAACTTCCTTCTTTAGAGCCAGTATTCCATAGCTACCTGAACTTAAGGGTTGCTATTTTGGCCCAATTGATCCAGAGCACGTAAGAGCCCAGTTGATCCCGAGCACATTAGATTTTGATAATTTCATGTTGTTGCTGATAAACTGGCCTGAGAATTTACTGGATGTTCAAATCATGTTTAGAATAACCCTTTTGGTTATGTTTGTATTTTTATTATTTATCTTTCCAACGTGCAGATGGAAAAGGAGATCAAAGAGCTAAAGCAACAGCGCGATCTTGCTGAATCCCGTGTTCAGGATTTATTACGGTCAGTTGCTGAGTATCAAGTTCCAAGGTCACTGGTAATGCTCTTTGAAAATTTATCACAAAGCTCTTATACGTCTAATTTGAAGTGCATTCTTACAAGTTCCATTTTTGTTGTTTATTTTTCTCCATGATGAAAGGCTGAGAACACGCCTCTCATCGGATCTGACGTGAAAAGGTCTCCAGTCAGTCAATATTTGAGATCACAATCATCAGAAGTGGTATCTCTACATTCAGATACAACATCACACCCATCTCCCTTCTACGATAGGTGTGATAGTCTTGACAACAAGCCCAACTTCTTGCTACGTGATCAGTCAGAGGACCACTTTTTGTCCAATGACATCTCTCCACGGCAAGCCATTGATGAACTCTTTGGACCTGACCCGTCACAAGGTTGGGAAATGACTGTAGATAGTCACGATGAAGGTCCTGAAGATTGCAAAGAGGTGCGATGTATCGAAGTTGAAAAACCCAGCATAGAGAGGAACATAATTTCTGAACTTGTAGCAGCATCTCCTGAGAAGGACAAAGTTGATGTGAGTGATCATGTTGAATCGGAGCCTAGTGTCGAAGCATTGAAGAAAAAGATTCGGGAGATGCAGCAAACAATTGACTATCTTGCCAATCCAATCCTTATGGCACCATCTCCTAGTTCATCTGAGGGAAATACATCTGTTACCAGAAGCATGGCATTTTCTAGAAGCAGAAGCTGCCGCGCTGTTCTGACACCATCATCATCCCATTGGTTTGAGAGGGCACAACGTAGCGCATATACTCCACCAAGTGGTTCTGTTAACTATTACCCTGGAAGACCTGAAGGTTGCTTCAGCCAAAGGCAGTTTCACATAGCACGTGCTACTAGCCTGGAGGAGTTCAATTTAGAAGACTCCCACGGCTCTTCCAGCAGTTCTAGGAGAAAGGAGAGGAGAGCCAATTTTTCATGTGAAAGTGATATTTTGGATCGTTTTGAGATATATAATTCTGGATTTCAATATGGTCCCAGCATGGAGTTGACTCGTAATGACTCTCACTTACCGTTTGAAGGTAATTCTGTTGGTGTAAAGGATACTCCATCTGAGAAAAAGGAGAGGAAAAGACATGTTTCATGCGGAAGTGGTCATGAACTGAAGAATTCTGGATTTCAGTATGGTCCAAGGTTTGAAGGTGCTTCTGTTGGTGCAAAGGACACTTCCCCTGAGAAAAAGGAGAGGAAAAGAAATGTTTCATGCGGAAGTGATATACTGGAGGGTCATGAACTGAAGAATTCTGGATTTCAGTATGGTTCTAGCATGAAAAACTTAAATGGAGATGACTCTCGCTTATCGGTTGAAGGTGCTATTGTAGAAGTGAAGGAACAGAACACTAACATTTCAAGTGATTATGAGTTGGAGCAGTCTGGATCCAAGCGTGCTGCAAGAGTGGAGGAGTTAACTGGAAGGGGCTCCCACTTTTCTGTTGAAGGTGCTTCCTTGGATGAAAAGGAGAAGAACACTGACATTTCAAGCGAAGATGATTTTTCTGACGGAGATCATCTGGAGCGTTCTCAATTGGAACACACTATAAGTAAAGATAAGTTGAGAGGACAAGACTCTGAAGTACCTGCTGATTGCAGTTCATCGCCAAAGAATGAGCAAAAAATAGACATTTTAACTGTAACCAATGTTAATAGCGGCCAGAGCAGTGCCGCAAAATCAGATTATGCCGTAGCTTCTGTGGATCATTCTGAACAGTCATTGGTATATGATGAAGTGGTACCCTCTGTGCATCATTCTGGAGATTCGTCGGTAAGCTTGCATCTCTCTCTCTCTCTCTCACACACACAAACACACCAATGAATCTCCTGGCTAGACATGAAATTACTGTTATATGTATGGAACCTACAGTAGTCTCCTGCCATTAATGAGCTTCATTCAAATAACAAAATCCTGTATATATATACGCATATATATTGGTATGTGTGTTTATATGAATATGGAATTATTGCGTTAAAACCAGATTTTTATCGATATAAAATGAGCAACTTCCTGCGGTAGCGGAATCGAGTTTACTTGTTGAGTATTTTGTGCGACTGTTCTTCGCTCGTCAGTGTAGTTTTATTTAGAGGGCCGCTATGCTTCACCCTTTTCTCTTCATTCTTTAATTTCACCTCCTATGTGTCAAGATGTGATTGTTGTAAACTATTTATTTTAAGATCTTTCTATAATCATATTGCCAATCGAAAACGTCCACATAAGTGGTGAAATTGAAGGATGAAGAAAGGAAGGTGAAATGAATCATTTCCCTTTTATTTATTGATGAAAGTTAAATCCTACAGGTAGAAGAGACCAAGATGTCTACCAAAGAGCCGGAAAAGTGCGGTGAAGATTTTATTCTGGACTCGGTTCAGGGTCCCAAGGATTCAACTTCCGACTGGGTTGTTGAATTCGAAACACGGCAGTCAAAGATTATTGAACTTTGGGAAGCATGCTATGTACCATTGACGCACCGCACCCAATTTTTCTTGCTCTTTAAAGGTGATGATCCGTCAGACTCCGTCTACTTCGAGGTGGAGCTAAGACGATTGTCCTTTCTCAAAAATACATTCTCTCGAGGAAAGAAAGTGTTGATGGATGGTCAAATCCTCACACCTGAGTTAAGGTAACATTTCTTTCCCCTGCATTCTGATACCTGCAATTTTCGTGAACCAACTTTTTTGGGTTTGGGGAGTTATTGTTCAACCATGTTGTTTCAAAGTGTCATTCACTGTATCACGTTCCCTAAAATAAGAAGTTTTGGCGTACCATTTTTTTGAGCATTAAGCGAGATTATACCTATTGTTATAGACCTAAGTTGTTAATATTGTCACCTAGCTAAGTACGTAGACATGGAAATATAAAGTTCTACTGTGAAATCTGGAATCAGTAATGAGTCAACAACTTATGAATCTGGAGTCAGGGTTCAATTTCCTTGTCAATGACTTGGTTTTCCAAGTGAGGGAAACATACGATATCCCACTAGTTAGTTCATAAAAAGCTATTAACATTAACTAGTACGAAAATTAAGAATATTGACAGAGAATCCTTTATGTATTATGGCAACAGTTGATTGAGAAGTTGCCCCACTTCTCGTACAACACAGAGGAAAAGCTGTAATTGATGAAAGGAACAATGGGCATGGAAGAAAAGAAATAAGTTCAGATCTTTTTATGCCCCACAGAGCATTTTTTGTGGGCTTCCTAGAATCTGGTCTCATAAGTAAGCATGAAAAGAATGCCTATTTTGTTTTAATATCTACAACTTCACTGTGTAGCAATTTTGGAATATGATGATGGATTACAATATAGAGAACGAGTACTAGACCTTGAACTCTTGACCGTAGGCTTGACAAATAGTGCCAAGTCCCAGACAGACAAGTAGGGGGACTGTATAACTAAAGTTGAGAGACTTCATTTCACGAGTTCGAGATGGAGAACTAGCTTTCCTGTACAGATTACTCTTGATATTTCCCATTTGGTTGACTTCTCATATAAACAGTACATATATATTACTTTGAAAGATTTTATGAAGATCTCACCTGTGAAATTTTTGAAATCGAAATTGATGTTCGAGAGAAGTAGGTTAACATATGATAAAATAACGGTTGGGAAGATTAATTCACAGCTTGAAAATTAGCTCCCAATAGTGAAGTTCATTTTGCAACAAGTGAATCAACCTTCTATCCGCAACATTATCTGCATTGAGCTCAGTGTGTAGTACGAGTAGAAATACATTGAGCTCAGTTTGTAGTACGAGTAGAAATAATATTCTACTCATGCATTATAGTACATATTGTACTAGCAAATGCCGCATATTCAAGTCTTCTTATATTGTTGTTACTTGGCTGAAAACAGTAAGAGGACCCTTCACCGGGAGAGGCAATTGCTTAGCAAACAAATGCTGAGGATGTTCTCAACCAAGGAGAGGGAGGCTCTCTACCAGAAGTGGGGCATCAAGGTGAACTCAAAGCAGAGGCGGCAACAATTGTGCCATCGCATATGGACCGATACCAAAGACATGAACCACGTGAGGGAAAGTGCGGCGCTTGTTGCTAAGTTGGTAGGATTTGCAGACGCGAGTCAGATCCCCAAGGAGATGTTTGGATTGAGTTTCTCGCGACGTCCTGTGGGCCACAATAGGTCCTTCAGTTGGAAACCCAGCATGCCTCTCAACCTGTAAAATTTGTTGATATTGTAGGAACAATTTGTGAGTATGTGTGTATGCAAGTGATTTTTGAGCTAGAAGTGTGACACTAATTGTATATGAAAAAAGTTTGTAAGATGACCTTGATATCAAATACCCATTGTATCTACTAGTGTTGATCTGATTTTTTGTAAGCAAAAAAGCATAGTCCCCGCCTTTGTATTATAGACATTGCATTTGACTTTTCACGCGTAATAGTAAAAGCCGGCGGGGTAATAAAATGACAAAAGTAGAGGCATTTGCTTGTCAATTGGCAAATCTGAAGCAACTGAAAAAACCCAGTTATATTGAAATTGTGGAAGCACCAAAGAATCTGGCAGCCCTGAAGCACCCGTACTCTCCTTGAACCACATCGGTGATTGGAACCCTAGTTCTTACTCGACCTCGACAGCCATCCCAGCCGTTCATCATCACCCCACTGTTGAGTCCAGAGAAGAACATCATTAAATCTGGCCACCCAAATCACCGGTGAACATCCACCCCATTCGTCCTTCAGTTCAGCAGCCGAATTGACTCACCCCCGCTATCTTCCCCCAATCTGCCTCCATTCACGAGCTCCAATTTGAGACTAACAGACCAAAAGAGAAAGTCAAGCCATTTTCATCTACGGCCACCACCGAATGTCATGAAATGCACTGATTTATCAAATCAACAGTTTTATTTAGAATTACCAAATGAACAGTAAATGGAGGAGTAGCAGCAGCCATTACATTAGTATTCAGCTTCTTTCAATAGCCGTCCATCTAGTTTCCTTTGGATTTCAAACCATTAAGTGGAATGGCAACGTTTCACTTAATGGCTGTCCAGCTAGTCAAGAAGGACAACATGACTTGCGTTGATTGGTCCAGTTGGTTTCTCGCCGTCATCAACGGCCTAGCTGGAAGCCCGCATGGAGTGGCCATGGAGTGGCCGTTACTTTTTTTTTTCCACCCAACCTATAAAAGCTCGGTTCTGTAATTGTGAACGATGTTAAATCAATCCATTTCCAATTCTGAATCTCTTTCTTCCTTCTCTCAATCTCTCTATATTCTCTCTACGACACCGGAGAATTGCTCTGGTCATGTGAGTAGTCATCTGAGTTTCGATACTCTGAAAAATTGGTATCAGATGATCTATGGCAAGGAGAAAGAATAACAACAACTCCGAGATCGACCAGGAAGGAGTCCACAACCATCTCCACGCCGTCGACGCGGCCATTTCTGATCTTTGGAGTGGCCAGGATTTGATTCATGGGCAGCTCGTTCAGCTAGGATCCTGGGATAGATTGGGGAGCTCAAGGAAGAGGTGGGGAGATTGTGGCTAATGAGCGTGAGAATGCTCACTTGGAGGCTTCAAGTGGTCATCCCCAAACCCCAACAAGATTGCAGGGAAGAGGAAAAACACCACAGGAGTCTCTCGCACCCAGTACGTGTACCTATTTGTTAGGGAAGACTGGAGATAGCAACCATGGAGCAACCAGCTTTACTCCCTGCAACAGTCTACCCATACCAAAAATTAAACTCCAAAGTTTGGGGAAACAGATCCTGGTATTGGCTCCATACGGCAAATATGTATTTTCGGCTACACTAATTCACCGATCTGCGGAAAATCATATTTGTGTCATTGAATTTAAGTGGTGAGGCTGAGTGCTAGTTTATGGCTGATTTTGAAACCCTAGATCAACTCACTTAGGAAGGATTCAGCTGTTATGTGCTTAATTCTTAGAGATTGGTCATGAAATGTGTTGGGGGAGTTTTAGAAATTAGCTCAAAAGGGTAGTGTGACTGAGTACCAAACTCAGTTTGACACTCTCAAGCCAAGAGTGAAGGCTAGTCACCCCGGGGGTGATGAAAAAAATATTTCTTAAACAGTTTCTTATGGGGGTTGAAAGAGGAGATTGGTCACATTCTGCAGCTGCTGGCACCCAAAACCCTTTCACAAGACAAGACCATGGCTAACCTGCAAGAGTTGTTTTGTACCACCAACACCAAAATGTAGTTCACAATGTAATAGCATGATGAAATGCTACAAAAAAGTTATGGACCCCAAAAGCTTACACACCACAGCTCAAACCCCCATCAACCAACAATTGGGACAAGAAGCTAATTAATACCACACCTCCTTACAAAAAGCTCACCCAAGATGAAATGCAGCTGAGGAGGGCTAAGAATCAGTGCTACATTTGTGAAGAAAAGTACATCCCAAGTCATAAATGCAGGAAACCACAACTCTTCTTGATTATAGGCATGGAAGAAGAGGAGGTTGAAGGGAAGGAAGAAGATGAATTAGTATTGGAGCACCAAGAAAATGCAGCTAGCAGTCATACGAGTCATACCCCTCCAACAACAGAAATGCCCCAAGAAGCCGAGATATCACTCCATGCCGTCACTAGAAGTTGTGGTACCCAAGCCATAAGACTACAATGCAGCATTGGTGGACATAGGTTCAATGTGCTCATTGAATCTGACAGCACTCACAATTTCATTGACAAAATCACATCTAAAAAGATAAATTGTGACTCACCACATTCCGCTCAAGGCTATTTTACAGCCAGACTATTTGAGGCCTTATAGGTACCCTCATGTTCAGAATTATGAAATTGAGAGGTTGGTTCAAGAGATGCTTGAGAATGTTGTCATTCAACACAACACTAGTTCCTTTGCTTCTCATGTATTACTTGTCTAAAAAGAAGGATGGCTCTTGGAGATTCTGTATGGACTACATGGGATTAAATGATGTCACTGTTAAGAACATAGTTGTGAATTCCGTTCCGGTCGCTGTTCCGTTTTGCTCTTGTGGGACGGAACGATTAGGAATTCAGACGGAACGGCGATCCGTTCCGGATTTACCGCACTTTTGATTATATTTATAAAAGATAATATACATAATATCAAATGTTAGAAAATATTACAATCTTGATCATAAGTAAACCCAAGTCCAAATAATATATATAAATTCAAGTCCAAGCATAAACATTTGGTCACATAAAAAGATCTTCAAACTAGTAAATTGAGGCCATATAAAAGAATTTATGAGGTATGTGGAAATGTGATGTAACATGGAAGATATAATCCTTTATAGGTTACATAAAAATAGTGTAGGCTAATTTTAATTTTTTTATATTAAGGTGCATGAAACTAAATTATACCAATAAGTGATTCTAGCAATGTTAAATTTTATATTATGTAAAAAGAAATAAATTGAGGTGTTTGATATAAATTCAGCCAAATTCTTCACTTTATAGTTGTTTGTCCCGGGTAAAAAAAATGTTAAGAAATATGGTACTATGTAGTAATAATACATTGTGTTAGTACATAAATAATAAAATATAAAAATGAAGTGGGCCATTTTGTTGTGTAATTTTCTTACACGTGAAAGGAAAGTGTTCATTTTCATCATCTCTTTAAATTTGATGTTGACAGTTGGTCTCACTTGTGGGGCATTGATGATGATCATTAGTTTTATTTCTTGGCGAGTGATAGTCAGTGGGCGGACGGAACGACCGAAATTTCGCCCGAATCAACCGGAACACCCATATTTTTCTGGATCTTACCGGATCAGCCGGAATTTCAGCTGGGACGAAACATTAGCTTATTCGTTCCGTTATGGGTCAAAACGGATCGTTTCGGTCCGTTCCGGCCGGAACGAAACGGATCTGATAACAATGTTTAAGAACAAGTTTTGAAATCCCATCATATCTGAGTTATTAGATGAGCTACATGGTGCTACTTGCTTCTCTAAGCTAGATCTCAGGGAATGCTATCACAAAATGAGGATGCCTGAAGAAGACATGTACAAAACTAGTTTGAGAACCCACAAAGATTTATATAAATTGAGAGTGATACCATTTGGACTCACCAATGCATCTGCTACATTTCAAAGCCTCATGAACGAGGTCTTTCAACCCTATCTCAGAAAGTTTCTTCTTGTTTTCTTCGATGATGTCCTCATTTATAGCAAAACCATAGCTGAACATTTGGAGCACCTGACTACCACTCTAGAGATACTACTCCACCATGAGCCATTTGGCAATTTTTCCAAGTGTTCCTTCTTTCAAATCACCATTGAATACTTATGACACTTAATTCTGTTGTGCTGGAATTATGGCTGATCCCACAAAGATTAAGGCCATGAAGGAGTGGCCTGTTGTTGGAATAGGTGCCCTAGAGGCAATATAGTTTAGTATGAACAATAAGTTGGCTAGAACATTTATTGTATTATTTATTGGATATTTAATATAATTAACTCCTTAGATTAGAAATTGTGTCGTTTATCATAAATATCCCTAGTCCATTATAATGATTAATGGGACAATCATCTATAGACTAGTATGGGGTTGGATTGATATGGAGATATCATAGTGATGTATATAGAATTTGTCCCTCCCACATAACGGGAGAAAATATCCTAGGCCACTCGAGGGATAGTGCTTATAGAATGTCTGGCTAGACTCAAATAAATTAATATAGGATATTGATGTTATTTGCACGGAAGATGCTATTCCCAAGATCCAGGAACTATGGATTGGATATACGAGTGTTACTTGTATGTCTCGTGTCCAATCCGGATATTGAGACAAAGGGATGAGACAATACTTGAACAAGGTTTGTCAGATGACTATTTCTATTAGTTGGCTAGAATGGATGTCTTGCTAGAGGCTGCTCCGTATTAGTAAATAGTTAATACAACCTAAGTAGAAACCTATGAGGTCACACGCCATATATGATTGAACTAGACAAGGAAATTAATTAATATGATTAGTTAATTAGAAGGATCAAATGGCAACAACTTGCTAACTTAGTAGGACTAATATGCAAGTTGGACTAATTCGAACTTGAGTAGGATTAGGAGAGGGCCTTTATGTAGTAACAAGGAGTTGTTGGACTATATAAAGGATGCTCCTAGCTTCCTTTCGCTGCAACTAATTCTCATAACATAAGTTGAGTAGGAGAGAAGGAAGGAGAGAGCAAGACAACAAGGAGGGCCGAACCCCCTTGCCGCCCGCCCCTACCCGTCGGCCAAGAAGAGAGGGCCGCCCCTCTCTTTGGTGCTCCGTTGCGTGATTTATTCATCCTCTTCCATTCATCCTAGTTAGCACAAGGAGATTGGAGGATCTAGATCTCAATCTTAGCCGTGGATCAACCGTAGAGACGTGATACTTTTCGCGTTAGAAGTCATCAAAGGAGACCTACAAGGTACTTCACACGAATCCTTTACTATCGTTATGAATTCTCTTCCTGTGATTCGTGGAGGGTCTTGACCGGATAAATTATTGTTTATTCTTCTGCGTATCCATGATCAAAACCCTACAGTGGTGTCAGAGCTGCAAGTCGTAGAGCATAACGTGGTTTATGTGTTATGTTTTTGTTTTTATTCACCTATAATTATTGATTATTGCGTTAAAACGACAAATTAAACATATTAGATGCAAATTGAATTTGATTCAAGACAAACAAGATCTAATTTGACATTAGATGTGAAGATTAGCGAGTTTGATCACTTATGATGTGAGTAATTTTGGATCTAGGAGCTAGGATTTTGGCACATGCTTTGAAAAAGGGTTATTCAAACATTAAAACAACTAAACTTGGGCAACAAGGCAAGGAGTTATTTTGGAAACAACTCCCTAAGGAGGTTCGACCCCTCCCCCCTAGGGACCGTCCCCCTTCCTTGCTGCCCAAGCTAGGGCACGACCAAGGGCTCGGGCCGGCCTAGCGTGCGGCTCTGCCGCACGTGGGTTTCGGCCGACCGAACCAAGGCCGCGCCTTGGTGCTTTTGGGTGGTTCCGCTATATTGATGGTGGATCCCTTGGACCGTTTTGACCCTAGCACATCCTAAATCAACTAAAATTGACTAAGCGCGTTAAAAATTGGTTTTAATTGTTTATGTGCAATTCGTATGGTGATTGGGTATGGACTTAGATGTGATTTGTTGTGCATGTTTAATTTTTGTGGTTTGTTTACGACCCGCGAGCAGATCAATTTGATGTAATAATAATTAGAGTTTTACGACATGCGAGCCGATTTTTTTTTCTCAACTTGTGAGATTTATTTATTTAATTTAGTTGCTAGCTAGTACTAAATAGAATAGATAGCCAAGATTGAAGAAAAGAAGCCCAAAGAATTAAAGGAGCTACAACATGGAGCATGGAGCATTCCACAAGGCTATGGAGGATGGACCAAGAGATGGAGGCACACGGAGATGCGTTTTCTATTCTAGGGCTCATAGATATTTTCATTGGCTTGGGAATATCTTAGTTTAGGTGGGCATATCCATATCACGTTAATTTCTTTTTGTGGATGTTTATTATTATCTTATTATTGTTATTGGTGTATGGATGATGCATGCAATTTGATAATAAGATAAATTAAACAACCCGGGTCTTTTATTTGTGAGTTAGCCCAAACTCAAAATAAGTAGATCAGTTAATATGGGTCAACAAAACAACTTAGAATTGAATAGAAACTCCCTCAATTTAAAACATTGCGTTTTTGCCTTCTCGTTATTTAGACACTCTTCATGATCATGATTATCAAGCTCGTGCGTGCCAAAGCAGGACGGCTTGATTTGTCATAATTGTGTTGCGATGGCAAAAGCAAGTAATGTGCAACGGTTTAAGTAAGAGGTTTGACACAACTAGGTGATTTTAATAATATTAAAAGCCTAGAGGCAAACAATTGGGATTATCCATGGGATGGATAAATAAGGAGTTATTTGCCCAATTGAACCAAGAATTGCATAAAGGATGCAATTGGAAATTGTTCCTACCTAAATAACTAATTTTGGGTGACTTGCCAAAGCAAGCTCAAAAGAAGTGAAATATGGATCTTGGCACCCACTAGAAAATATAATGATATTTTCCGCATTAATATTTGAGGGTTATTAATCCGTGGAAAAATAGTTTGAGCTGTATATAATAATCTAGCCATTATTAAATATAGTTAATTGTTCAAAAATACTAAAATTTGCGTACTTTCCTTTTTGTAGAATTCCAATGGCAAACAACTCATCGAACTCATATCACTCCCTACGATCTGTCCTTGAGAAGGACAAGCTCTCCGGGACCAATTTTCTAGACTGATACAGAAACTTGAGAATCGTTCTCAAGCAGGAAAAGAAAATGTACGCTCTAGAGGAGCAAGTTCCTGATGGTCCGGAAAACAACACTTCTGCAGCCCTAAAGGCGTATCAGAAGCGTGTTGATGACGCTAATGATGCGGCCTGCTTAATGCTTTGCACCATGTCCTCTGAGCTCCAGAAACAACATGAGAACATGAATGCAGTCGATATGATCGCAAACTTGAAGAAGCTCTTCCAAGAGCATGCTAGGGTTGAGAGGTATGAAGTTTCCAAGACATTGTTCAAATGTCATATGTCAGAGGGAAACCCCGTAGGGCCGCACGTTTTGCGTATGATAGGCTATCTTGAGAGCCTCGGCCGCCTAGGGTTTCCGGTGGGTCAAGAGTTGGCCACCGATCTCATATTGCAATCGTTTCCTGAAAGTTATGGATAGTTCATCATGAACTATAACATGAACAAAGCATCAACAAGGGTAAGAGCAAATCCATAATGATGGTGCATAAAGGAAAGGACAAAAGATTTGCCTCTACCTCCAAGGGAAAAGTCATAGCAGTTGCGAAACCCAAGGAATCTGCCCTTAAGCCTGTTGGTGGCGTTGCCAAATGTGTGACTAAAGGTGAGTGTCACTACTGCAGTCAGCTGGAAACTGGAGGAGCAACTGCCCAAAATATCTGGAGGATAAGAGACTTGGAATAGTGATTCCTCCACCACCAGGTATTTTTGTTACAGATGTCAATAATACTTGCTCTTCATCTTGGGTATTGGATACTGGATGTGGATCTCACATATTTCGAAATGTTCAGGATCTAAAGAGAAGTAGAAGATTGGCTAAAGGAGAGATAGATTTGCGTGTTGGGAATGGATCAAAGGTTGCTGCATTGGCTGTAGGCGTGTACGAGCTGTCTCTGCCTTCAAGATTAGTTTTAGAATTAAATAGTTGCTATTTTGTTCCTGCTATGAGCAGAAACATTATTTCTATTTCTTGTTTGGACAAGGAAGGTTTTACTATTTCAATAAAGAACAATTGTTGTTCCATTTATTTTGATAGTATTCACTATTGTAGTGCGCAATTATTTAATGGATTGTATATCCTTGATATAAATAATCATGTCTATAACATAAATACCAAGAGGATTAAAATAAATGATTTAAATCCCGCTCATCTATGGCACTGTCGTTTAGGCCATATAAACGAGAAACGTGTATCTAGACTCCATAAGGATGGATTCCTAGACTCATTTGATTTTGAATCATATGAGACACGTGAAGCTTGTTTATTGGGAAAAATGACAAAGTCCCCTTTCAATAAGAAAGGTAAGAGGACTAGTGAGCAATTGGCACTAGTACATACTGATGTATGTGGGCCATTTGCCACGCCTGCCAGGGGTGGTTACGTCTACTTCATCATGTTTACTGATGATTTCAGTAGATATGGATTTGTATACCTTATGAAGGAGAAATCCGAATCCTTGGAAAAGTTTAAAGAATTAAAGAATGAAGTAGAGAAGCATCTTGGAAAAAGTATTAAGGATCTACTATCGGATTGTGGAGGAGAATACTTGAGTCAAGAGTTTCATGACTATTTTAGAAAGTGTGGGATATTATCCCAACTCACTCCACCCGGAACGCCACAATAGAATGGCGCGTCCGAGGTATCGAACTCTATTGGATATGGTTCGATCTATGATGTGTCAAACTGATCTTCCATTATCATTTTGGGGCTATGCTCTATTGAGTGCAGCTTTCACCATTAACCGTGTTCCATCTAAGTCAGTCATGAAGACACCACATGAGATGTGGAGTGGGAATCGTCCCACAGTGTCGTTCATGAAGATTTGGGGATGCGATGTCTATGTAAAACGTTTAAAATCAGACAAGCTAGGGCCCAAGCCTGACAAATGCAAGTTTGTGGGATACCCTAAGAAAACTAAGGGATATTATTTCTACAATCCAACTGAGAACAAAGTGTTTGTTGCTCGGTCTAACGTGTTTCTAGAAAGAGAGTTTGTCTCTAAAGAAGCAAGTGGGAGGACTGTAGAACATGAAGAAGTTCAAGAACCACAAAGCATTGATCCTACTATGGAACATGAGCAGGAACCACAAGAGGTTGTGGAGCAGCCTGTTCAAGTAACACAAGAGCTTCGTAGATCTAGTAGAGTGCGCCAGGAGCCAGAGAGGTATGGATTTCTCGTGACTGAGTCTGGTGACACGTTGCTCATAGATGATGAACCTACTACCTATGAAGAGGCCATAGAAGGGCCGAACTCTCAGAAGTGGCTTGAGGCCATGAGATCCGAGATGGAATCCATGTATACCAACAAAGTATGGACTTTGGTGGAACCACCCGAAGGGGCTCGACCCATAGGATGCAAGTGGGTCTTCAAGAAGAAGATCGACATGGATGGTAATGTGATTACCTATAAGGGCCGACTGGTGGCTAAAGGATTAAGACAGATTCATGGTATTGACTATGATGAAACCTTTTCACCAGTCGCAAACCAAATCCATCCAAATCTTACTTGCTATTATAGCATACTACGACTATAAAATTTGACAGATGGATGTTAAAACAGCATTCTTGTATGAAAATCTCCTCGAGGATGTGTATATGACACAACCTGAGGGTTTTGAAGATCCAAAGAAAGCCAACAAAGTCTGTAAACTGCAACGATCCATTTATGGATTGAAGCAAGCTTCTAGGGAGTTGGAAATCGACATTTTGATGAAGTAGTCAAAGAGTTTGGTTTCATCAGAAACGAACATGAGTCTTGTGTCTATAAGAAGGTTAGTGGGAGCTCTGTTTCTTTTCTGGTATTGTATGTGGATGACATACTACTCATTGGAAATGACATTCCTATGCTTCAATCTGTTAAAGATTGGCTGGGGAAGTGTTTCTAAATGAAAGACTTAGGTGAAGCAGCCTATATACTCGGTATAAAGATCTATAGCGATAGATCTAAAAGGCTGATCGGCCTGAGTCATAGTACATATATAGACAAGGTGTTGAAGTGGTTCAACATGCAAGATTCCAAGAAGGGATTCTCGCCCATGTTGCATGGAGTTACTCTTTTGAAGAGTGGTTTTCCTTCCAATGAGATTGAGAAGGAACGCATGAGTAGGGTTCCCTATGCCTCGTCCATAGGATCCATCATGTACACCATGTTATGTACTAGACCAGATGTGTCATATGCTTTGAGTATGACAAGCAGATATCAGTCCAATCCAGGTGAGAGTCACTGGATTGCAGTCAAGAACATCTCAAAGTACTTGAGAAGAACTAAGGATGCGTTCTTGATATTTGGAGGTGAAGAGGAGTTGCGTGTAAGGGGTTACACGGATGCAAGCTTCCAGACCGACATAGATGATTTCAGATCACAGTCGGGGTTTGTGTTTTGCCTGAATGGAACAACGATGACCTGGAAGAGTTTCAAGCAAAAGACGGTGGCTGATTCTACAACAGAGGATGAGTACATTGATGCGAATGGCGCAGCAAAGGAGGCTGTTTGGATTAGGAAGTTTGTTACTGAGCTTGGTGTGGTTCCTAGCATTGAAGATCCAATAGAGTTGTATTGTGACAACACTGGTGCGATCGCAGAAACAAAGGAACCCAGGTCACACTTGAAATCCAAGCACGTACTCAGAAAGTTCCATCTTATTCGAGGCATTATCGAAAGAGGAGACGTTCGGATATGCAAGGTTCCTACATATGAGAATTTGTCAGATCCACTTACAAAGCCGCATGTTCAGCGCAAGCATGAAGGACACACTAGGAGCATTGACATACGAGATGTACCATATTGGCTCTAGTGCAAGTTGGAGACTGTTGTAATAGGTTTCCTAGAGGCAATCTAGTTTAGTATGAACAATAAGTTGGCTAGAACATTCATTGTATTATTTATTAGAAATTTAATATAATGAAGTCCTTACATTTACAATTGTGTTATTTATCTTAAATATCCTTAGTCCATTATAATGATTAATGGGACGATCATCTATAGACAAGTATGGGGTTGGATTGATATGGAGATATCACGATCCAACACATGTGTATGCATTAGGAGTAATGGCATACTGGATTGACCCATCTCCGAGAAGGCTACATACACGTTATGTAAAGTCACAAGTGCTTCTCGCGGTAACAACAATATTGTCATCCTTAGACTTGAAGTCACTAGATCTTCTAGTTGTGGAGTATTGTGTTTTGGTAGCGTCAAACGCTACACCGTGAATGGGTAATCATAAAGGCGCGTATCAGACACAATAATAAGCAAGCTTAGATATCGTAGTGATGTAGATAGAATTTGTCCCTCCCACATAACGGGAGAAAATATCCTAGGCCACTCGACGGATAGTGCTTATAGAATCTCTGACCAGACTCAAATAAATCAAAATAGGATATTGATGTTATTTGCACGGATAAGGCTATTCCTAGGATCGAGGAACTATTTATTGGATATACGAGTGTGACTTGTATGTCTCGTGTCCAATCCGGATATTGAGACAAAGGGACAAGACAATACTTGCACAAGGTTTGTCGGATGACTATTTCTATTAGTTGGCTAGAATGGATGTCTTGCTAGAGGCCGCTCCATATTAGTAAATAGTTACTACCAACTATGTAGAAACCTATAGGGTCACACACCATATAGGATTGAACTAGACTTTGGAATTAACTAATATGATTAATTAATTAGAAGGATCAAATCGCAACAACTTGCTAACTTAGTCAGACTAATATGCAATTTGGACTAATCCGAACTTGAGTAGGATTAGGAGAGGGCCTTTATGTAGTAACAAGGAGTTGTTGGACTCTATAAAGGATGCTCCTAGCTTCCTTCCCTGCAACTAATGCTCATAACATAAGTTGAGTAGGAGAGAAGGAAGGAGAGAGCAAGACAACAAGGAGGGCCGAACCCCCTTTCCGTCCGCCCCTACCCGTCGGCCAAGAATAAAGGGTTGCCCCTCTCTTTGGTGCTCCGTTGTGTGATTTCTTCATCCTCTTCCATTCATCCTAGCTAGAAAAAGGAGATTGGAGGATCTAGATCTCAATCCTAGGCGTGGATCAACCGTAGAGACGTGATACTTTTCGCGTTAGAAGTCATCAAAGGAGACCTACAAGGTATTTAACCCGAATACTTTACTATCGTGATGAATTCTCTTCATGTGATCCGCTGAGGGTCTTGATCGGATAAATGATTGTTTATTCTGCTGCGTATCCATGATCAAAACCCTACGCCTGTTCCAAAGACCATTAAGGGGTTGAGAGGATTTTCGGGTCTCACGGGCTATTACAGGATATTTGAGCAAGGATATGCCCTTATTTCTAGACCACTCACTACCTTGTTGAAAAATGGTGCATTTTCTTAGGGGAAGAAGCTCAAACTACTTTTTTCAAGCTCTAGACTGCAATGTGCTCTACTCCTGTTTTGGCCCTACCTGACTCAATAAGGTGTTCCTTTTAGATACGGATGCTTGCCACTATGGTCTGGGGCCTTCCCTAATGCATGTTTTAATGTATTATGCAAGCAATCCTGAGATTGGCTTCACGATGGTTGTATTTGCTAAATATTGTTTTGTTCACCTACTTTGTCTGGTGCTCTCTTTCGTCATGAGCCGAATGATCTAAAACACCATCACTATCACCTACACAAGCACGATAGTAGAAAGCCACATGTCTCTCATGTCTCTCATGTCTCTCACTCTTGCGATACGACCCTTTCCTTCTACAAACTAGGTTCATATTACATTTATTTTCTCTTTTTTGTTCGCGGTCCCCTTTCTCAATGTATGTTTTGGTTTGAGTTTTGAGTTGTTATTTTGAGTTGCAAAATGTTTTTTTAGAAGTGGTGATGTATTAGATCCTCATAGGTCAAAACTGTCAATTACATCAGAATCAACTATGGCTTTTGGCCAGTCAAGAAAAAAATCTACCCAATCCATATACAAAGAAACACTCTTTCAGAATGCAGCAACTTGGTGCGCAGTCTAATTTGCTAACTTTCAAAGTTCCGCACCATGCGAATGATTTCATAAACGATATCTTCGACCTTCGTTAGATCATTTGGAGACTTACCTTCACAGTGATTGATCTCCTTCACAAGTAACTTGGCATCTCCCTCCATACACACTTTTGCAAAACCCATTTGTAAAATAGTTTCCACTCCGGATAACACTGCACGAGCTTCATACTCTTTTGCGGAGTAACACAAACCCATTACCTTAGAGCTGGATGTCATGAGCTGTCCATCACTAACCCGAACAACAATACCAGCAGTAACTTCCCCTGAAACCATATCCCAGCTACCATCGGTGTTAACTTTGTACCACCCAGTGGACACTTCCAATTCTCAGCCTGGCTTGCGTTGTTCCTCGGATTTAGTTTTTGAATCATGCATGTTCATTCACCCTCTCAAGGACTTCATGAAACCATGTTCATGTTCATCTCCACACCATTAAACTGCTTATTGTTTCGGGCTAGCTGTAAGGTGTAAATTGTAGTAAAAATTATGCAGAGTTCCTCTTGTGATTTTGTTCTTACCTGAAACTCAATCCAAGACACGAAGTTATCTCCATGATAGTTCACGAAGTCAGGGCCATAAAGTGCAGTCCAAACTCTCTTTGCCTCCCTACAATGGAGAAAAAATGTGTGTGATGCTTTCATCCAAAATGTTACACGAGATACATTTGTTCTTTACTTCAACTCCTCGACGTTGAATCACGTTGCAAGTAGAAAGGGCATTTCGGAGTGCCCTCCAGATGGCGTGGTTGACTTTTTTAGGGACTTTGACATCCCAGATTTTTTGAAAAGTTTTGAACATGTTCTGGGAAGTACCCGTGTTGGTGATTACATATTACACTTCTAAGCCGATTATTTTCCCATGTTATGCATGTCACCAATATTAATTTAATATTTTTAGATTTAAAATTACAGTCTTGCTACATTAAACTCATCTTAGGAATCTAGAAAAATCAAGCTAACGATAAGTATGCCATGTACCGTAGCGATGAGCTTCCCGTGTCACTTAGTTTGTTGGGTCCAAGCCCAGTCATTAGCCCAAGGTGTGAAGAGTAGCCGAGTTGTTAAGTCGGCTGTGTTTATTTGGCTTAAAGAAAAGTCAAAATGGTTTCCATAAAGAACATATTCTCTTTTCACCGCCATCAGTGGAGTATATAAATACCCATGCTTGGTACTTTTGGATATACACGAATCGGTGAACTCTCTCAATTGTGTTGGTATTTCCTTGTGTCAAGGTGTGTTCCAGAGAACATCACGACCTTGTGTGTGTGGCTGCGACACAAGAAGACAAGCGAAGATTCCTCGCGTTCGTCAACGCGAGACGGAGAGAACATTACCGCGACGTGATCGTTCGCGACGACGAAGTTTCAGGAACTAATTCCGGGTAACTTTTTTAGAAATTTGTGTGCTTAGTTTCCGTCTAGCGGCGAGGGTTTGTTTTACCCGGTTTATTAGTTTCTAATTTGTTTACCCACGTTTTAGTGGAGGATTTGTCTACCCATTGTAATCATTATAGTGGAAGTTTTGTGGGTCGTTTTGTCCCTCTCAATTAGAGGGTTTTTCCCACATTCAATTCTTGTGTCCTACATCTTCTAATTTTCCGCACTTTTTCGTGTTGGCGTTGTTTTCGGATTCTATTCCGTCTGATTCAGCCCCGTGACCCAACAAAAGTGGTATCAGAGCCAGGTTAAATGGGGGAATCAACGGGTTCCATGATCAACTTGACAGCTAGCAACTACTTGATATGGAAGCCTAGGATGCAAGACTTGCTTTATTGCAAGGATTTGATGGACCCAATTCTTGCGAAAGGGGTCAAGCCAACCGAAGTTAAAGATGATGAGTGGACCAAGATGAACATGAAGAAGATTGGTCATATCCGCCAGTGGATTGACAATTCGGTGTTCCACCATGTTGCTCAAGAGACGGATGCCTACCAGCTATGGATAAAGTGGGAAGGCATGTATGAGAGGAAGACTGCCAGGAACAAAGCGTTGCTGATGAGATCGCTTGTGAACTTGAAGTACAGAGACGGTCAACAAGTTGTTGAGCACTTGAGTGAGTTTCAGAGCCTCATAAACCAATTGGCTACCGTCAAGATCAATTGGGATGATGAGACACAAGCCTTGTTGCTGCTTAGCTCCCTACCAACCTCGTGGGAGACGTTGGTCGTGTCATTGAGAAATTCTGCCCCTGATGGAAAACTGTCCATGAGTATGGTCAAGGATGTGATGTTCAACGATGAGGCAAGGAGGAAGGAGATGGGCTCTGACAACGCGCATGCTCTTGTCACAAAGAATAAAGACAAGAACAAGGATCGAAGGAGAAGCCAAACAAGGAACAATAACAGAGGTCGCAGCAAGTCCAGGAATGGAGGTTCTCAGCCAAGATCCAAGGTCAAGTGCTACAACTGTGGAAGGCAGGGTCACATGGCAAGGTCGTGCTGATTCCCGAAGAATGATCAGAACCTAGGCGACAATAGAAGGAACCAGAAGAATGATAAGAGTGAGGATGATGATACAACTGCCACAATCTCACATGTTGTGGTACTCTCTGTGGGAGAAGAAGAATGCCTTCACGTTGCAGCGAATCGGGAAACTGAGTGGGTTGTTGATACAACCGCTTCATACCATGCAACTTCGAGACGAGATTTCTTCACTACATACAAAGCTGGAGAATTTGGAACTGTGAAGATGGGTAATACGAGTACCTCGAAGATCGCAGGTATTGGAGATATTCGCATTCAAACTAATGTTTGGTGCAAGATGGTGTTGAAAGATGTACGCCATATTCCTGATTTGCGACTGAGTCTACTCTCTGGTATTGCTCTAGATCGCCAAGGATATGAAAGCTACTTTGGTAGTGGTAAGTGGAAGCTGACCAAGGGATCAATGGTCGTGGCTAGAGGAGAAGCTTGCTGCACACTCTACAAGAATCATGTGAAGGTACTTGGTGATAGCCTGAATGCAGTTGAGGATGCAGCATCACCAAATTTGTGGCACAAGAGGCTTGCTCACATGAGTGAGAAAGGGTTGAAGATTATGGCAAGGAAGTCTCTAATTCCTTTTGCCAAATGTACACCACTGAATCCTTGTGATTATTGCTTGTTTGGAAAACATCACAGGGTTACGTTTAGTTCCTCTGCTAAAAGAAAGTCGAAGATACTGGAGTTAGTGCACTCTGATGTGTGTGGTCCCATAGAGGTGGAGTCTATTGGCGTTCGCAGATAGTTTGTGACCTTTATTGACGATGCTTCACGCAAAGTGTGGGTGTATTTCCTGAAGACTAAAGATGAAGTATTTCATTACTTTAAGAAGTTCCATGCCATGGTTGAAAGAGAGACAGGCAATCCTTTGAAGCGTCTACGTACAGACAATGGTGGTGAATATACTTAAAAGGAGTTCAAAGCCTATTGTGATGCTCACGGTATTCGGCATGAGATGAAGGTTCCAGGTACCCCACAACACAACGGCGTTGCCGAGAGGATGAACCGGACTATTGTTGAGAGAGTACGATGTATGCTCAGAATGGCAA
The DNA here is from genome assembly GCA_023055425.1 of Linanthus parryae. Lineage (NCBI taxonomy): Eukaryota > Viridiplantae > Streptophyta > Magnoliopsida > Ericales > Polemoniaceae > Linanthus > Linanthus parryae. The sequence continues at coordinate 87,803,003 of JALGPY010000006.1, read as the reverse complement.
AGCTGCCATAGTCATTCTGGGGTGAAGCAGTTCGTACCGCCTGTTATGTGATTAACAGGTCTCCATCTGCTCCTAAGGTATGGCACGATAGAGATGTTTCCTACGCTCATCTGAAGGTGTTTGGCTGCAAGGCGTTCGCGCATATACCCAAGGAGAAACGACTTAAGCTTGATGACAAAGCCAATCCATGTGTTTTTGTGGACTATGGAGATGCGGATTTTGGCTACAGGTTATGGGATCCAGTTAATAAGAAGCTGATAAGAAACAGGGATGTGGTTTTCTATGAGAACCAGACTATTGAAGATATTGAGATGTCTTGAAAGTCGAAGGAAGTTGTTGTTCCCGACCTCAGTCCAGATACCTCCACTAGTGCTACGGGCGGAGAAGAGATTCCTGGAGATGTTCCAGAGATAGAGATTCCAGAGATGGAAGATGACGATGACGATGATGATTCCGATGAAGAGGGTGTTGAGCAGGGGGAGCAGCCCCCTCCACCAGAGAACGAAGGACCTCAGCTGAGAAGGTCAACTAGGAATCCGCAACCATCTGTCAGGTACCCATCATCTGAGTATATTTTAGTTACTGATGAGGGGGAGCCAGAAAGTTTCCGGGAAGCACAAACTCATAAAGATAAATCCAGTTGGATGAAGGCTATGCAAGAAGAGATGAGTTCCTTGCAGAAGAATGATACTTATGAGTTAGTAAAGCTACCGAGGGGAAGAAAAGCACTGAAGAACAAGTGGGTGTTCAAGCTCAAGAAGGATAGTGAGGGGAAACTAGTGAAGCACAAAGCTCGATTGGTGGTCAAAGGATTCGGCCAAAAGAAAGGTATTGACTTTGATGAGATCTTTTTGCCAGTTGTTAAGATGACCTCAATTCGGGTAGCCTTAGGGCTAGTAGCTAGCATGGACATTGAGCTTGAACTACTTGATGTGAAGGCTGCCTTTCTCCATGGTGACTTGGATGAAGAGATATACATGGAGCAACCTAAAGGATTTGAAGTGAAAGGGAAGGAGAACATGATTTTCAAACTGAAGAAGAGTCTATATGGCCTTAAGCAAGCGCCAAGACAATGGTACAAGAAGTTCGAATCATTCATGGTGAGTCATGGGTACAAGAGAACACAGGCAGACCAGTGTGTTTACATAAGAAGATTCCCCGATGGTAACTTCATCCTGTTATTGCTGTATGTCGATGACATATTGGTTATTGGTAAGAATTTGGAGATGATTGGCAAGCTAAAGAAGGAGTTATTCAAGTCTTTCGACATGAAGGACTTAGGTTCCGCTCAACAGATATTGGGCATGAAGATTGTTCGTGACAGGAAAGCAGGGAAGCTTTGGTTGTCGCAAGAGAAGTACGTTGAACGCGTGATCGACAAGTTCAACATGAAAGGTGCTAAGCCTACTAGAACTCCACTTGCCAGTCACTTCAAGTTGAGTAAGAGATCGTGTCCCTCTAGCGATGCAGCTAGAGAAAGTATGGAAGCTATTCCCTACTCCTCTTCAGTAGGAAGTTTGATGTATGCTATGGTTTGCACCCGACCAGACATTTCTCATGCCGTTGGGGTAGTGAGCAGGTTTCTCTCTAACCCTGGGAGAGAACACTGGGAAGTAGTTAAGTGGATTATGAGGTATTTGAAGGGGACTTCCAATTGGTGCTTGTGCTTTGGTGGTTCCAAACCAGTCTTGGAAGGGTTTACAGACGCCGATATGGCAGGCGACCTCGATAGTCGAAAGAGCACTTCAGGATATTTGTTTACTTTTGCAGGGGGAGCTGTTTCATGGCAGTCTAGACTGCAAAAATGTGTTGCTCTATCAACTACCGAGGCTGAGTACATTGCTGCAGCGGAAGCTGGCAAAGAGATGTTATGGTTGAGACGATTTCTCCAAGAGCTGGGTTTGAAGCAAGACGTGTACGTGGTTAATTTTGACAGTCAAAGCGCTTTGGACTTGAGCAAGAATTCCATGTACCATTCCCGCACGAAGCACATTGATGTTCGGTATCACTGGATACGCGAAGTGATAGAGAGGCAGCTGATGCAGCTCAAGAAAATTCATACTGATCAGAATCCGTCCGACATGCTGACAAAGGTGGTAACAAGGGACAAGTTCGAGTTCTGCAGAGGCAGAGCTGGGATGGACTCCGAGTGAAGAGTCATAGCGGTGTTCCCTCCTCCAGTTGGGTTTGGAGGGGGAGATTTGTTGGGTCCAAGCCCAGTCATTAGCCCAAGGTGTGAAGAGTAGCCGAGTTGTTAAAGTCGGCTGTGTTTATTTGGCTTAAAGAAAATTCAAAATGGTTTCCATAAAGGACATATTCTCTTTTCACCGCCATCTGTGGAGTATATAAATACTCATGCTTGGTACTTTTGGATATACACGAATCGGTGAACTCTCTCAATTGTGTTGGTATTGCCTTGTGTCAAGGTGTGTTCCAGAGAACATCACGACCTTGTGTGTGTGGCTGCGACACAAGAAGACAAGCGAAGATTTCTCGCGTTCGTCAACGCGAGACGGAGAGAACATTACCGCGACATGATCGTTCGCGATGACGAAGTTTCAGGAACTAATTCCGGGTAACTTTTTTAGCAATTTGTGTGCTTAGTTTCCGTCTAGCGGCGAGGGTTTGTTTTACCCGGTTTATTAGTTTCTAGTTTGTTTACCCACGTTTTAGTGGAGGATTTGTCTACCCATTGTTATCGTTATAGTAGAAGTTTTGTGGGTCGTTTTGTCCCTCTCGATTAGAGGGTTTTTCCCACATTAAATTCTTGTGCCCTACATCTTCTACTTTTCCGCACTTGTTCGTGTTGGCGTTGTTTTCGGATTCTAGTCCGTCTGATTCAGCCCCGTGACCCAACATAGTTATCATTAAGAGATCCATATTGCATCTTAAAAGATTGAATATGTCTAGATAACCGACAACATTTTTGTGTTAGGATGATACATTAAGGAATGAATGCATTTATTCTAATTACTATACACTAGGCGATACCCCGCGCTAAAACGCGGGTTCACAAAGAAAATTTGACATCGCCGAGTTTCTTTACAAATCTCTAAAATACATTTATTTTATAACATAGGATATTTATTATAGTTTTGATTTGTACTAACAGACTATAACCATGTACAGAGGTGGATTAATTTTTTTGCCATAGTAGTAGCTAAAAACTAGTAATCAATTTAAACATGAAGTTCCTGCCTATTAAAATAATATGTAGTCAATAAAGAGTGTTTTAAATAAGTCAAACATAAGTTATGGGAGGCAAAAATTAAATGCAGGTAGAGACTAACTTGAATATATTAATAAAATATAAGATAAATTATCAAATTAAAGGACGATCGCAGCGAAAGCACAACAACCGAGCCTATAATGTAAACGATGCAGGTGCTTATCTACATGAATCCACAACGTATAATATTGAAAATTATGAATGAGTGCTTGTCTGGTCTCCCCTAGTTTATGTTTACCATTATATTAATTTGCAATATGAAAGCTTGAAAGTTCACTCTTCCTACACAACGCACTACATTTTAATTTATATTAATATTTAAATTTTGCACACTTGCGGATTTTTCGGAATGAGTGTTTGGACGATGCGAGCTTGATAGAAAGATCGGATGCATCCGCATCATTCTCGACAACAACATTTTTCCTATAAAGTAATATCCATCCAGTTCTTTAGTTTTTCTCGTGTTATTGTTGGATCTATTTCACTATCACTACATATGTGGTTAATTTCATCTCCTGTAAATTGTATGGAGACTCACTAAGAATGATGGTTTAAAGTAAGGCACGTCAATATTGGAAGCTGCATATATGAAGACATGCATTCTTATACACCGTATTTTGCTTTCTTACCAAAAGCGAATCATTGTTGTTATTAGTTTTGTCTTCATAGTCAACAATTTTTGTCAGAACATAGTGGTGTGGTGTAGATTTTTGTTAAAATATTTTCAATTATCATTCTTAAAATTGCTTTGTATATTTATTATTCTTCTTTTTTTTTTAAAAAAAAACTTTGCATATTAGTTCTAAGATAATAACATCAACAAAATACGGAAAAAAATTTAAAACTTGAGCATTATGTATTTATGATGTATTATGCAAATTTATTATTTTTTTGAGAAAATTATGAAAATTTATAATACCACTTACTTATCCCATCAAAATGCTGAAATATCTAATATATATACAGATGCTCAAACAGATTTTCCCTAACCGGTGTGCAAGAAATTGTTTTGTACATTACATTTATAACAATTATACTGTCGTAGCACAAATATTTGAAGGCCAAATTAATAAATGTGTGGTGATGTTAGTTCTTCTGTGTGGTACTTGTAGGGAGATAAATCAAATACCTCATTTCTTAGATAAATATCACAACTTAAAAACTGAAATTCTAAAAAGAAATAATATCTCGCTAAAACATGAGAAATTATATAACACAACAAATTTCTAATTTTTTATTTTTTATTGTAAAAATTTGTTGTGAATGGCTAATTGAATATTTGTGCATGAGCAAAATTTTATGCATAATTGAATTTTAGAACAAAAGATGTTTCATTTCATCCATATTTAATTTCAAATTTATTGGGTTTGAAGATTTTGAGCTAAGAATACTTAAACTACAATTAACAACTAAGATTTTTAATGCATCACTTTTGCATGCCAAGTCCACTCACAAATTCAAGAAAATAAAATTTAGAAATTTTGCCTGCAAAGATAGCAATGATTGCAATAGATTAATACTGAAATCTTCAAATTAGTTATACATATTAAAGTATATAAGTCTACAATAAACATCAATAGACCTTAATTGATACCTAGGTTTTTGACCTTGGGAGTGAGACTTATCCATACTACTTCCTTTCTTTTTGACATAATTTCAGCAAAGGAAAAACTAATCTTTTTTCTTTTACTAATATAACTAAACTGTCATATATGGGTAAGCCAATTACGTTATATTTTTTGGTCACTTTTTACAATTTTATTTTGAAAGAGAACTTTTTACATTTTTAAGTCATAAGAAAAGTTATGTTCTCCTCATTTTCACTACAAGTTTTTTATGTGACTTTATTTAACTCTTATAAGACTCAAAAAGTCAATTTTGTATAAATTCCACTTTCTTACTTTTACTTGCAAAATGAACTTCTTAGGAGATAAATAATGAGTGAAGTAAGCAACCTTTAAAATAAGAAGATGACTGAAACTATACAAAAGTGAAGAGCTCGATCATAAGAAACATTTACATTTTTTTTATAAATCGATAATAAATTGCATAAGGAAAGCAGGACCTACGTAATTGAGCTTCCAAAAGCATATATGTTTATCAATCAACTGCATTATGTTTTATAGGTAACTAAGTTGGACTAAGTTCTTGCTTTCATTACCAATTTTCATTCACTTTTATCTTTTTTATAGAAAACAGGTTGCTTACTTTGAAACTGTTAATTCTTTTCTTAAACAAAATTTTACGTTTTCGGAGATTTTTTTGCTTGCTTAGCTTCTATCATATCTCCTAAATCGTAGATTTTGGATGTAAAAAGAAAAAAAATATATATATGTAGTTAGAAAAAACTATACTTTACATGACTTAAAATAAACAAAAAATCCTCTAAAAAATGGCAAAAAATATGGAGACTTAGTGTTTCAATTATTGTCTACAGAGCCTTGTCATAAGCAGTTTTTGTACAAGCTGTTTTTGTGAGTCTTCATATAATCTCTTGGAAATAATTAGGTATTTCACTCTTTGTTTTTTATAAACTATATCAAAACCCCTCGTGAATGTCACGTTCGCAAAGCAACTCACAAAATATGTCAATAGTATTTTCACTTATGAATGTTGGTATTTCATATTTTTATAAATCAATTCACTAATATATATATGTATATATATAAATAAGAGACAATAACTTGCTAAAGTTACAATGTGATATGTAATTTGTTATGATAAGCATGTGAATTTTATGTAATTAATTTTAAAACCGCAAAAAATAGCAACAACAATAATATTTATTTGATTCACTATAGAATAAGTATGTGTACTGTTGTCAGAATGTGATTATGTAATTTTCCTAGGATCCAATAAACTGTATTGAATTTGATTGAAAATAATAATAATTGTGAATTATGGATCAGATGTGCTAAATCTTGACCATTACATTACAGTGGTTGTAATACTTTATTTAAAATTATAAATAAATTAACATTACAACTGTCAAGTTATGACTATGTAATTTCGTGAGGATTCCAATAAACGGACTTGAGTTTGAAAGAAATAGTAACAAATGCGAATTATAGATTAGATGGGCTAAACCTTGGCCATTACATTACGATTGTTGAAATAAAAAATTTTCAATATTAAATAATTAATGTATATGGTTCGTAAATTTCATTTTAATGTATTAATGGTATTATTATTTTGTATCGGGTTGCAAATTGATTTGAAGTCATACTCACATCAAATTCATATCCAAATTTCTTATTTTTACAAATTGGACACCAAATTAAATTAATGTTTGTATAGAATAACTAATAGATTCAAATATTATAATATATATGTAGATTCCTGTATTTTAGAGAATAGTACATACGCAATGATGGATCCAGATTATTAATTTAAGAATACTACGTTAAAAATCTTGTTAACATAAACTATTCACATAAATTGGATAAGTGATTATCTGTAACTCATATAATGAAATAACTAATTAGTGGTTGCAAGTTAAAGAATTTATTGGTAATTACTAATTTGAAAGTTACATGATGAGTCATTTGACATGTTGTATGCTTATTTTGATAGGTCGGCACTTTAAATATGTTTTATTGGTTAGAAGTCCATGTAAGCGTTACACGTGTCTTCACCAAACTAAAAATAATTGACAAATGGCAAGTTAATGTTTACTCTCGGCACTTTCCTGCTTTTATATTATATATATACACATGATTTTCTATTTGTTGTAAGCATATTTGTACTATAAATTAATGTTGCGAACACGTGTCATTTGTAAATGATGACACGCAGGAAGTAAACATTAGTATTATTTGAATCAAATAAGAAAGAAATTGTAATCGAGACATTTGTCGCATGTTATTCTAAGAACGATACATTTGTTAGTTGATGAATAACCATTCATTATATACATTGGCATAACTATTTTAGGTATGATACATTTTTCAGTTGATAAATAATCATCATCTATATTCTTAGAATGTAACCATCTTAAGTCAAGGAAAGAAAGGATCCAGAGTATATGTGTTCATTTTGTTTACCTAACAGTCTTATCATACATGTACATGCCTTCTTAACATCATAATCCTTGGAGTTGCCAAGAGAAGGTGCAAAATGTGTCCCATGAATCTCCTACTCCTCTTCAGCGTCATCTTTTCCTATTGCTTGACATCTCATGTATTTGGTTTAGGGGAGTACAAGGATTACACCATAGAAATATCTAATGACATACCTTCCCCAACGTTGGTGGAGATCGGTTGTTGGGACAAACCAGGAACAATACATCTTCCTTACCAGGGTAATTACACTTGGATAGTCCAGTTCGATCTCCCCAACCCTAGCTATAGTTGCCAGTTCTTTGTGAACCAAGCACAGGTCGGGGACATTGTAGTTTTTGATAAAGATCGGGCTACCAAATGCTCCCTTCCAACTGGAGGAGACACCACATACCTATGCCACTGGTTGGTGCAGCAGGATGGGCTCGCATTTGCAGATAGAGCGGGAAGAGTGATAGACTTTGTTAAATTTAAGCATTAATGTAAGAGGACGGTTATGTTTTACGTCTTAATAAATGTTGAAGAAGAATGGACGCATACTATTATCTTTGATGTGAAATATACGATTTCTTAATTAATAAGATCGTTGATTGTAAATTTTTGAAAGCTTTATATTTACGAAAAGTTTTGTTATTGATGTTATCAGACATACAAATTACACGTGTCATACTCCTTTTTGACTTTTGTAATCTATTTTCACAAATATTCCTTGGAGGGAGAAGGAAGAACACGTGTCAAACAATATGGATGTTAATGTTCATAGAGCATCTTTGTTTCTAGCTTAAATCTCAAATATCTGATGAAGATTATCTGGAGTCAATAATTTAAAATTAGTTACAATTTGAAAATTGTTTGGCATGCGCAGAAACCTTGATTAAATTTAATTGTGCTTGGCCACAATTGTAGATTTATCATCAAATTTATAATAAATATCTTTATTTGAGTTTTCATCAAATTTAAAATGTTATATGTTCAAAAAATTGGCGATTTAATTAAAAAGAGGGTAAATATGGTATTTCAGCATGCCTGGACGAAAAAATCTTAACAATCAGATATTGTAAAATTTGTAGATTATTAGCCAACTTAAATTAAAATCAGGATAAAAATTTACCAAACAAATAAAATTACATTTTCTTACATATATATTCTTTTGTCTCAAATGGGATAAAAATACCGAAACAAACACGCACTTGCTAGAGATATGTTTTTATTTTGAAATTTTATTATTATTAAAACTAAGTCAGACACTTACCTAACAACCATTCAGAGTATATAAAATTAGGACACAACATGCGCCATGTTTGTACTCTGGTGTACCCAATGTATAGGAACACAACATATCTGCTAACTTATTACAGCTACGTGGCACCCACTGGACTGATTTAATCCCCATTGACCCAACCATTCTTTTTTTTTTGAGTAAAATATAATTTCTATTAATGGGTAGTCACTCCCAAAAGATTATTGTTTTGTACATCGAGCGCCCAACTTGGCGTTTGTGAATAAAAAGTAATGTCTTCCTCATCGATTGTTTGGCGAACATGCAAGAACTCGGTTGACTGAAAATTTGTAAACTTCTTCCTGCAATCTTCAAGAATGTCCTTAAGGTTTGAGATTGCTTCGCTTCCATTCATCTTCCCAGCCCTGCCATCTCTAAGTAGAAGGGTTGCAATAAGACTATCATATTCAACTTGGATGTGCCCAAAGCTCATTTCAGGAGCGACCGAAAGGCCTTTGTTAATTGCCGCTAGTTCAGCCAAGAGGGGGGAACGTTGTCTGGGGATCCTTCTTTTCCTTGTTGCTATAAAATGTCCCTGATCATCCCAAATAACCATGCCCAGCCCTGTCGCTACACTATATACCTTCCAAACCAGAGTCACTATTTATCTTCACATAGCCTTGTTTCGGACGAGTCTAGGTAATAAGGCTTGTGCTATTTTCACTCGACTGTTCTTACAGAATTCCTTCGGCCTGTACCTCCTTGTACCACAAAAATTAATCTTTGCATCTTCTCGCAACCTCCTCAGGGTGTTTACAGTTATTTTTGAAGTGTTCTTTGTTACAGTTTCTCCAAATGACCCAGACCATCGCAATAAACAGTTCACACACCGGCTTCTTCTCCTTCATAAGTACTTCAACAATCCAATCTTTTGTACCAAACCTTCGCTCGTTCAAAAATTCTTCACCCATCATCCAGATGTGTTTTGAATGTAGAAAATAACAAAACAAATGGTCCATTGTCTCAATAGTTTGGTGGCAGAGCTTGCATTGGAGTGAAACATCTACTCCTCTTTTGCGCATATTTGTAGAAACAGGTAAATGAAAAGTGCCAATTCGCCAAGCCGATAAAAAAAAGTTTTTGGGAGTTTTAAGCTCCAAAGTTTCTGAACCCATCGCCCATCTGACATATTACCCGAAGTGGTGGCTATTGCTTCCGTGATCCTCCTTTGTACTTTGTGTACACACAAATTTATGCAATTGGAAACAAATGCGAGAAATTCGGTGTCAAATATAAATTTTATTGATGATTTAATGAAGTGGATTACAATCTCTGATAGTAAATTTCTAAACAGAAATTAAATCCCCTGATTCTTCTCCTGAAACGTCGAACGAGGGCTTCGCAGCTTGATCTTGGATCGAACGGGTAGGCGTTCTTCAATTTTGGCGAAGAACGCGTTGAATGTCTTGAAGAATGCGAAGAACTTGCTTGAAGATCTTTGAATGTCTTGAAGAACGCAGGTAGGATCTTCGAAGGTCTCAAAGATCGTTTATGAAGATCTTTGAAGTTCGCGACGAACGTGGGTAGGATCTTTAAAGGTCTCGGCGATCGTTGATGAAGATTTTCGAAGCTCGCGAAGAACGTGGGTAGGATCTTTGAAGGTCTCGAAGATCGTTGATGATCTTGTGGATGGATGAACTCTTCAGGGCTTTAGCAGCTTGATCTTCAGAGCTCTCTCCTTGCAAGATGTTGTTGTGTGTATTTTATACCTAGGGATGGCCCCTTTATATAGGCATGGGCCGACTTGTTGGCCAAGGTATAAAATAAATATATCTATTTATTTATTTATTTATTTATTTATTTATTTTCTGTATCAATTTGACAAGTGGCGCAACACTATTGGCCGAGCTTGCTAGTCTTGATAGCTGCATCATTTTGACATGTGGCGCAGCGTTATTGGCCGAGCTTAATGACTTGTAGCTGTGTCATGTAGTGACGTGGGGTCGCCATAAGCAGTCCTTGCTTGTAAATAAAATTTTGCCTCATTTACAGTTTAGTCCTCGGATTAATTATTGCTTAAGGGTAGCAGTTTGTCAACGAGTGCTATTTGGTCCCACCATTTAATTAGGCGATAATAGACACGTGACACTATTTAATTGGCTGCAAATTTTGCGTGTCTCCAAATGCTCCCTCGAGACTTGTTGTCGGCTTTTAAACTTGTTTGGCGTGACAAGTCTCGATAGAAAATTTCATCTTTGCGAAATTTGAGACTAAACGATAGCTTCAAAATTTAACTTTACCACTTCTTTTGAATGGAATTTAAGTGCCCTTTCACTTTTTGACCCACATTTTACGTGGGATTGACATGCTCAGATGGTGAAGCTCTTTCGTTCTCATAACTGATGTAACCGGAACATAATAGTAAGCCCCTTTTAGTAGTCAGATCACATAGCCAGTGACTTGCGGAGCAAGATGGATCTTTGACCCCCTTTTCTCATATGTGCCCTCCTTCTACTAATAAAGGAAATATTTCCTTACACAAGTGATGAAGTTCTCTTTTCTTGCCAAAAAAAAGTCATGTTGTGGTGGCAAAAAGATTTTTTTATTATTTTCCTTCTTCTTATTTTTTTAGAAACATTCCTTGCCCACCTTAAAAAGTGTTTTGCAGCATTGTAATGAGGTGCTCTGGAACTTTCTTTTACCCGCCCCAAACCTCTATAAAAGAGAGGGTCACCTCTCGTTTAGAGGTAGTGGTCAAAGTTTGCATGATCATTCTTTGTTCTTGCCGTCTGTTGTAGCTTCCTTCTTTTCTAATATATTTATTTTTTGTTTCTCCTTGCAGAAAGAGGTCAGGCAGGATTGATAATTGCTAAGTTTTCAATGTCTCTCGTCGCCTTCTGTTACTACTATGGCCACTATTGCCAACGCTGCCCCAGAGAGAACCAGTGCCAGCCAAGAACATGGCTATCGTCTCATCTTTTAAATCTTTATTGCTAACTTCGACCAGAGAAGCTGAGAAGAAGGTCTGGACCTGCTAGTCGCATCCTACTTCCCTGTCTTTCTTGGATGTTATTGATCGACTGCCACCTCGTCGTTTCCCATACGGCTATTGCGTGAAGAAGCGCCTACTTAGCGAAGAACATAAAGCAGACCTTACTTCTTGTTAATGGCTGGTAAATCCATCATATTGTCGCCTCGCGTCCCCTTTTTTTTGCATAGTTTGTTTTTGGTTCATTTTATGTAGCTTTTCCTTTACCAAACTCATGAAAACACCTTGTAATGTCACAGCTATGAAACTGACCAGAGGCACCACTAATGCAACATGCGGTTTTTAGGAGATAAAACTCCGTTAAAGAGGAATTCTCCACCTTAGCAGTGATGTCGACGGTCTTTCCGCTGCTACGCCGTTCAGCCCGGCCTACTCTTTTCGCATTTATCCACAGAAAAGGCTTGCAACATACGGCTTCTTACATTCACACTTTTCTTCCATTATATTCTTTCCAAAAGTTTGAAGTCTACATCTCACAGAGTAGTCACATATACTGTCATATCTTGCTCTGTTAGTTGTTTTCTTGTAGGACATTATTTGGACTTTTTTGGAACTCCTTGACCTTCAATCATAGTTCCAATGTATTCTATCATGAAGCGGAAATGGAGGAATCTCTCTGATATTAGTCTTCGTTATTCAAATTTTCTTTATCAGCAAGAAGAGTTTAGTTCTCAACGTATGCGAAATTTGATGTATATATGCATCCCTATTTCATTACGATGACCGTCTTTTTAGCAACATCTGTGAAATTTGACGTCCATTGACGAAGATTATTCGGCTCTGACGACATTGAGGCTTCCACATTCCCATGGGATTTGCACATGACTGGTGGCCTGCCTATTCACGACAAAAACGGCGAGGTTGTCCCTTTATCGAAGGAATTTTCTGGTACCACCAGCACACTTCACGCGAGTTACCAACACCTATTTTCTGCCTATTTACGGCGAAGACGGCGAGGTTATTTCTTCATCGAAGGAATTATCTGGTACCACCAGTACACTTTCCTCGAGTTGCTGACACCTATATTCTGCCTTTTTAGGGCGAAGACGGCGAAGTTGTCCCTTCATCGAATGAACTGTTTGGTATCACCAGTACATTTTTTCGATTTGCCAACACCTATTTTCTGCCTTTTTACGGCGGAGACGGCGAGGTTGTCCCTTCATCGAATGAACTGTCTGGTATCACCAACACACTTCTTTCGAGTTGCCGACACCTATTTTATGCCTTTTTACAAAGTGGTGAAGCAAAACAACACCAAGCAAGTCACTGTTGGTGAAGTTTTGGTTCTGGTGTGATAGGAGATATGGCGATCCTCCTCCCCAATGTAATCAAAAGCACCCTTCCCTACCATTGGACCACCAGTAATCCTTGTGGCACAATACGCCTTCATGAGCAGTTGGCACATGAGAAGGGTATCTACAACCAGACAAGACGAGAAGGTCTGGACTTGCTAGTCATAGCCTACTTTCTTGTTTTCCGATGTTATTAATTGATAAATGCATGAAGACACTGCTTTTCATTCATGAAACGGAGCAATGACATTTATGGAAGCCATCATCTCCATTGTGCTACGTAGTCATGACGTCATTTCAAGCGATGAAACTATCGTGCTAAAGTGAAGGAGTCTCCATGTAGAAAATGGAGTCGTCATGAACGAAGAGCTAGCGAGGTCACTTGAGGTTACGCAGCCATGTCCCCGCTCCGTAGCTAATTGTGGTTTCTTCCTCGTCTTTCGCTTGACATTACAAAAGACAGAAGAACCTTATACAATTGTTCTTGGTGCTATCTTCATGTTGGTACCGCCACACTGAGCCTTTTAGGATGCTATTTTTTAGCTGATACATCAGTCATTCTCCCTTCTGCTATTACAAGCATGTGGTCGCCCGATACAGCCACTTCAGCATAGAATTAAATGGTCTATGCAGCTTGTTCAAGCATAGATGATGTTTCCGAAACTAGTAGCAATACCATCCATTAAATAACTAAGACATAGTTTTAGTTCATAAAAAAATGGCTTCACTAACAATTTTTTGTGGAGGATCTTGACTTTCTGATGTTTCAAATTTCCAAGGACCGCCTACTGTATCATTGAGTAACTAGGAAGCATATGTAGATGATCTCATCCATTAATGTGAACATGTACTCACACAATACAAGTATCTAAGTGTGAAAGAAACTTGTATGTGGGGGTTATATACACATTGCACGAGCCTATAGCATGCATGAACAACTTGTTGTTCAATGATTTCAAGGCTTTCAACCATGTTTTGTGTGTGTGTGTGTTTTTGTTTTTGTTTTTGTTTTTTTGTTTTTTTGTTTTTTTTTTTTTTTTGTTTTGTGTGTGGTTTTTTTTTTTTTTTTTTTTTTTTTTTTTTTTTCAATGGCATGCAAATGGAAAAGCACACACTGTCCATAACTCCACGTCCTCTACAATTGAGTTTCTTGAAAACCAATTGCTGCAAAATTGTTTCGTCTTACTTAAGCGACCGACACCCATTACATCATTGGCGACCTCAAGCTTCCTACGTACCCTTTCGAGGATCAAGTCGAACGTACGTATTATATCTAGTGATTGTGTTTTCACATGGGACGGTGTTATTTTTGGTGGTCACAACTTCACTTAAGGTGATGCCTCAAGTTGCCTACGTACCCTTTTGAGGATCAAGTTGAACATAGTTCATTTTAGGTGTGTTCAAAGTTTATACTCTTGTGTGCAAGGAGTAGTGAAGCGGTTTATGCTCATGCCGTAGGAGATGTGAAGCAGTTTATGCTCGTACTAAAAGAGCGGTGGTGCGGTTTATGCTCGTGCCAGAGCTGTGAAGCAGTTTATGCTCGTGCTAAAGGAGCGGTAGACAATCTTCTCAAGCAAAGATTGAGAAAGTTTAGGCTCTTATTCAGGAGCTTTGACCAATCTTCATATGAGAAGACGGATAAAGTTTAGGCTCTTTTCTAGGAGCGTTTGTTGATTTTGGAGAAGTGAAATCCATGCCCTTCACATCACCTCGTCCCATCTTCGATTTTCCGTGAATCTTTCGTGTCCATTGAACTAAAGAAAGAATTAATGTCTTCACACTTGAGTTCTTTCTTTTCTGTGATTGGGTCGCTTTAACTTCACTTGGAGAAGCCATCTTTAGCTTCATGCCTTGGAGGACTCCTTCATCTTGAGTTTGTTAATGATTTAAGGAGATAGCCGACTTGTCTAGAGAGAGCTTTGTTGGCTGGGGTTTCTCCCTTTTCCACACCTTCTCCACCTCACGCATCTTTGAGTCATTACATGAACATGTATGACGATCATTATACAGTGTTGGCTTACTTTGACGTCGGACCCACCTCTTCTTTTGAGTAACTGGCAAGCTTCCTTCGTCCTTGCGTTTGTTTAACTTTTTCTTTACGCAACGACTACCCTCGTTTTGAGAATAGGTTATTTGCGTATGACTTTGCTACTTTCCTTCCTTCTTGGCGCCGATAGGTGATTCCCCTAGCAGTATTTTGCAAGTGTTCTTTGCTACTCACCATTCGAAGGGTTCGACCGATATGGAGGTCACATTTGTTGTAGCAGATCCAATTTCTTCTTCCAACAAGACCTTCCCCTCATTGACAAGTTGCGTGATCTTATCCTTGATTACAAAGCACTTCGTGGTAGTATGACCAAGGAGGCGATGGTACTTGCAATACATAGGATCGTTGAATTTTTCGGCTTCCTCACGTCACTTTGACTCCAAAGGTTCGAGGATCTTTTGTTCCACCAGTTGTTCGAGCATTGAAGGAACTTCATCGTCGGCAAACGGATACACTTTTGATTGCAATTCTTTGAGTGTAGGTCGTGATGGTCTCTTTTCTGCATTAGAATTGACTTTCTCCGTATTATTATTCTTTGCCTTATCCGATAGCTTTATTGGCATGGTGGTGACAACCATGGACTCTTGATTGGCGGCCTTGAGCGTGAACTTCCCACCTTTATGATAATTTTGTTTGCCTCCATCTTTCCATGCTTCAAAAGGTGGTGGTCCCTGGCTTCCACTTGACACAATACTAAGTTCCATGTCATCAGCGCGAGTGGCAAGTTCCTCAAAGGAAGTTGGCCTTATTCCTTGAATTATGTATCGGAGACCCCAATTCATGCATTGGATGCACATCTCAATAGCCGAGCCTTACGAGAGTCTATCCTTGCAGTTAAGGCTGAGGTTCTTCCAACAATTTATGAAGTCAATTGCTTTCTCGCCTTTATTTTGGCGAGTGTTAGTTAACTCGACAATGCTGACGGTTCGCCTTGTGATGTAGAAACGGTTGAGATACTCCTGATCCATCTGCCCCCAGCTATCAATGGACCTCGACTCAAGCTGACCATACCACTCAAATGCGTCATCTTTAAGGGTCCTCACAAACTGCTTCACGAGAAGGTATCCATCAGTTCTAGCGTTGTTACATGTCTCAACGAAGTGGGCAACATGCTGCATAGGGTTTCCTTGTCCTGAGAATCGCTGGAACTTAGGAGGATTGTAACCATCTGGCATGGTCAACTTGTTGATTCTCTCTATGTAAGGCTTGATGTAGGACTTAGATGAAGTTAACGTACTCCAGGCCTCCCATTCATGGTGTTCATGATGATCTCCTATAGTTGATCGAGAGGAATGGTACCATTGGCTGACAATTGCACACTTGGTCGCGCTTCTTGCCCACTACTCGTCATTTCTGGGGCAACTTTGGTAGTGTGTTCAAACACTTGACTTGCATCTTCGCGGGTGTCGAGTTTTTCTATCAGGTTTGCGAGTTGAACGTCACGAATCTCCACAATTTTCTTTAAGTATTCAAGGCCCTTGGTGAGGTTTGTTACTTTCTCTTCGAGAGGGACCGCGCTGGTGGTCATGACATAAACACTGATATCATCCTCCTGATCACAACTTGGTTTATGTTGAGTACCCTTAGTGCTGGATTTAGAGTTGATTTCGCAACTTTCCTCCCTAGACTTGTTGGAAAAATACTCTTAGGGGTGGGCACATGTGACTGCGACTTCTCCGAGGTAGCGCCATCTTCCTTGCCCCCGGCAGTTGACATAGCCTTAGACATACTGCAAGTTACTGGACGAGTGACTTGGATTCCGGAGTTGGTTTCTGAAGTTGAAGGCTTGGTTTCTCCAACCTTCAGTGATGGAAGTTCGTTATCATTCGTAGGATACATCACAAACACTTGTACTTGAGGAGAAGAGATGAGGGGCAGAGAGGTCCCTCTGGGCGTGCCAAAATTTGTACACACAAATTTATGCAATTGGAAACAAATGCGAGAAATTCGGTGTCAAATAAATATTTTATTGATGATTTAATGATGTGGATTAAAATCTCTGATAGTAAATTTCTAAACAGAAATTAAATCCCCTGATTCTTCTCCTGAAACGTCGAACGAGGGCTTCGCAGCTTGATCTCGGATCGAACGGGTAGGCGTTCTTCAATTTTGGCGAAGAACGCGTTGAATGTCTTGAAGAATGCGAAGAACTTGCTTAAAGATCTTCGAATGTCTTGAAGAACGCGGGTAGGATCTTCGAAGGTCTCAGAGATCGTTTATGAAGATCTTCGAAGTTTGCGAAGAACGTGGGTAGGATCTTCGAAGGTCTCGACGATCGTTGATGAAGATTTTCGAAGCTCGCGAAGAACGTGGGTAGGATCTTTGAAGGTCTCGAAGATCGTTGATGATCTTGTGGATGGATGAACTCTTCAGGGCTTTAGCAGCTTGATCTTCAGAGCTCTCTCCTTGCAAGATGTTGTTGTGTGTGTTTTATGCCTAGGGATGGCCCCTTTATATAGGCATGTGACGACTTGTTCGCCAAGGTAGAAAATAAATATATCTATTTATTTATTTATTTATTTATTTATTTTCTGCATCAATTTGACAAGTGGCGCAACACTATTGGCCGAGCTTGCTAGTCTTGATAGCTGCATCATTTTGACATGTGGCGCAGCGTTATTGGCCGAGCTTAATGACTTGTAGCTGTGTCATGTAGTGACGTGGCGTCGCCATAAGCAGTCCTTGCTTGTAAATAAAATTTTGCCTCATTTACAGTTTATTCCTCTGGTTAATTATTTCTTAAGGGTAGCAGTTTGTCAACGAGTGCTATTTGGTCCCACCATTTAATTAGGCGATAATAGACACGTGACACTATTTAATTGGCCACAAATTTTGCGTGTCTACACTTTGTAACCTGTTTTGACGGAATAGTTCACGTCCTCCGCATGAGCCCAGTAGATGGAATCGTGACCCGTGGCTTGGCCTAATGGGGGCGTCAAGCACAGCATCCCAATCCACCAGACAAAGCAGCTGGTGGACTTTATTGATGTCCCAGTTGCCCGTGTCCTCTTGTATCAGTTCATTTACCTTCATAATCTTAGCTCCCGGTGGGAAATGAGTGATGATACTGAAGGTGTCTGGGCGAAAGAGCCATTTGTCTCCAAAAATATTGACCTTTTTCCATCTTTAAGTTTCCAAAAAATACCGTGCTTAAGCAAATCTCTACCTGCAATAATATTGCTAAAAGCACACGAAACCTGGGAAGTAGGCTTCAAATTGTAGTTTTGTAGAGATGAATTGTGAAAATACTTTGCTCGGAAGACATGACATACCAAAGAGTTTCGGTTGCGAAGAAATATCCAAGTATGCTTTGCTAACAAAGCTTTGTTGAAGTCTTTAACATCGCGGAAACACATAACCCCTAGGTCACGATCTTCTTTTAATTTTTCCAAAGCGATCTAGTGAATTCTTCTCCTGTGTTTGTCACCTCCCCACCATAATTGTCTAACCACTCTTTCCAGATCCTGATAAATTTTGGTGGGTAGTAGGAAACAACTCATTCTGTAGTTAGGAACGACTTGGATGATGACCTTTATCAAAACTTCCTTGCCAATCTTCGAAAGGGACTTCCCCTTCCACCCCTTCTTCTTGTGGTAAACCTTCTCTACTAATGGATGAAAGTTGCAGTCTTGCTTCTTCCCACTTGGGTTGAGAGACGTAGATACGTATCGTGTTGCACATCAAGCTGAACTCCGCAAGAACGCTCAGAGAAATTCGATCTTCTATCCCCACATTTTCCGAGAAAACAACCGAAGACTTTTGCAAATTTAGAAACTTGCTAGAAGTTGTCTAAAAATCGGACATAATCCCTTTTAAAACTACAATTCTTCGTCTTTAGCTTTTGAAAAGAATAGACTGTCGTCTATAAAAAATAAATGAGAGATTTTGGGTCCTCAACGAGAGGCTCCCAGTCTAGTTAATCTCCCTTCCTGCATAGCCATTGTTAGACTTCTAGACAGAGTTTCACTGACTAATAGAAACAAATAATGAGAGAGCGGACACCCTTGACGGAGTCCACGTTTTGGCTCAATCCCTATACCCCCCCCCCCCATTGACAATGAGACTATAAGAGACTGTAGACACACAGTTAATCATCAGGTTGATCCATCGAAGTATAAACCCCATTCTTTCCATCGCAGCTCCCAGAAAATCCCATTCCATTCTATTGTAAGCCTTGATCATATCAGCTTTGAGAGAAACAAAATCAATCTTCCCCTTCTTCTGGTTTTTCATAGAATGTAACAACTCAAAATCAATTAAAACATTGTCAGAAATTAGCCTCCCTGGGAAAAAAGCTGACTGATTTTTTGATATGAGAGAATCAAGTCTGCTCTCTAAACGAATGGCTAAAACTTTGGCAGTGATTTTGTAGATGGTAGAACATAGGCTAATAGGATTTAAATCAGTTGATTTTCTGACCTGTTTCACTTTGGGGATAAATGCAATCAGAGTATGATTAAAAACTAAAATATCACCATCACCGTTGAGTACTGTTAAACATATTTCTTCAATCTCTCCACCTACCAAGCTCCAATAGCGTTGAGAGAAGATCGCCGGGAAGGCGTCTGAGCCTGGCTCCTTGGAGGTTTGGCCGATAGCTAGCCGGACCTCCTCCACCGAGAATTGAAGGTCAAGTGCTGCTCTTTGATTCAGGCGAAACCAATATTCTACGTTTCGAGTCAATCCTTCCATTTGAGTGCGCATAGGGTCTGAAGATGTGAATATATTCGTGAAATAATTTTCCAAAATTGAGATTACCTGGGGATTTTCCGTCCTCCATACACCTGTGAGTTTTCAAGGCCCTCAATCCGGTTTTTATTTTGCTGAATAGAAGCCTCTAGGTGAAAGAAACTTGTAATCGGGTCCCCTTCTTCATCCAAACTTCACGTGATCTTTGTCGCCACGTCGCTTCCACATGCAGTAAAAGATGAAGAATAGAGTGACGTAAGAATTTTGCTTCTTCGAATGCTGCCGTAGTCTGAACACCATCGGCCAATTGCTGTAACCTTGTCCTGTTTCTTGTCAACTGAGATTTAATATTGCCAAAAACTTCTTTGTTCCACCCACTAAGACCCGAAGCCAATCCATTGAGTTTACCAGCTACTGAGCCATTCAAAACTGTCCAACTTTCTCAGAAAAATTGAACACATCGATGATCTTGGAGCCACATCATTTCAAACTGAAAGCGTCGTCTGATCCTGTTGTTTCTGAGAATACACAAAGGGCAGACAACCTGAAGTGGGACGTGGTCAGATACCTCATCAATGAGGTGATCCACCTTTCCCCAGCCGAAAACATCAATCCATACATAAATGACTAGACATATATGTAGCCGTTGCCTGATTGTAAATTCTTTAGCTTGATTGTTTGACCAAGTATAACGAACTCTTGAAAAGCCAAGATCCCTGAGTTGTAACTGATTGATAATGCCACTAAAATCCTCTATCTGACTTAAAGAGACTGATCTTCCTCCTTCCTTTTCAGAAATAGACGTGAAGGGTTTAAAGTCACCTGTTACACACCAAGGTTGTCTATAAAGACGTAAACGTTCAAGCAGAGTCCAAGAATTGTGCCGCTGATCCCTTACAGGATCTCCATAGAAACCCGTCATATACCCATGTTTAAATTCACTCGGAATAGTGAAAAAACCATGAATATAATGCGTAGAAATAGTTGCTAAAGAAAAAGCTACCTCATCATACCACATCAAAGCTAAGCCTCCTCTCCAATCTTCGCAGTCACTAAAGATCCCGTTGCGGAAACCCTACCTATCTCTAATTCTCTACATCTCTATTGTTAAGTCAAGTTTCAGTTCAAAGCTTTGAAACTGTTTTCAAAGCTTTGAAAATCTTCAGAGGACAAGTATGAACTTAGGGGGACTTTGTCTCCTGGTTTTAGACTATGCCTTATTGTGTGTTGAAAGACAAACTCATCTTGACAAATATATTATGTTACTTGCTTAAGTTCGATTTTGTAGGGTAATTTTCTTAACTATTTAACTTTGTTCTAACTTTGTTCTAACTTTGTTTTGCATGTAACTGCGAAGTTCAAAGTTTTAAACTCTTTTCAAAGCTTTGAAAATGTTCAGAGTCCTTAGCCTATGTTCCTGAATGTAGGAATGCTAAACAAGTCACTAAAGCTTAGCTAATCGTATGGGATTTGATGAGGACTTGTCTTAAGCTTGCAGGTGAATATTGTGCTCAAATTCAGTTGAGAAAATCAAGATCGTATATATTGGAATAGAGCTGTTGATAAGCAAGGATTAGTTGAGGATTTTTAGGGATTCTTGTTGCAACAACCTTAGTGACTGTTGCAACAAGCATTTAAATTCAAATAAAAATGAATCTGGAGGATGACTTACAAACGAGACACAGAGAAACACATTCGGATTGACAAAGCATAAAGGAAGGAGATCAATTCAGATAATTCAATCCACTCCAATCTCAGAAGAAAACTTCCAAGCTTTCCAGCTTCACCGTGTTCACAATGTTCTACTTGTGCTTAAACTATTTATTCATTAGGATTTCCAAATCTTCTTTATTTCTGTCCTTGTTAGGTTGTTCAAGTGGAAAACAGAGAGTCTTATTGGATCAAGTATTTTAAGATGTACTAGATAGGTTAGGAAAGAACCACAGACTGGTATAAGAGTAAGGAAATTCTCTTAGGCCTGATATCTAGGGCTTAACTAATGATAAATAAGAAGTTGTTGAAATCCTAGAGGGATTAGATTCCTCTGGAGGGGAGTAGGCCTTTTGGAGGCGGAATTTCGTAACAAATACATGTGTCATGCTCATTATATTTAAGTTCTTTACTTACTTACAAAACTGTTTCAACACATGACAAGTTCAAAGTTTTGAAAGTTCAAAGCTTTGAATAATCTCAGAGGCTTTTAAAACTGTCTATTTCAGTCCAAAGCTTCGAAACTGGTTTCAAAGCTTAGAAAAACTTCAAAACCTTCCTTCTTATTTTTAAACCACTATTTCAGCAATAGTTGTCATACTATCTTCACCCCCCCTCTAGAGTATATTTGATCCTGTATTATTACCTACTTACACACTTCGATTGGTATCAGAGCTTGTATCACTGCTTAGATCTAACAATCTTGTGATCGTGAGTAATGTAGGTGAAGGTGATTTCTCATAGGGAAGAGCAGCAAATAGACCTCCTCTATTTTTTGGAGACAACTTTGTGCACTGGAGATCTCTGATGAAGATGTTCATCATAGATCAAGACATGGAGCTGTGGTCTATCATTCAGAATGGACCTCATACTTTCTACACAGAAAGAGAGGGGATTAGAATTCCTAAAACCGAAGATTCTC
Source organism: Linanthus parryae (assembly GCA_023055425.1). Lineage (NCBI taxonomy): Eukaryota > Viridiplantae > Streptophyta > Magnoliopsida > Ericales > Polemoniaceae > Linanthus > Linanthus parryae. Next base: position 87,780,788 of record JALGPY010000006.1, on the reverse strand, counting down.
TTTCTGCTACTGAACTAGAAAAAGTTTGTAAAAATTATAGAGCAATGAATTTGTTATATTGTGCTTTGAATGAAAATGAGTTTAACATGATCTCTACTTGCAAGAGTGCAATGGAAATATGTGACAATTGGTGGTGACATTTGAAGGAACCAGCCAGGTCAAGCACACAAAGATAAACATTATTCTGAGGCAATGTGAGCTATTATAGATGAATGCAGACGAGTCAATCAAGGATATGTTTAAGAGGTTCACATACATAGTCAACAACCTGGATTCTTTAGGAAAGTCATTCTCAAATGAAGAGAAAGTCAGGATAATATTGAGAAGTGTTCCTAAATCCAAATGGGAACCAAAGACAACAACAATTGAAGAGGCTCAAGACTTATGTACTCTTCAACTGGATGATTTTCAGGGAAAGCTCATCACTCATGAAATTTCCATGAATGAAGTAGATGGGAACTTTCTGAAAGTGTCAAGCCTCTGAAACTCAAAGCTAAAGAGAAATAGCAGATTCAAATCCTTGAAAAGGAGGAAGATGATGAATATCCTTTTGCATTGATTCCCAAAGCCTTGACTGGAATCCTCAAGATGAAGAAATACTTTGGAAACAAGGACAATAGCAGACAAAGATCTAGATCATTGATAACTCTCTTGAAAGCTCAGGTTGTTCAAGGCTTGAAAGAGCTTGACTAGTTCAAGGCCTTGAAACAGCTTTCAAAGCCTTGAATCAGCTTCAGAGGCTTGAAAATAGTGTTAGCTATTTTTAAGGCCTTGAAATTGGATTCAAAGCCTTGAAACTTTTAAACCTGAAAGCATATTCTCAGGGGGAGTTTTTCTATTAACTCTCTGATCTAATTTATCATCTCTCTTGCATATGATTGATTATATGTTGTTAGATGATGAAAGGAAAATTGTTAAACATGTTTTGAATCGTTCTATATCAACTGTTTGACCATGATAATGCAGGAAATATTGTTTCTAAGTTTGTAGGATTGTTTCGTAAACTGGATTGCTGCAGATTTGGAAATACTTGAAGACTTTGATCCTGTGATCAATCGGATGTGTTTGACAGCTTCTCATGATGGTTAAATGAAGGATTACAACAATATCTCGGAAGATTACTATCATTCAACCGTTGGAGAAGATCTCAACATAGTCAAACTCTGTTACCTACAAAGTAGGATGGTTGTTGCTGAAAATATGGAGAGATTTGTAGAGCTGTTTGAAGTATTTAAAGAGCTAAAATTTGAAGCAACAACAACACAATTCTCAACGGGAAAATACAGAGAAAACATTCTGGATTGAAAAGCATCAAATAAGTTCTTCATCTCTTCCAATCCATACACAAAAGTTCACTGCATTTCACTGCAGTTTTCTACTCTTAAGTGATCTTCTGTATAGAGATATATTAGTAGATCATTTCTTTATTATTTCTATATTCATTCTCAAGGATTGTTCAAGGTGAACAATAGAGAATTCTTAGTTAATCAGTTAGCTAGAGCAGGTACTAGACATGTTAGGAAAAACCACAAGCTGTAACAGAATAAGGGAACTCTCTGTGCTTGAGTTCTAGGGCTTAGCTTTTGATTAATAAGAATTGAGTTGAAAATCCTACAGGGATCTAATCCCTGAGGTAGAGAGGTATGTCCAAGTGGACGGAACTCTATAAATCACTTGTCTTGTGCATTTTCAGTTCATCTACTTTCAAAGCTTTTGCAGCATAAAAAAACTGTTTATTTTTCAAGGGTTTGAACTTGTGTTCAAGGCCTTGAAAAATGCTTACTTTTTATAAAACTTTCTGCTTCATTTCAAAGGCTTGAATCTGTGTTCAAGGCCTTGAACTTCATTGTCTACCTAGTTCTTCTACTTGTTAGCTAGTTTTGCAAAAAGTTGGCATACTGTATTCAACCCCCCCTATAGAGTATCTTAGTTGCTTATACATCTGCATACTCACACTTTCAATTGGTATCAGAGCTCGTATCACTGTATAAGATTTAACCATCTGGTGATCATGAGTACTGCAGGTGATGGTGGCTTTTCACAAGGAAGAGCTGCTAACAGACCTCCTCTATTCTGTGGAGAAAACTTTGCTCAGTGGAAAGCTCTCATGAAAATGTTTATCATTGATCAAGATCTAGAGACTTGGACCATTATTCAAATGGACCTCATACTTTCTATACAGAGAAATATGGGATCACAACTCCTAAAACATAAGACTCACTCTCCTCTTCTGAATTTGAGCAAGTTTCTAAGAATTACAAGGCTATTAACATTTTGTATTGTGCTTTGAGTACAGATGAATTCAACAGGATCTCTGGATGCACAACTGCTAAAGAAATATGGAATAAACTTGTGGTTATCTTTGAAGGAACCAGCCAAGTCAAACAGAACAAGATCAACATTTATCTCAGACAGTATGAGCTGTTCAAAATGAATGCAAATGAATCCATCAGAGATATGTTCAAGAGATTCACTGATATTGTCAACAACCTTGACTCACTGGGAAAGCACTTTTCCAATGAGAAAAAGGTGAGGAAGATACTTAGAAGTCTTCCAAAGGCAAAGTGGGAACCAAAAACCACAGCTATTGAAGAAGCTCAGAATCTCTCAACTTTAAAAATTGATGACCTCCAAGGAAAGCTCATAACACATTAAATATCCATGAATGAAGTTGATGGAGAACTCCCAGAAGGTGTCAAAAATCTAGCCCTCAAAGCCAAAGAGAATGAGAGAATTCAAAGCCTTGAAACTGATGATGGTGATGATGAAGATCCAATTGCCTTGATTTCCAAAGCCTTGACAAGGATTCTCAAAATAAAGAGAAACTCTGGTAACAAAGAGTTCAACAGAGAAAGGCATAGACCATCCAGCAGCAAGGACGACAAAGGTAAGCCCTCTTCACAAAGCAATTCAAAAGTTATGAACTGCTTTGACTGTGGTGATGCAGAACACTTGATAAGAGATTGTCCGTACAAAAAGAGCAAGAACTTTCATAAGAAAGATCATGACATAAGAAAGAAAGCCATGATAGCCTCATGGAGTGATTCAGACAGCTCCAGTGACTCTGAATCTGAAGAAGAACATGCCAATCTTTGCTTCATGGCTAAGCATGATGATAGTTCTGAAAAGAAAATTGAGGTAATGGTTAACTGTTTAATTTCAAAGCCAAAAGAAGCCCTTTCAGAATATCTCAAAACTATGCTTTTAAATGAGGAAGATTATCTGAAAGAGATCAGGCTTTTGAAAGAAAAAGTTCATGAGCAAGCAAAAGAAAATTTGCAACTTGTTTGCCTAAATCAGAATCTTGAAATCTCTCAGAAGAAAACTGACAGTGATTCCAAGGCCTTGAAAACCAGTTTCAAAGTCTTGAAAACACAATTCAAGGAAGTAGTCACTGAAAACTCCTCTATGAATGATAGCATTGTTAATCTAAGACATCATGTTGATGACTTAGAAAGACAAAAGACTACTCTTAATGAGAAACTTCAAGAATCTGAACTAGTCAAAATCAAGCTTGCTGGATCAGAAAAGAAGTTGAACTTGATTCTTGGAGGAAGTTCACAGTCTGTTCACAAAGCTGGTATTGGATTCAATCCAAACTTTCCAAGAAGAAACAATACCAGATTTGTGAAAGATGGAAACAAAACATCTCCTACTTGTCATTACTGCTGTAAAACTGGTCATGTTAAAATGACTTGTCCTTTTAGAAGAAGAGACCCTCACATAATGAGGAACACTCTTCCTTTCCAACTTAAATGACAAGTTAAACAGATTTGGGTTCCTAAAGGGGCTAGACCACCTAACATGGTTGATCCTGATTATGAATACAAATTCTACACTTGGTCTAACAGCTGGGTAAGGAAGTGATTGGTGCTTGCAGGTTGTCACCAAGGAACATAACTGGTTCATGGACAGTGGTTGCTCAAGACATATGAGTGGAAAGAGATCTCTATTCTCAGAATTAAAAGAGCAATCAGAAGGTTCAATAACACTTGGTGATAAAGGAAAGTGCAATATTCTTGGTATTGGAAAAGTTGGTACAAATTCCGAAAACTCTATTTCTGATGTTTATCTGGTTGAAGGTATGAAGTTTAATTTACTTAGTGTATCTCAGCTTTGTGATAATGGTAACAAATTTATCTTTGATAAAGAGAAGTGTGTGGTGAAAAATGAGAAATCATGAGATTGCATTCTCACAGCCTCTAGATCAAACAAAGTTTATACTTTTCAGACTAACAAAGTTGCAGGTGAAAGTTTGAAGTGTCTCAAGGCCTTGAAAGAAGATTCAAAGCTTTGGCATAAGAAACTTGGTCATATCAGTTTGCATACTGTGAACAAATTGATTTCCAAATACTTGGTAAGAGGATTTCCATCCTCCAGGTTCAAAGAAGATGAGTTATGCAAAGCCTATGCACAAGTAAAGCAGACCAGAAGTTCCTTCAAGCCAAAGAAGTTTGTAAGTACAACTAGACCTATTGAATTACTTCACATGGATCTCTGTGGTCCTATGAGGACTCCTACTCCAAAAGGTAAAAGGTATTCTAGTTGTTATAGATGATTTCTCTAGATACACTTGGGTTATGTTTCTCAAAGAAAAATCTGAAGCTCTCTCTGAATTTTCAAAGCTTTGCAGAGAACTTCAAAACTTGAAAAACCTACCTGTAGCTTCAATCAGAAGTGATCATGGTAGAGAATATGATCAGTTATAGTTTGATTTATTCTGTGATAAGCATGGTATCTCTCATAACGTTTCTGCTCCAAGAGCTTCTCAACAAAATGGTGTTGTTGAAAGAAAGAACAGGACTCTGGAAGATATGTCAAGGACAATGCTTCTTGAGAACAAGTTACCAAAACACTACTGGGCAGAAGCTGTGAATACAGCAAACTATATTTTGCACAGGTGCTTGATCAGACCTATTCTAAAGAAGGCCCGCTATGAATTATTCAAAGTGAGGAAGCCAAACATATCTTACTTCAGACGCTTTGGATGTACTTGTTTTATCCATAACAATGGAAAAGATAATCTTGGTAAGTTGATGAAAGAAGTGATGAAGGTATATTTCTTGGTTACTCTCTGAATAGCAAAGCTTATAGAGTGTACAATAAAAGAACCAAACTGGTTGAAGAGGGAATTCTTGTTATTTTTGATGAAAGCTATGATGGTTCTTTGAGTGAAAGATTTGCAGATTTGAATTTGAACAAGCATGAATCAGAGGAAGAGACTGAGAATCCACTTGGATTCAAGAAAGGCTCAGAAGAAAATAGAATACATTCTCAAGACCTTGAAAACATTTCTCAGGGCCTTGAAAATACAGCTCAAAGCCTTGAAAAAGATGATCAGAAGGATTCAAGTGACAAAGCTACTACTTCAAGACCAGATAAGATCTATGGTGATCCTGAACCATGATCTCCAAGGAAGAGATTTAAATATCTCTCATCTCATCCAGCTGACAATATCATATCAGATCCAACCACTGGTACACAGACTAGATCACAGTTGAAGAACTTATGTGCTTTTAATGCTTTTATTTCTCTTGTAGAACCAAAAAATGTGAAGGAAGCTTTGCAAGAAGAAGATTGGATTATTGCTATGCAAAGTGAGCTCAATGATTTTGAGAGGAATAAGGTTTGGAACCCGGTTCCTGCACCAACAAACCAGTTTGTCATTGGTACCAGATGGGTATTCAAAAACAAGTTGGATGAAAGTGGCAATGTAATCAGAAACAAAGCAAGAGGATTCTCAAGTCTTATGAGCAGGGAGTTTGAAATGAGCATGATGGGAGAATTAACCTTCTTCATAGGACTTCAAATACATCAATTGAAGAAGGGTATTTTTCTGAATCAAAGCAAGTATACAAGAGACTTGTTGAATAAATACAGCATGGCTCAATGCAAGGAAGCTAAGACCCCAATGAGCTCCACTCTATCCTTAGACAAGGATGAATCTGGTAAGAGTGTCAATGTTAAAGAGTATAGAGGCATGATTGGATCATTACTCTATCTGACAGCAAGCAGACCATATATCATGTTTAGTGTATGCATGTGTGTTAGGTTTCAATCTGATCCAAAAGAATCACACTTAACTGTTGTGAAGAGAATATTCAGATATCTCAATGGTACCAAAGACTTAGGGCTTTGGTATCCAAGACATTCTAACTTTTCTTTGAGTGGTTTCTCAGATGCTGACTTTGCAGGCTACAAAGTTGATAGAAAATGCACTTCTGGAACCTGCCAATTCATTGTATCATCTTTGATTAGCTGGCATTCCAAGAAGCAGAATTCAGTTGCTCTATCAACAGCTGAAGCTGAATATATAGCTGCAGGAGCATGTTGCTCACAAGTCCTATGGATTGCTCAACAGCTAAGAGACCTTGGATTTGACTTCAGAGGCATACCTATTGAGTGTGACAACACTAGTGCAATTTCAATTACAAAGAATCCAGTACAACACTCAAGAACCAAGCACATTGATGTCAGACACCACTTCATCAAAGATCATGCTGAGAAAGGTGATATTGTTCTTGAATATTTTGCTACTAACATGCTAATTGCAGATATCTTCACCAAACCATTAGGAGATGAGAGCTTCTCAGCTCTAAGATTGGAATTGGGAATGCTAAATAAGACTGCATTGGTTTAGGGGGAGCTTAAGGTAAGAAAGGTAAGTTATTTGTGTTTACAAAGGTTTGAACTGAATTTCAAAGTCTTGAAAACCAGTATCTTTTATCTGTTGCTGTGTTACAGTATTTCAAGGCCTTGAAAGCCTTTTCAAAGCTTTGAAAATGAATCTGTTACACTACTAGTCAATAAACTTGGATCATTCTATACTGGGTGATATCTCTGTAGATATTTGCCTAATATAGCCCCTACCTTTTTCAAAAATTTGTTTTAGCCAAAAATAGTATTAATATATTCTTTTTCCAACGGCGTAATATTTTAAAATTTTTCTGATCTTTACAAATCTTTTTAGAATCAGAGAAATACTAGTTTCCTTTTGAAACTCAAACTCTTTCAGTATTTATCCTCTTCTCTTCTCCTTCATTCCGTATCATTCCATCTCTTTCTTTTATTCTCCCTAACCCTAATGAGCACAAAAAGAGCCTTAGATCAAATCAAGATGGCTGGTGGTTCAAAAAATGTCTCAGAGAAGAAGAGAAAAGCAGCAGTGGAAGAGGTTCAAGAAGTCAGTGGAGACTCTAGCTCCAGAACTCCTAGTGCAGAAGCAGTTCCAGATCCTCCTCCACCAAAGAATAAGATCAAGAAGGCTACAACCTCCTCTTCAGAAAAGCAGAAGAAGCAGAAGGCCATTACATAAAAGCAACCAGAAAAAGAACCTACCAGTTCAAAGAAGATGAAGAAGAAGGCAACTTAGGCAGAAAAAGGGAAAGGGAAGGTGACTGAAGCACAACCATAAGGTCAATTGGAGAAGGCTTTGCTGATCTACTCTCAAGTCTCAACAAAGAACACAACTCCAGATGAGATGTTTTGTCTCAAACATCTCTAAAGGTAAGTGGTTAGATGGTTTTTCTTCAAGGTCTATTGGTTTCTGAAGTTTGGTTAATAAGTATGTGTTGGAACACATGAAACTCAAGTGCATCTTTATGTTAAAGAAGAGCTCTTTGTGGTGTATGCTAAATCCTAGGGATATTGCCTACCCAAGACACCAGTAACCATCTAAAGTTGTTGGGATAACAATTGAACTTGATCACTCTAAGTTTGCCAATGTGTTAAATTGTCCAAATCTTAGCCAAACAATTAACACACTCTGTGGTTAACGTTGACGCCAAAGTTCTTCATACTATTCTGGTGAGACGTGTCTTTCCTAGAGAGCACTCAAGAGAGTTGGTGACTGAGAGAATGCTGCACATCATGTACCTGATTATGTATGGCTATAAGATTGATCTCCCAAAACTAGTCATTGAACACATGCTCTTCAGCTTAACCAGTAAGAGAGTTCACCCTCTGCCATATGCAAACCTCCTTACCATGTTCTTTGAGCACTTTGAGATAGGGCTGTATAAGAACCGAGTCGAACCGAATATCGACTGTTTGAGTTTGGTTTGTTTAAAATTAGAACGAACACGAACTCGAGCCGAACAGTTTTTAGGCTCTTTGAGTTTTTTTGTTTAAATTTTATTCGAACTTTAACACGAGCTTGCAATCGAGCCCACAATCAAGGAAATATTAATGTAATAATGTGTCAATATTACACATATTTTAATTTTTATGTTTTACGATATTTTTTTATCAATGATCTTCTCTGAATTTACCCTAAAATTATCATAAAACACAACAAAACAAAATAATAATAATGTAAATTCACCTACAAATTTTGAAGAATCAACTTGCACTTGTAAAAATACATATAAAATATGCAAATAACAATTGTTCACGAACAAAACGAACAACCGAGCCAAAGCTTGTGTTTGTTTGTTTATTAATCGAACAAAATCTTATGTTTGTGTTTGTTTGTTTATTTTTCCTAACCGAATACGAACGAGTTTTTGGCGAGCCGAAAACGAGTTGCTCACGAACGGCTTGGTTCATTTACAGCCCTACTTTGAGATCCCTTTTACTGGAGAAGAATCAGTCACATCTGGTTTTGGGGAACTCAATGAGAAAGCCTTTGAGAAAATTGGAGTTGTGAAAACCAAGTAGAAAGTTTGAAAACTTTACTCAGATCTTACTGAAGCAGAACTAGGTGCAAAGAAGTTTTCTAAGCCCAATACCTTTACTCCCACTTCAAGCCAGACCTCTCAGCCTACAAACAATCAAAGACTTGATGGTTTGGAACTGGACATGGAGGATGTCAAAGCTACTGTTTTTGGACTAGAAAGTGATATGGGACAAGTCAAGTATATGGTGGAAAGTATCTTCAGAAGCATGACCTTTCTTGATGTTCCTGAGGCGCATGAAGGATCAAAGAAAGGAGAATCAGACAAGGAATTTCCTAGTGAGCATTCAGAACAGGAAGAAGCTACTCCAGTTTCAGATAAGGGAAAGCAGGCAGTAGAATAGGCAGAAGATGAAGCTGATAGTCCTGATTCAGATGAGCTGCTGATCACTTTGAAGAAAAAGACGAAGTCCCCAAAGGCAGCTGAAAAGGATAAGACTGGTGAGGCAGCTACTACAGAAGAAGTTGCAGAGGAACAGGAGGAGCAAGACAAGACTGATGAAGAAGACAATGATAAAGAGAAAGGAGAACAGGAGGAAGGTGAAGATCAAAACCCTTAATCTTGCCTATTCTTTCTTCCATATTCTCTTTGCTTTATTTCTTTCAGTTTTCAAAAAAAATCCAGACACTTGATCCAACAACTTCTATCTTTTTGATGAAAGTCAAAAAGAGGGAGAAAATTCTAGGTTTTCAGTTTAGGATCTTAGGTTTATTTGATGTTATCTGCTGAACTTTTTAGGTGCTTTTTTGGTATTTAAATAAGTTGGATCTTTTTGGAATAACTGTGTCTTTAAATTGCAGACTAATCAGTTTATTTTGCAGAGACTAAGGATCAAACAGAATTTGGTTTTGTCTTCCATCAAGGGGGAGATTGAAAGCTCAGGTTGTTCAAGGCTTGAAAGAGCTTGACTAGTTCAAGGCCTTGAAACAACTTTCAAAGCCTTAAATCAGCTTCAGAGGCTTGAAAATAGTGTAAGGCCTTGAAGCTGGATTCAAAGCCTTGAAACTGTTAAACCTGAAAGCATATTCTCAGGGGGAGTTTTTCTATTAACTCTCTGATCTAATTTATCATCTCTCTTGCATATGATTGATTATCTGTTGTTAGATGATGAAAGACAAATTTCTAAACATGTTTTGAATCGTACTATATCAACTGTTTGACCATGATAATGCAGGAAATATTGTTTCTAAGTTTGCGGGATTGTTTCCTAAACTGGATTGCTGCATATTTGGAAATACTTGAAGACTTTGATCCTGTGATCAATCAGATGTGTTTGACAGCTTCTCATGATGGTTAAATGAAGTATTACAACAATATCTCGGAAGATTACAATCATTCAACCGTTGGAGAAGATCTCAACGTAGTCAAACTCTGTTACCTACAAAGTAGGAAGGTTGTTGCTGAAAATCTGGAGAGATTTGCAGAGCTGTTTGAAGTATTTAAAGAGCTCAAATTCGAAGCAACAACAACACAATTCTCAACGGGCAAATACAGAGAAAGCATTGTGGATTGAAAAGCATCAAAGAAGTTCTTCATCTCTTCCAATCCATACACAGAAGTTCACTGCATTTCACTGCAGTTTCTACTCTTAAGTGATCTTCTGTATAGAGCTATATTGGTATATCATTTCTGTATTATTTCTACATTCATTCTCAAGGATTGTTCAAGGTGAACAATAGATAATTCTTAGTTATTCAGTTAGCTAGAGCAGGTACTAGACAGGTTAGGAAAAACCACAAGCTGTAACAGAGTAAGGAACTCTCTGTGCTTGAGTTCTAGGGCTTAGCTTTTGATTAATAAGAATTGAGTTGAAAATCCTGAAGGGATCTAATCCCTGAGGTAGAGACGTAGGTCCAAGTGGACTGAACTCTATAAATCACTTGTCTTGTGCATTTTCAGTTCATCTACTTTCAAAGCTTTTGCAGCATACAAAAACTATTTATTTTTCAAGGGTTTGAACTTGTGTTCAAGGCCTTGAAAAAGGCTTACTTGTTCTAAAACTTTCGGCTACATTTCAAAGGCTTGAATCTGTGTTCAAGGCCTTGAACTTCATTGTCTACACTAGTTCTTCTACTTGTTAGCTAGTTTTGCAAAAACGTTGGCATACTCTATTCAACCCCCCCCCCCTTCTAGTGTATCTTAGTTGCTTATACGTCTGCATACTCACAATTTCATCTCTGTTAGGAGTTATTATAATACTTTTTGATTACTTTTATTAGGCTTATTTCACATGATTTATATGATATATGTGCATAAATATGTGAAATTGATGATTTATAAGCCTAAGAGTGAAAAGTGTAGTTTCTGGCTTATTCGCGCATGTTTTCTCTCATATTCGCGAAGATAATTGCACAGGTTGCTTAGTGTTGTGAAAATTAGGTAAAATAGGTGAAATGGAGCTTATGAGAGGCTTGGATATTCTTGGAATGGAGGTACATGAAGAGGAGAAAAGAAGATGCAAAAACGAAAAAAAGTTGGAACAGTCACTCAAGACCAGCCTACACTCTTTTCAATGCTCAGGAAAATCTAAACATAATTTAGGATCAAATATTTCACCATTTGAAATTATACATCCAGGGCTTTCCAATGATATATGGTAGGCCCAAAGAAGAGTCCGGATGAGAGAGTTATGGCCCGCGCAAGACCAGCTTACAATTATGTCCGGGAATTACAAACTGGAGGGGCTGAAATGCAATTTCAGTCAAGTTACATTAAAAATCTCCCCCATCTGGTAAAAACGTGAGAGACGACCAAGAGAGACATCATAGACGCACGGTACACCATTGGAGAGTTTCTTGGAGCTTGGGGTCGCACGGATTCGTCAACGCTTTGGCGATTTCACTGTTTGATCACTTCTGCTCTTCTCTTTAATTATCTTTGGAGAAACTTGCCATGAGCAGCTAGATACTTTGCTAGGCTCTATGGAGAGCCTAGGGTTATGTTAGACTTATACTTTTCCGGATTTCAGGGATTGATTCATGTTTAGATGCAAGTTTATGGATTGATCTTTATTTCAATTGGTGTATTGTTGAGCTAGCATTATTGACACATGTTAGTGATGATTTGAATGGCCATGAGATATGAATTGATGTTGAACCTTGTTATCTTACTTAATGTCCAATCCATATTATTTATTGTTTACGTTTGATGCTTAATCCTTAGCAACAATGGAGTAGCTACCCGGACCTTCTAGTACTTAGGTGGAGTGCTCGACAGAGACTTGGCCTAGGGTGATAGAGAACATGAACACAATACATAATCAATGACACTGAGAGGTGATTTGAATAGGATTGGCCATTTGGTAGATGACAGTGGACCGACAGGACCTGTAGTAGACCGTGACGTAGGACTACGTGAGATCGAAAGAAGATCGTAGTGACTAGTTGCCTGGCATAACTGCATTAGGATTAGCGTGTTTCAATATGATATCCAGAATTGTCTAACATCCCTAGGTGATCCATAGACCGCCTAGTCCCTCTCCATACTTAATTAAACCTTGTTTAATTATATCTTTAAGTATTTAAATAGAGCCACTTGTTTGGGGGTGGCAACTCTTTAAATCAACCAACTTCCTCCTGGTTACTTCACTTTAAACTAACATTATAACTAAATAATCTCGTGATTGTTCTCCTGGGATCAATAATTCTGGGTTGAAATATTACCCTACATTACTTGAACCGTGCACTTGCGGTAACACGTAAGCAAGTGTGTCAAGTTTTTGGCGCCGTTGCTGGGGACAGCGGTAGATGTTTAGTTAGAAATTAGTTTAGAGTTTTATTTTATTTTTATTTTTGTTACTATATGTTTACCTCACGGGTGTGCTAGTGTTGTTTTCTCAGGTAGCGATGGCGGAAGGCCAAGGACTGATTAGCCTCAGGACAGAGCAGCTGCAAGCTATGGTTGCTGCAGCCAAGGAGAAAGCAATGGGGGCAACATCTCGACTGCACACGACCTCAATGCCATAAAATCATTCTATAAAAGCAACAATCCAGGCATTTTAGCAGATCTTAACGGAAGGGAGCCAGCAATTGTGGTGCCACAAATTCAGGCCGAGATCTTCTGCCTAAAGCTGAGCACCATCCAATTTGCTCAGGAACAGTGCACCTTTGCTGGTACACTTGAGGAAGACTCACATGCATTCATGGGGAGATTTCAGAGCCATTGTGGGCTAATTCTCTATAGTGGGGTCACTCCTGAAGCAATAAGGCTGATGCTCTTCCCTCATTGTCTCAAGGGTGCTGCTATGGATTGGCTAAATTCGTTGCCATCCAAATCCATCAACACATGGGAAGAGTTTTCCTCCCATTTCATGGGTAAATTTTCCCCCATCTCACGCATGATTTAGCTGCAGAACGAGATATGGTCATTCAAGCAGACGCAACATGAATCTATGGTCAAAGCATGGGAGCGTCTCAACTGCTTGCTACACAAATTCCCCAACCATGGCAGCTCCAAAGCCCATATCATCCAAATATTTTATGATGCACTTGGAAATCTTGACCAAGATTAGATCGACTGAGAAGCTGGGGGGAAATTTCGTGTTCAAATGCGATGTGGAGGGTGCATATGAGTTGATGAGATGTGTGGTGGAACAAGAGGAGATCTTGGATTATGAGTCCCAGCAGGAAGAACTAATGAAGCAAAATGAAATCGCTTATGGCACAGTTCAGGTGAATGCGGTGGAGGCAGTGCATGAAGTTGGTGTTTCAGAGTTGCAGCAGCAACAACAAGAATTAGCTTCAGATTTGGCTGAGATGAGAGGATTGATAAAATTGATGGGTCAACATGTGATGACCATGATTTCCTAGAGCACTACTTGTGCAGTTGCACTCCGAGAAGCTCTAGCAGAAGTTAAGGATCTTAAGCAGCAACTCAAACATAGAGAACTGGAACACACAATTATTGCATCTGAGGAACATGTTCAGGCCAACACCACTCGCACTGATACATCACTCAAAGATCCTCCATACCCTAGTCATACCAGAGTTTTAGAGTCAAAGGCTAAGGAGCATGAGGTTTTCGATTCTATGAAGACCCTTTTCATGGTCCCCCAATCAAGGGCATGACTCAGTAGGACGAGGAGGATTCCACTGAGGTATTAATTTCATCTCCTCCTTCTTCTTGAGAACTTCCATATCCGTTGCGTAATAGGAATAAGAAGGATGATTCTGAGGAGTACATGCGCTTTCTTAATGTATTTTCGAAACTGCATCCTAATATTCCCTTGATTGAGGCACTTCAAAATATGCCTAAGTATTCTCGGTTTATTAAGGATGCTGTCCTTGGTAAGAAAGCAGTGGATGAATTTCAGGGAGTGAACTTAAATGAGCATGTTAGTTCATGTGTTTTGAATGGGCTACCTAAGAAAAAGAAAGATCCGGGTAGTTTTTTCATTGAAGCTACGTTGGGTGATGCCTATACTGGGAGAGCTCTCTGCGACTTGGGAGAAAGCGTGAATTTGATGCCTCAGTCGGTATTCAAAAAGTTAAGTGTGGGGGAGCCTCATAAAACCTGGATCACTCTTCATTTTTCAGACAAATCATCCAAGAGAGCCTGTGGGATGATACAGGATGTACTTGTGAGGGTTGGAAGCCTGATCATGCCAGCTGACTTTGTCATATTGGACATGCCAGCTGGTGATGTGCCTATAATTCTAGGTAGGTCGTTTTTAGCAACTGGGCGTACTCTCGTTGATGTGGAGAATGGAGAGCTGATTATGAGGGTAAGTGATGACATGGAGACTTTTCGGTTTTTCAAACCGACGCCTCAGTATTCATGGGAATATCAGCCAGGGGTTCCATGTGTTGTACAAGTGAAGCGACAACTCCCTGATTTATCACAAGGGGATCCACCTGACTACTGGGAAAGAAACAAGATGAAAAGGTGAGTATGCAGATGTATATGTAGTTAAGATACTCTAGAAGGGGGGGGGGTTGAATAGAGTATCCCAAATTTTTGCAAAACTTGCGAGGAAGATGAAAACTTGTGCAGACAATGAAGTTCAAGGCCTTGAAAACTAGTTCAAGCCCTTGGAGAAGATGCAGACAGTATAAAGCAAGTATGCCTTTTTCAAGGCCTTGAAAACAAGTTCAAACCCTTGAAAAATAAACAGTTTTGTGTGCTGCAAAAACTATGAAAAAGAATGAACTGTAAATGCAGAAGACAAGTGATTTATAGATTTCAGTCCACTTGGACCTACGTCTCTACCTCAGGGATTAGATCCCTGCAGAATTTTCAACTCAATTCTTATTAATCAAAAGCTAAGCCCTAGAACTCAAGCCTAGAGCGTTCCCTTACTCTGTTACAGCTCGTGGTTTTCCCTAACCTGTCTAGTACCTGCTCTAGCTAACTGATTAACTAAGAATTCTCTATTTTTCACTTTGAAAAATCCTTGAGAATAGACGTAGAGATAATACACAAATAATCTACCAAATACTCTCAATACAGAAGTACACATAGAGTAGAAAAACTGCAGTGAAAATGCAGTGAACTTCTGTGGAAAGGATTGAGAGTTTGATATTCTTCTTTGGTGCTTTGTCAATCCAGAAACTTGTCTCTTTTTTTGCCCATTGATTCTCGCATCTTGTTGCTTCAAAGTGAGCTCTATTTAAATTGTTTGAAGCTCTACAAATCTTCCCTGATTTTCAACAACAACTTCCTATTTTGTAGGTAACAACTTTGACTGTCTTTAAGAGCTTTCTCCAACGGATAGTTGATCACAATCTTCAAAGATATTGTTGTGATATTGTCCATAAGCAATCTGAGAAGCTGTCATAAGTCTCTGATTGATCACAGGATCAAAATACTCATCTATTTCCAAAACTGCACAGCTTCAGTTTAGGAAACAATCCTGCCAATATTGGAAACAGAATGTCCTGCATTATCATGGTCAAACAGATGATATATTATGATCAAAACATGTTAGAACAAATTGTCTTTCATCATCTAATAACACTGAATCAAGAATACGAATGAGAGAGAGGAAGTTAACTTAGAGAGTTTGCAGAAAACTCCCCCTGAGAGTGTGCATATAGGTTAATCAGTTTCAAGGCTTTTAATCCAGTTTCAAGGCCTTGAAAATAGCTAAACTATTTTCAAGCCTATGAGACTGATTCAAGGCTTTGAAAGCTGGTTCAAGGCCTTGAAATAGCTGAGCTATTCCAAGTCTTGCACAACCTGATCTTTCAATCTCCCCCTTGATGAAAGAAAAAACCAAATTCTGTTTGTTCCTTAGTCCCTGAAAAATAAACTGATTAATTTACAATTTATAACACAGTGTTTCCAAAAAGATCCAACTTATTCAAAATACCAACACAAACTTAAACAGTGCAGCAAATAAACCTAAAAACTAAAAACAAAAACCTAGAATTTCTCCCCCTTTTTGACTTTCATCAAAAAGATAGAAGATGTTGGATCAAGTGTCTGGAAAATTTTGAAAACTTTAAAGAAAAACTTTGAAGAAAAGAGAATAGGGAAGAAAGAGTAGGCAAGATTAAGGGGTTGGATCTTCTTCTTCATCCTGATCTCCTTCCTCTTTCTCACTGTCTTCTTCATCAGTATTGTTTTGCTCTTCCTGTTCCTCTGCATTCCCACCAGCAACAGTTGTTTCTTCAGTCTTGTCCTTTGCACCAGCCTTTGGAGATTTCTTTTTCTTCTTCAAGGTAATCAACAGTTCATATGAGTCAAGCTATTTGCTTAATCTTCTTCTTGTGATGCCTGTTCTGCTACCTGCTTTCCCTTATCTGAGACTGGAGTAACTTCTTCCTGTTCTGAACGCTCACTAGGCAAATCCTTGTCAGAGTCTCCTTTATTTGTACCTTCAGCATCCTCAGGAACATCAAGAAAAGTCATGCTTCTGAAGATGCTTTCCACCATGTACTCGACTTGCCCCAAATCACTTTCCAGTCCAAATACAGTTGCTTTGACATCCTCCATGTACAACTCCAAACCATCAAGTCTCTGATTGTCTGTTGGCTGAGTGGTCTGGATTGAAGTGGGAGTCAAGGTCTTGGGATTAGGAAACTTCTTTGCACCTAGATCTGCTTCAGTTAAGTCTGAGTAAAGTTTCAAAACTTTCTCTTTGGTCTTCACCACTCCAATGTTCTCAAAGGATTTCTCATTGAGTACTCCAAATCCAGATGTGACTGATTCCTCTCCAGTAGTTGGAATCTCAAAGTGTTCAAAGAACAAAGTGAGTAAGTTTGCATAGGGCAGAGGGTGAATCCTTTTACAGGTAAGGCTAAAGAGCATGTGTTCAATCACTAGCTTCGGAAGATCAATCTCATAGCCATGCATAATCAGATACATTATATGCAGCATTCTCTTAGTCACCAATTCTCTAGAGTGCTCTCTGGGAAAGATACACCTAACAGGATGGTATGAAGGACTTTGGCTTCAAAATTCAACACAGAATGTGTCAATTTTTGGTTGAGGTTGAGATGTTTGGAAGAAAGAACTCATCTTTGGCTAGCTTCAAGGTTTCTGACTTTGGTGGATGGTTGCTAGTATCATACCTCTTTGGACACCCTAGCACATTGGAAAACTCAGAGTGATCCAGTTCAATTACTATCCCAGCAACTTTATATTTGATCACCAAATGTGCAGATCTCTTAACTTGGATCAAGTTCAGGTAGAAGATTCTGGTGAGTCTAGGGTAGGCTAATTCTTAAGGATTCAGCATACACCAAAAAGAACTCTTCTTCAACATAGATATGCACTTAAGTTTAATGTGTTCCAACACATGCTTATTAACCATACTAAAGAAACCAATAGATCTTGAAGCAAAACCATATAACCATTGACCTTTAGAGATGTTTGAAACAAACCAAATCTCTTCTGGTGCTGTGTTCTTTGTTGAGGCTTGTGAATATATCTGCAGTGCCTTATCCAATTGTCCTTCTGGTTGTGCTTCTGTCACCTTTCCTTTCCCCTTTTCTGCTTGCTTTCATCTTCACCTTCTTTGAACTGGTAGGCTCTGTTTCTGGTTGCTTTTCAGTAACAGCTTTCTGCTTCTTTTGCTTTTCTCAAGAGGAGGTTGTAACCTTCTTGACCTTCTTCTTTTGTGGAGGAAGTTCTTGGACTGTCTCTGCACTAGGAGTTTTGGAGCTAGAGTCTCCACTGACTTCTTGAACCTCATCCACTGCTGCTTTTCTTTTCTTCTCTGAGACAGGTTTTGAAGCTCCAGCCATCTTGATTCTATCTGAGGCTCTCCTCGTGCTCACTATGGTTTGGGAGAAGAATAGAGAGAGGTGGAGTGATACGGAATGAAGGAGAAGAGAAGAAGATAAATACTAAAAGAGTTTGAGTTTCAAAAAGAAACTAGTATCTCTTTGATCTCAAAAGATTTGCAATGATCAGAGAGACTTCAAATCTTTTATGCCGTTGGAAAATCAAATATACTAATGCTATTTTTGGCTAAATAAATTTTTTGAAAAGGTTAGGGGATATATTAGGCAAATATCTAAAGAGATATCACCCAACACAGAATGATCCAAGATTATTGACTATCAGTGTAGCAGACTTATTTTCAGGCTTTGAAAAAGCTTTCAAGGTCTTGAAAAACTGTAACACTGCAACAAGTAAAAGCCAAGGCTTTGAACTGATTTTCAAGGCTTTGAAACTCAGTTCAACCCTTTGAAAACACATAATACTTACCTTTCTTACCTGATGCTCCCCCTAAACCAATGCATCTTTATTTAGCATTCCCAATTCCAATCTTAGAGTTGAGAACCTTTCATTTGCTAATGGTTTAGTGAAGATATCTGCAATTTTCATGTTAGTAGCAACAAATTCAAGAACAATATCACCTTTCTCAGCATGATCTATGATGAAGTGGTGTCTGACATCAATGTGCTTGGTTCTTAAGTGTTGCACTGGTATACCCCTGAAGTCAAATCCAAGGTCTCTTAGCTGTTGAGAAATCCATAACACTTGGGAGCAACATGCTCCTGCAGCTATATATTTAGCTTCAGCTGTTGATTGAGAAACTGAATTATGTTTCTTGGAATGCCAACTGATCAAGGATGATCCAACGAATTGGCAAGTTCATGAAGTTCTTTTCCTATCAACCTTGTAGCCTGCAAAGTCAGCATCTGAAAAACCATGTAAAGAGAAGATAGAATGTCTTGGATACCAAAGCCCTAAGTCTTTGGTCCCTTGAGATATCTGAATATTCTCTTCACAGCAGTCAAGTGTGATTCTTTTGGATCAGCTGGAAATCTAGCACACATACACACGCTAAACATAATATCTGGTCTGCTTGCTGTCAGATAGAGTAATGATCCAATCATGCCTCTATACTCTTTTACATTGATACTCTTACCAGATTCATCCTTGTCCAAGGATAATGTAGAACTCATAGGAGTCTTGGCTTCCTTACATTGAGCCATTTTTTATTTGTTTAGTAAGTCTCTTGTATACTTGATTTGATGCAGAAAGATGCCCTTCTTCAATTGATGTATTCGAAGTACTAGGAAGAAGTTCAGCTCTCCCATCATGCTCATTTCAAATTCCCTGCTCATAAGACTTGAGAATTCTCTGCACAATTGATCATTAGTAGCTCCAAAAAGTATATCATAAACATATATCTGAACTACAAGTAAGTCTTTCTCATGAGTCTTTATGAAAAGATTCTTGTTTACTAAACCTCTTTTGAAATCATTTTCAAGTAAAAACTTTGAAAATCTTTCATACCAAGCTCTTGGAGCTTGTTTCAAAGCATAAAGAGTTTTGTCAAGTTTGTAAACATGATCTAGAAACTTGTCATTTTCAAAACCAGGTGGTTGTGCAACATAAACTTCTTCTTGTAAATATCCATTCAAGAAAGCACACTTCACATCCATTTGAAATAGCATGTTCTTGTAAGATGCAAAAGCAAGTAAAATTCTAATTGCTTCTAACTTGGAAACTGGAGCAAAAGTTTCCTCATAATCAATACCTTCTTCTTGATTGTAACCTTGAGCAACTAACCTTGATTTGTTTCTGATCACATTGCCACTTTCATCCAACTTATTCCTGAATACCCATTTGGTACCAATGACAGACTGGTTTGTAGCTGGAGGAACCAGGTTCCAAACCTTGTTCCTTTCAAACTCATTGAGTTCAATTTGCATAGCAATGATCCAGTCTGCTTCTTGTAAAGCTTCTTTCATAGTTTTTGGTTCTACAAGAGAAATAAAGGCATTAAAAGCACACAAGTTCTTCAACTGTGATCTAGTTTGTGTACCAGTGGTTGGATCTGATATGATATTATCAGCTGGATGGGATGAGAGATATTTGAATCTCTTTCTTGGAGACCATGGTTCAGGCTCTCCACAAATCTTATCTGATCTTGAAGTAGTGGCTTTGTCACTTGAGTCCTTCTGATCATCTTTTTCAAGGCTTTGAGATTTACTTTCAAGGCCTTGAGCACCATTTTCGAGGTATCAAAAATGTATTCTATTTTATTCTGAACCTTTCTTGAATCCTAATGGATTCTCAGTCTCTTCCTCTGATTCATGCTTGTTCAAATTCAAGCCTGCAAAACTTTCACTCAAAGAACCATCATAGCTTTCATAAAAAATAACATGAATGCTCTCTTCAACCAGTTTGGTTCTTTTATTGTAAACTCTATAAGCTTTGTTTTCCAGAGAGTAACCAAGAAATATACCTTCATCACTTCTTGCATCAAACTTACCAAGGTTGTCCTTTCCATTGTTGTGGATAAAACAAGTACATCCAAAGTTCTGAAGTATGAAATGTTTGGCTTCCTCCCTTTGAATAGTTCATAGGGGGTCTTCTTCAGAATGGGTCTGATCAAGCACATGTTCAAGATATAGTTTGTTGTATTCACAGCTTCTGCCCAATAATGTTTTGGCAACTTGTTCTCAAGAAGCATTGTTCTTGACATATCTTCAAGAGTCCTGTTCTTTCTTTCAACAACGCCATTCTGTTGAGGAGTTCTTGGAGCAGAAAAGTTGTGAGTAATACCATGCTTATCATAGAATAAATCAAATTCTAATTGATCAAATTCTCTACCATGATCACTTCTGATTGAAGCTACAGGTAGGTTTTTCAAGTTTTGAAGTTCTCTGCAAACCTTTGAAAATTCAGAGAGTGCTTCAGATTTTTCTTTGAGAAACATAACACAAGTATATCTAGAAAAATCATCTACAACAACCAACATAGACCTTTTACCTTTTGGAGTAGGAGTCCTCATAGGACCACAGAGATCCATATGAAGTAATTAAATAGGTCTAGTTGTACTTACAAACTTCTTTGGATTGAAGGATCTTCTAGTCTGCTTGCCTTGAGCACAGGCTTTGCACATTTCATCTTCTTTGAACTTGATGGATGGTAATCCTCTTACCAAGTATTTGGAAATCAACTTGTTCAAGGTATGCAAACTGATATGACCAAGTTTCCGGTGCCAAAGCTTTGAATCCTCTTTCAAGGCCTTGAGACACTTCAAACTTTCACCTGCAACTTTGTTAGTCTGAAAAGTATAAACATTGTTTGATCTAGAGGCTGTGAGAATGCAATCTCCTAATTTCTTATTTTTCACCACACACTTTTCTTTATCAAATATAACTTTGTTTCCATTATCACAAAGCTGAGATACACTAAGCAAATTAAATTTCAAACCTTCAACTAGATACACATCAGAAATAGAGTTTTCAAAATTTGTACCAACTTTTCCAATACCAAGAATGTTGCATTTTCCTTTTTCACCAAGTGTTATTGAACCTTCTGATTGCTCCTTTAATTATGGGAATAGAGATCTCTTTCCACTCATATGTCTTGAACAACCACTGTCCATGAACCACTTATGTTCTTTGATATTGGTGACAACCTACAAACATCAATCACTGCCTTACCCAGCTGCTAGACCAAGTGCGAAATTTGGATTCATATTCAGGATCAACCATGTTAGGTGGCCTAATCCCTTTAGGAACCCAAATCTGCTTAACTTGTCCTTTGAGTTGAAAAGGAAAAGTGTTCCTCATCATGTGAGGGTCTCTTCTTCTAAAAAGACAAGTCATCTTAACATGACCAGTTTTGCAGCAATAATGACAAGTAGGATAAGTTTTGTTTCCAGCTTTCACAAATCTGGTATTTTTCCTTCTTGGAAAGTTTGGATTGAATCCAATACCAGCTTTGTGAACAGACTGTGAACTTCCTCCAAGAATCAGGTTCAACTTGTGTTCTGATCCAGCAAACTTGACTTTGACCAATTCAGATTCTTGAAGTTCTCAGTGAGAGTAGTCTTTTGTTTCTCTAATTCATCAACCTGATGTCTTAGATTAACAAGGTTGTCACTCACTGAGGAGTTCTCAGTGACTACTTCCTTGAATTGTGTTTTCAAGGCTTTGAAACTGGTTTTCAAGGCCTTGAAATCACTATCAGTTTTCTTCTTAGATATTTCAAGATTCTGATTTAGGCAAACAAGTTGTAAGTTTTCTTTTGCTTGCTCATGAACTTTTTCTTTCAAAAGTCTGATCTCTTTCAGATAATCTTCCTCATTTAAAAGCAATGTTCTGAGATATTTTGAAAGAGCTTCTTTTGGTTTTGAAATCAGACAGTTTACCATTACCTCAATGTTCTTCTCAACACTTTCATCATGCTTGGCCATGAAGCATAGGTTGGCATGTTCTTCCTCAGATTTAGATTCACTAGAGCTATCTGAATCACTCCATGAAGCTATCATGGCTTTCTTTCTTCTATTGAATGCGCTTGCTTTTCTTGTGTGGACAAGCTCTTATCAAGTGTCCTGCATCACCACATTCAAAGCAGTTCATAACTTTTAATTTGTTTTGTGAAGATGACTTACCTTTGTAGTCCTTGCTGCTGGATGATCTATGCCTTTCTATGTTGAAATCTTTATTTCCAAAGTTTTTCTTCATTTAGAATCCTTGTCAAGGCTTTGGAAATTGAGGCAATTGAATCTTCATCATTACCATCCTCAGTTTTAAGGCTTTGTGTTCTCTCATTCTCTTTGCCTTTGAGAGCTAAGTTCTTGACACCATCAGGGAGTTTTCCATCAACTTCATTCATAGATATCTCATGTGTCAGGTGCTTCCCTTGTCGGTCATCAATTTGTAAATTTGAGAGATTCTGAGCCTCTTCAAAGACTGTGGTCTTTGGTTCCCATTTTGCCTTTGGAAGACTTCTGAGAATCTTCCTTTCCTTTTCTTCAATGGAAAAACGTTTCCCAGTGAGTCAAGGTTGTTGACAATATCAGTGAACCTCTTGAAAATGTCTCTGATGGACTCATCTGCATTCATCTTAAATAGCTCATATTGTCTGAGATAAATGTTTATCTTGGTTTGCTTGACTTGACTGGTTCCCTCAAAAGTAACCACAAGTTTATCCCAGATTTCTTTAGCAGTTGTGCATCCAGAGATCCTGTTGAATTCATTTGTACTCAAAGCACAATAAAAATGTTAATAGCCTTGTAGTTCCTAGAAAATTGCTCTAACTCATAAGAGGAGAGTGAGTCTTCTGTTTTGGGAGTTCTGATCCCATCTTTCTCTGTGTAGAAAGTATGAGGTCCATTTTGGATAATGGTCCAAAGCTCTAGATCTTGATCAATAATGAACATTTTCATGAGAGATTTCCAGTGAGCAAAATTTTCTCCACAGAATAAAGGAGGTCTGTTAGCAGCTATTCCTTGTGAGAATACACCATCACCTGCAGTACTCATGATCACCAGATGGTTAAATCTTAAACAGTGATACAAGCTCTGATACCAATTGAAAGTGTGAGTATGTAGATGTATATGTAGCTAAGATACTCTAGAAGGGGGGGGGGGTTGAATAGAGTATGCCAACGTTTTGCAAAACTTGCTAGGAAGATGAAAACTTGTGCAGACAATGAAGTTCAAGGCCTTGAAAACTAGTTCAAACCCCCGGATAAGATGCAGACAGTATAAAGCAAGTATGCCTTTTTCAAGGCCTTGAAAACAAGTTCAAACCCTTTAAAAATAAACAGTTTTGTGTGATGCAAAAACTATGACAAAGAATGAACTGTAAATGTAGAAGACAAGTGATTTATAGAGTTCAGTCCACTTGGACCTACGTCTCTACCTCAGGGATTAGATGCCTGCAGGATTTTCAACTCAATTATTATTAATCAAAAGCTAAGCCCTAGAACTCAAGCCCAAAGAGTTCCCTTACTCTGTTACAGCTTGTGGTTTTCCCTAACCTGTCTAGTACCTTCTCTAGCTAACTGATTAACTAAGAACTCTCTATTGTTCACTTTGAACAATCCTTGAGAATAGATTTAGAGATAATACAACAATGATCTACCAATACAACTCAATACAGAAGTACACTTAGAGTAGAAAAACTGTAGTGAAAATGCAGTGAACTTCTGTGGAAATGATTGAGAGTTTGATGTTCTTATTTGGTGCTTTGTCAATCAAGAAACTTGTCTCCTGTTTTTTCCCATTGAGTCTCGTATCTTGTTGCTTCAAAGTGTGCTCTATTTAAACTGTTTGAAGCTCTACAAATCATCCCAGATTTTCAGCAACAACTTCCTATTTTGTAGGTAATAGCTTTGACTGTCTTTAAGAGCTTTCTCCAACAGATAGTTGATCACAATATTCATAGATATTGTTGTGATATTTTCCATAAGCAATCTGAGAAGCTGTCATAAGTCTCTGATTGATCACAGGATCAAAATATTCATCTATTTCCAAGACTCCACAGCTTCAGTTTAGGAAACAATCCTGCCAATATTGGAAACAGAATGTCCTGCATTATCATGGTCAAACAGATGATATCTTATGATCAAAACATGTTAGAACAAATTTTCTTTTATCATCTAATAACACTGAATCAAGAATATGAAAGAGAGAGAGAGGAAGTCAACTCAGAGAGTTTGCAGAAAACTCCCCCTGAGAGTGTGCATACAGGTTAATCAGTTTCAAGGCTTTGAATCCAGTAGGCCTTGAAAATAGCTAAACTATTTTCAAGCCTCTGAGACTGATTCAAGGCTTTGAAAGCTGGTTCAAGGCCTTGAAATAGCTGAGCTATTCCAAGTCTTGCACAACCTGATCTTTCACAAGCCATCAGCTGTGCAAGCACATGAAGAATTGCTTCAAATTCAATACAGTAAAGCTAAGTTGGAAGCAGCACAATGTGCCAGACCACCCTCGTGAGGTGGCAGAGGTAACCGGATCGGGCCGTCGACCTTAAATTACAAGAGCTGCTTGGGAGGCAACCCAATGTAGAGTAGGATATTTGCTATTTTGTTTAAGTTTGTGTTTTTAAGTTCTCCATACATGATTGTGAGATATGAGGGAGAGAGTGGTTTTAATATTTCCTATGAGTGTGCAGGACACATGTACCAAAGACCACTTCGAATTCCCCTTCTTGATGCATGTGCACGATGTTGCACGCAAAACGAGGAACAACAAGCTAATCTGACTAAATGTGCATGAGAGAGAGGCTACTCGAGTTCGAGGAGTAGCTAATGATTTTTGAAGACAATGGCAGCGAGTTGTTGTACCGGGTTTGCACGCATCGGAATCCGGAGTGGAATTGCAAGCAAATAGCTTAAAAGGCACGATTCATGCACAAGAGAGAAAATTTGAGAAGAAATGGAAATTCCTCGGGTTTTGGGAGTTTTCTAATCAAAAAATGGACTCCCCGCACTTTTTGGAGTTCATCGGTGCAAGAATCGAACAAATTGGAGGCCGGATGAAGAAAATAGAGCAAAAAGGAGTAGCAAAATCCCAGTATTTCGGCCAGCATTTCGGGCCGAAATGCCAGCCGAAATACTGGGATTTCGGGCCGAAATAAAAAGTGCTCACTGTTTTGATTTTTTCAAACCATTTCCGGCCGAAATGGGGGCCGAAATATGCCGGGCTGCTCACTAATTGGGGGTAATTTTGACATTTTAGGAGGGGTATCTAAGCTAAAAAACGGCCATCTAAGCCTCCCAAGCCCTCATTTGGATCAAACAAAGCCTTCTTCATCGTCTTCCTCTCAAAACCTCAAGAACACAAACCTACCCAAAACCCAAAACTCCTCCAAATTAAGAATTTGTTGGGTTTTGCTCCTTTCAAGCTCGTCTACAAGATTAATTCTTGGGATTTTGAGAGATAGTGAGTGGTTTGAGTGTGGGAGAATTCAAAGAGGAAGAGCTTCAAGAGCAAAAAAAATTCCGATTCGTCGACTTGGAGTGGGATTCGGCCAAAGCTCAAGAAGAGTGTTTCGACGGGGACACCTAGGAGCACAAAGTGGTATACTCCACTCAACTTGCTCGATTTTTTGAAAAATTGGTAGACCAATTTGGTCCTTTCTTGCCCAAGTTTTGCGAACCGGTCCCGTAAGAACGGTACTCCCGGACCGTAGGTACCATACTCTCTCTCGCTTTAAATTCTTATTTAGGCACTTCTAGGACTTAAATTTCTCGCGAATATTACTTGCTCCTTAATTGTACCCTGGGTTACTTGCTGTGGTCACTCTAGACGAAATTAGTCAATTCGCGCGAAATGTCATGCAACACTTGTCATTTTTGCTCTTTAATCTCTACACTTTGAGATCATGTCCTTCTACATACTCTCTAAATTCATTGACGACAATGAATATATCAAGTGTGTGTGTGGGGGGGGGGGGGGGGGGGTTATGTCTACCTTTGCTAGCCATGTTCGTCTTGCATCGCCTTGTTACATGTAGTATGTGTAGTATTGTGTCGTATTCGTGGTTAGTGTAGAGTGTTTTATATATCGTCGTATTGTGTTAGATTGTGCATATTATTCATTTGTTTGCACTTTTAAATATTGAGTCCCCCTATCCAATAGTTGTGTGATTAATCGAGTTGGCCCAAGCATATAGAGTATAAAATAAGAGAACATGAACAAAATCCTTAATCAAAATCTTCTCTTGGACTAGATACGGTGAACATCCTAACGGCACGGCTAGAATAAAAATAATAGACTGAAAAATAAAAGAAATCAAAATATTCTCTTAAACTAGATACGGTAAACAGCCTAATGTGCCCCCGTTCGTCCGGGGAATTCGGATTCAAACCAATTAGAGCGTCTAAGGATAGTTAAAGTCAAGCTGTATTACACGGAATTGTGTCTCCCGTCACTGGGACAATTTGCATTCAGTGCAATAATGGCTAAGAGGGTATGAAAACCTCAAATGACTTGGCGACGGGAGACTACAATAGGACTAAGGATGCCTAGACTCTCTGAGCTAAAGGACGTTCCTGAGTCTTGAATTGTTTATGGTGGATGTTTGGGGACCCCTTAGTGAGCTTGTGCGTAGGATCATTCAACTTTCAGTTCATTGCTATTGGTTTTGAAATTTCAAAAGAGACTTTTGAGGACTTGATGACTTTGGTTAGTGATAGCGGGGCTGACCAATCTCTAAAGATAAGAAAAAAGAATAAGAAGTTTGTGTTGTTTCAATTTTTTCATTGTATTATAATCGAGTTGCATTGTATAGAGCATGTAGATTACATGGTCGTGTGTATGAGTCATTTATGTCACATGGCTAGTAAATATAGATGCAAATCATTGGGGAGTGAAGCAAGTTGTTGCTCGGGACGAGCAAAAGGTAAGTGTGGGGTTATTTGATAACTCTCTGTTAGGAGTTATTATAATACTTTCTGATTACTTGTATTAGGCTTATTTCACATGATTTATATGATATATGTGCACAAATATGTGAAAGTGATGATTTATAAGCCTAAGAGTGAAAAGTGTAGTTTCTAGCTTATTCGCGCATGTTTTCTCTCATATTTGAGAAGATAATTGCACGGGTTGTTTAGTGTTGTGAAACTCAGGTAAAAAGGTGCAATGGAGATTATGAGAGGCTTGGATATGCTTGGAATGGAGGTACATGAAGAGGAGAAAAGAAGATGCAAAAACGAAGAAAAGTTGGACAGGTCACTCAGGACCAGCCTGCCTTCTTTTCAATTCTCAGGAAAATTTACAATGAATTTTGGATCAAGGCCTGCTCCATTGGAAATTAGACATCAAGGGCTTTCCAACGATATATGTTAGGCTCAAAGACGAGTCCGGATGAGAGCTCAAGATCAGCTTACAATTTTTCCGGGAATTACAAACTGGAGGGGCTGAAATGCAATTTCGGTCAAGTTACATTAAAACTCGCCCCCATCTGGTAAAAACGTGAGAGACGACCTATAGAGACATCATAGACGCACGGTGACACCATTGGAGAGCATCTTGGAGCTTGGGGACCGCACGGATTCATCAACGCTTTGGCGATTTCACTGTTTGATCACTTCTTCTCTTCTCTTTAATTATCTATGGAGAAAATTGTGTATCTTTTTATTGCCATGAGCATATAGATACTTTTCTAGGCTCTATGGAGAGCCTAGGGTTATGTTAGACTTATACTTTTTCCGGATTTTAAGGATTGATTCATGTTTAGAAGCAAGTTTATGGATTGATCTTTATTTCAATTGGTGTATTGTTGAGCTAGCATTATTGACACATGTTAGTGATGATTTGAATGGCCATGAGATATGAATTGATGTTGAACCTTGTTATCTTACTTAATGTCCAATCCATATTATTTATTGTTTACGTTTGATGCTTAATCCTTAGCAACAATGGAGTAGCTACCCGGAATTGCTAGTACTTAGGTGGAGTGCTCGACGGAGACTTGGCCTAGGGTGATAGAGAACATGAACACAATCCTTAATCAATGAGACTGAGAGGTGATTTGAATAGGATTGGCCATTTGGTAGACGACAGTGGACCGACATGACATGTAGTAGACCATAACGTAGGACTACGTGAGATCAAAAGAAGATTGTAGTGACTAGTTGCCTGGCATAACTGCATTAGGATTAGCGTGTTTCAATATGATATCCGGAATTTTCTAATTGCCCTAGGGGATCCATAGATCGCCTAGTCCCTCTCCATACTTGTTTAATTACATCTTTCCGTATTTAAATAGAGCCACTTGTTTGGGGGTGGCAACTCTTTAACTCAACCAACTTCCTCCCGGTTACTTCACTTTAAACTAATATTATAACTAAATAATCTCGTTATTTTCCTCATGGGATTGATAACTCGGGGTTGAAATATTACCCTATATTGGGGCTGTTTGGATAAGCTTAAGTAAACGAGAGGTTGAGCTTAAAAGCTCATTTAATCTGGAGCGTTTGGATAGGGTAGATGAAATAAGATTAATTGTATATTTTTTCAACAGAGAAAACTTAATTATTGTTTGTCGGGATCCATTTATTGAAAATATAGGAATCCGGTTATTAATTAGTGGTTTCAGTAATAAAATCGAAATAATAATAAAAAAATGGTTCATTGTAATTCACAATTTTGTCAATGTTTGACCCAGACAGCCACCCACAAACGGACACGTAGCGTAGCTGCCGGGTTTAATCCCTCAAAATCGGAGAAACCATCAAATCTCTGAACTTCCTCTTAAATTCAAGATTCCGTTTTTGATTCCGGATTCCTCTTTTATTTCCGGAAATCCAGATTTCCTTTGACCAAATCCCAGATTATATGAGATTTTTGAAACTTAAGTTCCTCTCGACTTAAGCTTATCCAAACATGCACATTAATTGAACCCTGCACTTGCGGTAACACGTAAGCAAGCGTGTCAATCATCAAGTAGCGAGGAATACAATGATTAGTCTTCCTATTTAAAAAAACCTAAAGGACTAAACTGTTTTGAATGTGGTAATGCAGATCATTTAGTCAGAGATTATCCTCATAAGAAGAACAAGCATTATCCAAAGAAGGAAAAGGGCAAAATAAATAAAGGCATGGTTTCATCCTGGAGTGATTCTGATTCCACAAGTGACTCAGATTCAGAATAGGATCAAGCTAACTTGTGTCTAATGGCTGGGAATGATAAGAAGGAAAACTCAGACAAATACATTGAGTTAATGGTGATTTAATGTCTAGTTCTACTGATGTATTCTCTGATATCTTGAAAAGTATGCTTATGAATGAAGAGAGTTACAGAAATGAAATAAACTCTTTGAAGGTAAAGGTTCATGAGCAATAAAAAAAAAAACGGATTTGGTTTGTCAAAACAAAACTCTTGAACTTTCTCAGAAAAAATCTGCTAGAGATTTCAAAGCCTTGGAAATCACTTTCAAGGCCTTGAAAACTCAGGTCAAAGAAGTTGTAGCAGAAAACTCTTTTTTAAATGACAACTTTGTTGCTCTAAAACATCAACATGATGAAATAGATGAATAAAGGACTTTACTGACTGAAAAACTTGAAGAATCAAAGAGAGTTACGACAAAATTTGCTAGCTCAGAACACAACCTTAACTTGTTTCTTGGAGGAAGTTTACACCCAGTTCACAAACATGGTATTGGATACAATCCAAATTTTCCTAGAAAGAACAATACCAGTTTTGTTAAAGCTAGTAGTAAACATTCTCCTAAATGCTTTTATTGTGGTAAACATAGTCATGTTAAATTGACTTGTCCCTTTAGAAGAACAGAACCTCACAATACGAGGAATACATTTCCATTTCATCGTAAGGGACAGGTAAGACAAATTTGGGTTCCAAAAGGGATCAGACCTCCTAATATGGTTGATCCTCAGTATGATTTCAAATATAACACATGGTCTAAAAGATGGGTAAGGCATTGATTGGTATATGCAGGTTGTCACCAAGAACAAAGATCAGAATTAGATTATGGATAGTGGTTGTTCCAGACTCATGAGTGGTAAGAGTTCTTTTTTTCAGAACTGGAAGAACAATCTGGAGGAACAATCACACTTGGTGACAAAGGGAAGTGAAATATTACCTGCATTGGTAAAGTTGGTAAAGAATCTGCATATTCTATTTCTGATGTTTATTTAGTTGATGGTTTGAAGTTTAATTTTCTTAGTGTTTCTCAGCTTTGTGAAAAAGGCAACAAGATAATATTTGATAAGGAGAAATGTATGGTGCAAGATGAGAAATACGGTGATTGCATTCTCACAGCTCCTCGGTCAAACAATGTATATTCTTTGAATACTAACCATGTTGCCGGTAAAAGTTTGAAATGCCTCTAAGTTTTGAAGGTGGATTCAAAACTTTGGCACGGAAAGCTTGGGCATATCAGCATGCATACTCTTAACAAACTGGTATCTAAAGACTTAGTCAGATGATTGCCATCTATAAAATTCAAGGATGAAGAGGTATGCAAACTTGTGCTCAAGGTAAGCATACAAGGAGCTATTTTAAGCCACATAACTTTGTACGACTTCTAGACCTATTGAACTGCTTCATATGGAATTGTGTGGTCCTTTGAGAGTTAAAACTCTAAAAGGTAAGCAATACATGCTAGTTGTTGTTGATGACTTCTCTAGATTTACTTGGGTTATGTTTCTGAGAGAAAAATATGAAGCCCTGTCTGAATATTCAAAGCTTTGTAAAGAATTACAAACTTCAAAAAACCTACACGTTGCTTCTATTAGAAGTGATCATGCACTACTAGAAAAATTGATCAAAACGGCGGTTGCAATAAGGGTCCGCCGTTTTTGAAATATGTAAAGGGCGGTTTTTGAGGAAACGCCGTTAATAACGGCGGTTAATCTTAAACCGCCGTTTAAGTGATCTAGTATACGGCGGAGAATAGGGAAGCGTCGTTGTAAATTCATATAGGGCGGTTATTTATTTAACGCCATTAAACTAAAGGCGCTTTTCCGTTTGCCGCCGTTTGTATTAACGGCGCAAGTTGAAAAACCGCCTTATCCCGTTATTTTTATCAGATTTAATCTGGACCGTCCGATCAACAACCCTAGCTTATATAATAACCCAACCCCTTTCCCTTCTTTCATTCAACTGCGGCTCGCTTCCCTCCCTCACAGAGAGCTCTCTGTCTCCCTCCATGTCCTCTCGTCGGTCTCTTCTCCATGGTTGGATCACGTAACTCTCTCCGCGTCCTTCTCACCCCTCCCTCACTTGCTTCGTCTTCCTCCTTCACACCAACCTCTCGATCTGTTCACCCCTCCGTCTTGATTCTGTCTCTCCGTCAATCTCGATCTATTCTCTCCCCGTCAATCTCGATGTGCTGGTATGTTCGTGGATCTCCAGGTATGGTTCGTGGATATCGACCTCCTTTCTTTGTCTCTCTATTTCTCTAGATTCGTCCTCTATTTCTCCTTCTATCTCCCTCTCGCTTCTGTCTATCCATTCGATCTCCGTCTTCTCCCTTATAGATCTGAAAATCATGGGTTGATTTGAAGTTTTGGATGTGTTTGTGGATGTGTTGAAATTTTTGATTGGTGTGTTGAAAGTCCAGGACGATGGAAAATAATCCAAATATGGATATGTTGAAAATTTCGGATTGGATGTGTTTAAAGAATTCGGATGGAAATTGGAAGAAACAAAAATTGAAAGTTGGAAAGGAAAGGAAACTAAAAATTTTAAGGTATAAACAAGGTTTTAATTAGGAAAACATTAAAACTCTGAAAATCATCATATAAACGGCGGTTTTGGGGACACAGCCGCTAGTGTTTAAGGCGCTTATTTTATCTGCCATTAGCTTTAACGGCGCCCCCGTCAACCGCCGTTAGCTTTTACGGCGCCTCGAACCGCCGTAAACCTGCATGCGACGGTTAGTTTAACGGCACACGGTGAACCGCCGTGAGAACCGCCCTAAAGGCCATAAACGGCGGTTTTCTGTCTGTTAACGGCGGTTTTTAAGCGCCTTATGTAGCCGTTTTTCTAGTAGTGATGGTAGAGAATTTGATCAACTAGAGTTTGAATTATTTTGCGCAAAGCATGAAATCTCTCACAATTTTTCAGCTCCTAACAGAATGGAGTAGTGGAAAGGAAAAACAGAACTCTTGAGGACATGTCTAGGACAATACTTTTGGAAAACCATTTGCTAAAGTATTTAAGGGCAGAAGCTATTAATACTGCCAACGATATTTTGAAAAGGTGCTTGATCAGACCTATTTTGAAGAAAACGCCCTGTGAACTGTTTAAAAGACAGAAAGCCAAATATTTCTAATTTTAAACCTCATAACAATGGAAAAGACAATCTTGGAAAATTTAATGCTAGAAGTGATGAAGATATTGTTACCCTTTGACAAGCAAAGCCTATAGAGTTCTTAATAAAAGAATCAAAGTTGTTGAGGAAAGTATTCATGTTATCTTTGATGAAAGCAATGATGGTTCTTTGAGTGAAGGTTTTGTAGATTTGAATTTGAACAAGCATGAGTCATATGATGAAGTTGATACAGAGAATGGTAGCAACAGTGGCTTGCAGGAACACATAACGGATTTTCAAAGCCTTGAAAATGGTTCTCAAAGCCTTGAAACAGGGTCTCAAAGAACACAGAGTGGATCACCCACTACATCAACTTCTCAAGGCCTTGAAAAACTTCCTGGAGAACTAGAACCACTAACTGAAAGGAAAAAGTTCAGATATTCATCATTCCATCTAGTGGAGAACATCACTTCTCACCCATCTATTGGCACTCAAACTAGATCTCAATTAAAGAATCAGTGTGCTTGTCTTGTAAAAACTAAAAATGTAAAGGAGACATTGCAAGAAGCAGACTAGATCATTGCTATGCAAAGTGAGTTAAATGAGTTTGAGAGGAACAAAGTGTAGAATTTGGTTCCTGCTCCCAAGAACCATTCCGTGATTGGAACCAGGTGGGTATTTAGAAATAATGTGGATGAAAATGGCAAGGTAATCAGAAATAAAGCCATACTTGTGGCTCACAGCTACAATCAAGAAGAAGGTTTTGACTATGAGGAGATATTTGCTCTTGTAGCCAGGTTAAAAGCAATTAGAATGTTACTTGAATTTGCTTCATAAAAGAACATTAAAAATGTTCGAATGGATGTGAAATGTGCTTTTCCGAATGGATATTTGCAAGAAGAAGTTTATGTTCCTCAACCTCCTGGTTTTGAAAGTGATGATTTCCCTAATCATGTTTTAAAACTTGATAAAGCTCTTTATGGCCTTAAACAAGCTCCAAGGGCATGGTATGAAATATTGTCTATATATCTCCTTAAAAATGGTTTCAAAAGAGGATTGGTTGATAAAACACTTTTTTATCAAAACACATGAGAAAGATATCTTAGTAGTACAAGTTTATGTTGATGGTATATTATTTGGTGCTACTAATGATACTCTATCCAAGGAGTTCTCAAGTCTTATGTTCAGGGAGTTTGAAATGAGCTTAATGGGAGAGTTGAATTTCTTTCTTGGACTTCATGTTCGTCAAATGAAGAAAGGAATTTTCCTACATCATAACAAGTATACCAAAGATCTACTGAATAAGTACAACATGTCTGAATCCAAGATTGTTAAAACTCCTATGAGTTCTACTCTATCTTTAGAAAAAGATCAGAATGGCAAGAGTGTGAACCAAAAAGAATTCAGAGGTATGATTGGTTCACCACTTTATCTCACTGCTCGTGGGCCAGATATTATGTTTAGTGTTTGTATGTTTGCTAGATTTCAAGCTGATCCAAAGGAGGCTGTCAAAAGAATTTTCACATATCTTAATGTTACTAAAGACTTAAGTATTCGGTATCCTAATAGGTATAATCTCTCTCTCTCTCTCTCTCTCTCTCTCTCTCTCTCTCTCTCTCTCTCTCTCTCTCTCTCTTTGTGGCTATTCAGATGCTCATTTTGTAGGATACAAAGTGGATAGAAAATGCACTTCAGGATGTTTTCAATTTTTAAACTTATCCTTGAGAAGCTGGCATTCAAAGAAGCAAAATTTAGTAGCACTATTAACAGCAGAAGCTGAATATATTGCATCAGGAGCATGTTGCTCACAAATGCTATGGATAGCTGAACAAATGAGGGATCTTGGATCAGATTTCAGAAACATTCCAATCAAGTGTGACAACACTAGTGAAATCTCCATTACTAAGAATCCAGTACAACATTCAAGGACCAAACACATTGATGTTAGACATCATTTTATTAGAGATCATGTGAAGAAAGGTGATGTGTCTTTATCTTTTGTGCCTAGTAACTTGCAAATGGCTGATATTTTCACCAAACCATTGCTTGAGGATAGATTTGCAGCTTTAATATTGGAACTTGGTATGTTTAACCAATATGTTTTGATGTCGGGGGATTATCATGTATATTAGTTGTGTTTCAAGGCCTTGAACAATTTTTCAATGCCTTGAAAATTAGTCTGAAGTATAACAGTTTTTCAAAGTCTTGAAACTCTTTTCAAAGCTTTGAATATAAATCTGCATGCTACATGAAAGTTATGATGGATCATTAAGTGTTGAGTGTTATCACTATAGATAATTATTTGACATTATTTTTTACGATTTAAATAGACATTTTCAAATATTAGAATATCATTAATTCTTTCAATCCGTTGTAGAAACTTTTTGAACTTTCAAATAAAGATTATCTCTCAAGAGATTGAAATCATTCTGTTTCCTTCTTACTCCAACTCTTCAAGAATGTATTATATCCCTCCTCTCTCTCTATCTAAACCATATACCCAGAATGGATTCACGAAGATCTCAGAGAATTCGACTGAACAAGTGGGCAGTAAACATGAGGAAGAAGAGCCAAGGTCAGAAGAGAAAAGCTAACCATGAAGAAGCGATTTAGGCTGTTAGTTCTAGCTATGAGACAATGAGCATGCCATTACTATCTCCTCCCCCGAAGAAAAAGTGTAAGAAGACTAAGGAAGTGGAGAAAGCTAGTTCCATCAAGGGAAAACCTGATCAGAAAGAGAAATTTATCAAAGAAAAGGGTGATCAGAAGGCTAGTCCAAAGAAGGTGAAGAAAGATAAGAAAGCTCATAAAGAGAAAGAGGTTCAGAAATTAGAAAAGACCAAAGGGGAGAAGAAATCTGGTTCTGGTAAGACTTCTCTATCAAAGCATTGGGTTATCAATTTTAAATCACAAGGGCTTTGGTTAGATGGCTATGCATCAACTCCTATAGCATAATGTAGTATGATTTGCACAAAGATGATTGAAAAGATGGATTTAGAGTGCAAAAGAAGGTTGAAAGAGACTTCTATTTGGAAAATCTTGAATCCTACTGAGATGGCATACCCTAGATTGACTAGACTGTTTTATCTTAACCTTTAATAGTGCCTGGTAAAGATTTGATTTTGTCTTCTTAGGTTGTTGTTATAGATATTCAGTTGGATCATGGTGTATTTTCTAAGGATTTAGGTTGTCCTGAAGTATATGATGTTGATAGTATTCCTATTAAGAAGGAGGCAATTAGGTTGGCAAAAGTGGACTTCTTTTTACCTCATACACCCTCAACCTCAAAACAGTTAACACATTCAGTTTTAACTGTTGAAGCCAACATTCTTTTCACGATCTTGATGAGGTGTGTGGTGCCTAAGGAGAATTCAGAGGAGTTGTTTACATATAAGGTTTTGTACTTGATGTATCTAGTTATGTATGGTTTTGAGATTGATTTGGCTAGCATTGTGATGGAACACATGCTATATTTCAATACTGAAAAGCGAAACCATGCTTTTCCCTATGCCAATATCCTACCTCTTTTCTTCAAATACTTTGACATTTTTGTTGATAAAGAAGAGAAAAATTCTACTGGTTTTGGAATGATTAATGAAGCTTATTTTCAAAGGATTGGAATTGTGCAGAGCTCTAAGGGAGAATGGAAACTCTATTCAGACCTTTCTGAAAGCGAGCTTAAGACCAAGAAATTCTCTAAGCCAATAGCCTTAACCACTCCTTTAGCCTTACCTTCTACCTCTCCGAACCAGTCTCAGGTGCTTAAAAGTTAGATGTTATTGAGAATGAGCTGGATGAACTGAAGAAGATTCAATTTGAGATGTGTACTGACTTCAGAAAAATGAAGTACCTGGTTTCCTCCTTGAGTGACAGGGTTTCTAAAGTTTACGAAAGTTTGAACTTGGTGGATGTGTGAACGGAGACTACACAAGTTCAAAAATGGTCAAAGAATTCAGATTCTACTAGGGAGCTCCTTGATGAGTATTCTACTTAAGAAGAAGTTGTTGGAGTTAAAGAAACGGGGAAAGAGGCCAGTATTGACTCATGATTGCTTATTGGGGATGTACAAAAGCAAAAGAAGCAGAAAAGAAAACAATTCCAGAGACTGTTACTCTGAAGAGCTGTCTGAGGATGCTGATGAAGAGACTGAGGTGGTAACTGAAGAACATGATGAAGTTGAGAAAGAAAAAGAGAAAGTACAAGAAGAGGTAGTGGAAGGTGATCAAGAGGAAGAGGAAGGTGAGCAAGAGGATGTTGGAAAATCTGAGGATGCTGAGGATACTGAAGAGGATGACAAGAATTCAAACGCTTGAACTCCTGCCTTTCTTTCAACATTTTCAAATCCTTGAAAATTTTCTTAAACTCTGCATCTTCTTTAAGTTTTAAAAATTTATGTAATAGGATCAAACATTTTTCTCACTCTTTTGATGAAAGCCAAAAAGGGGGGAGATTAGATGCTTTTGTTGAGGTTGGCTTGTGTAGATGGATTTGTTTTTACTTTTCTGAGCTATATGGTTTGTGATTAGTATTATTGTTTGATTTGATCTTAGTATTACTGTTTAGTGTTTAATTTTGATTTCATATGTATGTTTCTGCTATGTGCCTAATGACTATAAATTTTAGTGCAGCTATACAGTCTGAAGAAGCAAATTTGTTTTGTCTTTCATAAAGGGGGGAATTATTAAGTCAAGTTTCAGTAAAAAGCTTTGAAACTGTTTTCAAAGGTTTGAAAATATTCAAAGACAAGTATGAACTGAGGGGGAGTTTGTCTCCAGGTTTTAGACTATGCTTTATTGTGTGATGAAAGAAAAATTCATCTTGATAACTATATTATGTTACTTGCTTTTGCAGAGTAATTTGCTTGAATGTTTATACTTTGTTAGATATATTTTGTAACTTTGTTTTGCAGGTAACAACCATAATTCAAAGCTTTAAAAGATTTTCAAAGCTTTGAAACTGTTCCTGAATGCAGGAATGCGAGAAAGGTCATTAAAGCTTAGCTAATCTTATGTTATTTGATTAGGACTTGTCTTAATCTTGCAGGTGCAGATTGTGCTCAAATTTAGTTGAGAGAACCAAGCTCCCATCCGTTGGAATAGAGCTATTGAGAAGCAAGAATCAGTTGATGATTTTTAGGGATTCTTGTTGCAACAACCCTAGTGACTGTTGTAGCAATCTTTTAAATTCAAAACAAACTAAAGATGAAGGATGAATTACAAATAAAACACCGAGAAACACATTAGGATTGACAGAGCATCAAGGACGGAGATCAATTCAGATAATTCAATCCACTCAAATCTCTGAAGAACACTTCCAAGCTTTTCAGCTTCACTGTCTTCACAGTGTTCTTCTACTTGAACTTAAACTGTTTATTCATTAGGCTTTCTATCTTCTTTATTTCTGTCCTTGTTGAGTTGTTCAAGTGGAACAACATATAGTATTATTGTATCAAGTAGTTTAAGCTATCCTAGATAGGTTATGAAAGAACTACATGATGGTATAAGAGTAAGGAAATTATCTTAGGCCTGATATTTAGGGATTAACTAGTGCTAAATAAGAAATTGTTGAAATACTAGAGGGATTAGATCGCTCAGGTAGAGATAAGGCCTTTTGGAGGACGAACTTCGTAACAAATACGTGTGTCCTGCTCATTACACTTTAGTTCTTTACTTTCTTACAAAACTACTTCAACACAGGACAAGTTCAAAGCTTTAAAAGGCTTTTCAAAGCTTTGAAAAATATCAGAGGCTTTTAAAACTTTCTCTTTCTGTTCAAAGTTTTGAAACTGGTTTCAAAGCTTTGAAAAACTTCAAAACCTTCATTTTTTATTTTTAAAACCACTATTTAAGCAAAAGTTGCCATACTCTATTCACCCCCCCCCTTCTATAGTATATTTGATCCTGTATTATTACCTACTTACACACTTCATCTGTTGCATACAATTTTGTTTTTATCAAGAAGATCATATTGGGCTTCTGTCTCTGTACAAGATCGAAAAAAGAGATAACGATATGGGGGTTCCCAAGCCCCCGTACGTTCCAGAAAATTAGACTCATTGCGAGTGCAATGAATATGTTGGGTTCTTTAAGGGTGCCCCGTCCTGTGTCAGAATCCGTGTCGCAGAAACCTATGCTTGTGACCTTGCTGTCTGTTCTCCCTCTTATTTGTTTGGTGTTGGATTTCTATGAGCTGAATGATTGGCTTGCATGCTGTTTATCGTCCCCCGCCCATTACCTCGCCTGAGAGTGGAGTTAGTTGAACTTCTCCCACCTCTTTACCCTCCACAACCTGATCCTCGGCCCCCATTACCTGCTGAATTAGCTCCCCGACCAGAGTTGGCTGTACCAAAATGTTGGAATAGATGCCCTAAAGGCAATCTAGTTTAGTATGAATTTATTTTGGCTAGAACATTCATTGTATTATTTATTGGATATTTAATGAAATGAAGTCCTTATATTTACAATTGTGTTGTTTATCTTATAAATCCCTAGTCCAGTATAATGATTAATAGGACAATCATCTATAGACTAGTACGGGGTTGGATTGATATGGAGATATCATGATCCAACACATGGGTGTGCATTAAGGGTAATGGCGCACTAGATTGACCCATCTCCGAGAAGGCTACATACATGTTATGTTGATTCACAAGCGCTTCTCATGGTGACAACGGTATAGTCATCCTTAGACTTGAAGTCACTAGATTGTCTAGTTGTGGATTATTGCGATCTTGGTAGCGTCAAACGCTACACCGTAACTGGGTAGCTATAAAGGCGCGTACCACATACAATAAGAAGTAAGCTTAGAAATCGTAGTAGACGTAGATAGAATTTGTCCCTCCCACATAACGAGAGCAAATATCTGAGGCCACTCGAGGGATAGTGCTTATAGAATGTCTGGCCAGACTCAAATAAATCAATATGGGATATTGATGTTATTTGCACGAATAAGGCTATTCCCAGGATCGAGAAACTATGGATTGGATATACGAGTGTGACTTGTATGTCTCGTGTCCAATCTGGATATGGAGACAAAGGGATGTGACAATTACTTGCACAAGGTTTGTCGGATGACTATTCTATTAGTTGGCTAGAATGGATGTCTTGCTAGAGACCACTCCATATTAGCAAATTGTTGCTACCAACTAGATAGAACCTATGGGGTCACACGCTAGATAGAGTTGAACTAGATTTGGGAATTAATTAATATGCTTAATTAATTATAAGGATCACTTTGCAACACCTTACAAACTTGGTAGGACTAATTTGCAAGGAAGAGACTAAACCGAATTCTAGTAGGACTAGAATAGCGCCTTTAGGTAGTTGACAAGGATTTGTTGGACTATATAAAGGATGCTCCTTCCTTCCTTCCCATACTTATGAATCTGTTATTCATAAATTGAGTGGGAGAGAACAAAGGAGAGAGAGCAAGCAACAAGAGGGCCGAACCCACCCCCTTGCGCCGCCCCGTCCCTGTCGGCCAACAAAGGAGGCCGAAACCTCCTTGTTGCCTTGTGTTGTGTGATTTCTTCTTCCTCTTCCTGCGGTCCAAGCTAGCACAAAGGAAAAGGAAGATCTAGATCTCAACTCTAGGCGTGGATCAACCGTAGAGACGTGACATAATTCACGTTACAAGTCATCACAGGAGAAACCCTAAGGTGTGTAACATGATTCTTCCTTTACCATCGTTATGCTTCTCTTCATGTGATCCTTGGAGGGTATTGAATGGACAAATTATCTTTTTCTGCTGCGTATCCATGATCGAAACCCTACACAGAACCTCTTCCAAGACCTAACAGTATGTTCTTTGCTTTTTCAGACGGATTCAGACTCAAGTTCGCATCACTGATCTTCCTTTTTGGTTGGTTCCAGATTGGCTAAGGGCTACTGCAATTCCTTTACCTTTTTCAACATCAGAAAATTTTGCGGGTCTGTTCGACGAAGCCAGTGGGTTTTCGAACATCAGTACGTCATCTTCATCACCATTCATACTAGCATGTACCTTCTCCCCTTTCTCCGGTTCAGACTCCTCTTCTGCACTTTCTTCAATGTTCGATCCAGTTTTACTTCTCATCTCCTCGTCCTCATGACCCGAAAGAGGCGTTGATACTCCAAGATCATCTTCGTTTAGCCCAGTAGCTAGTCCTTCTTCGTTGAAAGTGTCAAAAATATGTCTTCTCGGAGTGGGTTTGTAAAGTAAACAGTCCCCAAAACCAGGTTGGTCTTGGGTTTTTCTTGACATATGTACACAACAAACAGTCATCCCCATAGTGAGTAATCATCCCACACCATTGGCAAGGCATGAGATACACTCGTACTTGTAGTCAAGCCACTGTTTTTCCCCAGTACTTTAATGTATCGGCCCCTTCTCAGTGGTTTATTTACGTCAACCACCCTAGCACTCATATAATCTCCTCCCGGACCAGAGGAGATTTTTTTATCAGTGCATATTATTTTACCCATATTCTTGAGAATTTATCAGTTATATGATAGATGGGCAAGTTTTTCACTTGCACCCACTTGTCAGTTGTTTGAAAGGATACTTTTTCCGTTTTTCCAGCTATATCCCATGATTTTAGAACCAAGAGGTTTTCATCAAAGATCCATGAACAACTCGAATAAATTGCATCTAGGGCTTCCTTGTTTGGGAATTGAAAAAAAAAATTGTTCGATCCTGTCTCATGAATGCTTGTCTCGTCTCCTCCTGGCAAGATCTTCTTGAAGAGTAGTTTCATTGCCCATATATTAAATCGTATGGGTAGAAGAAAATTACCTATCCTCTTGCCTTAATTACCACCAAACTGTAGTCTCTATCAAAAATCTCGACTTATTCTTCCTCAATTGAGAGATTCCCAAACCTTACTTATCAAGCATGGTAGAAGTCATCCCCATCGTTGTGTTCGCAAGGCAGAGTAGTGGTTTCCTGCGTTCACCAGAGATCAGGATCACTACAGATCAGCCTTCATAAGAGAAATCGCCCTGTCTCTTCTCCGAACTGTTCGGAGCTTAGTACCCTAGCGAAAAAATTTCTTGACCAAACCATTCTAGAGAGTGCTTGAACGAGCAAACATTTCTCCGAACCCATTGAGTTTCCATGGCTCGAAAATCAATTCACTCAAATAGAGAGTCTTTGAATCCATTTCTGGGATAAACTGGAGGTATCCAAAGCTCTTTGCAATTGAGATTCCTCTGTGCATAGATTCTGCTTCAAGAGTAGTTGCGAAGAACAAGATATGATGTCGCTTGCTTCCCTGATCTGCAACAAGACGCATCAAAGTTTCCTTTGATGAAACCCACTGGCGGTGGAGACCACCGAGCTTCTTTTTTCAGAATTCCTGCACAATCAACAGTACCACAAGCGTACGAGCAATCTTTAAACTCGTTGAATTTTGCTGGACTTTTGGAAATATTTATTCTCTAAAAACATTTTCTGACTGAAAATGTTTCTTGTTCCTGACTAAACTGTTAAAAAGAGGACCCAATTTTGTTCTTGTTAGAAGAAAACAGTAAGTGAAGAAAGCAGAATATAACAAGAAGAAATTGACTTATAGATAGAAAAATGGATGACTGTTGGAACAATTTGTTGAAGAACACTCTCGTAGATTCACGATCTCCATAAGACTGTATTAGTCGGCTACCATTGGTGCCTCGGTTTCTGCAGTGGCAAATTGTCTCCCAGGATGAAAGTTCTTTCGATATTGCAGTTGAAGCACCGGTTCTACAACACCCAACGAACGAGACAAACAGAGAGAATTTGTGAAGAGTTTATTGATAATTGAATAAATGAGTCAATTCGGAATGGAATTTTCAGAGAGAGAAGACTGCCTTCTATAGGCACTGAACGGGTTGGGTAAAGAGACACAATTGTTCGGACTGTTGCAACTATTGGGTTTGAACATTTAATTAACCGTTTGATTAATTAACGACACTGAAACGAAATTTTTTATGTTTAATTTTTTAGTCTCTCGTCCAATAATAATTAGTCCACAGTAAGGCCCAACAACCCAAACCCAAGACCCCGCACACCCGACCCGTTCCGTGCCCGAGATTGAGACCGAGCTGAGCTGGTCGGACGGACGACGGCGACGGTGCGCGGGTGTGATTGTTTGGACCATGACTAGGTCTTCCCTTCTGCACAAAATGTGCTTCACCCAAAGGGCCTGCCCTTATAGTCTAATGTTGAAGTATATAAACACTTCAATCTCTCTCTTCCTCATGATGTGGGCTGATTTCTTTTGCGAACATAAAGCCAAACACAATCCCCCAAATTCATCAACTTATTGATCATTCATTTCTTAATGGTTTTTTACGTGTGAGTTACTGAAAGGATCACCAAGTTACCCTC
Organism: Linanthus parryae; assembly: GCA_023055425.1. Taxonomy (NCBI): domain Eukaryota; kingdom Viridiplantae; phylum Streptophyta; class Magnoliopsida; order Ericales; family Polemoniaceae; genus Linanthus; species Linanthus parryae. The sequence goes on along the minus strand of JALGPY010000006.1, from coordinate 87,737,841 downwards.
TACTTGGTGGAGCAATTGGTGTTGTTAACTCTCAAATGAGCCGCATTAAAATCGAGCTCAATGAAGGGTTAAACTGACATGTCGAAGACCATTATTTCCAACGATCCCCCGCATGAATGACCAATCAGCGTTGAATCCGAAAGATCAAATCAGTATGGTGGATTCAATTCTCTTTTTTGGTAATTAATTGCCTAAAGAAAAGTAGCCTTAGGCCTTGAACTTTTCCATTAGTGAGATACTACAGGGTATAACGACTTAGTCAGTGTGCGAATCGCTTTGAATTGCATTGCCGTGGTGTATACCTAGTCGATTGTAACCACACAATTAATACCTGAGCATAGTCTGTTCTCATGGTTGTGCTCATTTTGGCCTTGAGACACTATTTCCTGGTTTCATGAGTAGTCTTAGAGGATTATGCATTGTCATCCTCCTAGAACCGGCCTCAGTTCCTACTCACATAGGTGAGACACATTTAAGGTTATCTATCCATACTCGTCTTAACATATGGTCTCATTAAAAGCATTGCTTACCCTGGTCCTATCGCTCGTCGCCCTAGGAATGGGATTGAAACATAGTTTCTTTCGTGAGTGATCTTAATATTTTCACAAATAGTTAGGTTGTCCCATTTAGACCTAGTTATTGGGATCTCCAATCTCCTAGGTTGGGTTTTCCACTATCGTGAAACTCTTTACAATTAGAATTAGCCCCATTTCCCTTGATGAACTTGCAACTAATTCTCTCGGTAGACCTTTGGTCAGCGGACCCGCTAATTTTTCTTTCAACTTTACATAATCGATCGATATTATCCCTTGTGAGATAATTTCCCTAATGGTATTATGTCTTCGACACATATGTCTAGACTTACCATTATATATATTATTTGGTGCCTTGCCTATTCCAGACTGGCTGTCACAGTGAATACAAATAGCTAGCACCGGTTGTGGCCATATTAGAATATCTCGGAGGAAATGGCAAATCCATTCAGCTTCTTCCTCTGCCTTGTCTAACGCTAAGAATTCTGATTTCATAGTAGACCTTGCAATGCATGTCTGCTTTGAGTATTTCCAACATATTGTCGCTCCTGCAAATGTAAATACATAACCACTCGTTGATTTAGAATCTTTTGTATTCGATATCCAATTAGCATCCCAGTATCCTTATAGTACATCAGGATAGTGGGAGTATTGTAATCCTAGAGTTTTAGTGTATCGTGGATACCTTAATACTCGGATTATAGCTGTCCAGTGATCCTTTTCAAGGTTACTGGTGAACCGACTAAGTTTTCCAACTACTTGTGCAATTTCTGGCCTAGTACAATTCATGATGTACATAACTCTTCTGATTATTTGAGCATACTATAATTGCTTGATAGTCGGGCCACAATTTTGGCGAGATGCATGCTCACATTGACTTGTGTCTTTACTGGCATGCTGTTAGTTTGGTCAAACTGCTCGAGAACTTTCTGCAGGGTTTTGATGCTGGTTACGCAAAGAATATAAAACAAATCCTAATTAAAGCCCTCCATGAATTGCAGGTTAAGCTATCATAATGTGATAAAGGAAGTGACGTCTACCTTTGTAGGTTTGTGTGATCATGATAGCTCCTTCTAGGAGCTATAATTCTATAGCATTTACCACATGTTAATATGTATTTTGAGAGTGATTTGAGCCTAATGTTAGAGAATAAAGGTCGTTTTATCACTTGTTGCTCACCATGTGCTATATTGTTAGTCCGGGCGTTTTCTATGCATATTTCTTTGTTATTTGGTATGTTTTTTCATGTTGTAATGGCAGGAAAGGATTCTAATCGGTTGATAGGAGGCACAGAACAAACTTCGGACACAACGGGATCTCAAGTGGAGTAAAGAGAAGCCGAATTGGAGGAGCTTGGATAACCAGTTTGCACTAATTTGATCATATCTGGAGTCCTACAATTAATTTGGTAGTGATACCTGTGCCAAATGAAATTAGACTCAAAGAGCTTTCCAACGATAGGTCACGGAGCTAAATCCGAGTTCGGACGAAGAAGTTAAGGCCTGACGAAGTCAGGAGCAGATTTCAGGGGGCTATTGTGCAATTACTGAAGACTTCTGCGGCTTATGATTGAAGAACGACCTAGGGACGAAAAAACACATCCTGGAGAGAGCCGCGATCAAGGTGGAGAGCAAGGAGACTTCATTGGGAGCAACCTCAAGCAAGGAGAAGAGCCAGGATTGCGCCAATCTTCACGATTTCTAGCGTTTGATCTATTTTCTCTCTACTTTATTGTATGAAATATTTGAACACCATGTTATCTTTTGCTATGATTAGCTAAACTCATACCTAGGCATATAATATGAGATCATAGGGTTCATGTAAACGAATATTTTCCGGATTGAATCTAATTTCATGCTTTGATGATTTCTACTATTGAATAAGTTATAGTTTCTTGATTCCATTAGGAATCCTAGTCTATTGACACGAGTAGAAGATGAAATAATAGTCATGAGCTAGGGTTTTATTCATTAGATGATTCATGCTTAATTGTTATTGCGTTCTAAACTAATTGTTCATGTACTATGTAGTTAGTGAGTGTACGAAAGTGACTTAATCTAGCTAGATGATATGAACATCAATCACAACCATTGAGACCGACAGGACAATTTTTAGGATTGGCCATTGTGGGTAGGATCAGTAGGATTATTCAGATGTTCTGTGATACGGTGGACCGATAGGACCCGTTAGTATATAATTAGAGAACCTGCTAGACCGGACCGGTAGACATAGGTGGACTGAAAGGACCCTAGATGAACCGTGACGTAAAAAGACCTGAGACCGAGAGGAGATGGTCAATGCTAGTACCCGACTTAGTTAGACCGAATTAACGTGTTATTCAGATTATCCGGAAATTGTTTACAGCCCTAGGTGATCTACGAGATTGCCTAGTTTCTCCATTAATCGATTAAGACTTCTTCTTAGTTCACTTTTCTACTATTACAGTCATCCAGCCACTTGTTTGGGGGGTGGCAACCTCACAACTCTCAACACTTCTTACCGGTTACTTAGTGAATGTAACTAATTTGCTAATTATAGCTTGTTACAAGCTTGTCCTCGTGGGATTCGATAACCCGAGTATTAATTATAAACACATTTTATTACTCGACCGTGCACTTGCGTACACACGTAAGAATACGTGTCAAGTTTTTGGCTCCGTTTCTGGGGAAAACGGTTAACAAATTTTAGTTATCAATTAGTTTAGTTTATTCTTTATTTTTGTTTTGTTTATCATTTGTTACCTCACGGGTTTGCTAGTGCTGTTTTCTCAGGAATCAATGGCAAAGGTACAAGAGCCAAGTAACACTACACGGGAGCAGCTGGAAGCTTTGTTAGCTAAGGTTTAAGAGCAAGTGCGGGTAGCAACATCCTCAATGCCATATAACAGATATGGGAAGGCAATAATCAAGGGATTTGAGGTGAACCTGAAAGGAACTAAACCGACAATTGTGGTGCCACCAATCCATGCAGAGAATTTTTGCCTAAAGCTAAAAGAAATTCACTTTGTGAAGGAACAATTCCCATTTTCGGGCATAGAGGACGAAGACCCTCATGAATTTATTGGGGGGGGGGGTTGAGCATTACTGTAATGATGCCCGCCCTAAGGGGGTCACTACTGAAGCACTTAAACTAATGATGTCCCCTTTTTGCCTCATGGGAGCTGCTGAGGATTGGTTTGACTCTTTGCCATCCAACTCCATCAAAACTTGGGAAGAATGTGTCTCACAGTTCTTGGTCAAATTTTTTCCATTCTCCCGGATGATTCAATTACAGATCGAGATTTGGAATTTCAGACAAAAGCAGAGTGAATCATTGGTCCAAGTATGGGAGCGCCTCAACCTCTTGTTTCGTAAATGCGCCAACCATAGAATTGACAAGGGTCACATCATCCAGGTATTCTATGATGCACTTGAAAATTCTGATAAAGACAAGCTCGATATTGAAGTTGGGGGTACTTTCTTGTTCAACTGTGATTTGGAGGGAGCATATAAGCTGTTCAGATGCGTGGTTAAGCAAGAGGAGAGTATGGGTTATTCTTACCAGCAGCAAGTTCCGGTGAAGCATAGCTCAGTGGCATACAACACAGTTCAGGTGAATGTGGTGGAGGTAAAACTTGAAGCAGATGTTTCAGAGTTGTATCAACAGCAACATGAAGCTTCAGAGCTAGCAGAACTGAAAAAGATGATGAAGATGATGGGTCAGCACATGATGACCATGCAAACTCAGTTCACTACTGTTGCAGCTTCACTCCAGGAGGCTAAAGCTGAAATTATGTATTTGGAGAAAGAACTTGACCAAAAAGCACCGGAGCTCAGAATTGATACATCTCAGGAACAGGCTCAAGCCATCACTACTCGCAGCGGGATTGCACTAACCTACCTTCCATACCCGAGCCATGCCAGAGCAGAAGCGTCAAAGGAAAAGGAGCATGAAATCTTCGATTCTGATAAGACTCCTGTCATGGTCCCCCAATCAAAGGGCGTGACTACGCCAGCTGAGGAGGTAACTAATGAGGTAACTCCGCCCCTTTCTTCTTCGGAGGATCTCCCTTTTCCATTGCGTAGCAGGAAGAAGAAAGATGACTCTGAGGATTATAGGCAATTCGTATCCATACTTTTCATGTTGCACATTCACATACCACTGATTGAGGCAGTCAAGATGATGCCTAAGTATGCTAAATTCATGAAAGATGCAGTGTTGGGGAAGGGAGTTGTTGATGACTTTCAGACTGTGGACTTGACTGAGCAGGTTAGCTCATGTGCCTTGCATGGGTTACCTCATGAACAGAAGGATCCAGGTAGCTTTGTAATTGAAGCTACTCTAGGTGGAGCCTACAATGGACAGGCCCTGCGTGACTTGGGGGCTAGTGTCAATCTGATGCCACTCTCAGTGTTTCAGAAGTTAGGTGTGGTGGCGCGATCCACCTGGATCAATCTGCAATTTGCATATAAGTCATCGAAGAAAGCCTATGGGGTGGTTGAAGATGTCTTGGTGAAGGTTGGGAGTCTCATTATCCCAGCTGATTTTGTCATTCTAGATATGCCGCCAGGAGACGTTCGGATTATTCTAGGTAGGCCCTTCTTGGCTACTGGTCGGACATTAATAGATGTTAAGAGCGGGGAGTTGATGATGAGGATCAATGATGGACGCGATACCTTCAGGGTTTTCAATCCTACTCTCGAACAGTCTCAGGGGCAGTCAGCAAATCTACATGCCGTGCATGGAGTGCACCAATTTCCAGATATGACAAAGGAGAATCCACCGGATCCTAAAATAAAGAACAAGGTTGTTTGGAAGAACCTGCAGAGACCACAAGAGGATGGAGCCCGTCGTGCCAAGCCACCTTTCTAGGTGGATGAGGTAACTGGGTCGGGCCGTCGACCTTAAATTACAAGCGCTGATTGGGAGGCAACCCAATTTAGGTAGTCGTATGTGTGTTTTCGTATTCCGTTTTTTTTTTGATATTCGTATTTGATTGAGAGATGTGAGAGAGAGCGGTTTGATATTTTCCATGAGTGTGCAGGACACAGGTACCGAAGACCCTTCAAATTCCCCTTCTTGATGCATGTGCATGACTTTGTACGCAAAATGAGGCACAACGAGCAATTTGAGGACTGGACTTGAAAGAGAGGCTGCTCGAGGTCGAGGATTAGCTATTTATTAATTGATTATATTTTCAGCTCGTTGTGGTCCGGATTTGCACGCATCGGAATCCGAAGAGGAATGAAAGAAATCACAAGTTTAAAGGGACTCGATTCTCGTGCTAGAGAACAATTTTGGAGATGAAATGAAAAATTACCCGTACTTTGGGATTTTTTCAGTCAACAATGGATTCTACGTTCAATGACGAGTCCGTGAGCGCGAGAATCGAAGGAATCGGACACCGGATGAAGAAATTAGAGCAAAAACAAAAGCCGGTAAGTCCCAGAGCATTTCCGGCCGAAATTCCCTTGATTTCGGGCCGAATTAAAAAGACGCTACTATTTTGAAAATTTCAAATCATTTCGGGCCGACCTAAATGATTTGATTTCGGGCCGAAATGGTCTGACACCTCATTTATTGAGGGCATTTTTGGTATTTTGGGGCTATTCTTTAAAACAAAAACCGTGTTTTAACCCTCCTACACCCCAATTTCGGATCAAATACACCCTCCTTCATCTTCTTCCTCTCAGAATCTCAAGAACACTCACACACACAAAATTAAAAACATCTCCAAATCAAAAACTTTTTGGTGGGTTTTTCTCCTTGCAAGCTCGTCATCAACATTAGGTCTTGGAGTTTGAGAGATAATGCACGGTTTGAGTGTGGGGGAAAATAAAGAAGAAGAGCTCCAAGAACAAAATTCTCCGATTCGTATACTTTGAGTAGGATTTGGCCTTAACTCAAGAAGAGACTTGTGACGGGGACACCTAGGAGCTTAAGGAGGTACTCTTGCCTTCACATGCTCGTGTTTCCGAAAAAGATGGTACAATTTTCTCTCTCTAGCTTTAATTCATGCTTAGGCACTCTTAGGACTTAATTTTCTTGAAATTTTTTACTTGCTCATACTCGGATTGTTGGATACTTGTTTAGTTCACTCTAGACCTCACGTGCACTCACTTTGACTAGACCCCCCGGCCCTACGCTTAGGCAGCCGAGTCCTCTTGATTTCACTTTATTTTTTGTTGAGGACAACGAAGCGCTTACGTGTGGGGGAGTTTTTAGCTATCCGCTAGTTACATTGCATAACCATGTTACATATATATTAGTGAGCCGAGTTTGCATGTAGATGTCGAGTCGCTTAGGATTGCATGTGCACGTTTCTATATTGCATTGTATATATTATTTGTGCACGTTTATTTATTGAGTCCACCTACCCTTTTTTTGGTTAGTCGAGTTGGCAAGTTACATTTAGTGTCGAAAAAATTAAAAAAATAAATAAAAGAAACTAAGAACAAGAAAAACCCTGAAAAGTAAATTTTTTTGAGAAAGGGCAATTGAAGAGAGTGAGCGTGGAGAGGGCTCAATGATAGAAATTCCCTAGAAGTAGGACAATCTGAGGTGAGGTAGACGCGAGAATCTGGAGTAGGAAGGCTATAGGTCCAATGCACTCGAGAATTGTGAGTAGCTATCTCTCAAACTAGTTATCCTACTAGCGCTACACCACCGTCACTTAAGTGGTCGTCAACCCTCCTCGTAGTGGCAACGGAACAGCTGTGCGAGTGATTTTTATGGGGACCTCAGGTCCCGTCTCCATCGCCTAGGTCCACTAGTTACCCCAATTTGATCCATTTACCTCTTTTATTCACAGCCTCAAGCCTAGGAAGCCATTTCTTGTGACTGTCATCACTAGTTAGAATGGTCCCTTCCTACGCGTCATGATAGAGGGAGTCGAGTTAGGGAGGTTCGTTGAGGGTGAGCTGATATTATACATCTTACGTGAATTCTCTTACATGTCATCTTTTGAGGGGATGTGAGGGTGAGTTAGAGACGGTAACACACTTCGTGTCCGTACATCACGATCACAGGTGGAGTGCCGTAGTGCGTGACATTTTTTCCGCACGATATGGCGTGGGGTTGGTTGATCTTATAGGAGGACGTGCTTGTGCTTCATTATTTATATTCTCTATATCTTAGGTGATGAGGAGGATTGGTTGGAATTAGCACGTGTTACATTGACTGCCGGGTTCGTGATATGCTTTACATCGAGTGTGGGGGTGTCGACATATATTTGATTACATTGTTGATTTGACACATTCCATCCCGACGTTATCTATCTTGATATTTGATCTCCTTGGATATTGTTATCATCATTGGTGGCTCTATGTGCTTATTGTTGAAATAGAAAAAAAAAAGAAGAAAAAAAAGAAAATTGAAAGTGAAATGGAATAGGGAGCTGGAAATTACACTTCATGAAGACCGAGGAGATGAGCTATGAGTTTTGATCACTTCTTCACATTTGTGGCCGCGAGAACGGCATTGCACCAAGATTGAGGGAATGAGGGCCGGAGTAGTGAGATACGATGGGGTTCCTTGGATTTTAGTGAGGGAGTGTGAGAATGGGTTTTAGTGAGATGTATCATGACGTCTAGGAATACGCTTCTAAATATCCTATCCTACCCGTCCTAAGGCGTCTACAATTGAAACCCATGGATAAATAGCTCGGATGGTAAGTTATAGGGATACGTTTGATGAGTGTGCGGAAGTAACTTATTTTGTGTGCGTGCCCGTTCTGTCTGACGAAACTGGCCGTAAGTTCTACCGATCACCAAAGTTATAGAATCTTCTAGGGGATGTGAGAGCCTTATGACATGCCGGTTTGTTCTTTGAGGTTGCCCAATCTCTAACTAAAAGAAAAAAATATGTTCTTTTATTTCTTGCATTGTACATACTTGAGTTGCATTGTATATATCATGTAGTTTGCATAGTCGTGTCTTTGTGTATTGAGTCGTGATTCGTGTTGGCTAGCGGAAAGTGAAGTATGCAAAGTGGTGGGGTATGCATTGGTTTTATATTGTGATATGTACGCAATGTCTCAAGTGTGGGGGTTTTGAGCATCATTGTTGCTCGAGACGAGCAAAGAGTAAGTGTGGGGGAATTTGATAGTGCCTTTTAGGAACTATAATTCTTTAGCATTTACCACATGTTATATGTATTTTGAGAGTGATTTGAGCCTAATGTTAGAGAATAAAGGTCGTTTTATCACTTGTTGCTCACCATGTGCTATATTGTTAGTCCGGGCGTTTTCTATGCATATTTCTTTGTTATTTGTCAAATATAATCGCTTGGTATGTTTGTTCATGTTGTCTTGGCAGGAACGGATGCTAATCGGTTGATAGGAGGCATGGAACGAACTTCGGAAACAACGGGAGCTCAAGTGGAGCAAAGAGAAGTCGAATTGGAGGAGCTTGGATGACCAGTTTGCACTAATTTGATCATATCTGGAGTCCTACAATTAATTTGGTAGTGATAACTGTGCCAAATGAAAGTAGGCTCAAAGAGCTTTCCAACAATAGGTGACGGAGCTAAATCCGAGTTCGGACGAAGAAGTTAAGGCCTGACGAAGTCAGGAGCAGATTTCAGGGGGCTATTGTGCAATTACTGAAGAATTATGCGGGTTATGATTGAAGAACGACCTAGGGACGAAAAAACACATCCTGGAGAGAGTCGCGATCAAGGTGGAGAGCAAGGAGACTTCATTGGGAGCAACCTCAAGCAAGGAGAAGAGCCAGGATCGTGCCAATCTTCACGATTTCTAGCGTTTGATCTATTTTCTCTCTACTTTCTTGTATGAAATATTTGAACACCATGTTATCTTTTGCTATGAGTAGCTAAACTCATACCTAGGCATCTCATATGAGATAATAGGGTTCATGTAAACGAATATTTTCTGAATTGAATCTAATTTCATGCTTTGATGATTTCTACTATTGAATAAGTTGTAGTTTCTTGATTCCATTAGGAATCCTAGTCTATTGACACGAGTAGGAGATGAAATAATAGTCATGAGCTAGGGTTTTATTCATTAGATGATTCATGCTTAATTGCTATTGCGTTCTAAACTAATTGTTTATGTACTATGTAGTTAGTGAGTGTACGAAAGTGACTTAATATAGCTAGATGATATGAACATCAATCCCAACCATTGAGACCGACAGGACAACTGTTAGGATTGGCCATTGTGGGTAGGATCAGTAGGATTATTCAGCTGTTCTGTGATACGGTGGACCGATATGACCCGTTAGTATATCAGTAGAGAACCTGCTAGACTGGACCGATAAACTTAGGTGGACTGAAAGGACCCTAGATGAACCGTGACGTAAAAAGACCTGAGACCGAGAGGAGATGGTCAATGCTATTACCCGACTTAGTTAGACCGAATTAACATGTTATTCAGATTATCCGGAAATCGTTTACAGCCCTAGGTGATCTACGAGATTGCCTAGTTTCTCCATTCATCGATTAAGACTTCTTCTTAGTTCACTTTTCTACTACTTCATTCATTACGTACAACCACTTGTTTGGGGATGGCAACCTCACAACTCTCAACACTTCTTACCGGTTACTTAGTGAACGTTACTAATTTGCTAATTATAGCTTGTTACGATCTTGTCCTCGTGGGATCCGACAACCCGAGTATTAAATATACTCACATTTATTACTCGATCGTGCATTTGCGTACACACGTAAGAATACGTGTCAGATCACAGCGTAGAATGATGTCCACGTCTCTACCGGTATCCACACCTTAGGATTGCAAAATGGAATATTCTCTACGACTGTGCTAGCAACGTAGGAGAAGGAATAGCCAGGAGCTTGATCAAATCAAGCTGATCATGCAACGAGCGACGAGGGAGGCCGATCCTCTAGATGCCATTGGGTGTGGGGGCCGAGCCTCTCTCTTGCTCTCTTCCTTGCTCTAAAAATTTCTTCCAATGAAATAATAGGCATGGACTAGTCTTTTATAATCAATAACTCCTTACTGATTACAAACTTGCCCCAATAATAATCCTGTCCATACACGGATTAGTCTAATTGCCTAATCATGTCCATCCACGGATTAGTCTAATTGCTATTTAGTCCAACTAAATATGCACGTTGTTGCGGTTTGATCCTTGATCCTTTAGTTGTTAATTAGTCCAACTAATTAACATCCATATCCAGTTTAATCCTTTTCGGTGTGTGACCCTGTAAGTTCCTATCATGTTGGCAGTAACAATTACAAACATTGAGCGGTGTATAGCAACACATCAATGCTACCGAACTACGAGGACTAGTCAGTGATCTAACAAACCTCTGTGACCAATGTTACCGTGCTGTGTTGTCCCTTTGTCACAATATCCGGATTGGGCACGAGACACATATGTCACACTCGTATATCCAATCCATATCGGGAATAGACTTATCTTAAAAGATAATAACAATATCATATATTGATTTATCTGAGTATGACTAGACATTTAATAAGTACAACTCATCGAGTGGCCTTTGATATATACTCCCGTTATGTGGGAGGGACAAATCCTCTCTACATCACTACCATTTCTTAGCTTGCTTCATATCATGTCCGATTAGCCTCTTTATAGTTATCCAGTTACGGTGTAACGTTTGTGGAGGAGAGACTACGTCAGGAGGGCGTTGATTTTCCTTATTAGTCTCTAGGGCGGCGGCCAGGAATCGGAAAGCCGCTGAGAACGAATCCGAAGTGATTCTTGCAGTACTGTACGTAGAGTTCTGGAAAATGTTTGAGTTTTTGGCCTTCCAAAGGCTCCAAAGGATTGCCGAAAAGGCACGCAGATCTTTAGTGTTTGCTTTGAGGTTTTTGAGCCAGTGGTTGAGCCAAGTGGGGAGATCAAGGTTGGGGGGATGTGTGAGGATGTTAGCGGTGAAAAGGCCTGGCCCAGGTAGCTGAAGCCCTGGGGAAAAGACGGGAGATGTGGTTCGGAGTTTTATCCTGCACAGCGCAGTGTTTACAAGCGGCAGAGATATGGTGGATTCGGGCTGCAATTGTGTGGTTTGTGGGGAAGGGTTCTGTGAGGATTTTCCAAAGGAAGAATTTGATATTTTCCGGAATGGAGAGGCTCCAGAGAGTTTTCCGTTGGTTAGGGGATGGCTGTGCTGAAAAGGCACAATGATTGAGGCTGGGGCGAGGAGATCTGAGGCAGAGGAGATGCTGTGGCGCTATCCGGATTTGGCATAGTATTGACCCGTTCTAGTATAGGGCCATACCAGATTGTCCATAGCATTTATTTTGTGGAGCAGGATTGAGAGTATCCGGGGGATGAGGAAGGGGGGGGGGGGTATATAGGTGGCCAAAGCCTGGAGGTTCCAAGGGGGTGGGTCCAGAGTAGGTTAAAAGGTTGGAGACATTGAGATTTGGATTTGGGTTGTGTCCAAGAAGGGTGGCCAGAGAAGGTTTGAGCGAAGGAATCCAACGATCCTCAAAAACTTTCGCCAAGTCCCCGTTATGGATATTTCATCTGAGGTCATCCTTAAGAAGATCACGGCCGTAGAGGATGCTTCTTCAGGTCCACGAGCAGAAAGGTCGAGAATTGATATTAAGAAAGTCAGAAAACCTGCAGTATTTTGCTGTAATCTTAAGTAAGTAAGATTAAACTAGGTGAAACTGTGAAAGAAAACTTTAGTAAGTAAAATTTTCATACCACACAGCGTTATTAATCTTTGGAAGACCGGGCGGGAAAATGCATTAATCCAAAGAATGAAAAATTGGAAAAGGTTACTTAACCACCACATTTTAGGGCTTGAAAAAAAAAAACACACATTTAGGGCACATTATGAGCTTCTTTAATGGCCCCATTAAAACCACCTTGACTGTCGTTTTGTTCAAAAAGAGCCCTTGGGCCCACCCAAAGCTTTCTCTACTCTCGAAAGCCGCGCACAGGAGAGAAGATGAGAGAGAAACAAAGAAAACGCACACTGTACAGTCACTTGCCGCAGCAGAAGGCGACGCTTACTGCAACCCAACCTTTCTCTCTCCTCAACTGATGAGAGAGACACTGAGACTGAGTGCAAGAACGGTCAAGTAGCAAGCTCTGTTTGTTGTCTCGATACCATTTTCTCCACGCAGCATTCCGATCGATGTCAACGGCTACTTTTCTCTCCCTCCTCCTCACCTTCGCCGCCGTCGTCTTCTGCTCGGCCGACACGGCGGCCGAGATCAATGCCCTAATCTCATTCAAGTCCACCCTCCACGATCCCATCTCCGCCTTGGCCGGATGGAACTCCTCCACGCCGGCCGCTCCCTGCGACTGGCGAGGCATCGTCTGTTCCCACCACCGAGTCACTGAGCTCCGCTTGCCTCGCCTCCAACTCGCGGGTCAACTCACTCCCGAACTCGCTAACCTCCGGTACCTCCGCAAATTAAGCCTCCATTCCAACGCTCTCACCGGCTCCATCCCTCCTTTTCTCACCAACAGCCTTAAGTACCTCGATCTCTCTTCCAACGGCTTCTCTGGCACCATCCCGGCGAATTTCTCCGCCGGCTCGCAACTGCAGCTCATCAACCTATCGTTCAATAACTTCACCGGCGAGATACCGGCGAGTATCGGAGAGCTCCAGTTTCTGCAGTATCTGTTGCTGGATTCGAACCAGCTCTACGGCGCGATCCCGTCGGCGATTTCGAACTGTTCGTCGCTGGTGCATTTCTCCGCCGAGGGGAACTCCTTGAGAGGGCTGATTCCAGCGACGATTGGGTATCTTCCGAAGCTTCAGGTGATTTCGCTGTCTCGCAATAATCTATCTGGTTTGGTTCCGTCTTCAATCTTTTGCAATGCCTCGAACACTAATGCTCCGTCTCTGAGAATCGTTCAATTAGGGTTTAATTCATTTACGGGATTAGTCAGACCGTCGAATCCGGTTTTCTATAGTGTTTTGGAGGTGTTAGATCTGAATAATAATCACATTAACGATGTGTTTCCTCTATGGTTGATGAGTGTAACCACACTCTCAGTATTAGACATTTCTGGGAATTCATTTAGAGGTGTTTTACCAAATGAGATTAGCAGTCTCTTGAATCTGAAGGAGCTTAGGCTGGCTAACAATTCTCTAACCGGCGAATTACCAGCCGGGCTACAGAAATGTGGTATGCTGAAGGTTCTTGATCTGGGTGGGAACCAGTTTTCGGGACCGATTCCTTCGTTTTTGGGGAATCTGAATAGACTGAACAGTCTTTCTCTTGGTGGGAATAACTTTAATGGGTCGATTCCGATGAGTCTTGGCAATATTTCGAAGTTGGAATCGCTTGATTTGAGCAACAACGACTTGACTGGACCAGTCCCTCTAGAGCTCGTGCGACTAGTGAACTTGAGTGTGCTGGATTTAAGCAACGTCAAGCTTTCTGGAGATGTTTCGAGTAGTATTGGGGGTTTGAAGAGTTTGAAGATTCTGAATATGAGTGGATGTGGTCTTTCTGGAACTATTCCTGCAAGTATAGGGAGCTTGTTGAGGCTGAAGTCTTTGGATTTGAGTAAGCAAAACTTGTCGGGGGAACTTCCGCCCGAGCTGTTTGGCTTGCCAAGTCTTGAAGTTGTTGCTCTGGAGGAGAACTCGCTCTCTGGCGCTCTTCCTGAAGGATTCAGCAGCTTATCAAGCTTACAGTTTCTGAACCTATCATCCAATGGGTTTTCCGGTGAGATTCCATCGACATATGGGTTTCTCCGGTCACTGGTTGTTCTCTCTTTATCAGATAACCACATTGTCGGTTCGATCCCAGCAGGAATGGGAAATTGTTCTCATCTTGAAGTGCTTGAGGTTCACGGTAATGGTATGACCGGTGAAATTCCAGATGATGTCTCCGGTCTTGCTCATCTGTGGAAGCTTGATTTAGGTCATAACAACTTCACAGGCACAATCCCGGCGAGTATCTCCAATTGCTCTTCTATGAATATTCTGTTACTGGATGGAAATCAACTTTCAGGTTTCATACCTGACTCATTATCGGCCTTGTTGAAACTAACTGTGCTGGATCTCTCATTGAATAAACTTAGTGGTCCAGTTCCTGCAAATCTTTCCTCGCTGCCTGGTTTGAAATCCTTAAACTTGTCTAGCAATAACCTTGAGGGTGAGATCCCAGCGATACTGGGGTCTCGGTTCAACGATCCTTCTGTCTTTGCTATGAACGACAGACTATGTGGGAACCCGTTGGAGACAGATTGTAAAGAAGTTAGAAGGCAGAAGAGGAAGTCGTTGATTCCAATGATACTTGTTGCTCTTGCAGGAAGTTTCCTTCTGTTGTTTTGCTGTTTGGGATATATCCTCAGCCTTTTACGCTGGCGAAGGAAGCTAATAAGAGAAAGCAAGGATGGAGAAAAGAAGCGAAGAAGCCCAGGTCGTGTAAGCTCAGGAACAGAAGTGAGCCGCGGAAGTGGAGAAAATGGAGGACCAAAGCTTGTAATGTTCAACAATAAGATAACATACGCAGAGACGGTGGAAGCCACAAGGCAATTCGACGAAGAGAATGTGTTGAGTAGAGGGAAGTACGGGCATGTTTTCAAAGCAACTTATGCAGATGGAATGGTGCTTGCAATCCGAAGACTTCCAGACACATCTATAGATTCAGGAACCTTCAGGAAAGAAGCCGAATCACTTGGGGAGGTGAAGCATCGAAATCTGACAGTTGTGCGGGGTTACTATGCTGGACCTCCACCTGATGTTCGCCTAGTAATTTACGATTACATGCCAAATGGTAACTTATCTACATTGCTCCAAGAAGCATCTCACCAAGACGGGCATGTCCTGAATTGGCCAATGCGGCATCTAATCGCTCTTGGCATAGCACGCGGGCTTGCATTTCTTCATTCAATTTCAACAGTTCATGGGGACATCAAGCCTCAGAGTGTGCTCTTTGATGCTGACTTTGAAGCTCATATATCAGATTTCGGGTTAGAAAAGTTAACATTAGCAACACCAGCAGAGGCCTCATCTTCGTCAGTCCCAGTTGGAACACTTGGTTATGTAGCTCCTGAAGCTGCATTGACTGGCCAGGCGACAAAAGAAGGTGATGTATACAGTTATGGGATAGTGCTGTTAGAGTTACTAACTGGGAAGAAAGCAGTGATGTTCACAGAAGATGAGGACATAGTTAAGTGGGTGAAAAGGCAGTTGCAGAGTGCACAAATTGTGGAATTGTTGGAGCCTGGTCTGGTGGAGCTGGACCTTGAGTCCTCTGAATGGGAAGAATTCTTGCTCGGTGTCAAAGTTGGGCTGCTTTGTACCATGACTGATCCGCTTCAAAGACCGACCATGGTGGACGTGGTGTTCATGCTTGAAGGCTGCCGCGTTGGCCTTCCTGACATTCCATCATCAGCAGAGCCCACGTCCGCGCCATCCCCCATGTGAAAGACTTTGAACTCTTCAGAACCTTTCGATATGTAGCTTTTATGTTGTTTCGAAGTTGTAGTTGTCAATGATTTATTTGATTTTGCATCAGAATAGTTGTATTTGAATTAGAAGGGTTAATGAAGATCTAGCTGATTATTGAATACTGCTGGTGGTGAGTGGAACTGAAATTTTGGGTCAACATTTTATCCCACTTTAGCTTATTTAATTTGAAGGTCAATGTTTGTCCTAAATGTCAGGACTACATGAGTTTGTTGTATCTTTTATGCTGTGCTGGCAAGAGTCTGAAGTTTCTGGATTCACCATACTATAAATCATTTCTGCCATGCATATAATTTGATAAACAACTGCATAAACATTTGGTAATCAACTGCTTGTACATTTGGATAGCTCTTTGATATTGTTGTCCTTGGTTTTATGCATAGTTAAATTTGGAAGGTTCCTCCCTAAAAAGCTTCCGGTTTCCTATTTCAAGTACAGTTATTACTCACAAATGGTCTTTTATTCACAGAAGCATGATAAGTAGGTGTAAGCACGACAAGCTGTTTCGAGGATGGTTAACCTTCCCATGGCACCGCTCCATTAAGCAGGCTTACCAGCAAGGAGGCAAAGAAGCTACACTTTCAGCCTAACTGTGCAAGTGGCATCAACTGAGTATACACTTCTCATTCCTGGGTTTCCTTTCTAAACTAAATTTGTGTTTAGCGAGCCTTTTACAATATTTTTGCATACGAACAGCGGACGGTGATTCACTTAGACGAGGGGTCTATATTTTGTTCAAATTTCGAGAATAATATAAAGCATTTTGTTGATATTACCTGCCATGGATATTTATCATGAAGCTGTCAATATCCTTACAAGAAATGATGGTACTCTACGGATTCCTCGCTGCTCTTGAGGTATTTAATTATTTCTTTATTGTACTTACTGTGAATGCTAATACAGGTTATACCAGCAATCTCAATTATCTTCGGTTGAGGAAGAACTATTGAACACCGCGGAGATTTGAAGGGATTTGAATTACCAAAAGGAGCTTCTCACGTTCTGGGAAGGTAAGCTTGCTTATCAATCCGTTGTAGCTGTATTCTATCTAATGGCTTTAGATAACATTGCATATGAGCATCTCCAGCAGTAGGAGTTGAAAAATCTAAACTTTGCATGTTCTTATGTTTGCATGACATGCATTCATATTGTTTATTCCAGCTGTATAATTTATTTTGTACATTTAATAGTCATGGGAATTTAACATATGCAGATGTGGGATACATGAGAGGAGAGAAATCGACACATAATTTTGCCTTCTTACTTACTAGTTGGCTAAACACATAGAGGAGGATGCATGTTTTATAAAATGCACGATCATTTGCGTAATAACCTATTGGAGCTCAACTTTTTAGTAGCTTCTTTATATTTTTACTAATAATGCATTTTGCCTTATCTATTGGAAATGCCTTAGCTCAAATGCAAATGGGGGGGGGGGGGGGGGGGGCGTGTGTGAATGTGTGTTTGGCTCTTTAGTTGCTTCTTCCCAGTAAATATTTGAATTTGCTGGCGTTGTCTTCTTGTCGTTTGCCTGACGATGAAGATGCTGACAATTGCATATTTGGCTCGTGAATTCATGTCACTGTGAACTAAAGGTGCGCTCTAAGTGTCAGCAGCTACTGTGGTAAGGGAAATCAATCTTTCTGCGAAAATTATCCGGCTTCAGCGTTGTTTAGAGTTTTAATAGTTTATTTAATGAGACGAGATACGACAAGAGTAGTCTTTTTGTCCAGAATCCATCTTTGTTGCAAGGCTGAAGAGGGTTTCTATATAAACCTTAAGTTCACCAACTCTGGCAACTGTTGTTACCTAATTGAGGTTAATGCTCCTTTCATACTCCCTCTGATCTGGCATATAGTTCATATTTGTAATTCATCTGTCAATGATCTGTCTTGGAAAATCTTAGTCTGTCGCATTTGTAAGACCCAAGCCCATCTTTGAATGGTAACACCCAAGCCCATCTTTGAAGAGTTATTTTTTGCATGTTTTCTGAATATTGATGTTTGTTGTCTTGGTGGTTAAAAGGATTGCCCTACAAAGATGTTTTATAAATTATGAATGGTCGAAGTTGTAAGTTTTATATGCCTTCATTGATGACAGAATTGGAGTATCTTGTAACTTCTTTGTATATCAAATTTTGATATTGAGCTTCTTATGCTAGAACTGAATCATGGATCTGAAAAGACAACTTTTTTCACTGTCTTGTTAGCTCATCCTCTACATTGTTGGCAGCTGCCTTTCTTTTGATTGACTTGCTGTGACTGACATATAACTCTCTTTCTTTTGAGTTACTGGAACTCAAGGTTGTTGCTAATATACATTGTTTTCATACATAGCCCACTTATTATATCTGATTATTCGGCAGAGACTACAAGCTGACTAGAGTAATGCAGAAATCATTGGGGATCACTGCAAGAATTACCATCGCTTGTACCATGTGCCTTTTTGGCGGTCAAAATGAGCACTCAAGAAACACCCTCTTCTTCGCTAGTTTTGCGAAGCAGTTTGGTACAAAATGTGCAGCAAATTAGTGATATCAGATAAAGCTTATATGGGGCAGAAACGAAAGAGCTAGCAGAATGGAAAATGAAATAAAGAGTTCAGCATTAAAGTCTGCAGTAGGAAAGAAAGAGACGGAACTCCGTTTTGCAATGAGCTAATCTGATATATGGCATACAAGTTCTTTCCAAGTACCTTACCGAAAGAACCATGATATCAGGTAATTTGATTTTCAGTCTCGCATATTAATTTTGTTTAAGAACTGATATAATCATGTCCTAGTGTTCAAGAGTTGGTGGGAAGTCTTGCTCTAAGCCGGCTAGAGCACCTGTTTGATCCAATAGAATCAACAAGCAGTCTCCCTGGTGCCCCTTCCTCGGGTCTCATGTTCTTTTACCTTTCCTTTCTGGGGAGAAACCTATCGTGCAATGATTTTTACTCAAGGAGGCGATTTCCGCGATGATGGATTAGCTCAAGGTTGTCAAACCCGCAGGTTGACCCCGGGTTTAACGAGTTTACGAGTCTAAATGAGAAAATGAGTTGACCCGCCATCAGACAAACCTGCAGCAAACCCGTGTAAACCCGTCAGATCTGTAGACCCGCGCGTTTAACGAGTCAACTCGTGAAAATAGTGTAGCTTCATTATGTTTTTGGCCTTTTAGTGGATAAAAACTGGAGTACAAAGGCACCCACCTTCAAGCACTGATTCACCGTGAATTGGAAATATCCAATCAACCATACCGATTGAGTAAATATCAAACGGAACACACTGATTAGATGTAAGTTTCTTTTTCAATTTTTAGGGCCTTATTTATGAGATAAATTATATAAAATTTAGCTTATCAAATTTGAACTAAACCCTTACTTTAAATAAATTTCTCGACGTGTGAAAGAATAAATAAATTATAAATAAATAAATAAATAAATAAATAAATAGATGAACAAGTAGATAGATATACAGGAATCAAGTAAATGATCAAGTTGCTTTATTCTAAATTTTTAAATTTTAAAGCTTCTATATTTTATTTACAAATGTTGACAATGATATTGGACATTGGAATCTCATTTACATTCATAGTAAGAAATGTAGTATATAATCATCAAATATACAAAAACTACATCTTTTCATACGTAAAAAGTCGTGTCTACATAAAAAATGAAGATTTTAGGTAAAATGTTGACCGGGGGGGGGGGGGGGGGGGGTCACGGGCAAGGGCGGACACTCACTATCTTAAGGGGAGGGGGGGGGGGGGGGGGGGTACAGCCCCCACTCAACTTCTTGAAATTGAAATTTTACACTTGTTTTGTATAAATTTTTCAGTCCAGTTTTACAATAGTTACACTCTAGCCCCCTCTGAACTTTATAAGTTATAAAATTTATATGCATATAGTTTAATTTCTCCAATTTAGCCCCCACTCTAGCTAATTCCTGGATCCGCCACTGGTCACGGGTCGAGTCTACCACCTTTTACGGGTTTATGCGACTCTTCCACTGGTACTTGTGTTAGCTTTTGGGCACCGAAACACATGTCTGTATGATTGTGCAAAGTTCCAGGGACTTATGTGCCCTAGGACTGAAGTATTTGTACAACTATTTCTCCATGTCTTTACGCTGCTTCTGAAGATGAAATTTGCATAAACTCTCCAGAATTCTCTTCTCAGAAGGGTTCTTCAGCTGTGGAATAACTTTATAATCTTTAGTAGTGATCAAGAAGTTGAGACTGAGATAGAAGAACGTGGATGATGCGTACCAACATTTCTTCGCACTTTGCTCATCTCTTGATTTGGAGGTCAATGATGTTCTCAGATGTGGCACCTTTATAAGATTGATTAGTAAGTTTGGTTATGTGCTGAAATCCAAAGTTCTTGGCTTGAAATTATTTATGTTCTTTTCTGGACATGCATACATTTTGTTGTCCCAGGTTCTCTGTTTAGCTAAATCTTGAACTTTCCTTCTTAAGCAGCTTACTGTCTTTTCTGGACATGCATACATTTTTGCCGATCCCAGTTTTTTTCACTATTCTCACCTAAAGTATCTATGTAGAAGGGAAAACTAAATTTAGAAATGTTAATTCACATATATTTTTAGAGTATTGACTTTTAAATATTGCATATATTGAGCAGTTTCATACTTTATGATTTGTGGAAAATAGTAAAACTCTTCTAAAGGTATCCAAAGAAGCCTACCCTTGGCGTACCGAATTCCATAAGGTATGGTGTTCCTCGAACCTCTTTCCGCTCCACGAAACGGAGGGATCCGCGTTCCAAGTAACTTAGGGACAGACAAACAGCGGACAGAAGCACACTGACATTTACGACCACATTGAAACCTCATTGTACTTTCTGAGGTACTTATTGTACTCCCTGTGAATAATAGTGAAGGTTGCATAATTATCTTGATAATTATCTTTGGTTTGGCCCTTTCCTTTTTCTTATAGGGGATTATGCTATTGAAAAACTCAACATGGAGATTTTTAGGGACAGGAATCACCTAAAGGAGCTTCTCACAGTCTGTGAAGGTATGCTTGCTGTAATTCATTTACGACCACATTGAAACCTCATTGTACTTTCTGAAGTACTTATTGTACTCCCTGTGAATGATAGTGAAGGACACTATGGCCACATTGAAACATCATTGTACTTTGTGAGGTACTTATTGTACTCCCTGTGAATAATAGTGAAGGTTGCATAATTATCTTGATACTTATCTTTGGTTTGGCCCTTTCCTTTTTCTTATAGGCGATTGAAAAACTCGGCATGGAGATTTTGAGGGACAGGAATTACCTAAAGGAGCTTCTCACAGTCTATGAAGGTATGCTTGCTCTAATTCATTGTAGTTATAACTGTACAGTGACTTAGTTCATACTGTTTCTAATTTCTTTTTGTCCAGACTGGTATCATTGCTGCATTGTCAGCCTATCGAAACTGCTATATATCTAGCTTAAGCCATAATTTATTTTCCATAAATACTATAAGGATAACATATTAATAAATATTGGAAGTTAGTCATTATACATATAATTGGCAAGAACGGGCGCACAATTTCAAACATCCAGCCTCTTCAATTACGTTGAATATATATTTCTCTGAGTAAGCAACACCTTTTTTTAAAAAAATCAAATATACCTTCGATTACCGAACAAGTTCTTCATAAAATAATAAACTAAAAAGAAAAGAAGAAGAAAGTAAACAATATTATCACAAATAGGCGCCACTTTTTGATAAGTAAAAATGTTCAAAGAAATCTAAAATCACATACCTTCAAATTAGTTTGAGCTATAAATTACATTTTTCATTGGGATATGATTTCTGTTGATTTGGATCTGATTTAGCTTTGAGCCTATTTATAACTTTTTGGGGGCACTTATATAATATTTTAGGGGCACATTTGAGGGGTAATACATGTAGTTTTTGATAAATCTAGGGGCCACGTACCACCGCGTCCTTCCATGTGGCTCCACCACTGTGTGTGTATATGCATATTTTACAATGGCAACATATGTATACATTGGCATGTGGCTCAGTTGGATTTCTACAGTATCAATTACATATCAAACTTTCTTCTCACAGGACATTCGTACAAGTGGTTGCTGCATTTTAAATATAGGAATTTGGTACTGAAACATTAAACCAAAATTATCCATTTGGAGATGTTGCCTTATGTCGAGTAACATGGATGGTTCTAGGCAGCCACGTATCTTCTCTTATGAAGAAGATCTACAACAATATATGTGAATTCATATCAAAAGGAGGAAAGCATTTAGAGGAGGAATTCTTTGGCGAACAACCTTTTGGACAAGCTCAAAGGTTTGGAGTCCATATGAGCTCAATAAAAGTTCTTGTAGTACAGAGAAGTTTGGGTGGAAGCAACCAGTCCTAACTGAATCCTGCATTCCAAATGAAGCTCACTTAGTAGAAGTTTTAAGATGTTAAACTCCATAAAACAATCACAAACTGAAATACTTATGCAGAATGCTACTCATATTGGCTGGTGTTTCTTGTCAAAACTGAGAACTATGAATTGGTGTTGCTTGATAGTGGAGCTTTTGGTGGGGATTGTTCGGTCCATAACAGTAGACTTGGTTGTTGGACCAAGCAGGTTCTGCTCGATGTGGATATCCGAATTTAATGTATAGACATATTGGGCATGTTGCATATCTGTAAAAGAATATAACTCTCTTCTAACTGTATTGAAGTGCATAATGAGAAGGTGTCTACATGTCTTTTACCGCAACCATCACGTAGGAAAGATCATTTATGTGATAGATCTAAGAAATTTCAGAAATTTCAAGAAAGAATATATAGCAGAATACTGCAAAGGCTTGCATACAGTTTCAGCCCCTGTGAATGATACCTTAAACCTTTGATCAGATATCCCTAGTTTCTGTGCCAGCATTGAACCACAATGATTCAGGAAACATTCACCATGCATCCAGTAGTTGCAGTGTTTACAATCAAGGGCTAGCGGGAGCCCCTTAAACAACTTCACCACAAATGGCACACATGCAGGGTTTTGGGGGTGTTCCATGAAGACTTAAATTGAGTTGATGAGAAACCATGTTAAAACTACGCCTGACTTCATCTTCTAAGTAAGTTCAATTCAGAAGAATTCCGAGTGGAAGGAGTGATCACATTGTGTACAATAATAGAACCACTCAGCGAAAACAAACTTTGATTTACATGTGTCGCATACGGATTGAATTTTCAGAAAATTACCACATATACTTTAACTACAATGTCCTACATGCCACAGGGCGAGAGGGTGCTGTGAACTTCATGTCTGATGATAACATGGGGTAGAGAAGCACATTTGACTTTTGGTAGAATTTACACTAGGAACGAGCAAACCCTAGGTACTATTGAGCTTCTGTATCTTTAGTTCCTTCATGGCCAACTACGTTGATTGCCAATTGAGTATCAGACTGAAATCTATAGAAATTTGTAGCAAACTGACAATCTGTAGAAATGGCAAGGATGTTGAGAAACTGTTTGTGAAAATCTCGAAACACATAAAAGCATCCATTTAATCTCACATACCAGGGAAACCAGACATCGTCATTTACACTCAGGTACTGTTGAGCTTCTTGCTTTGTTTCAAAGAAACAAAAAAGTTCCCCAAGTTTCTAATCCTAATTTTGGACCTTAGGTAGTTAATGAGAAGTAACTGAATAGAGTTCTTTTATGGATTGTTAGTTGGAATATCCAAAGGGTAAAATTGATCAGTACAGGGTTGGAAGTTACCCTTTTGTGTTGAGATTTACTTGATTCTTTTACTGATATAACTTCTTAAGAACACAACGGTCTCAGATAGATGAGAAAGCATCTTGGATGAAGTAAAGCCACTGGACAGAACTCATGACAATTGTTCCATGTTGTTACAGGATTCGGATCCTCTTCATTGCTAGCAGGTACTTCTATCTTACATAACCTCTTTGTGTACGTCAATTTAATTAACACCTTCTCCAATAAACAGTCTCACATTTCTACATTCTCTTGTTTCTCTATTGTTGGTAGCAGGTACACGTCTGCTGGTTCTCTATTGTTGGTATTAAGTCACCTTCTCCAATTAATAAACTAGCCAGGTGTACTTGTCTGTTGTTTCTACATTCTCATGTTTCTTATTTCTATTAGTTAGGATTCTGCTTTATGTTATGTTTCTTGATGTTCCTAGCAAAGTTGAAAAAAAGTCTCAATAGCAAATTATGTAATGTTGTTGCACTAGTGTACGTGTTTTTACTACTGCAACAACATTACATAATTTGCTATATGGTTATCTGCACTGGAGCCTCAAGCGTCTCCATTGGTGTTAGATTTTTCTCATTTAGAATATGCTATATGGTTAACTGGTAAATTGTTCTGTGATGGATTCCTAATAAAGGAAACTGAAACACCGATACATTGTGGCATATTGTTACAAGAACTTCAGTTCGTAACTTCAATTTCATTCTTTTGTTGACAACAATTATGTTATCAGTTAGCAGCTTCAGTCTTTTTTATCATTTGGTTGAAGTAAGAATTTTTCCTTAAGTCATGATCGATGAATTCTTTCTTGATTTCATATTTTTGCAGGATGTTTCCTTTGTGGTTGGTTTACTACTATCAGTTGTTTTGAGAATTACTGGTGTCATAGTTTATATAATAGTTGCTTGATGAGGTCACCTCAGGCGCCAGACACATATCTCATCTAGGAGAGAGGCATTTTATATTAACAACTTTCAGCTAAGGATGGACAAGGAAAATTTTCTCATATGGAACTTCCTTTATCTAAAGTTTGTTATTGACAGAATACTAATCTGCTTAAACACGATCGAGATTGTCATATACCATAATCTTTCTAATTCATAGATTTGGCTTTATAAAAAATGAGAACATATCAACATATTTATTTGGTTTATATTTTGTTTGGCGGTGTCTCGATTTGTCAGTAACTCTCACTGATTTAGTGGTTTCCAAATAATAATTTATTACAGGTGGAAGTCAAGACAAAGAGCGATGAACCGGCAAATCTTAGGAAGACAAACTTGGACTGGGTCAAACGCTCTACAGAATGTCCTCCCAAAGGACTCGTAGGATTTGGGAAGCGACAGGAAGATCATTGAAGCATGCTATTTTCTATTGAACCAGTCTGCGTACTTCAAGGTTGAAGCTGCAACGATTGTCATTTCTCAAAACTACAATTCCTAGATGACAATTCCTTTAATGGACGGTCAAATCAAACACCAGTGGCCTGACACAAGGTATATTTTAATTTTCCTGTATATTTTTGCGCGATTAAATTCCTGGTAATACAAATAGCAAGTCGTCATCATTAAACCAGGGCATGCTAGATATAGTTAGAGGTCCATAATGGGTGCAACAATTGTTGTTGCATGACATAAAGTGCCATTAATTCTTAAACTACAAGTCAAACATGTTCTATTTTTGAGCATTGAGTATAGTAGTTGCTGGGAGTCTAGGGATGGCAACGGGTCGGATCTGGATCGGATCAGGCTAGATCCGATCCAGATCCGACTAGGAGAAATGGAATCCAGATCCGATCCAGATCCGTTCGGATCGTCACCGGATTCGGATCAGATCAGATCGGGTTTCATCCAGCTGATCCAAATCCAATCCGTAGATCCATATAATACGTGGTTGGATCGGATTCGGATTGGATCCGTCTTGGGTTTGCAATAAAATACAAAAAATAACATAAGAAATAAACAGTATTTCATACGCTAAGGCATGTTCGCAAGTTATGAATCCTAAAACACAACAGAAGTAGCTTTGTAGGCTGGAATTACTAATGTATTCTTCTTGGAAGTGAAAGTGGGGAGGTAATATGAATATATTTGTAAAGCACACATATACGTCGGATCGGATCGGGTCAGAACCCGGTGGATCTGCCCTTAGATCCAAATCCAGATCCAAATCCAATCGGACCTGGCTTTACAGATCCAAATCCGATCCATTTTCAATTGGATCGGATTCGGATCCGATCCATTCGGCCCAGATCGCTCGGATCACAGATCGGATCGGACCATATTGCCATACCTATGGGAGTCCATGAAAATAAAACCAATATATATATATATTTAATGGGCACTGGTCTAAAGCTCTAACTTATCTGCTATTGTCCGAAGTACGTCTAATATCTCGCGGAGGTTCAATGAACATACAACTTTCTGTGACAATGGCAGTGGAGAGAATCAGTGACAACCCTCAGAGCCTCTTCACTGAACGTATCCCAGTAAAATGACCGGTTAAAGTTAAATCAAAAACAATATTTAACAAATGCAAAATTCCATCAAGAGTACGGATATAGGGGGGGTTGTCCCATGCGTCAATATACCAAAATGTCTAGGACTAGAAACAGAATATAAAACTGAAAAAGTAAATATTTATATCATTGCAGAGCTGCAAGGGAGCTCATTTAGGTGCATTTCACATAGGGAATGGAGAAAGGAACCTAAAGTTAGCTCATTGTATGCCTAATAGAGAGTTCTCACAGGCTCACCAGGATGCAGGTTTCGTTAAGAAGAGTTAACAGTAGTTTTAGAACTAAACAAATTCAGATTTAGAAATTTTTGCATAACGGTGATGTGGGTCAGAGATTAGAAAGTAACGTACATTAGAACTGAAATTCCCAACTATTTATTGTATTTCTTCGTCTCATAGTTCTTGAAGTGTATGAAACATGATAACTTACCTCAACAACAAAACCATCGAATTTGTGGGTTGTAGATGGAGATTTCAGCATTTCACTGGAGATTTCTCTTTTTATTTTGCTTCATCTTTTTTAGTGGGTAAATCATTGATATTATCTTTAGAAAGAAAAGGCCTTTGGTTTTCGCTTTTTATTCTGTATTGAGAATGACATGATGATTTTGATTTCATATTGGTTTGATTGACCGAAATGACGGCATTTGTTTGCATTATTTTCTCTAACTGATGATCCTCTTAATTTCTACCACATCTCAATTATAATTTCTGAATTATTGGAATCAGTTGACACAAAATGTACAGGTACACTGACAAATTAGTAAACTGGAAAACATCACATTGGATTTCTGCATATTCATTTTTTGTTATTGATAAAGATGAAGAACACCATTACATCATAATCCTACAACTATTCTGCAACTAAGAGGAGGGGGAAGTTGAACCCAAGACCCGGATCCCGAAATTCTAAGGCTCTAAGCTATGTACATGTATATGTTTGCCATTTGTCTATGTTGTTTAGTGCCTCTTTTTCTCTTTGTTGATATTGCAAATCTCTTGTGTAGCTTTTTTTGGGGTTAGGATCATGATACAGGATAACATAGTTACTCATGTTAGCATGTTACCATAAAGTGACAGTGAACACAATCATCACTAGCATTTATGATATGATAGGCATAAAGGGTAGATTGTTCTTGTGAGTCTTGTATGGATTGTTTGCTGAAATATCCAAAAAGGAAAATTGTTCAGTATGCTGGTAGAAGTTAATTACTTCTTCCATGTTAAGCTTAGCTTGATTCTGTGATCTAAGCCGTACAGACACATTGGTCTCACTGTATTAGTTAAATTTAGAATGCCCATACGATGAAGTAAGGTGGTAGATGGGTAAAAGTAAAGTGGTACTACATGGGTAAAGACATGGTACAGTGTTTTTTTTCCAGTCTCAAAATATATGGGAAATGTCTGAATTGCAAATGATGTAATGTATGTTGTTGCAGAACATTTTAACTGGTTTACCATCTGCTTTGGCGGTCGATTAGCATCAGTAGTTTGATTTCTACTGAAAAGAACTATCTGGTGAGAGCTATAAGGAAACATTTTGGGTCTATTTTAGCAGTTAAGTGCTCCTCCTTTATTCGTGTCTAGTTAGGTAGTATACATTTCAGCTTCTCCTTTTCTCAGCCCTTGTTTGGTCTTGAGAGTTGAGACAGTAACTGTCTTCTTTAGGTTCTTATAAATCTTCACTTCTGGACAACTACTTCACTGTTCACTGTTTTCTCCAATTAAAGATAATAAATGAGAGTGCTTAGATTAATTTGAGGTATCTACCACAGGCATATTCCGCTGCCTCGTCAGAGTAGTGTGCTCAAAACCCTAACATTCATAAGTAGTTTCGAGTCTCACCAACCTCTTCCCATACTTCCTGTAAAATTTCTCTGGTTGTAATAAATTACAATGAAAACAATGTATTCATATGCTGTGTCATTGTTACTATAGCAATTCATATTAAGCCGTATCAGGGCCACTTATTCTGGATCGAGCCCAACGCTTAGAGCCACTGAACCGAACTGGACTCAATACGAGAAGGACCACTTTCTACACGCAAGAACTTGCCAGAAAATCAAACCACTACTTGAAGGACTACTATGTAAATATCATTATCATATCTAAACCATAGTCGTTGAATTAGATCCAACTGCCAAGATAAATGTTGACTTTGTATTTATGTATATTTGGTTATCAATGAGAATCATCGAGCATTCTACAACCTTCTATCTCTCTCTCAACTTCTCCGTTCATCTTCTCCGATGAGCTCTTCTCTTTCCGATCACTCCACTTGAAACCTTTTGGTTTCTTTCATGGTATCAAAGCCTATGCCGACTACCGCTGCATTATCATCAAGCAATGCTCTCGTTACCTCCTATACCACGAACTCCTTAAATCCGATTTACCTTCTGTCGAATATCCACAAGCTGGTACCCATCAAACTTGATGGATTGAACTATGTCATTTGGAAGTATCAAATTACTTCCCTTCTTCGAATCCAAAATCTGTTCGGGCTCTTGGATGGTTCAGATCTACCACCTGAAGAATTTGTGAAAGGCTCCGGTGAAACGGAAGGCTCTGTTGTGCCTAAACCAGAATACCAGGAGTGGATTCAACGCGATCAAGGTCTCGTCACTACGCTTAATGCCACACTAAGTCCAGAAGCACTCACTCGTGTTATCAGTCAATCCTCTTCTCGCTCAATCTGGCAAATTCTTGGCAAAATGTATGCCTCACTCACACGCTCAAATATTATGCAATTGAAGTCCGATCTCCAAACTGCACGAAAGAATTCTGATTCTGTTGATTCGTATATGAACAAACTGAAAATCATCTGTAAAAAATTAATGGTTGCTATGATCAACAATGATGATGAAGACATGATGTTATATTCCTTGAATGGACTTCCCGCTGAGTATAACCCTTTTCGGTCATCTATATGGATCAAATTGACACGATCCAACCGCAAGTGTACGGCCGTCGCGTGTAGTAATATCCGGTAATTCCGGGTTTATCGAACCCTAGATACTTCTTTGTAAATTAGTTAATAATTCAAATCCTTATGTGGGTCAAGCGCAGTTGTTGTTTTTACTAATTCTATTAAATTAAAGAAAATACGAATCTCAATTAATCGATCAAATTGTTTCACGATTAATAAAGACTAAGTATTGTAGGGTTTTCTCAAAATTTTACGAAGTCATGATATCTCTACGGGTCTCTAGGTATGTCACACTATGTTGGATTTATGTTCTACTAACACGATGATTCTTTATCTAGCTAAACGAGCACGTTTATGTTGAAGATGTCTCAGCCAACATGATGCAGGAGAAAAATGGACAATTAATTCGTCAAATTCAGAAAAGTTGTTTCAGTCAAAACGCAGAATCAGGGGCAGAATTGAAGGGTGTCGGATTTGCGCAAAATCATACATTATTTTGAGTGGAAACGACGTTCTAAACAGAACCCGTGATAAATCACGGGCACCACCCTTATTTGGTCAAATTCGATCATTTAGGGGTCCAAATCAGCGTTTTTTCATTTTTGGTAATATTTATTTCACTAATTAGGAGGTCAAATAAAACCCGATTTGGGTGAATCTTTTTGCTGAGTCTTTATTTTGTTTAGGACTTTAATTTAGGATTGTTTTTGAGATTTTTTTTCTATTTTTGGTAAAATTATGTTTTTTAGCTATTTATACCCGGCTTGTGGGTAAATTTCAGCAGACTTTTATTATTGAAATTATTCAGAACTCTAGAGAGCTTCGTGCCCTAGTTCTTTACCCTTTTCTTTGTTGATTCCGCTGTGTACCCACGCTCGGTGATTTTACCCGGCGTCAGTTTGGTATCAGAGCAAGTACGACTTGGGAGGAAGATCGTCATCAACGATGGTGCGTGGACGTCCTGGCGGTTGCGAGCAGGTTCCGGCTGAGGAAGCCCCCCAACGGAGACGTAACGTCCAAAACGTTATGATGATACAAGATTTGCAAAGGCAAATTGCAGACCTAACCCATAGCCTTGCGGTGCGGTATTTGCAGCAGCAAGTTGCAGATTTAACTCGACACTTAGCGGCACGGGAATTGAAGGATTGCAAGGCCTTTGATCAAGACTCGCAGCCCGCGTTCAAGATCCGCTACGACGGTGATTCCGGTGGTTGGAACGAGCGTTATGGAGGAGCGAGTTTGAAGACTGACGTGTCAGATTATTCCGGTAAGTTAGTAGTTGAACATATTTATGGTGATGCAATAT
Source organism: Linanthus parryae (assembly GCA_023055425.1). NCBI lineage: Eukaryota > Viridiplantae > Streptophyta > Magnoliopsida > Ericales > Polemoniaceae > Linanthus > Linanthus parryae. The sequence continues at coordinate 87,707,441 of JALGPY010000006.1, read as the reverse complement.
TTTATAAGCGTGTTTCAAGTTCAATCGATAGTTATGTGGACTGGAATAAACCACCAGTTTATGATGACTGCGGAGATGATGAGGAAGAGTTGATTGTGGAAGATGACGAGAATACCTCGGATGTGCCGATTCGTTATGAGGTAATTCTAGATTCGTATCCATTAATTTCTCAATCAATTACTTCTTATCAAGTTGAAGAAGAAGATGGAGTTGAAGAGGTTATAGTTGAATTAGATAAGCCGCCTTCGTTTTATTGTGATCCATTCTTGGTGGTGCGTTTTGATCAAGTGCCTATGTTGAACTCGAGGGCGAGTTCTTTTAAAGAGGGGGTGACTGATGCAGGAGAAAAATGGACAATTAATTTGTCAAATTCAGAAAAGTTGTTTCAGTCAAAACGCAGAATCAGGGGCAGAATTGAAGGGTGTCGGATTCGCGCAAAATCATACATTATTTTGAGTGGAAACGAAGTTCTAAACAGAACCCGTGATAAATCACGGGCACCACCCTTATTTGGTCAAATTCGATCATTTAGAGGTCCAAATCAGCGTTTTTTCATTTTTGGTAATATTTATTTCACTAATTAGGAGGTCAAATAAAACCCGATTTGGGTGAATCTTTTTGCTGAGTCTTTATTTTGTGTAGGACTTTAATTTAGGATTGTTTTTGAGATTTTTTTCTATTTTTGGTAAAATTATGTTTTTTAGCTATTTATACCCGGCTTGTGGGTAAATTTCAGCAGACTTTGATTATTGAAATTATTCAGAACTCTAGAGAGCTTCGTGCCCTAGTTCTTTACCCTTTTCTTTGTTGATTCCGCTGTGTACCCACGCTCGGTGATTTTACCCGGCGTCACAACACCTATATTCAAATTATCAAAGCTGATTTCTCTAGTCTAATCAAGTTTAAATCTGCGTTATGATCATAATCTACTCTTTGTTCTTAGCTAACTAGCAAGATTTCTCAACCTAGATACGGCTAGTGTGTGTTTCAAGATTCCGGGCAATAAACGTAGATGTCTCTATCGTTCACAACTTAACCCAATCCTATCAATACGTCTACCAATAGAAAAGATGAATTAAACGCATAAAATACACATAACTAGATAAAAAATCATCAATTAAGCTTGAAAGCATGCAACCAAATTCATAAATCATCCAACAAAGTGATCAAACCCTAGTTCCCTCCGAGATATCCCGAAATAGAAGTTTAGCTATGCTTAGACATGATCAAATACAAGTTTTTATGATCATAATCCAAAACTAGAGAAGAAACGGAGTTTTAGAAGCCAAACTAATGATCCAAGTGCTCCCAAGATTCTCCAATCGTTCCCTAAGCTCCAAGGCCTCCAAAGCAACGTCAAAACTGTGTTGTAGGTCTGAGAATACGTTTCCACAGGTCTGGGCACGTTTATTTTAATGAAACTTGGCCGAAATTGCACTTCAGCCCCTCCAGTTTGTAATTCTCGGACAGAATTGTTTGCTGATCTTGCGCGGGCTGTATCTCCCTCATACGGACTCGCCTTCAGGCCTACCATATATCGTTGGAAAGATACGGATGTCTACTTTCCAATGGCGCATGCCTTGCTCAAAATTTATTTGCAGATTTTCCTCAGCATCGAAAAGAATGCAGGCTGGTCCTGTGCGAGTTTTCCAACTTTGCTTCGTTTTTGCGTATCTTTTTCTCCTCGTCATCTAGCTCCATACCAAGCATATCCGAGCCTATAATAAGATCCATTTCACCTATTTTATCTGAGTTACACAACACTAAATAACCCGTGCAATTATCATCGCAAATATGAAAGAAAACATGCGCAAATAAGCTAGAAACACAAATTTTGACTCTTAGGCTTACAAATCATCAAATACACATATTTGTGTAAATATAACATATAAATCATGTGAAATAAGCCTAATACAAGTAATATGAAAGTATAATAACAACTCCTAGAAGAGAGTTATCAAATACCCCCACACTTACCTTTTGCTCGTCCCGAGCAAATCACTGTTTACTAGCCGACTCAAGACACAAACACAACTCAATACGACAAGACTATGAAACTACATGAACTAAATAAAATGCAACTCGATTATACACAATGCAAAAAAGTAAACAAAACATTTTTTTATTCTTTTTCCGAGATTGGGCAACCTCTCTATCATAAACCGAAATCATCAAATCCTCACAAGCTCACTTTGAAATTTCACAACACGTAGCAAGAAATATGATATGATGATCCTATACACAAACTCACTAAGCCATCCCCAAACATCCACCAAATCATTCCAAGACATGGCACGTCTTTTGACTCAAAGCGTCTAGGTATCTCAAGCCACAAAGTGATCGTCCTTTGCCAAGTCATTTGAGGTTTTGAGACCCTCTTAGCCGTTATTGCTTTGAATGCAAGTTGTCCCATTGCTGGGAGACACAACTCCTGTGATATACGGCTTGACTTTAGTTTACCTCTTAAGCTCTACGTTGGATTGAATCCAAATTTTCCATGCACACGGAAGCACATTAGGTTGTTTCACCTTTGAAGCTCAAATATATATATATATATATATATATATATATATATATATATATTTTTCATTTTATTCATTATTCTCCTCTGTTTTTACAACCGTGAATTAGATCTTAAGAGTGTGGGCTTTTTCGAATTTTCTCTTAAAACCACCTTAAGGGATGGTGGTGCACGCTCCCCGACTTCGCTTAGGCCGAAGAATCGTACCACATGAAACCGACTCTACACGAAGGTCCACCCCAGATTCTAAGAGTCCACAAGTTTCCACCGAAAACGGAATAATCAATCACTTAGAGACTCAATTCTCCTAGCACAATAAAAGAGTCAAAAGTATGCCCGTAATCTACCTTCACCTTTCCCTAGATACCCAGGACATCCCTTCGTGAGACTTGTGTAAAAAATACTAGAATTAAAGTATCCCTACTACGGTGCTTCATACTCTCATGAGCTCTTTCACTGATTCTCTTCAGTTTCTAGGTCTTAAGTTGCCATTTCTCAAAAATTTGCAATTTTTATGGTTTTTCACTTTTTCATTTTTTTTTTTATTTTTCTTATATGTTCCTAGACTCTACATGCTTTTGGCCAACTCGATTACCAACATATTTGGGGTAGGGGGACTCAATAAATAAAATTGCAACAATAATATATACAATGCAATTTAAATAAACGTGAAAATGCAAACCGAACTGACTGAAACCTACGTGCAAGACTGACTCACTAAACTATATTCTAATCTAAATGTAACTGGCAATGCAAGACACGGACATGGCTAGCAAATAACTAAAAGTCCCCCCACACTTGAGTGCTTCGTTGTCCCCAACGAATTTAGAGATCAACCAAGAAGACCCGGCATTCAAATGCGAGGGGCAGTTATTCTACTCGAAGTCAAAGCCACGACACAAGAAGGTAGCTACAATAAATTTAGAGATAATTCAAGCTACGGGCACGTGACAAGTTGTGTTTACCGAAATTAAGCAAGTACTCAAGTATTCCCTAAGATTCTATCAGCTAATCTCAGCGGCGACTGAGCACCGTGACCAAGTTGTCAAATAAAATCCTAGAGCAAGTACGATGTGCCTAAAACGGTAAGTAAAGAGAGAGAAAAAAGTACTCACAACCGACACAAGGTCGGGGACGAAATCCGATAGTTGCTGCCTGATATAGCAAGAAAAATGCCCAAGCTAACATTGCCCAGAACAATGCAAGCTCCCTTGCGGTCGAGTGTGTGGAGCACACCGGGGTCGATTGATCAGTTGCTGCTAACGAAAATAGAACGAAGAATCCCCGAACTTGTGATGTAAGCTCCCGTAACGGTCGAGTGCGCGAGTAGCACACCGGGGTCAATGTCTTCGTCAATTTTTTACCAAGAGTAGTAGCTCCATGGATTTCCTTTCTTGAATTTGAAAACACTCTACACATAACCCAATAGTTTTTATACCACAAACCATAATGTGGAGTTGTCATGTGCTCCCCATTACCAATATCCAATTTACTAAATTAAGACAATTCAATTGTCAATGAAACGGCCCTGTTTCTGTGAATTTCACCAGTTGCTTTGAAGACATGGCTGGGTCGATTCCAGTAGCACTGGTAAGGGTTCGAGTGATAATTGGTTGTGGCCCGAATCGGATGATTGCGGAATTGCAGATCTCGGTACTTGAGAGGCGAAATGGTATGCGGTGATTAGAGCAAAGGGCCGGTAATTTTAGTACGAAAGGTAGAGGGGTGGCTTGGAGGTTTTGCGTCGTAATTGGTTGGAGGGTCTCGACTGTGGGGTAAATCAAGTTTGTGGGTGCGGTTTGCTGATAGGCGGTGCTGGGGGGGGGGGGGGGGGTTGTGTGGTCGGAGAATATGAGGGCAGAGACAGTTTCATCGATTAAATCGAGAGAGAAGAGGCGACGTGGGTCGCCAGTTTTCATGGCGGAAGAGGACAGTTCTAGGCGGCTGTGTGGTGCGTGGACGTGGGTTTGCCAGCAGGTGCGCCGACTGGAGTGGATGGTGGTGGCGCCGACGGTCGTGGGTGAGTTTTGGTGGTGAGAGATGGCGGTCGGACGGTGAGGAAGTCGGGTGGAGATGGTGGAGTTGTCTGAATTGGCCGTCGAGTGTTGGAGGAGGAAGTGAAGGACCGATGAGTTGGAGTTATCTTTTGATAACTTTTAGTTTTGTTAAAGACACCCGGCTCCCCATTATTTTCTTCAAAATTCCAATATACCCCCAATTGGACTAAACTGAACTCGGCGAAAACTAGGTCGTGCGACCTAATCACTCGGTCGTGCGACCTAGTCAAAATTTTCAGTGATTTTAACTAGGTTGTGCGACCTAGTTAACTACGTCGTGCGACCTAGTTTTCATCCCGCAAAAAAGTTTTTTCTCCCGGCATGCTTGTTCTAGCATTTTGAGCTCGTAACAGCTCCCGATAAGCTCAAACATGATATTTCACCCCCACACTTGGTCTCCAACATGCCGTTTCACAATCTCGACCCATACCCCATGATTTTGACTGCTTTTGCCATTTCCGAATGTTTTTCATCGCTTTTTCTTCACGAAAAACATCCTTTCTCGCCGTTTTGATCGTTCCTTTTCTTTTACATGGATCTCCTCAACCTCGAGACTCCATTTACATTATAAAAAAAATCACGATGTCCGGGGAATCCTTTCTTCTTCGAATTTGCTCTTCCAAAGGCCTGTTTGTCAATTCCGGTTGTTTTTGGCCACGCTTTATTCACGAAAACATCCAAATGGCCATAACTCTCGCGTCCGGACTCCGATGCATGCGATCCACATATCCACAGAAAGCTCCCGACAACCCCCACACAATGGCACTCTTCAATTCAGCTCACGGTCCTGTTTGCAACAATTTTCCTCGTAATCCATGCCAATGTGTCAGCTTTCTCGGTTTTGCACTGCATTCTTTGCTTGCATCAAGACGGGGAGTCCGGATACGTTCTCTCCACCAGGTGCTGTGTTGAGTGAGTGTTGGAACAGAATGCTTTACCCAATTCTTCATTCCGGATCCCGATACGCGTTTTGGGCTGCTTTTTCTCGATTTTTATCCTGTTCTTCACACATGCATCAAGATGGGGGGATCCTGAATAGGCCTTTCACCTAGAATTCCTGCACACACTCATTGGAAATATTAGTCCCTCTCTCTCGCACCTCTCAAATAAATCAAACAGAATGAAATAAACAAAACATTATTGAAATCTACACTAAAGCAATAAATAGGTTGGGTTGCCTCCCAACAAGCGCTTGTAATTTAAGGTCGACGACCCGACCCAGTTACCTCAAAAGATATTAAGGAGGTCTAGCACGATGTACCTCCTCCTTCAATTTCTGACTCTTGATTTTCGGCACGACATCATGTGCACTCACCACATTTGGCTTCTCCGCTGATTCGGGTGGATCGGGCTGCAACACTGTAAGCAACCCAAGAGAAGGATCGACATGATCTTCTCTAAACTTGATCATAGCCAACTTGTTTTTCCCTTTTCCCGGAACAAATTCCTTGAACACAAGTGATGAATCCAGAGCCTTGATAATAAGCTCCTCAGTCTCTAGATCCACATTAGCGCGCATTGTCTTCAAAAGCGGTTTTCCAAAGATGAGTGGAACATCGCAATCCTCCTTGAAGTCCACGATCACAAAATCAACTGGAAAGACAAATGCACCCACTTTTACAAGCAAGTTCTCGATCACCCCATTTGCTGTCACAATTGAATTGTCTGCCAGTTGCAGACCCATATTCACTGGGGTTGGCGCACCAATGCCCAATCTCTTAAATAGAGACAATGGCATGAGATTAATACTTGCGCTCAAATCGCAGAGCCCATGCGTGTGATATCCACCCCCAAGAGTGCAGCCTAAGATGACACTGCCCGGATATCTCATCTTGGGAATGTCCCTCTGAATAGTTGTACTGCATGTCCCTGTCAGTTTCACCGTGGCATAAGGGTTAATGCTCTTCTTGCCCCATAAGATCTCCTTCAAGAACTTCTTGTACTTGGTAATCTGAGCAAGTGCTTCCACAAGAGGAATGTTTATATGCAACTGTTTGAATATGTTCAGAAATTTCCCAAAGTGTTCCTCATCATTCCTCTTTATTGTCGCTGGATATGGCACATGCACACTATATTCTTCCTCACCGTGTCCTTTGATTGGGGACTCACGGTAGGCACGGGAATCTCATCAACAACTTTTCAGTGGCCTTTGTCGCATCAGCTCGCGCGTGGGTAGGATATGGAAGATCCTTAGTGGTGATCCCACTGCGAGTTGTGATCGCCTTTAGCTGTTCTGGTGGAGTGATAGTGTTGGATGGAAGCATGCCTGGTGGAAGCCTAGCGTCCTGATTGGCTATCTGCCCAATCTGTGTCTCGTGGCTCTTCATTGTAGCTTCCATAGAGACAATCTTGCTCTCCATTTTATCTTGATTAGCTAACAGCTTCCTCAACAAAGCGTTTGTCTCTTGTTCTTCTGGTTGTTGAGCATGTTGTTGGGGAGCCTGTCTTTGCACTTGGTATGGAACAGTAGGTCTCTGGCCGGGTGCATATAATCCACTGTTTGGGTTAGCATAGCTGAAATTTGGGTGATTGCGGTTGTTGGGATGATACGTAGTAGGCCAGTGCTGCTGTCTTGGTGGACCCATGTAATTCACGTCTTCAATCCCATATCCTTGATTCTCATCCGCGACCATCTCTCCCACAGACTTCACTCGCGAGGACATCCATTTATTGTTCAAACTTCTGCTCCACCATTGCTTCAATCTTGTTTACCAGTGCCCCATCGGATTTTGAATTTCTACGAGTTTCAGACCTCGTGGACTCACGTTTTGCCACATTGTCCAGCAGGTCCCGGCATCTCTGCACTCCTAAACCCATGAAGTTTGCTTGGGCCATCATATCCTGCTCATTTGCTGTCTCCCTGTCTAAGACATTATAGAAATAGTGCAATAGTATGTACCATGGCTCCCCATGAGTAGGGCATCTACGAAGAAGCTGGTTGAATTTCCTCCATGTGTCCCCCAAAAATCATCTTCTTGCTGAGTGAACCGTTTGATGTCAGTCATTCGTTATGCTACCTTTGATGGTGGAAGATATTTCCTGAGAAACTCTTAGCAACACTCTGCCCATGTAGAGATACACCCTGCTGGAAGCTCCATAAGCCATGTCTTCGCTTTTCCCGATAAGGAGAAAGGAAAAAGCATGAGTTTTATTCTCTCGAGTGGAACTCTCTGATCATATATAGTGGAGGTAATTTGCTCGAAATTGAGCAAGTGCTGGTGTGGATCATCACCTGCAGCCCCAGTAAACAGACACTCATCTCGGACCATGTTTATCTATTGCTGGCGTATCTCAAAATGTGCGGCATTGATCTGGGGTTTGAAAATAGTAGGCGGGTACCCATACGGTGTAGTCCGAAATAGTCCACTAAAGGACGTTCATTAATCACATGTGCCGCAACATTCTGCGCATTGTTTCCCCCATTGTTGCCACCATTATTCCCACTGTTATTACCTCCATTGTTTCTAATGGCAACGCCCTCAACCCGTGGTGGGTCAAGGCGTTCCATTGCTGCCCGCATCTCGGTGAACTGAGCTCTGAGCTCCTCAGTCTCCCTTGCTCGATTAGCTGCATCTTCAACAACTGCAAGTCTAGCTGCTTCCGCATCTTGCATACCTTTGCGGATCCTTTCAATCTGAGCTCTAGTTTGGTCATCCATAGCAGCTGAGCTTGATTTCCTCTTGTCTCTACGTTCCGTGCGCAGTAAGGATTCCGGGTCCTCAAGTACTAGGTACAAGTTGCTGCCACGAGAACGGGTCATGCACCGTGAAAATTAACCTGAAATCAGAAAAAGCACAAAGAAAGTAGGTGAGTAACAGTTATAAACAGAAAAATAAAATCCCTAAGGCTAGGAATTATAGCTAATTTAGCCAAAGTCCCCGACAACGGCGCCAAAACCTTGACATGATCCAACCGCAAGTGTACGGCTGTCGCGTGTAGTAATATCCGGTAATTTCCGGGTTTATCGAACCCTAGAGACTTCTTTGTAAATTAGTTAATAAGTCAAATCCTTATGTGGGTCAAGCGCAATTGTTGTTTTTACTAATTCTACTAAATTAAAGAAAATACGAATCTCAATTAATTCATCAAATTGTTTCACGATTAATAAAGACTAAGCATTGTAGGGTTTTCTCAAAGTTTTACGAAGTCAGGATATCTCTACGGGTCTCTAGGTATGTCACACTATGTTGGATTTATGTTCTACTAACACGATGATTCTTTATCTAGCCAAACCAGCACGTTTATGTTGAAGATGTTTCAACCAACACCTATATTCAAACTATCAAAGCTGATTTCTCTAGTCTAATCAAGTTTAAATACGCTTTATGATCATTAGTCTACTATTTGTTCTTAGCTAGCTAGCAAGATTTCTCAATCCTAGATACGGTTAGTGTGTGTTTCAAGATTCCAGGCAATAAACGTAGATGTCTCTATCGTTCACAACCTAACTCAATCCTATCTATACGTCTATCAATAGAAAAGATGAATTAAACGCATAAAATACACATAACTAGATAAGAAATCATCAATTAAGCTTGAAAGCATGCAAGTGTAGATAGTGCTTTCTGGACAGGCAGATCTTAGCCACGTGGCGACCATCCAGCACACCATAATGTGCTCCACACACACTGGATCACCTGCCGCGGTGATCCACGTGGGGGCTGCGAGACAGGGCCCTCGCATACCACCTCACGGGACTTGTAGGGACTTAGTGGTTTTGAGGCTAGAGTAAGTCCTGTCGCGCGCGAGCGACAACCAACTCCGCACGCGACCCCTAGTAACTAATTGTGAGAGATTTATGGCACGAGCTTCATAGACCCGGTCAAACCCAGTCAACCCCATAACGGTTCCGGTATACGCGGATAACGTGCTGTAACGGTCCGTATATACGCGGACGAACGTGCCGTTGTGGTTAAGCTAATTAAGCCGCCATTGATGGGCGCATTAACCACACTACAACGGTCACATTCTCCGTTATATATAGGACGTTAACCCTTCCATACAAATAAGAACGACCCGAGATACGCGAAAGCTCTGCCAAAATCCTATCTCTCTCTCACACAGTACTATTGCCTTACTCTCTCCCTACACACAACCCAACACTTCCTGTGCTATTTCTATCCTCTGTCCTTGGTGTACATAGAGTTCTCTCTGCAGGATTCTCTCGTACACATTTTGGTGAACCCGACGTGAACTTACCATTGCAACCAACCATGTCTCATGAAGATGATGTCAGTAACAGATCGCCTTCCACGGAGACCACCTCGGGAGAGGAGGCCCGCCGTACTCCTACAGCCACCGGTGAAGCTCCGACGATAGAGGCCTTAGACGCCACCATCCAGAACCAGGCAAAGGCTCTCAAAGCTCAATCTGCACAGCTGGAACGGATAATGGCTATTCTGGGGACTCTCGCCCCAAATCCTGCATCGGCCACCACCGTCTCTCAGGGAGGAGGAGCCTCCACCATTCAAGGATTGGGAGTGTCAACCACACCACCCAATCCTAACCTTCAATCTCCACCGATAACTACGGAGTTACCCTCAATTCAGGGGCCAACAGCTCAAATGTTGCCTCTTGCCACTCACTCTCCTCAACTTCCAACTCTGGTACCTAATCCGGCCTCACAATACCCCTTGCCTCCTCCATCGGCAACGTGGGGCAATGTGAATTCACAATATTCTCCTAGCCCTCCTGCGGCATATGTGTCGCCTCCGCCTGCAACAACTCCTCCTCCTCCTGCTGGGGGAAATGCGCCGGAGTGTATGACGTCGCTGCAGCGGCGCATAGAAACCATCCTAGCCAATCAATCGTTCGCGGACACCATCATCCCGAAGCTCGACAATGATCCGCCTATCCCACGCGAGATCTACCTCATGCCTAATCCCGCTGGGTATAAGGCTCCTAAATGGGACAAGTTCGAAGATGTCCTAAGTTGCTGATGCGCGAGTTCCCTAAATCCCTGGGAAACGTGGCCTACAAGTTGTATAGGACACTGAAGGCTGGATCCGTGAAGACCTGGGATGATATGGTCCAGAAATTTTATACTAAGTTCTTTCAAATGGAAGAAAAGGTGACAATGATTCATCTTTCGCGGATGTACCAGAAGCGCGAGGAGGATGGAGTGACATTCATCAAGAAGTTCAGGGCCAAGTCCTTGGAATGCAAAGACGTGATACTCGAGAGCAGACTCGTGGAAATATGCCTGCAGTGCATGAGAGACGAGTACAAAGGTATGCTTATCAACCTGCAAACTCCTACATTTTCGAAGCTGATCGAATGCACAAAGAACATAGAGCCTATAGTGGAGAGGCAGAAGAAGAGGCACGCCTCTGAGAGGTCCCCGAGCGGGACTACCTTTAAAATTGGGAGGTTCAGCTACAAAAGGGGACGTGAAGCCGAGGTGAATATGGTTTCACCCCAAAAGCGGCCGAAGGTCGCAAACTTCGATGCACCACCCTTGCCGTGTTCGGTAGAGGAAGCGAGTGACTTGTGCAGACAATGGCGTAAAGACGGAATCTTGCCGCCGCTTGAAAGGACACCCTCCAAGGAGATGGTGAGGGACCCAAAGTGGTGTGAATGTCACGGAAAGGTCATGCATCCCACGGCTGACTGCAAGAAGCTCAGAATCATGGTAAGACAAAAGATGAAAAATGGCGAGCTGATTGTCAGTGACCAGAGGAAGGATGTGCGAAACAATCCACTACCTGCCCACGCGGATCAAGAGCCGAAGGGCAAAGAGATTGCCATGATCTCGATTATGGACCTTGAAGAGGTTGCAGAGGATGGTCTATCGATCATTGCCGAGATCCACAACGACGAGGACTACAACATAGACACGGAGGACGAACGTGCTGATCGGATGAAGGGGTCGCACGGGTTCAGCAGGTTCTTCGATGAAATGAACTTCTCGGAGAAGTGCCGGAAGGAAATGACAAGGGCAATCCTGAGGATAGCGAAAGATTACGAGGAAGATATCGTGATCTCCAACGGGAAGGTTGTTAGGGCATCTCGCTCTACAGAAAAGGTCATAACCTTCTCCGCAAGCGACAAGAAGACAGATGCGAGCCACCAGAAGCCTCTGTATGTAACGGCAGTCGTGAATGGTGTGGAGTTCAAAAGAGCGTTTGTCGACGGAGGAGCAGCGGTTAACGTTGTCTCGCTCAACACTCTGAAGCTAGCAGGAATCCCAGAGCAGAAGATTGTCAGGCGTCCATCCCCGCTGATGGGATTTGGAAGCGACTCCAGAATGACGATCGGATGGATCCGTCTGGGTCTCCAGATCGGTAAAATCAAATGTTCAGCCAAGTTCTATGTCATAGATGCGAACACTACGTATCACATGATTATAGGCCGGGCCTGGATTCATCGCTTTGATGCTGTCCCTTCAACAGCTCACCAAGTGATGAAAGCTATCTGGAATGACAAAATAGTTGAGATACCAGCTTCAAAAAATCCTTTCAACATGGATGAAGCGCATCTCAGTGAGGCAGTATGGTTCACTGAGATGGAAGATGAGCAAACGCCGGGGCCATTCAACCCCACTCATTTGCCCCGATGGGAGGACATCAAAGATCAGTCACCCGCAGGAGTGATGGTGACAAGAGAGGAGGCCAAGGAAAAGCCGTCCACGCGGGAAGAGGCGCCGCGGATTGCCTACCAGCGAAAGAACGTGTTTACTGTGAAAAGGATAGCAAAACATGATCCTGAAGGCAGGGAGATAGAAAGTTTCTACGCCAACGGGAAGAAATGCTACCGCATATGAAGGTGCGCGGGGATGTCCTCATGCGAGCATGGGGATATCCCTGAGCAAATCAATCAAATTGAGCAGGTTATGGAACTAGACAAACTTACGCCAAGTGTTTTAGACGAAAAGCTAAAAGAAGCACCCGAATGCATGGAGGACAAACCCAGGCCGCAAAAGCAGGAGCTGAAGGAGGTATTCTTAAGCCCGAGCGAAGAAAAGAAGAGGCCAGTCTTTCTCAGTGCGGACCTCACAGGCGAGAAGGAGGAAAGATTGCTACAACTTTTGACCGAGTACAAAGATGTGTTCGCATGGGAATACGATGAGATGCCCGGTCTGGACACGAGCATCACCATGCACCGGTTGGATGTAATTCCAGGATCCAAACCGGTAAAGCAGAGCACAATAAGCTTTAGGACGAAGCTCAACGTGAAGATTAAGAAGGAAATTGTCAAACTCCTGGATGCCAAATTTATCGAGCCAAATCACCATCCTACATGGTTGGCCAACATCGTGCCGATAGTAAAGAAGAATGGGCAACTTCGCATTTGTGTGGACTTCCGAGACCTTAATCGTTTCTGTCCCAAAGATGATTTTCCACTTCCCAACATCGACTTACTTATCGATTCGACCGCGGGTCATCGCATGTTCAGCTTCATGGACGACTTCAGTGGGTACAATCAAATCAAGATGGACCCCGAAGATGCACGGAAAACCGCATTCATCACTCCGGTGGGAGTCTTCAATTACACGGTTATGCCTTTTGGCCTCAAGAACGCATGCGCAACTTATCAGCGAGCTATGATGGCCCTGTTCCAAGATATGATGCACAAGGAAGTAGAATTCTACGTTGATGACTTAGTTGTCAAATTCAAGTAAGAGGCAGACCACCTGGGGGATTTGCGGAAAGTGTTCAACAGATGCATAAGCTTTCAATTAAAGATGAACCCCATGAAGTGCGCATTCGGAGTAACATCGGGGAAATTCTTGGGATGTGTGGTACATCGTTAAGGAATAGAGCCTGATCCTGCGAAAGTATTGGCCATCACTAGCATGACGGCGCCGCACAGCCAAAGTTCCTTGAAGACCTTCTTGGGAAAGCTATCCTACCTGCGAAGAATCATCCCAGCGATCGCCGAAATCACCTTCTGTTTCAGCGATCTTCTCAAGAAGGATGCTGTATATAACTGGACAGCGGAGCACGAAGCTGCGTTTGGAAAGCTAAAGGACCTGTTGACATCGTCAAAGGTAATGATCGCACCCCAGCTCGGATCACCACTCTTGTTGTATCTGACGTCGACGAAGAGGGCTATAGGGGCACTCCTGGCTCAGGAGTATGAGGGGCAAGAAAGGCCGATCTAATACATTTCTTGCATAGTACAGCCAGTAGAATCAAGGTACACGGACATCGAGCGTCATTGCCTTGCCCTATTCTTTGTAATAGAGAAGTTAAAGCACTATTTTGCTTCGCACAAAGTGGTGGTGGTCACAAAGAGTGATCCTATACGGTATCTTTTGACTCACACTACTCCTGGGGGAAGACTGGCAAAATGGTATATGACCATTTCCCAGTACGACATCACATGCGTTCGACCCCGGGCAATCAAATCGCAAGCGGTGGCGGATTTGCTAGCACAGTTCCCTGATAATAGTTATGAGCCTGTAATTGAGGAGGAACTGGAGGATCCTGAGATCTATGCAGTTGAGTTGCCTTATTGGACGCTCCATTTCGACGGGTCGTCAACAAGGAAGGGTGGAGGCATTGGGATAGTCTTAACCAAACCCGATGGAGAGGTCATACAGATGTCCGCAAAGCTTGATTTTGTAGTCACCAAAAACGAAGCGGAGTATGAAGCTCTCATCGCAGGTCTTTGCGCAGCAAGGGCACTAGAAGTAAGCAATTTGACGGTTATGGGAGACTCCAAGCTAATCGTCAAACAAGCCTCGGGCGAGTATTGTTTGAAGGAGATAAACTTATTGCCCTACCGGACCTTGGTACAGAAACTGGTGCAGCAGTTCTGTGTGTCAGGTACGAGCACAAACCCAGAGCGGACAATAGGCATGCTGATGTTTTAGCTACCTTGGGATCCAAGGTTAGTGCGGATAAATATCCCGCGAGAATTTCGATTGAAGTGCGAACGTCCTCGGCGTTGACAGAGGACGTGTGCGATGACGAATGCATGGAAGATGCGGACTTGAGAAAGTCAATATTGCGTGCCATCGCAGAAGGAACGAGCAACGAGAACTGGGCATCCACAAAGGGGTATTGCGTACATGAAAACACCCTCTACTACAAAGGCCCTGGCGGAATACTTATGCGATGCGTCTCACAGCAGGAGGGACAAGCGCTGTTAGAAAAGATTCACCAACATGCTTGTGGGGAAAGTGAGGTGTCAATCTATCGGAAAGCCCAGAGGTATGGGATTCACTGGCCGGACATGTCAACGACCGCAGCATTGATCCAAGGAAATTGCGAGAGTTGCGCACTGATCAAAGACTCTCTATCAATTGCTCTGACCGATGACGATGTGGATTGGAGGAAGCCACTCTTTGACTTTCTCACGCAAGGTATTGTTCCTGAGTGGAGAAAAGAAGCCGAGAAACTAAAGAGAAAAGCAGCACGGTATGTGGTGCAAGAAAATATGCTTTGGCGAAGGGGCCACGAGGGTAACCTGTTGCGATGTCTAGACAGCAAGGAAGCACAAGAGGTGATGGACCTCTCTCATAAAGTGGAAAATCAGGGAGGTGCGAAGTTATGCTGACAGCTCCTCTCAGTCGGTTACTTCTGTCCCACCATGGAAGCAGATTGCCGCACTAAAGTAAGCCGGTGTCAGGAGTGCCAATTCAAAGGCAACCTAGTGCATGCTCCTGCTGTAGATCTACATGCGTTGGGAACACCATGGCCGTTCCATACTTGGGCTTTGGATTTTGTTGGCCCCATCCGACCAACCTCGCACGGGAATCAGTTCATTCTCACCGCGACCGAGTTGTTCACCAAGTGGGTAGAAGCAATACCACTAAAGACAGCAAATGCGCTCGCTGTAGTCCATTTCATTCAAGAGAACATCATATGCGGGTTTGGGATTCCCAACACAATTCTCTCGGATAATGGTACCCCCTTCGTCAATCGCCAGGTAGCTGCGAAGCTAGCAGAATACAACATAAGGCAGATATGCTCTACCCCCTACTACCCGAAAGGGAATGGTCAAGCGGAAGCAACCAACAAGACGCTGTTGAGAATCTTGAGTAAGATGGTTGCAGACGACCAAGAGAAATGGGTTGATTCCTTGAACATAGCCTTGTGGGCGTATCGAACTTCTCCAAGGACACCCACAGGAGTCTCGCCATTTCTTTTATGCTATGGAGCTGAAGCTGTGGTACGTACGGAGGTGAAGATCAATTCTGCAAGGTTGGCCTTCCATGCACTATTTGAGAATCAACGCGATCACGACTTGGTTCTGTTAGAAGATAAGCGGGAACAGGCTAAACGGACTAACAAGCGATATCAGGAAAGGATCGCTCGCGCGTACAATAAGACAGTCCAACGTCGAGATTTCGCAAATGGGGACCTGGTCTTACGCGCGTCAGATCATTGCATGTGAGAGGCGGCTCATCTGAAATTCGCAGCCAACTGGGAAGGACCCTTCGAAATAAAAGAAGTCTTTGACATTGGCTACTGTAATATACAAAGGCTACATGGGACGACCTCAACTCCAAGCTCAGTCAACATGCGCTGGATTAAGAAGTATTATCCTTAACTCCTCTCATTATATGTGTTAGATTACAATGCCTACTTTGTGCTCTGTATTGCTAAAGATTCATGCATCTTCTCTCCCATACGAGGGAATTGTAATCTCACCTCTCCCATATGAGAGTGTTCTATAATAAAAGACTTCTCCCAAATGGGAAGAACTTTATGCTGTTCTTATCGCTTAACTCATTTCCTTATTGCTCAATAGCTTTAAAGACTATCTGCCATGATAGCAGCACAATGCGAATATGATCTTAAGTGATCTATAAGCCTATCTGCCATGATAGCAGCACAATGCGAATATGATCTTAAATGATCTCTAAGCCCATCCGTCGCGATGGCAGCATCATGCGAATATGATCTTAAGTGATCTCTAAGCCTATCTGCCATGATAGCAGTACTATGATCTTAAGTGATCTTTAAGCCTATCTGTCGTGATAGCAGCATTATGATCTTAAGTGATCTTTAAGCCTATCTGCCAAGATATCAAAGCTATGCAAATGCGATCTCAAACGATCTAAAAACTCATCTACTGAGACAGCAGTTCTCACGAATGATTCTCAACCTGTGAATATATCTGTTGGGTAGCAAATCGCTGCGATAACACAGTGCGAATATGACACTACAAAAAAGTGAAGCTTGCCAATATGCGTGCAAAAGTTGCAATTTGTTGTGACAAGAACAGCAAATCAAACAAAGCAATTTATTATTATGAGTCAAAATGACTTATAAATTGTCTGTCTAGATAGCAGCTTACAAGCGAAAAATCTCAGACTGAGCTAATTGCATGGCCAACATGGCTTAAAATTCATCTAGATATCAGATTACACGCGAAAGTTACAAAGAAGGGAAATTCTTACTGTAAAAGGATTGACCTATCGATCCTACATGCGACCAAAGATCTGTAGCAAGTAGGGTGTTCCTATAAGACGAACGGCCTACCATGTCTACAAGACCTATGCGACGCTATGTTCAAGATCCCAGGATCTGACAAGGCCTCTGTCTGATCAACACCCCAAGAGATGTGCCTGAGGAACCACCTGTTCCGGCGTATGCGGCGGTGAAGAACAGGCAAGCAGCAACTCCTAGGGCAAGAGGCTCCTTGTCCACGGAGACGAGCACAATGGCTCGCCACCCCGAGTTCAAGAACATGGTGGCGAATGATCCTCCTCCGGGAAAGCTAGAGGAGAAATCCGCCGTTCATCACGAATCGGTAGCAAGGTCAGTACGGCGCTGCACCTCGCCGGGAGGTGTCCGGAAACACGACCTGCAAGCATAATAGACGAAGAAAATTCTTCGAGCAAGCATGACACATTATGTGCATCTTATTTATGATGGTTATGAAGATCAATAAGCCTCGTAAAGAAGATCTTGGAAGCTATTTCTATGGCACAAAGCAAAAACTCAGGTTTCACAACTTGAAGTTTCCATGAATCAAAGAAAGACAAGCATTGAAGCCAGCAGTCGTAGGGACTCATGGCAAGCCACATTTTGGGATGAAAGACCCAAGCAGTGGAAGGCAGGGTTTATATAGACCCGAAGGAGACCCTTCAAATCTCTAGCTGAGTCAGCAAAGCTTGGAAAAGGGGTAAGCATCAATCACTTACGCCTTGAAAAGAGGTAACATTCAATTACCCTACTAAAGGCTACGACGATTCAGTTGCGTATCCTAATTAATGACGGAAGGTCATGATACGGATGGACTTACCAAGGAAAGCGTGCTTATCTGATAAGTTATTAGTGCGAAAATCAAGGCAGAGTATCAATAGCTGACGTCATAATTGATATGCACAGAGATATTCGAGCAAATCCCGGGAAGGGCAAAACAGGCATTCAATTTTTTTTGAAAAAAAGGGGGGAGAAACCCTAGCAACATTACAGTAATGTTTTAGCATTTTGTTCGGCACAAATTTGTTATTGTTCAAAATAAGCCTTTGACCAGGGAGTCATCAGGAGTAAACTGACGTGACAAATTTGTCACTTGCTCCACTTCTTGCTTCAACCGCTCGTAGTTGGCGCTCATTTCATGGAAGAGCTTCACAGCCTCTTCAGCTTTCTGCTTTTGCTGCTCCACCTTCTGCTCCTCAGCTGCGAGGTTATGGAAACCGCGCTTCAGATTCACAGCCGCGCGAATCTGGGTGACTCTGTTGACAAGATACCCAAAACCCAGCTTGCCTTGAACTTTGGCTTGAAGGTTTTGACAGATGTTGAAAAGCAACTACGCGCTCTGAGGAGAGATGGTCGCAGGTGTGGCCGCAGACAGCTGTTCCAAAATCCAGATTGCTTCGGTCAAGAACAGCCTCCTGTCGAAAGGTTCTATCTCCAAAGACCTCACAAATGACCGAGGATAGGAGAGATGCATCCGAACCAGCCAGTCCACATCAGCTTGCTTCAACCCTAAGCAATGTTAAACCAAGTTAGAATATCGAGCTTGTAAATGAAGAATGCAAGATGTGAACAACAATCATAACATACTAGTTCCTTCAAGGATCTCGCGCAAAGAAGGAATGCGCATTGTCGGGGCAGCTGAAGACTGTCCTCGCTCCATTGCTCTCCTATCAGCTGCGAGCTCTAACTCCTCATAGTTGGCAGGAAGGGTATAAGACGCACCAGGTGCGATTGCAGCTCCGACCTGCGAACTCCAAAAGTTCCACGCAGGAAGAATCACTGCAGGCTCAGTCCTCGCCGGAGGCATGGCAGCGGTAGAAGTTGCAGCTCGATTAGGGATGCCTTCAGATGCGAGAGCATCAGCAGCATCTGCTTCTGTTTCCTCAGCAGCAACATTGGTATCTTCCTCCATCAACACGGTGTCAGCTTTGGCATCATCAGAAACTTCAATGATTTCCTCGAAGGGCTCTCCCGCATACTCGGCAGCTGCGACGGGCTTCTCGGTATGAGAACTTGGCACAGGGACGTAAGATGCAGAAGGATGATTCCTCTGTCCCAGCATGACTTCATCAGCATTATCTGCGACACAAGACAGGATGATGTGAGGTAACTTGTGTCAAATAATATTTTATTATTATTTTGATAAGCCAAGAGCAAGCACCTCCACGCAAGGGTGGGATTGCAGCATCTGCGTCATAGACTAAGGACGCGGAACCATGGCCTATTAACGTATCCTCATTAAGTATATCTTTAAGCTGAGCGTGACCTGGGACGCGAAGGAACCAGTCATGGTAATGTTTGGGTTATTAAGCCTAGTTCATAAATATTGTTGAAATGATTACCTGAAGGTTCACCGCACTTGCTTACTAGCCAGCGAAGAATGTCAGCTTTTGATAAGCCATGCTTTAATGCACCAACAATCACATCTCGGTAAGTTACTGCAAGATTAAAAATCTCACCTTCGTTACCGCCTGCGATTTCTTCGAAGTCTGCTTGGACTTGCTCTAGAGCAGCCGCATCTTCTTCTGGAGCCGCATCCTACTCGTCAACTTGAGGAGCCACCTCTTCTAGAACCGCATTTCCCTCATCGGTTGGACGCACCAAGTCGTCGACGTGTTGCTCTTCCAGGCTCCTTTGCTTTACGCGTTCAAGCTCCTCTTCTTCTCGCTTCCTTCTTCTTTCAGCAGCTTCCGCGGCTGTTCTCATGGACTCGGAAAGGATGTCCTCGTCTATGGTTTCGCTGGAAACACCAGAGTGAGAACCCCTCTTCTGCCTCTTGGCCAAAATTCCGCTGATGGTCTCATCATCATCATCTGCAAAGGAACGAATCGGTCAATCAAGACTGCGAAAGTTAAGATAATGAGAAAAGAAGTACGATGGGGATACCTCCCGATTCTTCATCTTGTATCTCGTCTGTCTCTACTTCTCTGACATCTTCGATTCTTTCTTCTTCTTCATCATCATCCTTTTCTCTCGCCTCCCTTCTCTCCTCCTCCTCTTCTTCATGATCAAACGGAACAAAGGTCTCCACTGCGAGCTCTTTCCGTGCCTTGCTTGGCATGCGACCTTTACCTTTGTCCCTAGAAGTATGGGACCTTGCAGGAGGAGAAGTTGAAGCGCTCCTAGGGGAAGAGATGGTGATTCCTCTCTTCCTTGGTCTCTTTGCCCGTGGTGCAACAGTTGCTGGGGGAGACGAATCATCCCTGGGTAGAGACAAGGCTGGAGCATTGTCTATCAGCGAATCAGCCAAAACATCCATGACTTGGATCCTCCTCGTAAACTTGAGGAGCCACCTCTTCTGGAACCGCATTTCCCTCATCGGTTGGACGCACCAAGTCGTCGACGTGTTGCTCTTCCAGGCTCCTTTGCTTTACGCGTTCAAGCTCATCTTCTTCTCGCTTCCTTCTTCTTTCAACAGCTTTCGCGGCTGTTCTTCTGGACTCGACAAGGATGTCCTCATCTATGGTTTCGCTGGAAACACCAGAGTGATAACCCCTCTTCTGCCTCTTGGCCAAAAGTCCGCTGATGGTCTCATCATCATCATCTGCAAAGGAACGAATCGGTCAATCAAGACTGCAAAAGTTAAGATAATGAGAAAAGAAGTACGATGGGGATACCTCCCGATTCTTCATCTTGTATCTCGTCTCTCTCTCCTTCTCTGACATCTTCGATTCTTTCATCTTCTTCATCATCATCCTTTTCTCTCGCCTCCCTTCTCTCCTCCTCCTCTTCTTCATGATCAAACGGAACAAAGGTCTCCACTGCGAGCTCTTTCCGTGCCTTGCTTAGCATGCGACCTTTACCTTTGTCCCTAGAAGTATGGGACCTTTCAGGAGGAGAAGTGGGAGCGCTCCTAGGGGAAGAGATGGTGATTCCTCTCTGCCTTGGTCTCTTTGCCCGTGGTGCAACAGTTGCTGGGGGAGACGGATCATCCCTGGGTAGAGACAAGGCTGGAGCATTGTCTATCAGCGAATCAGCCAAAACATCCATGACTTGGATCCTCCTCGTCAACTTGAGGAGCCACCTCTTCTGGAACCGCATTTCCCTCATCGGTTGGACGCACCAATTCGTCGACGTGTTGCTCTTCCAGGCTCCTTTGCTTTACGCGTTCAAGCTCATCTTCTTCTCGCTTCCTTCTTCTTTCAACAACTTTCGCGGCTGTTCTCCTGGACTCGACAAGGATGTCCTCGTCTATGGTTTCGCTGGAAACACCTGAGTGAGAACCCCTCTTCTGCCTCTTGGCCAAAAGGCCGCTGATGGTCTCATCATCGTCATCTGCAAAGGAACGAATCGGTCAATCAAGACTGCGAAAGTTAAGATAATGAGAAAAGAAGTACGATGGGGATACCTCCCGATTCTTCATCTTGTATCTCGTCTCTCTCTCCTTCTCTGACATCTTCGATTCTTTCTTCTTCTTCATCATCATCCTTTTCTCTCGCCTCCCTTCTCTCCTCCTCCTCTTCTTCATGATCAAACAGAACAAAGGTCTCCACTGCGAGCTCTTTCCTTGCCTTGCTTGGCATGCGACCTTTACCTTTGTCCCTAGAAGTATGGGACCTTGCAGGAGGAGATGTTGGAGCGCTCCTAGGGGAAGAGATGGTGATTCCTCTCCGCCTTGGTCTATTTGCCCGTGGTGCAACAGTTGCTGGGGGAGACGGATCATCCCTGGGTAGAGACAAGGCTGGAGCATTGTCTATCAGCGAATCAGCAAAAACATCCATGACTTGGCGAATCCGGGTTTCAACTCCGGGAGCCATTCTCATTGCTAGTCGCACTGGTTCACCTTGTCTTCTCGCAGTAACAATGGTGGTGATCAGCGACTTGGAGCGCTCACCATATGCGAATCTCCTCACATAGCACTGCGACAGAAAATGAAGCATAAGTTTCAACGTATCGGAACAAAGAAACTTAACACGTGCAAAAGAGATTGTTTACCTTGGCGAAAGTTTCGCTGTATCTGATGACATGCGAATCGCCTTTCTTAACTGCGGCCATCTTCTCTTCAAGGATGGTGGAGGGACACAGATGATTCTCGTGGTCCAACAACGAATAGCAGCCATATTGGGTGTCGTCCAGGCTACAGTTGGGACGGAAAGGGAAAGAATTTCTCTTGATCACAGGAGCTCTGCTTGGCCGAGGGGTTGACTGCGTCTCAAACCTTGTCTTCTGGGTATTCCAATAAGCGACCCAGTTCTTGGAGTAGCCACCTTCGCGGTTACCTGGGGGTTGCTCGAAGGGGAGGTTGCTCCTTAAGATTGTTTTACACTCCCCAGACAGTAATCGCTTGTAGCAGCCTCTTATGATAGACTGCGGCCAGATTGATGGTGCCACCGCATCGAAGCCAAATTGAGGAGAAACGCGAGTAGGATCGACATCCACGGTGATTCTCTCGTACCTAGGGGTGAGCTCGCGAACATGCTCTGCAAGAGCAGGAAGAGAACCTCTCAGACACCAGCAGAAGAATTCGCGATAGCGCTCGTGGAAATGCTCCCCGCCCTCGAAAAGGAGCTCTTCCGAGAAAGCAACAGCCTTGGAAGGATACAGTTTTGGGAACCATCACACATTCTCAATGCGCGTGGCATAAGGCCTGGCTATAAACTCTTCCCGATTGTCGCATATCAGGCTCCAGATGCACTTAGGAAAGTGAGTTCCAAACCATCTCGCAGCCCTGCGGCTATTGCGCTCTTCCTCCGCACCCGGGACACACCATTTACTGGGCTTAGAGGGAATAGGAGCATAAGAGGGCCATCGCTCGAAGACCCACATAGTCAAGAAGGCAATGTTGACATAGGTCAGCACATCGAGGCGACCGCGCGAGTCCTTGATTGCTACAACCAGTTGGTCCAATCTATGGTACAGGGTTCCCAAGACTAGAGGACCAAGTGCGACCTTTTGACCAAGGTTCAGTTTCACAGCAAGAGGAAGGACGTGATAGAAGACCCCATCATGCGGATGGCCATCGATCAAATACCTCGACAACCAGGCGCAGAGAAAAGCGCATAGGGTCAAGTGATAACCCTTGCCATTCACATAATTCTTCGATTTCGGGTTCCGGCTCAGAAGTTTCTTGGTGATACTACTGTTCGCATAATCGCGAAATAAGTATTGCACCCACTTGTTCCAAGTGTTCTTCGCAGATGTGTCAACCAATTGCCAATCGGGAAGAAGTTCTGTAGGTGTCCACCGGGTGGAAATTTTCTTCACCTCTGACAAGCACTCCTCCATCTGCTTGTACAAAGCAACCTCTGCATCAGTCCTCAAGGGACTCAAAGGATACACCTCACCCACAGGAGATAGATCATACAACATGTGTTCATCTTCAAGAGTGGGAGCAGCCTCGAACTCAGCAAAGTGGAATGTGTGAGTCGCGGGCGAGTAACGCGAGAGAAGGTTTAGAAGCATGGACTGGTCCAGCTTCACGGCAACACCCTTCATAGCACGGACTGCGAAATATATGCCAGCATCGTTTAAAGCAATGGCATGATGGGTCAGTACATGGTCAATCCACTCATCCATAAAGTCCAATTTCTGAACAAACGCTTGAGTGGAAATCGCAGTATACGGGAAAAACCCATTTTCGACCCCCAATCGAACTACGTCCTTGGAATTGATCAATTCGAGCATGGACGCATTAACTGGAGGGGTCAACTTTTGCAATTCTTCAGCAGGGACAGGGGTTGGCAGGTTCTTCACCTTAATCCTAGCATGGTAAAAGTCTTTGCCACCCAGATAGGGGGCTTTTCGCCATAAGGTCTGGGGGAGATCAGGTATTTCTTCGACCTCTTTAATGGGTTTGGTTCCTTTTGTCTTTGCCATTCCTGCGGAAAAGCAAGAAAAAAGGGGGGAGAAATACACACACTTTAGTTTGAATTTCAACATTCAGTTTGAAGCAACGAGGATTTGTCGGAAGAAAGATGAACAGTCCAGTGTCAATTTTGGGGTTTGAAGTTCAGAATTGTTTGCATTATTGGGGATTTCAGAAGCCCTACATTCAAAACCCTTACAATCTGGGGACTAAACCAAGTTTGGATTCAAAGAGCAAGGTCCCCTTTATAGTTTTCAGTGGATAATATGTTTCAGAGAGTCATGGGTTTGCAGATCCAACAACAGTTCAAAGCATATATCGGTACATTAAACAAAATTGAACAAGGCCAACCTTGTTTTGGTAAAGCTTGCTTGGATGCGCACAGTTGAAGAAGACGATTGACAAGAGAGAATTGATGATTGATTCTGCTCTTGAAGGCTTCAGGGTATCATTCACTTTAAGAGAAAGAAGTGATACTTTGCAAAACAATGGATAGCACAGAGTATTTATCCAAAAACAATGAAGGGTTGCGTCCTTTCAGTAGTCGAATCGCAACCGTCACCGTCGAATTGCGCAATCACAGGACAAGCTGACGTCACGCCTAAAACTCTAAAAGACCAGACGACACGACTCTAGGGGTTTAGGTCATAATGGCACGCACGGGGGCTGAATTTGCGTGTATCTGAATTGGTGCGTGGCGGCGACGCGTACGTTGGCTCCTGCGCATGGAAGCCTATCCGGTTGTGAGCCTTCACGCGCAGAAAGGGGGCTAATGCAGATAGTGCTTTCTGGACAGGCAGATCTTAGCCACGTGGCGACCATCCAGCACACCATAATGTGCTCCACACACACTGGATCACCAGCCGCGGTGATCCACGTGGGGGCTGCGAGACAGGGCCCTCGCATACCACCTCACGGGACTTGTAGGCACTTAGTGGTTTGGAGGCTAGAGTAAGTCCTGTCGCGCACGAGCGACAACCAAGCCTGCGCGCGACCCCTAGTAACTGCTTTTGAGAGATTTATGGCACGAGCTTCATAGACCCAGTCAAACCGGTCAAACCCGGTCAACCCCATAACGGTTCCGGTATACGCGGATAACGTGCTGTAACGGTCCCTATATACGCGGACGAACGTGCCGTTGTGGTTAAGCTAATTAAGCCGCCATTGATGGGCGCATTAACCACACTACAATGGTCACATTCTCCGTTATATATAGGACGTTAACCCTTCCATCCAAAGAAGAACGACCCGAGATACGCGAAAGCTCTGCCAAAATCCTGTCTCTCTCTCTCACAGTACTATTGCCTTACTCTCTCCCTACACACAACCCAACACTTCCTGTGCTATTTCTATCCTCTGTACTTGGTGTACATAGAGTTCTCTCTGCAGGATTCTCTCGTACACAGCAAGTAAATCCATAAATCATCCAAAAAAAATTGATCGAACCCTAGTTCCTTACGAGATATCCCGAAATAGAAGTTTAGCTACGCTTAGACATGATCAAAATACAAGTTTTTTTATGATCATAATCCAAAACTAGAGAAGAAATGGAGTTTTAGAAGTCAAACGAATGATCCAAGTGCTCCCAAGCTTCTCCAATCGTTCCCTAAGCTCCAAGGCCTCCAAAGCAACGTCAAAACAGTGTTTTAGGTCTGAGAATACGTTTCCACAGGTATGGGCACGTTTTTTGTAATGAAACTTGGCCGAAATTGCACTTCAGCCCCTCCAGTTTGTACTTCTCGGACATAATTGTTTGCTGATCTTGCGCGGGCTGTATCTCCCTCATACGGACTCGTCTTCGAGCCTACCATATATCGTTGGAAATATAAGGATTTCTAATTCCAATGGCGCAGAACTTGATCCAAAACTATTTGTAGATTTCCTGAGCATCGAAAAGAGTGCAGGCTGGTCCTGTGCGACTTTTCCAACTTTGCTTCATTTTTGCGTATCTTTTTCTCCTCGTCATCTTGCTCCATACCAATCATATCCAATCCTATCATATGCTCCATTGCACCTATTTTACCTGATTTACACAACACTAAACAACCCGTGCAATTATCATCGCAAATATGAGAGAAAACATGCGCAAATAAGCTAGAAACACAAATTTTGACTCTTAGGCTTATAAATTGTCAAATTCGCATATTTGTGTAAATGTAAATATAAATCATGTGAAACAAGTCTAATACAAGTAATATTAAAGTATAATAATTACTCCTAAAAGAGAATTAACACAAATCTGAGCCCATCTCTTTCGATGATTTACATGTTTTATTGAAAAGCGAAGAGCACATGCTTGAATTGCAAAACAACAATCATGGTGGTGATGCTAGCTATAACCGGAGGTTATGGGAGAGGTCATGTTAGAAATATTAGACGTTATAATGTTGATATTTCTTGCAATAATAATCTTGGACGAGGTTATCATCGTGGTGGAAGAACTGACTGTGGTCGTAAATATAATCACGGCTACCAAGGTGGCCGCAACTCAGGCTATAACCAACTTCGTAATTTTTATACTTGCCAAATATGTGGGCAACAGTATCACACTGCCCTTGACTGTGTGCATAGAATGAATTTGCGTATCAAGGGTGCTTGCCCCCTGATTCTATCACTGCCCCAACGGCGTCAACACAACAGCACAATCAGCCCAATTATTGTCTCTCGGACACGGGCGCGACGAATCATATGACTCATGACTTTCAAAATTTGAGTACTGCTGATGCTTATCTTGGGGGTGATCAAGTTGTCGTAGGCAACTACGCTCCCAATACATAACTGCCCTACTTTCTACTAGTGCTCATAAATTCACTCTCAATAACACTCTGCACGTACCACAGCTTATCACAAATTTGTTATCCGTTAATAAACTGTGTTATGATAGTAATTCTAGATTTATTTTTGACTCTACATCGTTTTCTATACAGGGCAAAACTGTGGGCCCTTCTCTACCAGGGATTGAGTAAAAATGGGTTATACCCCATTGAATCCCTACCTCTTAAGTCTCTATCTCATGGTTACATTAGTAATAAAACTAATGTTCGTACTTCGTATAATCGCCTAGGACATCCTCCGGACAATGTTTTGCATAAAATCATTCCTTCTTCAAATTTTTATAGTCGCAATAATAATAAAGGTCTATGTCATTCTTTCTTAGAAGGTAAAATACATCGTCTTCCATATTCACGTTCTACCTTAAATTCTGACATGCCTTTAAAATTGGTGCATAGTGATGTTTGAGGCCCTTCAAGCTCTCAGTCTTACGACGGTTATCGTTACTATGTTTTATTTATTGACGACTACTCAAAGTTTGCATGGGTTTTTCCTTTACTCAATAAATCCGAATTTCCTCATGTTTTCTTTAATTACTAAAAATAAAAAACTGTTGAATTATCATTCGCATTTTACGCACGGACGGTGGAGGCGAATACATGTCCTTTATTTTTCACAAATTCGTAGCCAAGATGGTATAATCCATCAAAAATCGTGTCCACACACACCGCAACAAAATGTCGTTAAACAACGGAAACATCATCATATCATGGAGACAACCGTCACTATGCTAAAAAGGGCATCTTTGACCAACTCTTTGTGGTTTCATGTTGTTATAACTGTCGTTTCCTCATTAATCACATTCCTAGTCGAAACACACACAACAAGTCAAATTTTGATTTAATTTTTGGTGCTCCACCTGATTATTGACAATTGAAAACTTTTGGTTGCACTTGTTTCCCATACTTACGTCCTTATAATTCCTCCAAACTTGATGCTAAAACAAAAATGTGCACGTTTATTGGCTATGCTGAGGATTACAAAGGATACTTATGTTTAGAAAAGAACACAAATCGTATTTTCAATAGACGCGACATTGTGTTTGATGAGACATGCTTTCCTTATGCCATGAAAATTCCTAACTCCTCTAATACTTTGCCTACTGGTGATGTTCCCTTTTCAAGTACAACTGTACCAGGGGCTGAATTTGCTCATCACAATTTCCCAGTGGCTGAATTTATGTTGGAATAGATGCCCTAGAGGCAGTCTTTTTAGTATGAACAATGTTTTTGGCTAGAAACATTCATTGTATTATTTACGGAGATATTGAATATAATGAAGTCCTTAGATTACAAATATGTATGTTTATCTTAAATATCCCTAGTAAATTATAATGATTAATTGGACGATCAATTATAGACTAGTAGGGATTGGATTGATATGGAGATATCACGATCCAACACATGGGTATGAATTCGGAGTAATAGCATACTGGATTGACCTACAATGAGAAGGCTACATATAAGTTATGTAAAGTCACAAGTGCTTCTCGTAGTGACAACGGTATTGTCATCCTTAAACTTGAAGTTTGTATGCTCAATGCAGTTTCAATGTTTCAAAGACTTGAAATAGCTAGTCTATTTCAAGGCCTTGAAACAGCTTTCAAAGTCTTGAAACTGACTGAGACTTATGAGCTTGATCTTAGGGGGAGTTTTTGGTTCTGTTTGAACTCCTAAACCCTTGTGCCTTATCTATTATTACTTGATGATGAAAGACAATGATTTTTGATATGTTTTAAAACACCTAATCCATCTGTTTGACTTAGTTTTGCAGGGAATGACTGTTTCCTATTCTGCAGGATTTACTTCCTAAAATGAGTTTTGCAGGGAAGGAAATTCTGGATTGATTTGATTCTGCAATCAATCTATTGATCCTAACAGCTTCTCAATATGTTTATGGACAAGATCAGATTAGTATCTCTGAAGATACTGAGCAAATATCCGTTGGAAGAAGACTGTTATAGAAAGTCAAAGTTGTGGCCTACAAAATAGGAAAGGTTGTTGCTGAAGACCTTAAAGATTTGCAGATCAAATGAGCTGTATATAAGGAGCTCAGTTTGAAGCATTTCATACAAAACCCAACGGGAAAAAAGCTAGTGACACTCTCAAAAACTCTAAAGGGTTGTCAAGCAACAAAGAAGCAGATCAAAATCTCAATCCAACTCTCAGAAGAACACTGCACTCTCAAAGCAGTTTTCAGTTCTTGTGTTCTTCTGATCTGAACTTTATTTGTATATATTTTACATACTAATCTTGTTTACATTCTCAAGGATTGTTCAAGGTGGACAATAGAGAATTCTTAGTTAATCAGATAGCTAGATTAGGTACTGGATAGGTTAGTGAGAACCACAAGCTATAAAGGAGTAAGGTATCTCCACTACAAGAAATATGATCTTTTGCGACAGAAATTTGCGACGGCTAGAAAATCTCGTTTCAAAAGAATTTATTTTTGACCAAAAAATTATGCCATCACAAATGAAATAAATGAGATTTATTCTTTTGCGATAAGATATAATTCCCCTCGCGAAAACCATGGAGTCCATCGCAAAATCCAGTTCCCATCTCTCTCAAAATTTCTCTTACTTAAAATTAAAATTAAATTATAATTATTTACGTCAATTTCAGTTACACGGTCAATCATTATTTAGTCATCCATTAATTTAAAAGTCAGCCAAGGGTAGAGTTTTCAACCCCAAAATCCAATCTACAGATCGAGAGAGAAGGTCTGGACGCCGCCAATCTCCTCGCATGGCCGTCCAGCGCACCATCATCGCCGTCCACCGCACCATCATCGCCGGCTGGCGCACCATCGTCGTCCCAACTGCAACATCTATCAGCAAGGTTAGATGAAAAGCTAATGGAGATCTCTAATACCTTGCGTTTTTGGACCTATCTTTCTGATTTTGTTAGGGTTTAATGGTAGAGAACTAGAGATATCTAACTTGAAAAGCTTAAGTCGTGGACCCCAAATGGAGGATTCGATCAGGATTGGGACTTCGGAAGTCATCTTCTCGCTCATCGTTCACCGGTCAGGTACGTGGAATCCGTCCCCCACTCACTCCTTTTAAATCTTCTCCCTTCTGCTCTTATATATCCCCAAACATTCTAGGGTTTCCGCCATGGCTTCTCACGTCCTCAATTTTTGCTACGACTCTGAATATATGCTTTCTACTA
Source organism: Linanthus parryae (assembly GCA_023055425.1). Classification (NCBI taxonomy): domain Eukaryota; kingdom Viridiplantae; phylum Streptophyta; class Magnoliopsida; order Ericales; family Polemoniaceae; genus Linanthus; species Linanthus parryae. The sequence goes on along the minus strand of JALGPY010000006.1, from coordinate 87,677,673 downwards.
TGTTAATTTTGCGATTTTGTAGCATCAGGTTGCTAATCGTTTTCAGCTGAGTTAATTCTTGGAATGTTTTGGACTCTTTCATACACATCTTCTAGTACTTTTTACCCTTTCCCGTAGAAAACAGCAGTGAATTGAGTATTATTGTTGCGGTTTCTCGGGTACAGGCACAACAGAACAGGTAAGAACTACTATCTCTTAGGCTCCAATGCAATCTTGACCCTGGTTTCTATAGAGCACAATTATTTGTAGATGTGATGTCGCGGACACCTATCAGAGAGTTACTGTGCTTCAAAATACAATGCTTTAATGACATTTCCAGGGCCTTCATCATCGGCCTTATTGAAGTCTTTGTTTGTTTTTTTTGTTATTTGTTTGTGCATTGAAAAATTACACGGCGCCTGGGACATTTTTTCTCTTTTCTATAATGTCTTTTTTGTTGTTGTGCATACTACTGATTCTAGTCGCACCTTTCCATAGCTCTTTCAAAGTGAACTAATATTGAGATTCATTACTATTTGCAGGTTGTGTGGAGATCTTGGTGATGATGACTATGGAGAAATGACATTAGTTGAGATTGATATAAGAAGCTACATATTTTCTCATACATGGAATGATACTTTTATTGGTGAAATTGTCTGAATAGTTAGATACGAAACTATTAGCAGGTTGCAATAGCTATCAATTTTTGACTATTGGCTCGAAACTATTAGAAATTTCTTTTGGAGAAGTATTAGAAGCATTTAAGCTTATATGTAATCTCAATTTGATGTTTAGAGATTTGACGTTTTTATAATTTTTCGGCACTTCTATTATTTTTGGATGGTCAGATACTAGTTTTGGTGTACATTAGGCTTTCGAAGTACAGGTCTTTTTAGATTATTTGAACGTCAATGTTGAGACTCATATTTATTGGCCACGAGCAGAACTATTTGCAATGACTTGCATTTTTATGTCGACAATTGGGTTTAGAAATATAACTATTTGAAAAAATATGTACTAAATTTGCAACAAAATAAATACCTCGCAAGAATGATAATTGAGACGGTGCAGATTTCTTACAACCGAACAGAACAATCACAAAATTATCTTCTGTGAGGATAAATCTTATTTTGTGATGTGACATACCCGTTATCAAAGTTACATTTGTGATGACCATTATTTTTGTGATAGGATATAGCCCTCATCAATGCGAGTTTTGTGAAGGCTATATATTAAATGAGAGGACTTGGTGATGTTTAAAAAAATATTATTTGCGACGGTTAGTCACAAAAAACTTTTTTGCTATCATAGCTTTTGCGATGCTATGCGACGGCAAAATGCCGTCACAAATTGTGACGGTAAGTTGCATTTGCAATTGTATAGTGCCCTCGCAAAATGCTATATTTCTTGTAGTGCTCTATGTGCTTGAGATCTAGGGATTAGCTGTTGATTAATAAGAACTGAGTTGAATATCCTACAGGGAGAAGATCCCTGAGGTAGAGACGTAGGTTCAAGTGGACTGAACTCTATATATCTTGTGTCTCTTGCATTTACTTTACAGTTGCATACTTAGCTTATTTGCAACATTCAAAACAGTTTAGTTCCAAGGGTTTGAATCTCATTTCAAGGCCTTGAGACAGACTTATTCTTTCATTTACTTCAAGTGTTTTATTCCAAGGGCTTGAAACTCATTTCAAGGCCTCGAATCTCTTTACAAATTATTTGAAACCACTACTCTTGTAAAGTTTAGCAAAAATCTGCATACTCTATTCAACCCCCCCCCCTTCTAGAGTATTGTTCCTGCATTTCTACCTACAACACACCCCTTCAAAGTCACTAGATCCCCAGGTTGTGGAATGTTGTGTTTTGACATCGTCAAACGCTACACCGTAACTGGGTAGTAATAAAGGTGTTAGTCGGAAACAATAAGGAAGCAAGCTTAGAGATGGTAGTGACGTAGATAGAACATGTCCCTCCGACATAACGGTAGCAAATATCCACAGCCACTCGAGGGATGATGCTTATAGAATGTCTGGACAGACTCGGATAAATCAATATAGGATATTGATGTTATCTGCATTGATAAGAATATTTCCAGGATCGAGAAACTATGGATTGGATATACGAGTGTGACATTTATGTATTTGTTAAATCCTGACATAGAGACAAATGGATGAGACAATACTTTCACAAGGTTTGTCAAAGTAATGACTATTTCTATTAACTGGGTGGCATGGATGTGTTGCTAGACACCACTCAATGTTAGTAATAGTTACTACCAACTAAGTAGAAACATATGGGGTGACACGCCATAAGGATTAAACTAGACTTGGGAATTAATTAATATGATTAATTAATAGAGGGATCAATGCACAACTACTTGCAAACTTAGTAGGACTAATTTGCAAGATGGACTAATCCGCGTATGGACATGATTATGATATGGGCCTTTATACAGTTGACAAGGAGTTGTTGGACTATATAAAGGACACTGCTAGATTATTTCTCACACTAATTGTCATAACATACTTTTCGTGAGAGAGAACAAAGCAAGGAGAGAACAAACACAAGAAGGCTAAACCCCCTTGTGTCGTCCGCCCCCTACCCGTCGGCCAAAGGAGGCCGAGCCTCCCCTTTGGTCTCTGTTGTATGATTATTCCACTTCCTTCCTATACCGGTTGCTAGAAAAAAAGGTGTGGAGGAATATATTTTTTCATCCTAGGCGTGGACTAGCTATAGAGACACAAACACAATTTTGCGTTTGAAGTCATCACAAGAGACAAACAAGGTAATCGTTACTACAACATTCACTACCATTATGATGTCTCTTCCTGTGATCTTTGGTGGATCTTGTGAGGATCTTATTTGTTTAATTCCGCTACGTAATCCGTTAAAAAACCCAACAGTGGTATCAGAGCCACACGTCGTAGAGCATAATGTAGTTTATGTGTTACGATTATGTCTATTTTACACTATAATTAATGTTTATCGCGTAAAAGGACAAATCAAGCATATTGATGCAATTTGTATATAATTAAACCAAATACGATATAATATTACATGGAATGTAAGGATTAGTGAATTTGGATCACATAGGATGTGAAAATTTTGGATCTACAAACTAGGGTTTGGGCACAAGTTGGAAAAAGCGGTTTTTTCAATTTGGAAATAACTAAACTTGGGCAACAAGGAGGAAGTTGTTTTAGAAACAACCTCCTAAGAGGTTCGGCCCCCCTAGGGGTCCGCCCCTCCTTCTACTTGCCGCCCAAGAAAGCCACAACCAAGGGGGTCGGGCTCCCTCGCGCACGGCCTACCATGTAGCCTAGGGGGCGGCCGGCCCGAGGCCTTTGTGGAGGTCCTTTGGTGGTCTGGCCATGGTGATGGTGGGCCTCTTGGACCGTTTTGACCCTAGTATGTAAAAAATCAACTAAAAGTTACCAAGCACGTTAAAATTGGATTTTAAGTGTTTATGTGCTATTTTTTGCATGGTGATTGGATATGGCCTTAGATGTCGATGTTGTGAATGTTTAATTTTTGTGGTTTGTTTTTATGGCTTGCCAGCTGATAAAGTTAATGTGATAGTTAATTAAGTTTTACGGCCTGCGAGCCGGTCATCTTCTCAACTTGTGAGATTTTTTATTTAGTATTGATGCTAGCTAATATTAGATAAAATAGATTATAGTCAAGGATGGAGAAGAAGAAGCCTAAAGAATTAAAATGCCACAATATGGAGCATTCCACAAGGATAAGAAGCATGGAGCATTCCACAAGCTATGGAGCATGGACCAAGAGATGGAGACACATGGAGATGAGCTTGCTATTTTAGGGTTCATAGATATTCTCATTGGCTTGGGAATATCTTAGTTTAGAGGCCATATTCATATCACGTTTAACTTTTGTTTGTGGTTGTTTATTTATTGTGTTATTATTTATTGTTTGTGTATGGTTGATGCATGAAAAATATATAATAAGATAATTAACAACCCGGATCTTTTATTTGTGAGTTTTCCCAACACAAAATAAGTAGATCAGTTGATATGGATCAACAAAACAATTAAAATTGAAAAGGAAAAATCCGTCAAATATTAAATATTGCGTTTTGCCTTCTCGTTACTTAAAAACTCATCATAATCATGATTACCAAGCTCGTGCGTGCCAAAGCAAGTAGAATTGGTTTGTCATGATGTGATGCGATGGCACAAGAAAGTAATTTGCAATTGTTTAAGTAAAAGGTTGGACGCAACTAGGTGATTTTAATGGGATTAAAAACCTAGAGGCAACCAATTGGGATTATCCATGGGATGGATAAATAAGGAGTTATTTGCCCAATTAAACCAAGAGTTGCATAAGGATGCAATTGAAATTGTTCCTACCTTAATAACTAATTTTTGGGTGACTTTCCAAATCAAGCTCAAAAGGAAGTGAAATATGGATCTTGTACCCACTAGATAATATAATGATATTTTCCGCATTAATATTGAGGGTTTTAAGCCGAGAAAAACAGTGGGAGCTATGTTTAATAATCTAGACATTATTAAATGTAGTTATTTGTTCACAAAATACTAAAACTTGTATATTTCTCATTTCATAGAATTCCAATGGCAGGCAACTCATCGAGTTCATCACAGTCCCTACGTTCTGTCCTTGAGAAGGACATGCTTTCTGGAACAAGCTTTCTAAACTGGTACAGGAACTTGGGAATCGTTGTCAAGCAGGAAAAGAAATTGTACTCTCTAGAGGAAAAAGTTCTTGCAGGTCCTGCAGCACTAGAGGCGCATCAGAAGTTTGTGGAGGATGCTAGTGATGCGGCATGCCTGATGCTTTGCACCATGTCCTCTGAGCTCCAGAAGCAACATGAGAACATGGTTGCGTTTGATGTGATCACTCACTTAAAGCAGCTCTTCCGAGAGCAGGCTAGGGTTGAGAGGTATGAAGTTTCCATGGCATTGTTCAAATGTCATCTGTCAGAGGGAAACCCAGTGGGACCTCATGTACACCGAATGATCGGGTACTTGGAGTATCTCGAACGACTGGGGTTTCCGTTGGGTCTGGAGTTGGCCAGAGATCTCGTTTTGCAATCGTTGCCTGAGATTTATGGACAGTTCATCATGAACTATAACATGGACGAGATCGTGAAGCCTTTGCCAGATCTACTCAATAGGTTGAGGACAGCTGAACAAAGCATCAACAAGGGAAAGGACAAAGCCATAATGATGGTGCACAAATGGAAAGGCAAAAGGTTTGCTTCTACCTCCAAAGGAAAGGCAAGGCAGTTTCCACAACCAATGATGTTGTCCTCAAACTTGTTGGTGGCGTTGCCAAGGGAGTGACTAAGGGTAATTGTCACTACTGCATTCAGCCTGGACATCGGAAGAGGAACTGCCCAAAGTATCTGGAGGATAAAAGGCTTCGAATAGTGGTTCCACCCCCACCAGGTATTTTTGTTATAGATGTCAATATAACTTACTCTTCATATTGGGTATTGGATACTGGATGTGGATCTCACATTTGTCGAAATGTTCATGATCTAAAGAGAAGTAGAAGATTGGCTAAAGGGGAGATAGACCTGTGCGTTGGGAATGGAGCAAAGGTTGCTGCATTGGCCGTAGGCGTGTACGAGCTGTCTCTGCCTTCAGGATTAGTTTTAGAATTAAATAATTGCTAATTTGTGCCTCCTATGAGCAGAAACATTATTTCTATTTCTTGTTTGGACAAAGAAGGTTTTACTATTTCAATAAAGGACAATTGTTGCTCCATTTATTTTGATAGTATTCACTATTATAGTGCGCATTTATTTAATGGATTATATGTCCTTGATCTAAGTAATCATGTCTATAACATAAATACCAAGAGGATTAAAAATGAATGATTTAAATCATGCATATCTATGGAAATGTCGTTTAGGCCACATAAACGAGAAATCTGTTTCAAGACTCCATAAGGATGGATTCCTAGACTCATTAGATTTGAATCATATGAGACATGTGAGGCTTGTTTATTGGGGAGAATGAAAATGTCCTCTTCAATAAGAAAGGGTGAGAGGACTAGTGAGCAATTGACGCTCGTGCATACCGATGTGTGTGGGCCATTTGCCGCACCTGCCAGGAGTGGTTATGTCTAATTCATTACGTTTACTGATGATTTAAGTAGATATGGATATGTATACATTATGAAGGCCAAATCTGAATCCTTTGAAAGGTTCAAAGAATTCAAGAATGAAGTAGAGAATTAGCTTGGCAAAAGTATCAAGGCTCTACGATCGGATCGTGGAGGAGAATACTTGAGCCAAGAGTTGGACGACTATCTTAGAGAGTGTGGGATAATATCCCAACTCACTCCACCCGGAAGGCCACAATGGAATGGCGTGTCCGAGAGGAGGAATCGAACATTGTTAGACATGGTTTGATCTATGATGTGTAAACTGATCTTCCATTATCATTTTAGGGCTACGCTCTATTGTGTTCAGCTTTCACCATTAACCGTGTTCCATCCAAAATCGGCCATGAAGACTCCATATGAGATGTGGAGTAGGAGGCGTCCCACATTGTCCTTCATGAAGATATGGGGCTGCGATGTCTATGTAAAACGTTTACAATCATACAAGCTCGGGTCTAAGTCAGATAAGTGTAAGTTTGTGGGATACCCTAAGGAAAGTGAGGGATATTAATACTACAATCCAACCGAGGACAAAGTGTTTGTTGCTCGGTCTGGCGTGTTTCTAGAAAGAGATATTGTCTCTAAGAAGCAAGTGGAGGACTGTAGAACTTGAAGAAGTTCAAGAACCACAAACCACTGATCCTACTATGGAACAGGAACAGAAACCACAAGATGTTGTGAAAGAACCTGTTCAAGTAACACAAGAGCTTCGTAGGTCAAGTAGAGTGCTCTAGGAGCCAGAGAGTTATGGACTTCTCGTGACTGAGTCTGCGTTGCTCATAGATTATGAGCCTACAACCTATGCAGAAAATAATCCTTTTTATACAGTCGTATCTGAGAGGCCATGAATGGGCAGACTCTCAGAAGTGGCGTAAACCCATGGAATCCGAGATGGAATCCATGTATGCCAACAAAGTATGGACTTTGGTGGAACCACCCCAAGGGCGTGGCCCATAGGGTCAAGTGGGTCTTCAAGAAGAAGACCGACATGGATGGTAATGTGATTACCTATAAGGGCCAATTGGTGGCAAAAGGATTCAGAAAGATTCATGGTATAGACTATGATGAAACCTTTTCACCAGTCACAATGACCAAATCCATCCGAATCCTAATTGCTATTGTAGCTTACTACGACTATGAAATTTGACATGTGGATGTTAAAACAACATTTCTGTATGGAAACCTCTCGAGGATGTGTACATGACACAACCTGAGGGTTTTGTAGATCCAGAGCATGCAAATAAATTATGTAAGCTGCAACGAATCATTTATGGATTGAAGCAGACTTCTAGGAGTTGGAATCGACGTTTTGAAGAAGCAGTCAAAGAGTTTGACTTCATCAAGAACGAAGATGAGTCTTGTGTCTACAAGAAGGTTAGTGGGAGCTCTGTTGCTTTTATGGTCCTGTATGTGGATGACATACTACTCATTGGAAACGACATTCCTATGCTGCAATCTGTGAAAGATTGGCTAGGAAAGTGTTTCTCAATGAAATACTTAGGGGATGCATCTTATATACTTGGTATCAAGATGTATAGAGATATATCGAGGAAGCTGCTAGGCCTAAGTCAAAGTACATATATAGGCAAAGTGTTGAATCGGTTCAACATGCATGATTCCAAGAAGGGATTCTTGTTCATGTCGCATGGAATCACTCTTTCAAAGAATGATTGTCCTTTCAATGAGATTGAGAAGGAACACATGAGTAGGGTACCCTATGCCTCACCATAGGATCCATCATGTACGCCATGTTACGTACTAGACCAGATGTGTCATACGCATTGAGTATGAAAAGCAGATATCAGTCTAATCCGGGTGAGATTCACTGGATAGCGGTCAAGAATATCCTAAAGTACTTGAGAAGAACTAAGGATTCGTTCTTGATCTATGGAGGGAGCAAGAGTTGCGTGTAAGGGGTTACACGGATGCAAGCCTCCAAACCGACAGGGATGATTTCAGATCGCAGTCGGGATTCGTGTATTGCCTGAATGGAGGAGCTGTGAGCTGGAAGAGTTCCAAGAAAGAGACGGTTGCTGATTCTACAACTGAGGCTGAGTACATTGCTGCGAGTGGCGCAGAAAAGGAATATGTTTGGATTAGGAAGTTCAGTACTGAGCTTGGTGGGGTTCCTAGCATTGTGGATCCAGCTGAGTTGTATTCTGACAACACTGGAGCGATCTCACAATCAAAGGAACCCATGTCACACAAGAAATCCAAAAATGTACTCAGGAAGTTCCATCTTATTCGAGATATCATCGATAGAGGAGATGTGAAGATATGCAAGATTCCTACAGATGAGAATATGTGAGATCCGCTTACAAAGCTACTTTTTCAGAGCAAGCACGAAGGGCACACTAGGTCTATTGGTATAGGAGATGCACCAGATTGGCTCTAGTGCAAGTTGGAGATTGTTGGAATAGATTCCCTATAGGCAATATTTTTAGCATGAACAATGTTTTTTGCTAGAAAAATTCATTGTATTATTTATGAAGAAATTTAATATAATAAAGTCCATAGATTACAAATGTGTTTGTTTATCTTAAATATCCCTAGTCAATTATAATGATTAATTGGATGATCAATTATAGATTAGTATGGGATTGGATTGATATGGACATATCATGATCCAACACATGGGTACGCATTAGGAGTAATAGCATACTCACAACGAGAAGGCTACATATAAGTTATGTATCAAAAGTGCTTCTCGTAGTGACAACGGTACTGTCATTCTTAAACTTGAAGTCACTAGATCCTCTAGTTGTGGAATGTTGTGTTTTGACATCGTCAAACGCTACACCGTAACTGGGTAGTATTAAAGGCGTTAGTTGGACACAATAAGGAAGCAAGCTTAGAGATGGTAGTGACGTAGATAGAATTTGTCCCTCCCACATAACGGGAGAAAATATCCACGGCCACTCGAGGGTTGGTGCTTATAGAATGTCTGGCAATACTCGGATAAATTAATATAGGATATTGATGTTATCTTCGTGGATAAGACTATTCCCAGGATCGAGAAACTATGGATTGGATATACGAGTGTGAATTGTATGTCTCGTTTCCAATCCGGATATAGAGACAAAGAGATGAGACAATACTTTCCCAATGTTTTTCAAAGTAATGACTATTTCTATTAGTTGGGTGGCATGAAAGTAATGCTAGACAGCGCTCCATGTTAGTAATAGTTACTACCAACTAAGTAGAAACCCATGGGGTCACACGCCATAAGGATTTAACTAGACTTGGGAATTAATTAATATGATTAATTAATAGAGGGATCAATACGAACTACTTACAAACTTAGTAGGACAAATTTGCAAGATGGCCTACTCCGTGTATGGACAGGATTAGGATAGGGCCCTTTATACTGTTGACAACGAGTTCTTTGACTATATAAAGGACACTCATGGCTTATTTCTCACACTAACGCTCATAACATACTTTGAGTGAGAGAGAACAAAGCAAGGAGGGACCAAACACGAGAGGGTCGAACCACCTTGTGTCGTCCGCCCCCTATCCGTCAGCCAAAGGAGACCGTGCCTCCCTTTGGTCTCCGTTGTGTGATTCTTCCTCCTCCTTCCTCTACCGGTTTCTAGCACAAAGGTGTGGAGGAATCTAATTATTCATCCTAGGCGCGGACTAGCTATAGAGACGCAAACATAATTTTGCTTTTGAAGTCATAACAGGAGACAAATAAATTGTTGCTCTAACCTTCTCTATCATTATGATGTCTCTTCATGTGATCCTTGGTGGGTCTTGTGCGAATCTTATTTTCTCATAATCAGTTAAAAAACCCAACACTTTACACCCAGTGCTTCAGTGCAGACTGGTGCCACTTTGGTACCATACCCCTCGGGTACCCAACCATAGTCTTCCACTGCCCCGTTGCTGCCTATCCCATTGATGACGAGATGGTTGAATCGGCTTCAGCTGACCAGATGCATCCATTCGGTGAATCAAACCAGACTGCCCTGGACGGAAACTCGAACCCAGGAGCTCCTTCGCACTCGGGCTCAGGCATGGCATCTTCGGCTGAATTTGTTGTTGGAATAGATGCCCTAGAGGCAATATTATTTAGTATGAACATCGTTTTTGGCTAGAATAATCATTGTATTATTTATGGAGATATTTAATGTAATGAAGTCCTTAGATTGCAATGTGTTGTTAATCTTAAATATCCCTAGTCCATTATATTGATTAACATGACGATCAAGTATAGACTAGTATGTGGGTAGATTGATATGGAGATATCAAGTCTAGCACATGGGTATGCATTAGGGGTAATGGCATACAGGATTGACCCACAACGAGAAGGCTACATACAGGTTATATAAAGTCAGAAGTAGGGATGGAAATATGGTCCGATCGATCGATCTGATATCCGAGCAATCAGAGGCGAATGGATCGGATTCAAATTTGATCCAATTGAAAATGGATAGGATTTGGATCCTGAAAGCCAGACCCGAACATTTTTGGATCTGGATTAAGATCTGAGGGATGATCCACCGGGTTCTGACCCGTTTCGATCTGACGTATATGCGTGCTTTACAAATATACCCTATTACATCCCCACTTACCCTTACAATAAGAATATCATAGTAATTCCACCTACAAAGCTATTAATTTTGTTTTTTAGGCTTCATAACTTAAGAACATGGCTTAGCGTATGAAATAGTGTATTTTAGGTTAGTTTTTCTATTTTATTGCAGAGTCGAGCTGGATCCGGTCCGAATCCGATCCGACCACGTACTATATGGATCTACGGATCGGATTTTGATCATCTGAATGAGACCCGATCTGATCTGATCCGAATCCGGCAATGATCCGAACGGATCTGGATCCCATTTCTCCTGGTCGGATCTGGATCTGGAAGTGCCTGATCCGATCTGGATCGTACCCGTAGCCATCCCTAAGCACAAGTTCTTCACGTAGTGACAATGGTATTGTGGTCCTTAGACTTGAAGTCACTAGATACTCTAGTTGTGAAATATCGTGCTTTGATATTATCAAACGTTGCGCCTTAACCGGGAACTATAAAGGTAGTTATCGGGCATGATAGGAAGAAAGCTTAGAAATTGTATTGATGTAGAGAGGATTTGTCCCTCCCACATAACGGGAGCAAATATCCGCGGCCACTCGAGGGGTAGTGCTTATAGAATGTCTGGCCAGACTCAGATAAGTCAATATAGGATACTGATGTTATCTGCATGGATAAGACTATTCCCAGGATCGAGAAACTATGGATTGGATATACGAGTGTGACTTGTATTTCTCGTGTCCAATCCGGATATAGAGACAAAGGGATAATATAATACGGTAACATTGGTCACAAGATTTGTCAAATTATTGACTATTTCTATTAGTTGGGTGGCATATATGTCTTGCTAGAGACCACTCTATGTCAGTAATTGTTACTACCAACTAAGTAGAAACCTATCGGGTCACACTCCTATGGATTTAACCGGACTTGGGAGTTAATTAATATGATTAATTAAATAGAAGGATCAATACGCAACCACTTGCAAACTTAGAAGGAGTAATTTGCAAGGAGGACTAATCCATGTATGGACATGATTAGGAGAGGGGCTAATATGTAGTTAACAAAGAGTTGTTAGACTATATAAAGAACACTCCTAGGTTATTTTCTCAAAAGAGTGTCATAATTATTATCACACAAGGAGAGAGTACAAAGCAAGGAGAGAGCAACATGGGAGGCCGAACCGACCCTCCTACCCCCCGTCAGCCCCTCTCACCGTTGGCCATAGAGGCATTGAAAAACTAGGGTTTGGGCACAAATTGGGTAAAATGGTAATGAGCTAATCTGAATCATCGTTTTAATATTAGCAAATTCCGGTCACATATTATTGTCAATTTTTGCTTTGAAAAACTTGAGTTTGGGCACAAATTGGGTAAAATGGTTTTTTAATTTGGAAACATTTAAACTTGGGCAACAAGGAAGAAGAGGAGTTGTTTTTGGAAACACCCCCCAAGGGGTTCGCCCCCCTAGGACCCCACCCCCCCCCTTCCTTGCCTCCCAAGCCATGAGGCCGAGACCCTAAGCCGAGTCGGCCGACCGGCGGTTTGACCGCACGGGTCGGCCCGCCCGGCCTAGGGCTGTCCGAACGGGTCCTTGAGGGTTCGACCAAGCTTGTTGGTGGGCCCCTTGGACCGTTTTGACCCTAGTTACCCAAATATTCAACTAAAATTGATCAAGCGCGTTCAAATTGTATTTTAAGTGTATTGTGTGCTTTAGCATGGTGATTGAATATGAACTTGGATGTGGATGTTGTGGATATTTATTTTTGTGGTTTGGTTTCATTGTGTAATGATTACTTAATTAGGTTTTACGACCTGCGAGTCGGTCTTCTCCTCAACTTGTGAGGTCTCTCTATTTAGTATAGATGCTAGCTAGTAATAGATAGAGTAGATAATAGTCAAGACATGGAGAAAAAGCCTAAAGAATTGAAGAAACCACGAGATGGCGACATTCCACAAAGCTAAAGGAGCATGGACTAAAAGATGGAAGCACATGGAGATGAGCTTGCTATTTTTTGGGTTTATACATATTCTCACTGGCTTGGGAATATCTTAGTTTAGGAGGCCATATCCACATCACATTTATTTGTTGTTTGTGATTGTTTATTTATTGTTGGTGTATGGATGATGCATGCGAATTGGTAACAAGATAAAAACAACCAGGATCTTTTACTTTGAGATTGCCCAACCCAAATAAGTAGATCAGTTGATATGGATCAACAAAATAATTATAATTAAAATGAAAATCCCTCACATTTAAATATTGTGTTTTTGCCTTCTCATTACTTAAACACTCGTCATGATCATGACTTATCAAATTCGGGCTTGCCAAAGCAAGGCGACTAGATTCATCATGATATGGCGCGATGGCACAAGCTAGTAATGTGCGATTGTTGAAGTGATTATCTATAGGATAGATAAATAAAGAGTTATTTTCGCAATTGAACCAAGATTTTCATATGATGCAATTGGAAATTGTCCTACCTAAATAACTGATTTTGGGTGACTTGCCAAAGCAAGCTCAAAAGGAAGTGAAATATGGATCTTGGCCTACTAGAAAATATAATGATATTTTTCGCATTAATATAGAAGGTTTTTAATCCGAGAAAATAGTAGGAGCTATGTTTAATAATCTATCCATTATTGAATGTAGTTATTTTTTCACAAAAATACTAAAACTTGTATATTTATCATTTTGTAGAATTACAATGGAAAACAATTCATCGAATTCATCAATCCCTACGATCGGTCCTTGAGAAGGACAAGCATTCTGGAACAAACTTTCTAGACTGTTATAGGAACTTGAGAATCGTTCTCAAGCAAGAGAAGAAAATGTACATTCTAAAAGAGAAAGTTCCTGAAGGTCCAGAAAATAATTCTGCTGCAGCCTTAAAGGCATATCAGAAGATCGTTGATGATGCTACTGATGTGGCCTGCCTCATGCTTTGCACCATGAACTCTGAGCTCGAAAAACAACATGAGAACATGGCTGCATTTCTATTTCTTGTTTGGACGAGAAAGGTTTTACTATTTCAATAAAGGACAAATGTTGCTCCATTTATTTTGATAGTATGCACTATTTTAGTGCGCGATTATCTAATGGATTGTATATCCTTGATCTAAATATTCTTTTCTATAACATAAATACTAAGAGGATTAAAACTAATGATTTAAATGCTACTTACTTATGGCATTGTCGTTTAGACAATATAAACGAGAAACGCATCTCTAGACACCATAAGGATGGATTCTTAGACTCATTTTATTATGAATCATATGAGACATGTGAATATTTTTTATTAGGAAAAATGAAAAAATTCCCCTTTCAATAAGAAAAGAGAAAGGACTAGTGAGCAATTGGCTCTCGTGCATACTGTTGTATGTTTGCCATTTTCCTCGCCTGCCAGAGGTGGTTATATTTATTTCATTACATTTACTAATGCTTTCAGTAGATATGGATTTGAGTACCTTATGAACGCCAAATCCAAATCCATTGAACAGTTCAAAGAATTCAAGAATGGAGTAGAGAAGCAACTTGGCAAGAGTATTAAGGCTCTACGATCGGATCGTGGAGGAGAATACTTAAGCCAAGAGTTTGACAGCTATCTTAGAGAGTGTGGGATCTTGTCCCAACTCATTCCACCCGGAACGCCACAATGGAATGGCGTGTCTGAGAGGAGGAATCGAACTCTGTTGGACATGGTTCGATCTAAGATGTGTCAAACAGATCTTCCCTTTTCTTTTTGGGGGCACACTCTATTATGTGCAACTTTCACCCTTAATCGTGTTCCATCTAAATCAGTCATGAAGAATCCATATGAGATGTGGAGTGGGAGGCGTCCCACACTTTCGTTCATGAGGATTTGGGGATACGATGTGTATATAAAACATTTACAAATAGAGAAGCTCGGGCCCAAGTCAGATAAGTGTAAGTTTGTGGGATACCCTAAGGAAACAAAAGGCTATTATTTCTACATTCATACCGAGAACAAAGTGTTTGTTTCTCGGACCGGCGTGTTCCTAGAAATAGAGTTTGTCTCTAAAGGAGCAAGTGGGAGGACAGTAGAGCTTGAAAAAGTTCAAGAACCACAAACCACTAATCCTACTATGGAACATGAACAAGAATCGCAATATGTTTTGGAAGAACCTATTCAGGTAACACAAGAACTTCGTAGGTCGAGTAGAGTGCGCCAGGAGACAGAGAGGTATGGCCTTCTCATGACTGAGCCTGGTGACGTGTTGCTCATAGATGATGAGCCTACTACCTGTGGAGAGGCCATGAAAGGGTCGGACTCTCAAAAGTTGCATGAATCCATGAGATCCGAAATAGAATCCATGTATACCAACAAAGTATGGACGTTTGGTGGAACCACCACAAGGGGCTCGGCCCATGGGTGCAAGTGGATCTTCAATGATGAAATCGTTTCCCCAGTCGCAATGACCAAATATATTAGAATCTTACTTGCTATTTCAGCTTACCATGATTATGAGATTTTGCAGATGGATGTCAAACAACGTTTCCGTATGGAAACCTCCTTGAGGATGTGTTCATGACACAACCAGAGGGTTTTGAGGATACAGAGCATGCCCATAAAGTGTGTAAGTTGAAGCGATCCATTTATGGGATGAAGCAAGCTTCTAGGAGTTGGAATCTACGTTTTGATGATGCGGTAAAAGAGTTTGTCTTCATCAAGAACGAAGATGAACCTTGTGTCTACAAGAAGGTTAGTGGGAGCTGTATTGTGTTTCTGGTCTTGTATGTGGATGACATACTACTCATTGGAAACGATATTCCTACCTTGCAATCTGTTAAAGATTGGCTAGGAAAGTGTTTCTTAATGAAGGAATTAGGGCAAGCAGCTTATATACTCGGTATCGAGATCTATAAGGATAGATCAAGTAAGCTGCTAGGCCTAAGTCAAAGTACATATATAGACAAGGTGTTGAAACGGTTCAACATGCAGGATTACAAGAAGGGATTCTTGCTCATGTTGCATGGAATCACCCTTTCGAAGGCTGATTGTCCTTCCAATGAGATTGAGAAGGAACGCATGAGTAGGATTCCCTATACTTCGGCCATATGATCCATCATGTACGTCATGTTGTGTACTAGGCCAGATGTGTCATACGCGTTGAGTATGACAAGCAGATATCTGCCTAATCCGGGTGAGAGTGACACGATTCAACCACAAGTGTATGGCCGTCATGTGTAGTAATATCCGGAAATCCGGGTTGTCGAACCCAAGGGACTTTTATAAGCTAGTTATTGATTCTTAATCTTGTGTGGGCTAGAAATTGGGTCTTTGTTACTAGTTCTACTAAAATAAAGAAACAACTACTCAATTAGTCGAATGAATAACTACACGATTAATGGAGAATGAATATAAGAGTTACTCAATAAAGTGACAAGTACCGGGAATTCTCTCGTGGATCACTAGGGATAATATGAACTACGCTTTGATTTATGAAACACTTACACGTCTATCTCTTGTTAATAAAGCAAAGTACAACTCGCCGAGTTACCAAACAAGTTGACTATACTTAGAGCCAATTCAAACTGAGTTACCAAGCTTAATTTGATTATAATTATGCCTTACGATTTATTATTCTACTTTAAAGATCCTAGTTAACACTACCGAGTTACCAAGTAATGATATGACTAGGTGAGAAGTTCAATTTACCGACGACAATTCACGGAGTTACCACATCAATCGTAATTGAGATCAATCCTACGGTAGCTAAGAGCAAGAAAGATAGAGATTCAAGTATAAACTAATCATAACAAGAGAGAATCGCATCAATTAAGCCAAAACATGAAGCATAATCTCAAAACGAGTTGTTCATATCAAACCCTAGCTACCTCATGAGAATTCCCTGCAATAAGAGGTTTAGCTACTAGTTTACATGATCAATATACAAAGTTTGTTGATCATCAAACAAGATCTTAAGAGGAGAAGAAGAGAGAAATCAAGCGAAGAATCGAAAGCTCCCAAGCACGCTCCCAAAGCTCCAACGATGGTAGAATGATCCATAGGCACGGACTACTAGGTCTAAAACAAGTCCCCCCAAGCTTACATATTTCAAAATATTACAAAACAACCCCAAAAATATGAGTTTCCCGTTCTGTTCGCACGAACAGAAAAGTGTTCGCACGAACACTCTGTTCCCACGAGCAATTTTTTGTTCCTACTTTTCAGCAGTTAGTTTCCTCCACATTTTTGGCCTCCAAAATTCTTCTAAGTGTTTCTGTTCGCACGAACACAATAAGTGTTCGCACGAACAACCCTGGCAATGCACTTAGTTGGCTCTTTTTCTTGCTTCTTCATTCTTCGTCTTCATTCCCGAGCATCTCTTGAGCAATTCAAACTTTCCGAAGTTCACTTCCCATCCAAAATCATCACTCCGAGCTCACGGTTCCTGAAATCCACAACACTAAAACATACCGGGAGATCAAACGATACAAATATAGCATGAAATACATGAAAAAAGCATTTGGATTCAACATTGACGATCAAACGCTCAAAAACATCCAAAACCTCATTTTCTTCTCAATTACGCCCGAATCTCATCACTTTGCACCGAAACGCACACAAATAGCAATGTTTATCATACGAAAGATGACTACAACTAAGGAGTTATCATTGGATAGCGGTCAAGAACATCCTAAAGTACTTGTTAAGAACTAAGGATGCGTTCCTGATCTATGGAGGGGAGGAAGATTTGCGTGTAAGGGGTTACACGGATGCAAGCTTCCAATCCGAAAAAGATGATTTCAGGTCGTAGTCGGGATTCGTGTATTTCCTGAATGGAGGAGCTGTGAGCTGGAAAAATTCCAAGCAAGAGACGGTTGCTGATTCTACTACTGAGGTTGAGTACATTGCTGCAAGTGGCGCAACAAAGGAGGTTGTTTGGATTACGAAGTTCATCACTTAACTTGATGTGGTTCCTAGTATTGTGGATTGAGTTGTATTATGACAACACTAGAGCGATCGCACAATCCAAGGAACCTATGTCACACCATAAATCCAAGCACGTACCCAGAAAGTTCCATCTTATTTGAGAGATCGTCGATCGAGGAGATGCGGAGATATGCAAGATTCCAATAGATGAGAATCTGTCAGATCCACTTACAAAGCCGTATTTTCAGCGCAAGCATGAATGGCACACTAGATCTATAGGCATACGAGATGCACCAGATTGGTTGTAGTGCAAGTGTGAGACTGTTTGAATAGATAAGACTATTCCCAAGATCGAGAAACTATGGATTGGATATACGAGTGTGACTTGTATGTCTCGTGTCTAATCCGGATATAGAGACAAAGGGATAATACAATACGGTAACATTGCTCACAAGGTTTATCGAATTATTGACTATTTTTATTAGTTGGGTGGCATATATGTCTTGTTAAAGACCACTCTATGTTAGTAATTGTTACTACCAACTAATTAGAAACCTATGGGGTCACACTCCCTATGGATTTAACCGGACTTATGAATTAATTATTATGATCAAATAAATAGAAGGATCAATACGCAACCACTTGCAAAATTAGTAGGACTAATTTGCAAGGTGGACTAATCCATGTATGGACATGATTAGGAGAGGGGCTAATATGTACTTAACAAGGAGTTATTAGACTATATAAAGAACACTCCTAGCATATTTTCTCAAAAGAGTGTCATAACCGTTATCGCAAAAAAGAGAGAGAGAGAACAAAGAAAGGAGAGAGCAACAAGGGAGGCCGAACAAACCCCCCCGCCCACCCCTCTCACCGTCGGCCATAGAGGTGTGGCCTCTTTTGGTCTCGTTTTGCGTGATCTTCTTCTTCGTTCTCCTTCCCTATCTAGCACTAAGGCTTGGAGGATCCTCGATCAATCCTAGGAGTGGACTTTGCATTGAGACGTGGACAATATTTCACGTGACGTCATCAAAGGAGAAAAACAAGGTACTTGACGGTTCTCATCCTTTACCATGGTTGGGAGTTCTAGACTTGTGATCCTTGGAGGGTCTTGAACTGATATCTATTTTGTTCATTCCGCTGCGTAAACTGTAATCAAAACCCTACAGTTTCGACGTCTTCAGAACCAGCCACAGCTGAGATGGTTCCAATCTCCCACTCCAACCCCTCTCACACACATCCAATGCAAGCACGGAGAAAATCCGAAATCAGCAAAAAAAATGTCAGGTTTTTCTGCGATTACTACTTTACTTGATCCAACCTCTTACACTGAGGCTAGTAAACACTCCCAATGGTGATCCACCATGACTGACGAGTACACTAGCCTCACCCAACAGAACACGTTGACTTTGGTGCCCCTCCAAAATAATAGGGAACAAATGGGTCTTCCGCGCAAAGAATAATCCTAACGGTTCTATCTCGCGCTAAAGCAGAACTTGTGGCCAAAGGTTTTCATCAAACCTCCGACATCCACTTTAATGAAACCTTTAGCATGGTTGTTAAACACTCCACTGTTCGCACTATTTTGGCACTTGCCGCAAATTTTAATTGTCCCTTACAATATTTAGACGTCAAAAATGCCTTTCTTCACGGTATTCTTCGTGAAACTGCTTATATGAGTCAACCACAAGGTTTCGATGACCCTCGTTTCCCTTCTTACGTTTGTAAACTAAATATTTAAGTCCATATATGGGTTAAAACAAGCCCCACGAGCTTGGTTTGAACGGTTCACTTCATATTTGTTAACTCTCGGCTTTATTTCTTCTTATGTCGGCTATTCTTTATTTATTCGTCACTCTAACAGCAAAGTCACTGTTCTTCTTTTATACGTTGACGACATCATCTTAACGGGGAGTGACGCCACTTTTATTTCTCATCTTATTCGTAAGTGAAACTCTGGATTTCCTATGACTGATTTGGGTCCTCTAACCTATTTCTTAGGCCTTCAAATCAAACGAACCAAGGATGGTATTTCTATTCATCAAGCAAAATATATCTATGATTTATTATCGCACTTTAATATGTCTACTTGCCTACCTCTTTGTCTGCATGTACCAAATATCACGCTCAAGACAGTCGTC
The DNA here is from genome assembly GCA_023055425.1 of Linanthus parryae. Lineage (NCBI taxonomy): Eukaryota > Viridiplantae > Streptophyta > Magnoliopsida > Ericales > Polemoniaceae > Linanthus > Linanthus parryae. The sequence continues at coordinate 87,657,962 of JALGPY010000006.1, read as the reverse complement.
CCCTAAGCGATGCTACCCCTTATCTCGAAATTCTTGGCGCTCTCCAATATCTTACCTTTAGTCGTTCTGATATAGCATTTGCAGTCAATCACTTACGTAAATTTATGCACACACCCACCGAAAATAATCTTAATGGAGCAAAACGCATTTTACGCTATTTATAAGGCTCCAAATCTCACGGTTTGTTTTATCAAAAAGGGTACATGTCCATTAATGCGTTTGTTGAGTCAAGATCCCTGAGTGTGCTTTGGTTGGTAATTGTTTTTGAGTGATGAAAGACAAAAGACAGAGACGAAAGAAAAACGGCTAAGACATAAGTAGCAAAGCATTTCAGTTATCTCAAGGCCTTGAGATTGACTGAACTTCAAAGCCTTGAGTTATTTTATTCTGCTATATGTTCTAACAATTCTGTGTTGCAGATTGAATGTCTGATTATGCAAAGCAGTGGTTTACTGCATATATGTTTGGATTATACTATTTATATATCTAACACAATTGCAGATGATCAGAACAGGAAGAATCAAAGTTATCTGGGTTTAACTTTGAAATTCTGTGAAGCAGGTTTAGAGCTCCAAGGCCTTGAGATGTGCCTTGAGCTGCTGACAGTTTTTACAGAACTTAGTTGATTCTTTCTTGCAGGTTGTGATTCTTATTATTGTGATTATTTACTCACTTCCAAGTGTCTGAAACTTGTTTTTCATGATTCATATGTTTTAGAAAATATACAGGTTATTGTTCTAAGTTTGTTAAACAGTTTTATCAGAAACTGTATAACCAAACAGTCATAGTACTGTTAGCTTTCTGGATTTTGTTGTTGCTGTGTTTCAATGCTGTTGCAGGGTTGTTAAACGTGCAGGAGCAATCTCAACAAACTTCAACGAATATCCACTTGAAGCTGTTTGAATTTCAGTTGAAAACAGAAGGAGGATTTGTAGGAACTGAGATCCTAAAATCTCTCAATCAGTTGTAGCTGTGGATAAAAGAGACTGGTTTGAATTTTGAAGGGATAGAGGCTTGAAGAATACTCTGAGAGGTGTGACAATATCGTGGTAGATCATTCATTCAAACACACAATCATTCAAGCTTCATTCCAGATTCCTGAAGATCAAATCAATCCAGTTTTCCAGAAGAACACTTCCAGGCTTAAAACAGCTTATCTCCATACTGTGTTCTTCACTTGTACTTCTATCTGTGTATTTCTAAATTATCTTAAACCTCACTTAACCTAGTGGTTGGTTGTTCAAGTGAACAACAAGAGGTTCTTGTTAGCTCAACAGTTAGTAGCTAGAACTAGATATGTTTGGAACCACAAGCTGTATAGGTGTAAGGGAAATTACTTAGGCTTGAAGATCTAGGGCTTTTTCTGTGTGATTAATAAGAAGTGTTTGCCCAATCCTGGTGAGATTAGATCCCTCAGGCAGAGATTAGGTCCATTGGGACTGAACTCTGTAAATTGCTTTGTGTTCTTTACTTTACAGTTTGATTATTATCTGCTGCACAAAATTCAAATCAAACTAGAGTTTACAAGCTGTTTAGAATTGTCCACAGCTCAAGGCCTTGAAGGTTACTATTTTGCCTTTGTAAGTTTCAGACAGTTTACTAAAATCTCAAGGCATTGAGATTTGAGTTTCACACAAATTCTTTCTGTTAAACTTTAAGTTTTGCAAAAATTTTCCATACTCTATTCAACCCCACCCCCCTTCTAGAGTATTTAGGTTCTGTATTTAGTCAACATTACACACTTTCAATTGGTATCAGAGCATGTGTCAATGTTTTTAGATCTAACAATCTGGTGACTATGAGTAATGTAGGATATGGTGGATTCTCACAAGGAAGGGCAGCCAACAGACCTCCATTGTTCTGTGGTGACAACTTCATGCACTGGAAGGCATTGATGAAGATGTTAATCATAGATCAAGACATGTAACTATGGTCAATAGTTCAGAATGGTCCTCATGAGTACTACACTACAATTGATGGAGTTAGAAGTATCAAGTCTGAGAAAAATCTTTCAGTCACTGAACTGGAAAAGGTTTCAAAAAATTACAAGGCTATGAATTTGCTATACTGTGCTTTAAGTGCAGATGAGTTCAATAGAGTGTCAAACTGCAAGAGTGCCAAAGAAGTATGGGATAAACTGGTGGTGACATATGAAGGAACCAACCAGGTTAAGCAGACAAAAATCAACATACTTCTGAGGTAATATGAGTTGTTCAAGATGAATTCAGATGAGACCATCAAGGAAATGTTCAAAAGATTCACTGATGTGGTGAACAACCTGGATTCATTGGGAAAGAAGTTCTCAAATGAAGAGAAGGTCAGAAAGATTCTGAGAAGTTTGCCAAAAGCCAAGTGGGAGCCAAAGACAACAGCCATTGAGGAAGCTCAAGACTTGAGTCTTCTTCTGCTAGATGATCTACAAGGAAAGCTGCTCACTCATGAAATGTCCATGAAGGATGTGGAAGGTGATTTGAGTGAAAATATCAGGAACCTAGCACTTAAGGCAAAAGACAGTGAAAAGTATCAAAGCCTTGAGATTGAGGAGGAACCTGATGATGAAGAGGCTTTAGCATTGATCTCCAAGGCCTTGGCCAGAATTCTCAAAAAGAAAAGAAACTTTGGTAACAGGGATTACAACAGAGAGAGATCAAGACCCTCAGGCAGCAAGGATTATAAAGGTAAATCTTCATCACGATCACAAAAAACTAAAGTAATGAATTGTTGTGAGTGTGGTGATGCAGATCATTTAGTAAGGGACTGTCCACAAAAGAAGAAAAACATGAATTTTCAGAAGAAGGATGGTGACAACAGAAGGAAGAAAGCCATGATGGCTTCTTGGAGTGATTCTGATTCATCAAGTGACTCAGACCCAGAAGAAGAGCAAGCAAACTTATGCTTCATGGCAAAGCATAATGAGGAAAGTTCATCAGACAGACACATTGAAGACATGGTAAAAAATTTACTTGCTAGTCCTTCTGATGTACTTCCTGAAATTCTCAAAAGTATGTTTTTAAATAAGGAAATTTATAGAAATGAAATTTCTGCTTTAAAGATTAAGATTCATGAGCAGGTAAAAGAAAACCTGGACCTTGTGTTTTCAAGCAAAACTGTTGAAGTTTCTAAGACAAAGCTGGAAAAAGATTTCAAGGCCTTGGACAGCAAGTTCAAAGTCTTGAAGGCACAGATAAAAGAGGTTGTTGATCAAAACACTCTTTTAACTGAAAGATATGCTGATCTAAAGACTCATTCTGAGAATTTAGAGCAACAGATCTGCTCTTTGACTGAGAAACTACAAGAGTCCAAGAAGGTCCTAGCTAAGTTTACAGGCTCAGAACATAATGTGAATCTCATTCTTGGAGGAAGTCTGAAATCAATGCATGAAAGTGGTAGCAGACATTCTCCAAAATGTCATTACTGTGAAAAAATTGGTCATGTCAGATTAACTTGTACCTTCAGAAGATCAGAACCTCACATTATGAGGAATACTTATCCTTATCAGCTTAAGGGACAGGTTAGGCAGATTTGGGTTCCAAAAGGAATTAGGCCACCAAATATGGTTGATTCTGAGCATGACTCAAAGTTCTGCACTTGGTATAACAGCCTGTTGAGGCAATGATTTGTTTTTGCAGGATGTCACCAAGGCCTTGAAAGATCAGAAATGGATATTGGACAGTGGATGTTCCAGACATATGAGTGGAAAGAGGTATCTCTTTACTGAGCTTACAGAAAAATCTGGAGGAACAATCGCACTTGCTGACAAAGCAAAATGCAATATCATTGGTATAGGTAGTATTGGAAATGGTTCTACAAATTCTATATCTGATGTTTATCTGGTAGATGGACATAAGTATAATTTGCTTAGTATCTCTCAGTTATGTGATAATGGTTATAAAGCTGTATTTGACAAGGAGAAATGTGTGGTGCAAGATGAGAAATCTGGTGATTTCATACTCACTGCTCCTAGATCATATAATATATATGCTATGAATACTAACAGTGTTGCAGGTAACAAGCTAAAATGCCTCAAGGCCTTGAAGGAAGATTCAAAGCTTTGGCACAGAAAGCTTGGGCATATTATTATACATACTTTGAATAAACTCATCTCAAAGGACTTGGTAAGAGGTTTACCATCACAGAAATTTTCAGATGATGAGGTTTGCAAGGCATGTGTACAAGGTAAACAGACCAGAAGCTCATTTAAGCCAAAGAACTTTGTAAGTACTTCTAGACCCTTAGAATTGTTGCATATGGAATTATGTGGTCCTATGAGAGTTCAGACCCCAAAAGGTAAAAGGTATATGCTTGTTATTATTGATGATTATTCTAGATTTGCTTGGGTGATGTTTATTAGAGACAAAACTGAAGCTTTATATGAGTTTTCTAGATTATGCAAAGAGCTTCAAACTTTAAAAAATTTACCTGTTGCATCCACTAGAAGTGATCATGGTAGAGAGTTTGATCAACTTCACTTTGATTTGTTTTGTGCAAAGCATGCCATATCACACAACTTTTCTGCACCTAGAACTCCACAACAAAATGGAGTAGTTGAAAGGAAAAATAGGACACTTGAGGATATGTCCAGAACCATGCTTCTTGAAAGTAATTTGCCAAAGTTTTTATGGGCAGAAGCTGTTAACACATCCTATTATATGCTGAATATATGCTTGATCAGACCTATTTTGAAATAGACTCCCTATGAACTGTTTAAAGGGAGAAAGCCTACTGTTTCTTATTTTAAGCCCTTTGGTTGTATCTGTTTTGTGCATAATAATGGTAAAGACAATCTTGGTAAGTTTGATGCTAGAAGTGATGAAGGTGTATTTCTTGGATATTCTCAAACTAGCAAAGCTTATAGAGTTTATAATAGAAAAACCAAGATTGTGGAAGAGAGCATTCATGTAATTTTTGATGAAAGTACTAAGGACTCTCTGAGTGAAAGTTTTGCAGATCTAGATTTGAACAAGCATGAATCAGATGATGATGTTGTGAAAGAAGACAAAGGCAAAACTAATGTACAGAATCAACCAGCAGAATCTCAAGGCCTTGAACCTCCTGCTGAACCAAAATCTCAAAGCCTTGAGACAGAAGTTGAAACTTTCTATGATGCTCCTTCTACTGTTTCAAGGGCTCAAAGCCTTGAAGGAGAATACTCCTGGGTACCAAGAAAGAAGTTTAAGTACCTTGCAGACCATCCAGCTGACAACATTATATCAGATCCATCAACTGGAACTCAGACAAGAGGACAGTTAAATAACTTGTGTTCTTTTAGTGCATTTGTATCTTTGATTGAGCCTAAGAATACCCAGTAAGCTCTGGAAGATGCGGAATGGATCATTGCAATGCAGAGTGAGTTGAATGAGTTTGAAAGGAACAAGGTTTGGAATCTGGTTCCCAGACCTAAAGAGAAATCAGTTATTGGAACCAGATGGGTATTCAGAAACAAGCTTGATGAAAATGGCAAAGTGGTAAGAAATAAAGCCAGAATGGTAGCTCAATGATATAATCAGGAAGAAGGTATAGATTATGAGGAGACTTTTGCTCCTGTTGCCAGGTTAGAAGCTATTAGAATACTTCTTGCATTTGCATCTCACAATCACATAAAGCTTTATCAAATGGATGTTAAATGTGCTTTTCAAAATGGATATTTACAAGAAGATGTTTTTGTAGCACAACCTCCTGGTTTTGAAGATGAAAATTTTCCTGATCATGTTTATAAACTGGATAAAGATCTTTATGGTTTAAAACAAGCTCCAAGGGCTTGGTATGACAGACTTTCAAAATTTCTACTTGAAAACAATTTCAGAAGAGGCTTAGTTGACAAAATTCTTTTCATTAAACACCAACAAAGTGATCTGTTAGTAGTTCAGATTTATGTAGATGATATATTATTTGGTGCTACTAATGATGCTCTTTCAAAAGAGTTTTCTAGTCTGATGTGCAGGGAGTTTGAGATGAGCCTAATGGGTGAACTGAATTTCTTTCTTGGGCTTCATATATTACAAATGAAGAAAGGAATTTTTTTGCATCAAGGAAAATATACCAAGGACTTATTGAATAAGTACAATATGTCACAGTCCAAGGTGCTAAAGACCCCTATGAGTTCATCACTCTCTTTAGACAAAGATTCAACTTGTAAGAGTGTGAATTAGAAGGAATATAGAGGTATGATTGGATCATTATTGTATTTAACTGCTAGCAGACCTGACATTATGTTCAATGTCTGTATGTGTGCTAGATTTCAAGCATATCCTAAGTAAAGTCATTTAACTGCAGTTAAAATAATTTTTAGATATTTTAATGGAACCAGAGACTTAGGGCTTTGGTATCCAAGAAGATCTAATTTTATGTTGAGTGGCTATTCAGATGCAGATTTTGCAGGATATAAAGTAGACAGGAAAGTACTTCTGGATGCTGTCAATTTCGTGGATCTTCATTGATCAGTTGGCACTCCAAAAAGCAAAATTATGTAGCATTATCAACTGCAGAAGTTGAATATATTGCAGCTGGTGCTTGCTGTTCACAAGTGTTATGGATTGCTCAGCAACTTAGAGATCTTGGCTACAACTTCAGAAATGTGCCAATTCATTGTGACAATACAAGTGCTATTTCAATCTCTAAGAATCCAGTTCAGCACTCAAGGACAAAGCACATAGATGTGAGACATCATTTCCTTAGAGATCATGCAGAACAAGGTGATGTTGTTTCAAATTTTATCTCTACTTCAATGCAGATTGCTGATATTTTCACTAAACCTTTTCCAGATGATAGGTTTTCATCTCTAAGGCTTGAATTGAGGATGTTAAACAAGGATGCATTGGTTTAGGGGGATTATGAGTACTTATATGTGTATATGTGCTGAAATCTCAAAGCCTTGAGATTATACTTTCTGAAGCCTTGAAAGTATAGCTCAAAGCTTTGAAGTTTCTCAAACTGCAGAAAATCTCAAGGCCTTGAGATTGTTCTCCAGGTCTTGATAATATCTGTACTTTTTTTTAAAAAAAAAATTGGATCATCAAATATTATATATTATCTTTTTAGATAACTGTATAATATTTGAATTCCTCAGAGAATTTTCTAAAATATCCCAAAAATATTTTTCAAGATTCTACTTTTGCATGTTGATATTGCAGAGTCCTTTTATGACTCATCCTTTTCAACCTACTTAAGCTGAAATTCATGGCTTTTTCTTCTCATTCTCTTCCAATTTTCTGCGACTCTACTCTCTCTCTCTCTCTCAATTCCTCTCAATCACATTCTCTTATCAAAACCCTAAACCTTAAAATGGAGCGCAAATCAGCCAGAATTCAGCAACAGGGAAAGCCCTCTGGCAGATCCAAGAAGAGAGCAAACAAGAAGGAGAAGATAGTGATTTCTTATCCAGATTCAGAAAATACTCAATGCTTGCATGAGGATACCCCTCCTGCAAAGAAGTCCAGGACAGAGAAGGGAGATGAAGGATCAAGTGTTGATCCACAACAAGAGACTCAGGGTGGTGATCAACCTAGGTCAGAGAAGAAGAAAGGGGGAGAAAAGAAAAAGACTGATGAAGAGGAAAAAGGGAAATCAACTCAGGAAAGCCAGAAGAAACCAACTGAAGGAGGACAAGAAAAGACCAAACCCTCTGAGAAGAAGACTAGGGTTAAGCAAGTTGCTACTGCAACTAAGAAAGGATATCAAGGTAAGAATGTACTTCCCACTGAGTGGTTTGTTAGTTCTGAAGTTAGAACTGTTTGGATGCAAGGATATGCTTCATCTAAGGTAGCTTTCTGTAGCATGATTTCTGATGAGTTATTGGATAAACTGGACATAGAATGCATGAGAAAGTTGAGAGAAACTGCTGTTTGGAAGGTTCTAAATCCTAGTTCAAAGGATTATCCTGGGTTAACTAGGTTATTTTATCTGAACTTGGTGTCTGAAGGAGATGATAGAATGTTATTAACTTCTAAAGTGGCAGGTGTGGATTTGAGGTTAGATCATAGGACTTTTGCCAAAGTCTTGGGCATTCCTAAAAAATACAATGTTTGAGATAGATTTGCCAACAGTTGTTATGGAGCATGTGATTTATTGTGCAACCAGGACTAGAAACCATCCTCTTCCATATACCAACCTATTACCTATTTTAATTGAATATTTTGATGTGCCTGTGAAAGGAGATGAAACGATTACTGGTGGATTTGGGTTAATAGATGAGACTGCACTTCAGAGGATTGGGGTAGTTCATACTGGGAAAGGGCATTGGAAATTTTATTCTGATTTGTCAAAGGAAGAACTTGCTGAGAAGGAGTTTGTGAAGCCTAAGGGGACTGCATCTGGGAAAGTACAAGCCAATGAGGATTACTCTCTGCTGGTTGAGAAGTTAGAAGATCAGCAGGTTGAGATTGAAGATCTCAGACAAAGGTTGTTTGACCTGTCAACTGAATTCAACCAGTTCAAGGGTTTGATGAATGTTATGAATGGGAAACTGGATGTTGTCATCAAGGGCTTGAATCTGGAGCAGATACCGTCTGCTACTAGTCATGAAACTAGTGTGGATTCAGAAGAGAAGCTAGGAGATTTTTTGAAGAAGAATAAGAAGACAATTCCAGTGGTGTTAACTTCAAAATATTTGTATGAACAAACTGATGAAGAAGATGCTGGTGAAGACACAGGTGTTGGTGCAGCTACAGAGGTAGATTGAGAACAGGCTAAGAAGAAAGTGGATGAGATAATCCAAGAAGTGGTTGCTAAAGTGGAAGCTGAACAAGAAGGTAATCAGTCTGCAGAAGATGCTGCAAGTGAAGAAGAAATTGGAGAAGGCTCAGAGAAAGGCCAGACATCAAAGAAGAAGTGAAGATCAGAGACTGCCAAAGCCTTGACCCTCTATCTTATTCTCTTCTATCTTTTCTGTCTCAAAGCCTTGACTTCTTAGCTAAATTTTTGTTTTAAGTTTATTTTCAGACTCTGAGTAATGATCCTACATTTATTCAACCTTTATTTGATGAAAGTCAAAAAGGGGGAGAATTAATGTGGTTCTTTTAAGTTTTGTTTGTAGTATTTGGACTAGTAATAATAAGAATGCCTAGTTGTTTTGGTTATTTCTGTGGTATTGTTTTGGTTATTTCTGTGGTATTGTTTTGGTTATTTCTTTGGTATTTTGGAATGTTTATTCTTACTGGTTATCTGTTTGGCATTGGTATATATTGTATATGCAAATTGTGGTTATTTAATTTTTGAAGATGAGTGGCAGGAAGATCTATACAAGACTGTAGGTTTTGTCTTTCATCAAGGGGGAGATTGTTGAGTCAAGATCCCTGAATGTGGTTTGGTTGGTAATTGTTTTTGAGTGATGAAAGACAAAAGACAGAGACAAAAGAAAAACGGCTAAGACATAAGTAGCAAAGCATTTCAGTTATCTCAAGGCCTTGAGATTGACTGAACTTCAAAGCCTTGAGTTATTTTATTCTGCTATATGTTCTAACAATTCTGTGTTGCAGATTGAATATCTGATTACGCAAAGCAGTGGTTTACTGCATATACTTTTGGATTATACTATTTATATATCTAACACAATTGCAGATGATCAGAACAGGAAGAATCAAAGTTATCTGGGTTTAACTTTGAAATTCTGTGAAGCAGGTTTAGAGCTCCAAGGCCTTGAGATGTGCCTTGAGCTGCTGACAGTTTTTACAGAACTTAGTTGATTCTTTTTTGCAGGTTGTGATTCTTAGTATTGTGATTATTTACTCACTTCTAAGTGTCTTAAACTTTTTTTTCATGATTCATATGTTTTAGAAGATATACAGGTTATTGTTCTAAGTTTGTTAAACAGTTTTATCAGAAACTGTATAACCAAACAGTCATAGTACTGTTAGCTTTCTGGATTTTGTTGTTGCGGTGTTTCAATGCTGTTGCAGGGTTGCTAAACGTGCAGGAGCAATCTCAACAAACTCCAACGGATATCCACTTGAAGCTGTTTGAATTTCAATTGAAAAAAGAAGGAGGATTTGTAGGAACTGAGATCCTAAAATCTCTCAATCAGTTGCAGCTGTGGATAAAAGAGACTGGTTTTAATTTTGAAGGGATAGAGTCTTGAAGAATACTCTGAGAGGTGTGACAAAATCGTGGGAGATCATTCATTCAAACACACAATCATTCAAGCTTCATTCCAGATTCCTGAAGATCAAATCAATCCAGTTTTCCAGAAGAACACTTCCAGGCTTAAAACAGCTTATCTTCATACTGTTTTCTTCACTTGTATTTCTATCTGTGTATTTCTAAATTATCTTAAACCTCACTTAACCTAGTGGTTGGTTGTTCAAGTGAACAACAAGAGGTTCTTGTTAGCTCAACAGTTAGTAGCTGGAACTAGATAGGTTTGGAACCACAAGCTGTATAGGTGTAAGGGAAATCACTTAGGCTTGAAGATCTAGGGCTGTTTCTGTGTGAGTAATAAGAAGTGTTTGCCCAATCCTGGTGGGATTAGATCCCTCAGGCAGAGATTAGGTCCATTGGGACTGAACTCTGTAAATTGCTTTGTGTTATTTACTTTACAGTTTGATTATTATCTGCTGCACACAATTCAAATCAAACTAGAGTTTACAAGCTGTTTAGAATCGTCCACAACTCAAGGCCTTGAAGCTTACTATTTTGCCTTTGTAAGTTTCAGACAGTTTACTAAAATCTCAAGGCCTTGAGATTTGAGTTTCACACAAATTCTTTCTGTTAAACTTTAAGTTTTGCAAAAAGTTTCCATACTCTATTCAACCCCCCGCCCTTCTAGAGTATTTAGGTCCTGTATTTACTCTACATTACACACTTTCAGCGTTTAGTGATGCTGATTGGGCCGGTAACCCAACTGACCAACGTAGTACTTCCGAATGTATCGTATTTCTTGGTCCTAATCCAATGCATTGGGGGAGCCAAGAAACAACCTACAGTGGCTCGGTCATCCCCTGAAGCCGAATATCGCGCTCATGCTTCCACGGCCACTGAATTGGCTTGGACTAAAATTTTATTTCGCGATTTAAATCTCTATATTTCTCAAAAAACTCATACTTTGGTGTGAAAATTTATCCTCTATCTATATTATTGCAAATCCTATACTACATGCTCGTACAAAGCATACAGAAATAGACTACCAGTATATCATGGAAAATGTTTTGACTAATGATTTGTCTATGTCATTTGTAAACAGTTCGGATCAACTAGCGAACCTTTTCACCAAACGTCTCCCAACGTATCAATTCTAAAAACTTGAGCGCAAATTGATGGTGCACCCTACCCCACCAGCTTGATGGGGAGTATTAAGCCATATCCTACATTGGACCACTTATTCTCGATCAAGCCCACATCTTAGAGCCAACTCAGCTCAAGCCCAAGGACTTAACAGAACTGGACTCAATACTAAGGGCCAAAATCTGCACGCAAGGACTTACCAGAAAGTCAAACCACTACTTGAAGGACTACTATGTATATATCATTATCATATATAAACCATAGCCGTTGGATTAGATCCAACGACCAAGATAAATGCTGACATTGTGTTTTTGTATATTGGTTATCAATGAGAATCATCGAGCATTCTACAACCTCCTGTCTCTCTCTCAACATCTTCTTCGATAAGCTATGCTCTTTCCGATCACTCCACTTGAAACCTTTTGGTTTCTTTCAATTAAAATTGTACATTTTATTTGGTGTTTCTTGATTGAGCTATACATATATTGATCAAGATAAAAATAAAAAAATATTGAAAGTTAAAGCTTCATTGTTAGTTTTTATTTCATAAGACATAGACCATGTTGGACTTGTATAATTTACATGTATCTTTACAAAATTTACACAATACAGTAGATGTACTGAAAAGAGTACTGCACAAATCTTCCTTCAAAAAAGTTATGTCTTTCATAATAAACCAGAAAAACCATTGCGTTCTTCTCTAAACATAAGTACAAAATATGATTTGTGTTCTTTTCTAAACAGTACACAATACGATTTTTTTTATGAACTATTATATAACTCTCATAAGAGAATGACCTAGAGAAATTTTAAAAAAAAAAATATAAAGAAAACGTGAGGGCAATATAGGGTGAGAAGAAAACAGAAAAAACCTGAAAAAAATCACCAAGTTACCAAAAGCTGAAAAAGCTAGTTTAAAAACTCGTTTATAAACTACACAAAACAAACATTTTATGGGTACGTTTGGTTTTCTAGGATTAGTGGTATTAGCTGGGACTGGAGTTAATATAGTTCAGGTAATAGTTAACACTGTGTTTGATTGTTCTGGACTAATTTTAATACCGGTATTAAATAGTGAAAAGATGAGCTTTAATACCCCAAATTAGTACCCTCTCACATGAGGGTGTTAGCTAGATATGACCATTTTTTATCTTAATGCTGAATTAATACAGCACGAAACCAAACGCATTATTAATTATCGTTCAGCTAATCCAATCCTATCTTATCCGAAAAATTTAAGGGTAAAAGACACTAACCACCCTTGAGTTTAGGGAAAATTCCACCCCGCTACCCTGTGTTTTGGATAAAGACACTTCACACCTTTTTTTTTATGGAAGGTAACAATTGACTAATAGTATGGGCAAAAAGACAATTTTACCCCTGAAATGTTATAAAATTACCTCATATATAATACCATAATCTCTCCCTCCTTCATTTCTAACCTAATCCCTCTCTCTCTCTCTCTTCCCCTCTTTCTCTCTTCCCTTCCTCTCTTGCTGTGATAACACAGCCTCCCCTTTTCCCTTCATATTCTTCTTCTCTCTCTGTCCATCGAAAAGGCACAGGTATTAGGTCGCCGGCGTAGACCTCCTCTTTCTCTCTCTTGAATCGGCCGACGAAGACCTCCACTGGGTCACCGGCGCAGGCAAACGACTAAGGCTTCGACGATTTGGGGGCTTTTGACTGTGACTGTTCTCGGTGTTCATGGCCAATTGGGTCGCCGCCCCAGGTGAACCGAGCTCCCAGTCGGCGACGGTGCATCTCATCTCCCAGATCTGGTTGGTGCATCTCATATCCCTCCCCCTCTCTCTCTCTGTCTCTCCCTCTTTCGGCCGCCAACCAACAGCACAAGAAACCAACCAGCGACGACCACCACTTGCCTCGACCGCTGCCAGATTTGACATCGATGGAGCGAACTCCTGAAGACATGGAGGCGGTGTTTAAGCTACTGGGAAGAGAGGGAGGCGATTCGCAGCATATGTCAAATGATGGTTTTCACAAGCCCAAAAGCTAATTTCTCGATGATTCCTCCAGAAAACACCACAAGATCGCATGTTTTGCCACATTTCACAAACACGCAAAGCAAAACCATCAGTAATTGAAGAATATCTCAATATATGCACAAACATGTACATCTCGAGAGAGAAAGATATGAGAAACATTCAAAACAGAGTGCATAGTCAAGAAGAGCTTTTGAATCAATACCCATGTTAGAAACTGATGGGTTAGCTAAGAAATCGAAGAGGTGGTGAACAGAGAAAGAAAGAATTGCAGCTGATGGAAGCGATTTGCAGCATATTTTCTGGGTTTGATTTTGGGTATAGGTTATGTTAGAACTTCTAGTTTGATTTGAAGTTTGATTTAGGTTTGTGGAGGTTGTAATATTTGTGGTTGTGCTTGTGCTTATATTGATGTTTGATGTTCTTAATTTAAGTTTTTTAAGTTACTGGGTTTCATTGATTCTCGCTGCCGTGTTCGTGTTCTTGACCATGAACACTAAGAACACTACAAAAATATGACACTACACGGGTAAATCAGTTGTTTTGCGGGATTTTCAATAATTTTGTTCATCCTATTAGATGTTCTTCATTTGTTATTGGTGGTGTTGTTTTGAATTCAAATTGAAAGATGATTTTGGTGTTGTTGATATTTTTTGTAGATGTTCTTGATAATAAAATAGACAAAAAAAATTAAAAAATACACAGGGGTAATATGATCTGAAAAGAATCCAATCACTTACTTTTTAATCGAATCCAACAGAAGGGTGGTTATTGTCCAGGGAATATTCCGTTAACTTAGTGCAGAGTGTCTTTATCCAAAATACAAGGTAGCGGGGTGGAGTTTTCCCTATACTCAAGGGTGGTCAGTGTCTTTTATCCAAAATTTAATTCAGTCCATTCTGTCTGGAAAACCAAACGTGTCATGAAGAAAACTGTGTAATGGAAAAACTAGAAACCCAAAAAACCATTTTACTTGTTAACTAAAAAAAACCATTTTACCAAAGGACCCTATTGCATTCAACCTTGGGGTTCGACCTTTTCTTTAGAGAGGGAGACAGGGAAAGCGCACTATACCACACTGCTCACTCTCCACTCTCCTTCAGCAACCTCTGCTACCCTACACCCCTCCTCTGGAAACCCAAAAACTATCCCCCCATTTTAATCAACCCCTGATGAAACATAGTCCTCTGTCTCCCACCATTCTCCGATGCCAACGGCTACTTTTCTCTCCTCCTTCCTCCTCTTCTCCGCCGTTGCTGTCCTCATCTTCTCCTCCCCCTTCTCCTCCGCCGGCACAACATCCGAAATCGATGCCCTGACCTCCTTCAAGTCCAACCTCCGAGACCCCTCCGGCGCCTTGGACGGCTGGAACTTCTCAACGCCGGCCGCCCCCTGCGACTGGCGTGGCATTCTCTGTTCCGGCGGCCGTGTTCGTGAACTTCGCCTCCCTCGCCTCCTCCTCGCCGGCCGCCTCTCCCCTTCCCTCTCTAACCTCCGCCAACTCCGCAAACTCAGCCTCCACTCTAACGCCTTCTCCGGCCCAATCCCCTCCGAAATCGCCCAATGCGCCCTGTTGCGAGCCATTTACCTCCACTACAACTCCATCTCGGGCGACCTCCCGCCGGGCATCGCAAATCTGACAAACCTCCAAATCCTCAACATGGCCCACAACTCCCTCACCGGGAAACTACCTGGCTACCTCCAACCGAGCCTCCGTTACCTCGATCTGTCCTCCAACGCCTTCTCCGGTACCATTCCGTCGAACTTCTCCGCCGATTCGCAGCTGCAGCTCATCAACCTATCGTTTAATCAGTTCACCGGCGAGATACCCTCGACCGTCGGAGAGCTCCAACTACTCGAGTACCTCTGGCTCGACTCTAACAACCTCTACGGCACAATCCCCTCGGCGGTTTCGAACTGTTCGTCGCTGGTACATTTCTCCGCCGAGGGGAACTCCCTGAGAGGGCTTATTCCGGCGACGATTGGGTATCTTCCGAATCTCCAGGTGATTTCGCTTTCTCGCAATAATCTCTCTGGGTTTGTCCCCACTTCGATTTTCTGCAATGTCTCGGTGAGTAACCAGCCGTCTCTGAGGATTGTTCAGTTAGGGTTTAATTCGTTCACGGGTTTAGTCAAACCCCCAAATAATCTGCAATTCTGTAATAGTGTTTTGGAGGTTTTGGACCTTCACGGGAATGACATTGAAGATGTGTTTCCAAACTGGCTATTGAATGTAACTACACTGTCAATTTTGGATATAACTGGGAATTCATTTTCTGGGGGTTTGCCAAATGAGATTAATAATTTACCGAATTTGACTGAACTGAGACTGGCTAACAATTCTCTCACCGGTGGGTTGCCTGCCGGAATCGCGAAATGTGGTTTGTTGAGTGTGCTTGACCTGGAAGGTAACCGGTTTTCCGGCCCCATTCCGGCGTTTTTAGGGAATCTGAAAAGACTCAACACTCTTTCTCTCGGTGGGAACAGTTTTGTTGGTTCTATTCCGGCGAGTATTGGGAATCTTTCTGAGCTCGAATCGTTGAATTTGAGCGATAACAACTTGACTGGACCAGTGCCACAAGAACTCATGAGGCTAACAAACTTGAGTGTGTTGAATCTGAGCAACAACAAATTTTCTGGTGATGTTTTGAGTAGTATTGGGGGTTTGAAGGGTTTAAGGATTCTGAATGCGAGCGGATGTGGGTTTCGGGGCCCAATTCCTGCAGGCATTGGGAGCTTGTTGAGGCTTCAAACCCTGGATTTGAGTAAGCAAAATCTGTCTGGGGAGTTGCCATCTGAGCTGTTTGGGTTGCC